>JARHVA010002605.1:0-702500 GCA_037957365.1 Torreya grandis
CGAAGTGGCCTATGATAAATATAATCCTTTCAGTGCTTCTACTAATTTTATAAATATGTTATTTCATGCATTTTCATTATTTTGTTATAGGAGGATCCTCTCATCTGGTATTAGAGTGCTTTCTAGGGCCATAAGTTTTTTTCTTCAAAAAGTCCTAGCCTTATTCTACTGCATAATTCATTTAAGTAATTTTTAAGAAAATATTCACTCTGTTCTATTGCATAATTCAATCAAGGAATTTTTGTAATCTATTTTGGATCAGGGTAAAAAATTGACCATATAACTGTGGGAAGTGCTTGGGTGAAATCCCTAAAACTCATCATGAAGAGTACCATAGGAACCCCAAAGTAGCTGGCCCATTCAGAGGACCTACCAGTGAAATGGGTAATGGCCCCTTCTTGATTGAGTAGTTTCCATCCATGAGGTAAATCCATGGCCAAAAACTTTCTGAAGAGAAGTACACACTTAGATGACATTGGTGGCCAGAGTGATATCTTTAAACTGTTAAGCAACCATTGAAACTTGAGGGCCATTTCTATCAATTTTAAAATATTTCTAGAAGACTAAAAAAAATCAATCAGTAGAGTATTTTCAGACTATTAAAGAACTTACAGGTAGATATTTGATAAAAACTAGACTCCACAAACTATCCACAGAGTATCATTAGACCCTCATATAACTTACCACCAGACAAAAAATAGAATTGAAAAATTAGAAAAAAAATCATTTTTTGTAGTATCTCTCCATCTATAGCCTCGTTGATCCTCAAAATTTATTTGGACACCTGAAATTCCATTCCCCATATTTTTTTTGAGGTCCCATATCCCAATTCCACTCCTAATTCTCATAAATCTCATTTTCCCTTTTTTTGGGTTTTGCCATAACTTCTATTTTTGTCCATGTGCCTTGAAAGTTTTCCACAATGTTCATCATCTCTTTCTACTCCTTTGTCCCTCTTTTATAAATTTTCTTGTTTTTTCCATTTTCACTCTTAAAATTATCCTTGAATTCATCAATCATACTCCCACTATGTAAAAAAAAAGTAAAAGCCCGTTTAACCCTTTCATTTTTGCCCAAGTTCAAAAATTTTCTTACTAAATATGTCTTAACTCTAGTTTTCCTATCCATCACAAAAAAAAAATAAAATTGTTATTCAGGTCATGGTAGTAACCCAAATAGGATCAAAAAACATGGAGAATGAAATTGCCACCCTCAAAACCCACATCAAATATCTTGATGAAAAAATTCTTGGCCTCAATCTTCAACATACCATCATGAAAAATAGACAACATCTAGAGTCTTCTTTAGACACTGGGTTTTCTTCTTCCAATAATTATCATGGGCCGAAGCTCAATTTTTATTGATTCAATGGTACAAAATTGGTTGGATGGATCTATCAAGTTGAACAATATTTAAGTCTACATAACTTTTGATGCCAAAAGGTCCTGATTACATCCTTTCATGTGGAACTTGAAGCCCTTTAATGGTATCATTGGTATACTAATGCTCATGATGAACCCATATGGACTGATTTTTGCACCCTCATTTTACGATGGTTTGGCCCTAGTGATTTTGATGACTTCACTAGAGCACTCACTAAAATTTTCCAATAAGGAACCATGAGAATATCTAATAGAATATGAAAAATCAGCCAATCACATAGAGGGATTGTCTGATGAATTATTTAGGAGTTGATTTATCAGTGGATTGAAGGATATAATTTGATTGGAGGTTAAAATGTTCCATCCCAACATAATTATGGAAGCCCTAGGGTTAGAAAAGTTGGTATAGGATAAGATCATAGCTCAACAATGATTTAAATCCAATTTTGCTCCATTCAAAAATACAACTCCATAATGATCTCAAATAGTGCTAGCCCCCAAAATCACTCCTATCAAACATTTGAATGAAGTAGAGATGTGAGCCCATAGAGAAAAAGGACTATGTTATAATTATGATGACAAATTCATTTGAGGACATTGATGTTTAGAGGAAAATATCTACCTACTAGATTTGGATTCTCCACTCAAAACTAATTTTTTTGAAGATGCTCAAGATATAGTAGATGATCTGAAAGAAGCTTTGTCGATTATGGAACTTGCTTCTCAAAAAGACTAATAAGAGATCTCTCTCCATGCCTTAGTATGAATCACTACCCCATAAACCATACAAGTCAAGTGTTACTTCAAAAAGATCCCTCTCACAATACTCATTGATTTAGGTAGCACTCATAATTTCATTGACCCTTAGATCACTAAATAAACTAATTATTTTATCCATTCTTGCTCTAACTTTGAAGTCATGATTCCCAATGAGGGCACATTGCCTTGAAAAAGGAAGTGTCATAATGTGCATATCTATATTGGAGATCATAACTTATGCTCCAACATGTTTGCCTTGCCCTTAGGTAGATGTGATGTTGTTTTGGGAGCTCAATGGTTATACACACTTGGACCCATCTAATGGGATTTTATTGTAATTTGGATGCAATTTTTTAGACAATGGGAAAAAACACACATTAAAGGCTTATAATCAGGGTCTCTTAGCATCATAAATTCATATTACATGAAAAATATTCTTAAGAAGACTTCACACAATGCCATTACCCAACTCTGTACCATTCAAATGCAACCATCAACAGTCTCCACTACTCCTCATCTACAAACCATTCTATAAAGGTATGCATGTGTCTTTTTCAAACTAGTGGGATTGCCACCTTCATGGCCAAAGGACCACCATATTTATCTCCTTCTTGGAATAATTCCTCCTAACGTCAAGCCTTACTACTACCCATTTCAATAAAAGATCGAGATGCTCATTTGAGACTTACTAAAACATGACATTATTCACCCTAGTACCATCCCATATTCTTCTATAGTTCTCTTTTTTTATAAAAATATGGGTCATGGCACATATAAATTGATTTTTGTGTACTTAATCACATCACAATCAAGGATAAGTTCCCTATCCCTACTATTGATGAGCTTCATGGCACTAATTTTTTCTCTAAGTTGGATCTCCACTCTAGGTATCACCAGATCCAATTTCATGAGGATGATATCCCCAAGATAGATTTTTGCATTAATGATAGCCATTATGAGTTTTTGGTTATTCCCTTTGGCCTCATTAATGCTCCTTCAACATTTTAGGCATTGATGAATAAAATATTCTAGCCCTACCTACATATATCATTCCAGTCTTCTTTAATGATATCCTCATCTATAGTAGAACATGGTTTAAGCATCTCTAACATCTGAATCTCACAATTCAACATCTACCTAACCATCATCTTTGTGCAAAATAGTCCAAATGTACTTTTGGCTAGGACAAAGTGGAGTATCTTGGGCATATTGTTTCAACCTAAGGGGTACAGGTGGATCTTAAAAAAAAATTGCCATGATAAATTGGCCTCATCTTTAGATACTCAAGAGCCTCTATGGTTTTTTTGGGTTGAATGGATACTATAATAAGTTTTTCAAGGATTATGATAAGATTTTAGCCTTGATGATAACTATGTTGAAAAAGGATGTTTTTACTTGGACACAAGCTGCCTAGTATACATTTGAAGAATTAAAACAAGCTATGTGTACTACACCTGCTCTAGCTATGCCAGATTTTTCTAAGACCTTCACTAGTGAGAGTAATGCTTGTGGCAATGGAATTGGTGATATTCTCATCCAAGAAGGATGTCTCATTTTATTCACCAAAGAATCCCTTTTTGGCAATAATTTAGTGCTCTCTACTTATGAGAAGGAAATGATGGCCATTTTGCATGCAATATAGAAGTGGTGGCCATACCTATTAGGGAATCATTTTTACATCAAAAATAATCACTAGAGTCTAAAATATCTATTGAAACAATGGGTATTTACCTCATTTCAATAGAAATGGGTCAGTAAACTCATGGGTTATGACTATGAGATCACTTACAAGAAGGGTAAGGATAATATTGTGGTTGATGCTCTATCTCGCACATTTGTAGACCAAGCTTCCCTTTTAGCTATTTATATTCCTATTTTGAATTGGTTGGATGCTATATAATAGGGGTATGTCAATGAATCCTCATTATCTCAAATAATTCAACAATTGACTACTAACCCCTCTACTATACCACATTATTCCTGGGATGGTGTTTCTTTATGATACAAGGGTCATTTGGTGCTTCCCCAGAGCACAGATCTTCAACAGGATATATTATATGAAATCCATGCTTCTCCTTCCATAGGGAACTTAGGATTTCTCAAAAATTATGAATGGGCATGATGTAAATTCTTTTATAAGGGAATGAAAAAAATTTAACAAATGGTGGTTGAATGTGATACCTGCCAACACAACAAGGGTGAAATAACACTCATCCCTGGGTTTTTCAAACCCTTGCCCATCCCTACCAGGATTTGGATAGATATTTATAAGGGGATCTCTAAATATAGAGGGAAAATGGTGATCTTGGTTGTGGTTTATCACCTCTCT
Organism: Torreya grandis; assembly: GCA_037957365.1. Classification (NCBI taxonomy): domain Eukaryota; kingdom Viridiplantae; phylum Streptophyta; class Pinopsida; order Cupressales; family Taxaceae; genus Torreya; species Torreya grandis. The sequence continues at coordinate 4,471 of JARHVA010002605.1, forward strand.
AAATATAGTCATTTTGTGCCCTCAGTCATCCCTATACCGCCTCCACAATTGCTCAAATTTTCCTAGACCAAATTTTCCATCTTCATATAATTCCTTCATCCATTGTCTAACATCATGATGCAAACTTCACCATCCATTTGTGGACAAAAATATTTTGATGCACTAGCACCCAACTGAAGATGAGTTTTAGGTATCAACCACAAATAGATGGCTAGACTAAAATTGTCAACAAATGCTTAGGAACTTTCCTTCATTACCTTAGAATAAAAACATCATTGGGCCAAGTGGCTCCCTCTCATTGAATGGTGGTAAAATAACTTCTACCATACTTCAACAAAAATGACTCCATATGAAATAGTTTATGGTCAACTACCACCAGTGCTCCTTCTATACACCTTCAATACTTCATCAATTTAAGTGGTTGACATGATTCTCTGAACTTAGGATCAGATCTTTAGTACCTTATGGAACAATATTCATATGACATAAATCAAATGAGACAATAGGATGATTAATACTATTCTGAGTGCACCTTTCAAATTGGTGATATTATTTTTCTTTGCCTGCAACCATAAAAGTAATCCTCCCTAAAAATCAAATGGCCTCATAAGCTAGCTCCTAAATTCTATGGGCCCTATAAATTTCTTCAAAAGATTGGGTAAATTGATTATAAATTGGATATCCCACTTTATTCTTGAGTTCACCTATTATTTCATGTCTCTTGTTTAAAGAAATTTCTTAGCATAAATATCAGAGTGTAGACTATTTTACTAGAACTTGATAATGAAGGATCCATTCTTCTTGAGCTAGAGGCAATCTTGGATAGGTGCACATGCCAAATTTTATCCCATTCCATCACATATGTTTTAATTCAGTGGCATGGAATGCAACCAAAGGATGCAACATGGGAACCACTATTTTAGATTCAACACCAATTCTCACATCTAAAGCTTTGAGGACAAAGCTTTTTCCAAGAGGGAGGGGATGTTATGAACCCATGATATATCTTCTTTTTACTTTATTAGTATAGTAGTTGATATGGATGCATATGCTTTGTAAGTTGTCCAGTGATCATTTTGTTTTATCCCAAATTCATGGGAAGTAGTAGTTGCTTAGATTAGACTTCGTATATAAGTAAGTGTTGAGGCCAACAAAGGCATCCATGAATTTATTGTATTGAGCTTACTCAAAGGAGGTTTCCCCCTCAAAGTGGCTTGTGATAAATATAATCCTTTTAGTGATTTTGTTAATTTTATAAATCTATTATTCCATGCATTTTCATTATTTTGTTGTAGGAGGATCCTCTCATTTTCACCCTATTTGAAGTTACTATTCACAATTATTTACCTTTCAAATATTTACTGTCAAATTCCTTGTTTTGATCATATCTTTGTTTTTACTAACTCATTTTTCAAACTATAAAAATTTATGGAATATTGATGTCATAGAGAATATTTTCCATGATTATATTCCTATATTGCAAAATTTTTGATTTTTTGCATTGATTTCTACAGGTTCACCTAATGTTCTTCACATTGGATGCCTTCACATCTCTCACACTTTCTTCTTTATCTATATCCCTAAGGTAGGTAAAGGTATGTGTTTTTCAATTCTATCCTTTCATTTATCTTATTTACTCTTACTTCACTTAATTTTACATCAATGTTATGTGTCATCATGTTCTATTCACGAAGCACCATCTCGTGTTACACTTATGAAACATATGATGAGTTTTGAGTGAGGCATATGTATACACATGATATTTTCAAACATTTATCAATTATTGATTCTCTTTATCTTTCAAGAACTCATCGAGTCTCAATCTCTCTGAGTGCACACCCTAAGGGGTGTAATAGGAAAAAGGTGGGTAGACCATTGGTGCTTCACAGGATTGTTATCTTTTTTTCCACTTATTATCTACACACTTGTCTCATAAAAACCATTCCCCTAAGATTGTCTTTCTCTTTTTCACACTCCTACAATATTTTACCACCTTTAATACCCCTTGTTCTAACCTAAAACCTCTTTTGATAGTTTACATGATTAGGTCGACTGGGTCGACCTTGTACTCTTATTGGTAAAACTTATTTAGGATCTAGGTTAGCTCTTGGTCGACCTAACTTGTGACCTAATAAGTATTTGTCAATAATGATACTAGGTTAACTAGGTCGACCTTATTAGCTAAAACTTTTGGAAGGATTTAGGGTTAAATCTACATATATAAACATAATCATTTTGCCATTTCTAATAGAAAAGAAGTAAGAGTTATTGCACATCTTCTTATCCACCATTCTAATTGAAGAGCAAGCTTAGGGTTTCATACTTTCTTTGTAGATACAGATACTATTTTGTGGAAAATTATTTTAGATGCATTGATAGGTTATGTATCCTAGAGCTAATTTATCTTTGTCATCCTTACATACCACAATAACCTCTTGCAAATCACCTTGGCCAAGGGAGAGATTGAGGCTTGATGGGTTTGTATTAAAAGGTAAGTATTCCTAACTTTGTTCCTCCTTTATAAGAGTAGATAGATATGAATTTGTACTTATCTTCCATCAATTATGATTCCATATACATTGATGTGAGTATATGTATTCTATGAATGTTTAATTTTGTCATTTATTACCCCCAGTTTGTGACAAAAGTTTTGGTGAGCACTAGATTAAATTTATTTGCTTTACTTGTTATTAGTATAGTGAATATGAAAACATAAAACTTCATTAGGGTTATTGTATAGTTTTTCTTAACTGGAGGCTTTGGAACCCTCCCTAGGGATATTATTTATGATAAAGACACCCTAATTGGGTCTAGCAAATCTATATTGGTCATATTCTTGATTATCTAATATATCATTAATCAGAAGTGTAAGTAAGATCTATCTTCTCTAAGCTAGGATTGTTTTATGGATCTGATGCATTTATGATTGCATACACACTCAACACCCTTAACACTACATGATTATGAAGTGAGGGGGTAGGACCCAATACCAAATCAATGCCATCACCAATATAGATCAAGGTTAACTTTAGTGGGCCAAATAAAAAAATCATTAGAGGTTTTGAGGTGAATCAGATTCATAATGGTGGTTAATTAGTTTGGAAGGCATATCATTGTATAGGTGAATCATGTGATGCCTATTAGGGATAACCTAATGTTAGTGCTCACATTTGTATATTTACTATAAGGTAAATTACTATTTACTAAATAGTAATTACCATATGGTAAGTTAGTAGTTAGTTATTATTAGTTACATTGCTATATTAACAATATATCACATATATTTAGTTGGTTAATAAAATATATTGTTTATAGAAATAATATATTTTACATACACCCGTATCTCTATTAATGGGTTAGTTATTAGTTTGCCTTCCTATTATATAGGAAATGGTCAATCTATCTTAGATATTTAATAGTCTATGTATTATTCATATCACAGTGAGAAATAATATTATCAATGTGTTTAAAATATTTCATGTATTCTATTATTGTTTCTATGTTTGGCTCTTTTTTTTGTATTTAATCTATGGAGATCTGAACCAGTTCTATCATCTAGTATCAGAGTAGGCAAATGGTTTGGTAACTCTATAAAGGATTAGATTGACGTTAATCATGAGAGTCAACTAAACTATTATACTGTTGTACCCTACCAATGTACAAACTATGTTTAACGTATTATGACATATTGACATATTAAATTTTTATGCATTTAGATATAGTTGAAACTATGGTATTTCTATTTGTAGACCAATATAGAATTAATATTGTATAGAAGAAGCATATGATGTTAGTATTTCCAAAAGAATCTGTTCTCTTTGTATCCTCATGGGGTGCTCTATTTGGTAAAGAAACAACCTTTATGTGATTTTGATATACTTGTGTGGTATAAGCTTTTCACTTTGATATAATTTATGTGAATTTTTTTTGTTTTCATTCTTTAAGATTGACTCTTCAAGGCTACAATTTGTCTATTTGAAGGCCTACCATACATGGTCAAATAAAACTTGATAGTTACCATTTGTTGAATCTCATCGATGGATGGATAATTTAAAGGCTGCTTAGTCTATTTATTAGCTTAGGTTTTCTGATCTTACCGTATACTACCTATGTGTTTTGTGCACCCATCGTGACCCTTACAACTAGTCAAGATTATTTGTAGATGAAGAAAGATCTACATTCATATGCACTCAATAATCAGTGTTAATTCAAAGATCATATTCACTTTACAATGTTGGCATAATATTTGTGTTTATTCATGTGAGTCTAATCAAAAGTAAAAGCTATTGGTCTTCTTCTCAGCTTTGATGTTGCTACCAGCTCCATCTATGTGCAAATCAACATCAAGCTCTATCTCCACACTACCCACTTGAATGTTTCTGATCTATTTGTGCATGCTGGTCTATTCTTGTGTAGTTCTGGATGTAGGAATGGTTTATTAATTGAGAAGCATACCTCTATTACACCTTTCCATGCTAGATTCAGGGGCTTTCATCAGAAATAATAGGTTGTAAATCCACCAATATACAAATTTTGCTTGCTATTTATTATCAATAAAATCATTCTACTTGCTTTTTGCTATACTCCAATGTCAATGCTATTCTCCATGCCTATCACTATGCTTAGTCTGTGTCTTTTTTTGATGTATGATCTAGCTTACACCAAGCCCAAAATCATTGCCTTCCACATTTCTTCTATCCACAATCAAATAAAATATTCTACCATGTACATATCCTTCCTTGGTGTTTCCCATGCAACTATTAGTGATTTTAGAAATCATGTAATTGATTCATATCAAGTTATATAGCATAATGGGCACTATAGGTCTATCTTGTGAGTTGTTACATAACTTTAGAATTTTTGATAATATTTGTTTTAGATTAAATTGTGATTTTAGTTGATGTGTCATTAGCTTGTTTATTATATGTCTTTTAATTAGTTAAATCCAATCTTTAAATTGGATTTTTTCCATGTTCTTTAGTCCTTTATATTATCAAAAGTAATAGCAAAAGTGAATTTTTTCAATCTTAATTGAGTCCTTTATATATTAGTTTAATAGTAATTGAATCCATGTCAACAAATTTTGTATATCATAAATGATATGGTCGAATAGATTCAGAGTCAATATAGAGTTTTTATTATTCTTAAAAGTCATAAAAAAGTCAAAAGTCATACCAAAAAAATTAGTGTCAAAAACTAGTCATGTCTTGTCATTAGAATCTAAATTAGATTTTATAAAATAGGTCTATATTTATATTTTTGAGTCATTGTGTCTGTTAAAAGACTTTAAAATGTCGAGTATTTTAAGAAATCTATCATCATTAAAAGAGTCAAATGATTAATAGTTGGTGCTCAAAGTCAAAATTGTAAATTTTTTTTGCCTTACAGACACATTTTTAGGTGACCCCAACATCCTAAGTCAAATGTCAAAAGTATCAATCTTGTGGGGGGGGGGGACCTCATTCCATTCAAAGTGACAAGCAATTAAGCTTCTCAACTTCATTATCTAAGTGAAGTAGCTTTACCTAATAGAGAAAGGAAAAAATGAAGGCTAGAGGTTTTAGAGCCTCTTATCAGTCACCAATGATGGGGCCCAAAATGTTTTGGTGACATTTTATGTGGTGTGTTTTTATATTTTTTGTTGTGTGTGTGAAAATAAGAATAAAAGTACATACCTTTTGAAGTATTGAAATAAGTGAGATTTTATTTCTATATTTCTGCTTGAAGTAAAAATAATGATGAGGACTAATAGAATGTTGTAGCATTATGTAAGTTATGGGTTAACCTGTAAAACCTTATGTATGTTTTCGTTATTGGTTAACCACATGTAAAACAATCCTTTGTTTATAGGTTGTTGGTAAATTGAGTGTAAAACCATCTATTATTTGTAGGTTATTGGTAAACCAAGTGTAAAACCATCTAGTGTTCATAGGTTGGTGGTTATCCGAGTGAAAAACCATCATTCAAGTTTTGTGAGATTTACAATATAAGATGATGTCTTCACCATGTTCGCACTAAGGGGGGAATGTGAGGGATAGCCTAATGTTAATGCTCACATTTATATATTTACTATAAGGTAAATTACTATTTACTAAATAGTAATTTTCATATGGTAAATTAGCAGTTAGTTATTATTAGTTACATTTATCTATTGATAATATATCATGTATATTTAGTTGGTTAGTAAAATATATTATTTATAGAAACAATATATTTTAGTTGTACCCATATCTCTATTAACGGGTTAGTTGTTAGTTTGCCTTCTTATTATATAAGAAATGGTTAGTATATCTTGGATATTTAATAGTCTATTTATTATTCATATTAGAGTGAGAAATAATATTATTAGTGTGTTTAAAATATGTCATATGTTATATTATTATTTTTGTGTTCAACTCCTTTTTTTTGTATTTAATCTATGGAGATCTGAACCAATTCTATCAATGACATGCAATGAATCATACAAGGCTTGTCAGGTTTCTTTGACCCTTACACAAATACATTATGACAAGACCAAATGGGTGTTGGTATGATACAAATGAACACTATTATAGTGTAGATAAATGATCGAATGATGTAGATGAAAGATGGCATGATGAAAATAAATGGTGACATGCTATAGATGAATGTCAACATGGTGTAGATGAATGCTAAAATCATTCAAATGAATGCCAACATGATGTAGATGAATGTGAACATGATGAAAATGAATGCCTATATAATGTAGATAAATGTTAAAACCATGCAAACAAATACCAGTTCATCTATATCACATAAGCATTCATCTCCATCATTTTGACATTTTACTACATTATGTCAGTGTTAATCTACATCATGCCAATATTATTCTATACCATACCAACATTCTCCTACAACATTATTTCATTCATCTATGTGATGTAGATAAATGCCAGTGTGATACAGATGAATGCTAATTATATGAAGATGAATGATGGAAGATGATAGTGAGCATCTTCATGATGCAAATGAGCATCAAATTACTATAGGTGAGAGGAAACATATTATAGATGAGCATCAATATACATGTAGATGAGTATCAAGACTCTAGAGGTAGGCACTACACATCATATTGGTGAGTACCCATGTGTTTGTATGATGTTGACATGGACCATTCAACTGCACCATGATACCTCTGGTGAGCATCTACATCATGTAGATGTTCACCCTTATCCTATGAAATTCCTATAAAAGTACCAAATGAACCTCATTTTACACTTTTTACCTATTTCTTTCTCTCCTTCTAATCTTGATATTCATCACCCCATTCAAAAAACCTATTTTTTATCCTAGTTATACTCACCACCCATAGCTTCCATTTCCCAGACCTCTTTCAGTGTAGGTGCAAGTAGAGGCACAGAGGGAAACCCCAAACTCACTTTTTGAAATTTAACGTACATCATCAGCTAAAGGCTTCTACAACAAGAAGACACATATAATTATTGGGTGGATCCTTGCAAGTTCAATGACATTATCTACATGCTGCAGTATGATAAAGATATTTATTTGCTACATTTTCTATTTCAAAGATTCGATACTACTTCCTCCATGTTTTAAATGAGCTTGGGCTCTTGGAATGTTTCATTTATAATCCATCCAAAGGATATCCAGAGACTAACAGGTCTACTTTACAAGGATGGGAACCTGGTCATAATAAAAGCCTTGTTGAATGATGAGGACAAAAAATATTTGGAGTCCCATTATGCATTGTAGGTAGATGGTATGATATTTTAAAATTTATAATTGCTCATTTTTGACTAGTTTTACTTTTGTTACTTCTTACTTGTTAATTTTTTTTATATATCCTCAATGCCAGGGTAAAAGGGGGCTAAGAGTTAAATGTGTTAAAAATCCTTTTCTATTGAGAATGATTGAACTTTTCTAAGTAAGAATTAGTTTTTTAGGGTAGACCATCTGACATTCCATTCTGGGATATGGTCTATATTATTTGTACTCTGGGTGCTCAACCATTTGATTGGTGTACTTTTAATTAAAATAGAATTAAAGATGATTTAAACTTTGCTCTATGAAATGAACATTCTCAAATTTCCTATTGTAATTATATATTTTCAAGTAATGATTGTTCCATCTAATCTATATCTTGCAATGTTTGTCAACACACTCTCCCTTGAAGCACAAGAGGTTAATTGGAGTTATTGTTTGAGGCTTTAAGATTTTTACTATATTTATTTCAAATAATTGTATAAATATTTATGTAGTTAATTTAAAAAATATATATTTTTATTGCAAAAAAAAATTCCAAAAGAAATGTAGTAACTAAGGGATGCCAATCTCCTGAGGACATAGTAGAAATAGACATGGAAGAAGATGCATAATCAACTCCGTAGGTGCCCAAGAAATAATTGATAAGAATAAAATGAATGCAACGTTTGATTGCACCTCTAACACATCCCTCCACTCATGTTACTGATATAGCTTCATAAACTATTTTTGATTTGATTGAATTAACAAAAATGATAATTTTATCATTGTAATATTTTAATACTCTTTTATATATACAGTGGTACAATCTATATTACAAACACTAGGGGGGTCTGGCAGAGATTTGAGAGTTTAAAAAGAATAATAAAAACAATAATAACAACAAAAAAAACAACAACAATAAGGTGCATTCAAGAAAACTAAGTTTTTTTAGTTTTGCTATATGCTAATTTAATATAAGATTTTTTTTATTTGTCATTTTAGTGATTTTAATTCCCATTTGTAGGTCATTATTCTAAACAAAAAAATTTACCACTACCCCCACCATCACCCCATTCTAGTCATATAAATACTAAAATAGGGAAACATTTATTTATCTTGGCTTAGAGTGGTGGCATAATTTAGGTTACAACATCGGATTTTCCAAACTTTTCACTTGGTGGTGTACCTAGTGCAACAAGAACCACAATTCTTCATGAAATTGATCTAGATAAAGAGTATTTGGGAGTTGATAGTGGGAGGTCCATGGTTTTTTTAACCCACATTATATGATATAGGGATCTCATCCCATAGAGCCTTGACAATGACCTTGTACACCCAATTCTCCACCTAGTAGCACCAAAGGTAGTCTTGTGTAGGAGATTCCCTAAACAGATGACCTATGTACTTTTTTTTCTAATTTATAATTTATTAGAAGGGAATAATAAATTTTATGTTAATGATTTTATTCTTCTAAACCTTGATGATTTGAGAACTTGGGAGCATCAAGAAAAGTACTAATTTAGGTAAATGCCCATTTCTGCAACCATAGTTAATTCAATCAATTATATGCAATAGTGGAGCATCAACCAACAAAAATTGATGTTTTATTTAACCAAGCAGTTTCAGGAAGTGTTGTGGTAAATAATAGATTTATTGATGATGTTATTGATATAATGTTAAACATGATTGATAATTTAAATGTAGAATTCCAAGTGTACTATAACAAATGGGTAAAAAACAAAAGCCTTGTAGATCTTGTGAATGTGAAAAAAGAAAAATATACAGTAAGTTTCTTTATGGTTTTTTGAAAATAAAAGTTTATTTTAAAAAATTTAACTAATTAAATGTTGTTTGATTATTTGAAGTTAAAATATAGAAATCTTAATAACCAAGTTGTTGTCAGTGATATGCATCTGAAGAATGCATGCAAAATTATTTCTGTGACAATTTATTTCAAGGAGAAACTTGTTTTATTGAATAAGCAAAATAATACATTGAGTAAAATAATTCAAGAAAATGGCTTGGATCCTGATGTTTTATTTAAATAGAAGCAGACATGTCATTACTTTTAGCAGGAGATGTTATTGTATAAGAATGGGCAAATTTTGCCAATATGCATTTTGTAGTGAAAGATCTTCAAGAATATGGGATCCTTATCCTCATAGACAACACAACCACTGTATTCAATTAGAAATTCATCATGTATATAAATTAATCCTAACTCAAATAAGATAGATCATACCATACAATTCTAACTGGGGACACATTTTTTATGTGAGAACATGACCAATATGAGGATCCACTAGACCCGATTAGGAGATCTCTTACCATAAGACACTATGCGAGGGAGGGTTCCAAAGCCTCCAGTCAAACACAATCACACAATAACCCTAAAGGAGTCCTATGTTTTGATATCTTACAAAACTAATAATAAGTAAAGTAAATCTAATATAGTGCCCACCAAAGCTTGTGGTACAATATGATGGGTTATTAAACAATCAAAACATGTATAGGAGAATCTCAATTAAGCTATGTATGAGCAAGACCCTAATATATGAAATAAGAAGAGTAATATTATTCAAAGTCAATACTTATGCTACTTTTATCTACTAAAAAGAGGAGAAAAGTTAGAGAATACTTACCTAAATGATGAACCTATAGAGACTTAATTTATCCCTTAGCCAAAGGGTCTTCACAACAGGTTTTTGTGGTTTTTAAGGATCACTAAGAAAGGCCAAAGCATCCATCCACAAGACTAGATTCTCTAAGTAAAAACCCTAAACTAAAACTCCTCAAGTAGAATGGTGGAAGAGTAGATTGTAAAGAAGCACAAACAAATAATAACTCTTGATTGCATATGAAATAATGATGAAATCATCTTGTATATATAGGTGGATTTGACCATAAAACCTTAAAAAAATCTTGACCAATAGGGTCGACCCAATCAACCTACCACAATTTTGGATAAATATTCACTAGGTCATGAGTTAGGTTGGCCAAGAGCTAAACTAGTTCCCAAGTGAAAATTAGCCAAAAATATATAGGGTCGACCTAGTTAACCTAATACAACTAACTATCAAAAGGGATTTAAAGTGAGTAAAATAGGGATGGAGAGTGAAAAAGAGGATTAATAGCTTAGGGAATGGTTTTTAAGACTTGGTTATATTAATAATAATGTGGAAATAAGGGACAAAAATCCTATAAAGTGTATGCAATCAGAAATGCATCATGTCTATAAATCAATCACAACTCAGAGAAGATAGATCATACCATACACTTTTAATTGGGAACATATTTGTTAAGTAGTAACATGACCAATATGGGGATTTATTAGACCCAATTAGGGGATCTGTTACCATAATACACCATGATAAGGAGGGTTTCAAAGCCTTTAGTCTAACACAATCATGCAATAAGCCTAAGGGGGTCTTGAGTTTTTATATTTCACCTATACTAATAAAAAGTAAAGTAAATCTAATCTAGAGCTCACCAAAGATTATGGCACAAAGTAAGGGTTATGAAATAATAAAACTAAACATGAATAAAATAAATATACTCACATCAATGTATACATAATCTTAATACATGGAAGAGAAGCACAAATGCATATCTTTATACTCTTACAAAGGAGAAATAAAGTTAGGAATATTTACCTTTGAAGATGAACCCACCAAGCCTCAATCTCTCCCTTTGCCAAAGTACTTTGCAAGAGGATGTTGTGGTATGTAAGGATGATAAAGACAAATTATATCTAGGCTACATAACCTATCAATGCATCTAAAAGACTTCTCCACAAAAATAAGATACCTATCTCCAAAGAAAGTATAGAACCCTAAACTTTACTTCTCAAGTAGAATGGTAAATAAATAGTTGTTCATTCACTCTTCTTATTTTGCTTCTACTTAATAAATTATGGGAATGAACTTGTATATATAGGTAGATATGACCCTTGACCCTTCAAAAAATCTTGGCCAACAGGGTCGACCCAGTCAACCTAGCACAATTTCAGACTAATTCACTAGGTCCTAAGCTAGGTTGGCCAAAGGCTAACCTAATTCCTAAGTGAAAATATCCCAAAAAATGTACAAGGTCAACCCAGCTGACCTAGTACTATCGACTAATAAAAAGGGATTTAGGTGAGGAAAGGAGGATAAAATGTAGCAAATTCCTAAAATGGGTACAACAAAGAAGAATAAGCTTAGGGATAATGGTTTCAAGAGAGAAGTGCGTAGATAACAAGTGGAAAAAGGGACAACAATCATGTGAAGCACCAATGGTATACCCACCCTTTCCTGGTGCATCCCTTAATGTGTATATTTAGAGAGATTAAGACTCGATGGGTTCCTACAAGATACAAAGTGTTAGTAATCAATAAAAAATTAAAAATATTATGTTTATACATATACCCCACTCAAAGCTCATAACGTGTTATGTGAGTACAACATGGGGTGGTACTTTGAGAAATAGAACATGATAACACATAATGTTGATGCTAAGTAAAGTGAAGTAAGTAGAAATAAATGAAAAGACAAATTAAAAAAACACATACCTCTAGCTACCTTAGTATTGTAGATAAATAAGTAGACTACAAGAGAAGTGAAGGTGTCCAATGTGAAGAACATTAGGTGAACCTCTAGAAGTTAGTGTAAAAATAGCTAAAAAATCAATTTTTTTGGAAGATAAGAATATAGTAGTGGAAAAGATTCTCTACGTCATCATGATTCTAAAACATTTCATGGTTCAAAAAATGGATGAGTAAAATCAAAGATAGAGGAATCTAATGAAAAAGATTTGAAAGATTAAGATTTTTGAAAAAGTGATTTTAAATAGGTTGAAATGAAAGTCATTTGGTATTTTTGATTTGTGAAGGAGAGAAAAAGAACTCTGAGAGACTAATGAGCTAGGATGGTGAGGAGATGATATGCTAGGTGAGAGGGACCCCTAGAGGCAGTAATGGGTGCAGGACACGTCGGCAAATGAGAATCTCAAGCCAATTTTTTGAATATTTTAGTTATTAAAGTGTATTTTTAGAAATTTGTGTTTTTAAGCATTTCTAGACATCGAAATGAAACCAAATTAGGTGATAAGGGTAGGAAAAATTAATTAGGAAAATGGGTTTAAAGGGTTTGGGGAAATAACTGCCAGAAGGCTCTTATTTTGAAAACTCTAAGGGGTTGGCATGGAAAAACAACTAGGTTGACCTAGTCAACCTAGTAGGCTAAAAAGTGATAATCCTTACTGTTGACCTAGTAAGTATGTGTTGACGTAGTTGGTTTTTTAGGCTGCTGACCTAGTACATTATTGCCAACTAAGCAAAAAAGTATAGTATGACAATGCAGTATTAAGGGGGGAAATAAGAGGGTTGACTTAGATTTTTAAGTCAACCAAGTCAAAATAGGGAAAATTTGGTCAAACTAGTGTTTGACCAAAGGATCAAAATAGTACAAAAATGTAACTGGTTGAATGAGTGCTAAAAGGGCCCAAAATGATTGAGTGAGGGATAAAAGGGTCAAGTAGGCTCAAAATAAGTTTAATTGATTAAAAATGAAAAAATTAAAGTAAATTAGGCTTATTTTTGGTTTAAAAATTAAAAATAATGTATTTTGACTATACATGACATGGCAGATCTAATAAATCTATTGTTGTTTCTTGATTGCAAAGATGTCAGATATTTTGTCATTTGGTGGATCCATCATGGCTCCTAGACTTATTGGAGCACCAATTGATAGAGGATAGAGCTAGATTGATTTCTTTAGACCTATTCATCATAACAGATATGTATAGGATACCCCTTAACTCAGATCTATAAGTAATGTTCTTAAGATACTAAGAATTTTTGACTAACACCTTCAGGTGGAAGGTGGAGGGGGATACTATATAGGTGTGTATCACCTTGGAAAGTGTGCATGCCATCTTAGGATTACCCATAACAAGGACACTCATAGTCATAGAAGTACTTGATAGAAATGAGGAGAGGAGAGCCTTATCCATATGGGCAATGGGTTCAAAGATGATACACCCTAGATTGAGGGTGAATATGTTTGATGTATATACATCCTAGATTCTAGACATCTAAAAAGCTATGATAGGACTTGTGATAACATGAGTGTTGTGTCACAAGTCAGATGGCAATGTACCACTCTTTGTGATAGCCTTAAGCTAGATGATATTAAAGGAGAGGGTGCTATATGACCTAGGATATATCATCTAGGTATAGCTCATACATGACATGTATGAAGTACTATTTAGAGGGAAAAATTTAGTGGGATTGATCATATTATTGATGACATGGATCTATTAGAGGTTTTTTATGTATTGGCTAGTTGGGTTGCCCCATATGATTGATGATAGGTTACCTTAGGTTTAGAGATGGAGACAAGACCAAGTATCATGGGCCATGCCCCATATGCCAAAATTACAAATGGTGAGATGAACATATATAGTATGGTATCTATATGGGTACATCACTATGATATAACCTAGCTTAGACATAGTGGCACTAGCTTTAACACAAATAGAGGTGAGAGAGCACTACACCTAGTGGATAGAGCCACATCCAATGGAATGATTACCAAGATAGATGGAATTACCTCACCTAGAAACACTGATAGTGGCACCCATGTTTTGGGACTAGCATGTGAGAAATCCATGGGGGAGAAGAGGACTAGGGCCACTAGTGGTAAGGCTGATGCTCATGCCACATCATGAGAGACGATAAACTGGTTGAGCATGATAGGTAGTAGAGTAAGAGGATATGGATGTGAAGGTATGAGTATTAGAGGTACCACCACTAGCTTCATAGTAGGAGGAACAATGACCACCATGGACATGGTGTTGATGGATGAAACAAGAGTAGGAGAGAGAAGAGACTATCACCATCATAGATGACCTAGTAGGTGAGCCAGAGTAGAGTTGGATGATAGAGAGACCATCCAGGTGTAGCTTGAGATGGGTAGAAGTAACATCTATAGGATTTGTTTTTATGAGGCAATTGATAAAAGAGGTTCTCAAAGGCTAGGCAGATGGGGGGATTGTGCTCAGTGGTTGCATAAATGGAGAGATAATAATGGACAACACATAGATAGGTAATAAAATGTGACTGAATTTTGATTATTTTTACTTGAATTAGACTAGAGATATATATATTTTAAGATATATCAGTAATCTAATATCTATCTAGTTTGATTTTTGTAGGTGTGGTAGAGGATGAGGAGATGAAATGGAGGTCCCTAGTTAAGAGAGCACTCCATGATGTCCTAGATGAGGCACTAATGTTGTATGACCCTATTATACTAGAAGATCCTAGGGTACCATCTACCCCAGCTCAAGTGAGCTAGTTTAGATTAGCTGGAGAGGATGCAAAGCAAATATGAGCACATAGAGAGGGGATGTCACCATCAACAAAGATGGGTGAAAGAAAGACATAGGTATGGTAGGCTCTGGCTGAGGAGAGAGTCATGCATATAGTGATTATGTCATAGATCACATAAGTACATGGATAGGAGAGAGAAACACATGTAACAACCTTAACACATATGACACAAGTATAAGAACAAGAGAGAGTGACACATCTGGTGACCCTGGACTAGTTGGCATAGGTGCAAGCTCAGGGAGCTCTAATAGGGTCAGGTGTTGAGATTGAGATCTCCAACAACATATTTAAAAAATTTTGTTTAGAGGGGTTAGACTAAGGCATCTATAGGTAGTGTGGCTAGACCATGAGATAGGTAGGATGGGGATCAACCATAGATCTGGAGCATTGTATATGGTTGTATTAAAAAGTCATGATATATATAGAGATGTCTTATTTTGGTAGTTGGATATTTGATTTTATGTGTTGTCATTATGGTTGTGGTTGTTGATACTTGGATATATTTCTTTCTAGCACATGCATTTAGCTATTAATTATATATACTATGGGAAATATATGATTTGTGGTTTCTTTTCTAGAATTATGTAGGACATTGCATGGTTAAAAATAAATAGACAAAAAGGACTTGGTAAAATATAATCAATAAAAAATATACTACACACTATTTCACATTGGGAAATGTGTAATAACAATAAAAATTAATAAGTATAAATAACCAAAAGGAATGGTAAACAAGATGGTAATTTTTTTGTTTTAAACCAAGAGAAAGATTGGCACCAAATTAAAACAAGTAAAATAACACTAAATTACATTGGGAAGTATGAAAATAATTTAATAAAATGGAATTCATGTAAAATGAAAATTGATATAAAAATAAATCAATTAAGTCAATCATTCATACTAAATCACATTGGGAAGTATAAGATAAAAACAAAATTGGCAAAAATTGGTCTTAAATTTATCACACTTAATTCAAGCTAGGAAGTATGAAAAATTCAAGAAATGGTTTGATTATTACATGTAATCAAAAAATAAGAAGATAAAGTGAAAGAGAAATAAAGTAAGAATAAAAAATTCTAAATCAATACAGGAAGCATGTCAATGATGTGTAACTTCATAATCAATCACATCTTATCTCATATTTGACATGTGTAGTTTTGATTGTGACTTGGATTATTGGAAAATTTTGTGAGGAGGGATAGGTCCTATCCATGGTATGACACTAAAACTCATAAAGGGAATACCAATGAGGTGGAATAAATGTGAAAATTTGGTAATGAAGGATATGGGTAATAGGAAGGTGAAATTATGGTAATTTGTGAGGAAGGCTAGGTCTTATCCATAGTATTACAATGTAACTCATAAATGAAATCCCAAGAGGAGTGATTAGTGAAAAAAACAATATTTCTCAAGAGGAAATATGAGGAATGTAGGGAGTGAAAAAGGGAATGTAAAAATCATAACTGAGGTGTCTTATGGGAATACCTTAGGAGACAAGAGGTATACTAAGGACATGAGAAGACACTAAGTGACTAGTGATCATCAATGTATAAAGGAAACCTATTCGCTATAGACACAAAGCTTTGTAGGAAAATAAGTGTGCTACTAAGATCAACTCATGAAGGTATATTGGTACAATAAAATTAAAATGGACCTACCTTCTCATGACATGTTCCCCATTCCTCAGGACCCCTTACAGAGTTGTTGATTTATTGTGAAGATTGGGTACTTATGTGAGAAAGTAGGTAGCACTACAAGATTTTTTTTAATTCTCCTTTTCTAGTCTACTATCCCTACCATACCCCAATGGAACTTGACTCTATCATGAGGCCAATTATGGAGTTTAAGCTTTGAATAGAAAAAAGAGATGTGCTTTGAATCATGTCTTTTAGTGTGATTTGACTTTTACAAATTTTGAAATGTTTTTACCTGTTATATCATAACATTTTATTAAATGATATGGATTTTAAATGTTTTTAATGATTTTTTAGATTCCTCCTCCATATGGACTTGGAATGACCAAACATGAGAGATAGATTGATACACATGAATGATCTATAGGCTTAGGATAAAGGAAGCTAAATAACTAAAGATAAGACTAACTAGAACACTTAGACTTGACAATGAACCATCATGTTATCTCAAATATCAACTATGTATATGCTTAGTCTGTAAAAAGGGAATAAAAGAAATCTAGAGTGGATCGGTGAAAGGAGATTATAATGAGATTAATTATTTGCTAACTGATCACATGGTATAGAAGGATTGACTAAAAGGAACAAAGTTTGTATAACCAAGTCACAATGATAATTATTTATGAAAAATAGAGATAAAAAAGCAAACAAATCATGAAGAGAATATAAGGGAGTTTTTAAAAAAGAAACACAAGAAGGAAAATAAAGCAATGATAAAGAATAGATTCATAAGCAAACATAAATGATAGTATAAGCTATATATAATGTAAAAGTAAAGTCACCATGTAAGATAAATAAGAATTTGACATAATGTCAAATGATATAACAAGTATATAAAGATAGGATTGGAGCACAAGTCCAATCCAAATGTAAATGTAAAATCACCATGTATGTGCTCATAAATGCTAATAAATCTATCCACACACCTTATCTATAACATCGAATAGATCTCTATGAAGCTATATGTGAATTGCTGCTAATGTCTCATCAATCTTTAGTGAAAACTAGGAAAATAATTCTCATTTAATCTCCTTAATAGAAAAAGTAGGAATGATTGATAGATCATGTTGAGGAGGGATATCAGGAAAGGGATGATCACAAAAATGTATGGGAGCAGACTCTATGGGAAATGCAAGAATCACCGATGGGGAAAGATCCATAGGTGAAGGAGTCACAAGTGGAGAAGAATACATAGGTGAGGAAAGGTCTATGAGTGAAGGGTTCATGGGTGGAGAAATAGAAGGTGATGAAGGGACCATAGGTAGGGATGGAACCATAGGAGGTATAATAATGTGAGAATAAAGGGGATATTTATTGTTGAACAATCTATGGGAGGAATGGTATAAGTTTTAGGGATAGCTATAAGATGATCCTTAAGGTGTTATTAAAGGATGAAACAATGATTAGTGTGATGGGTACCACATTGGTGCCAAAGATAATACACCTCTCCATACTTAGGAATATACTCAGGTAATACCTTTGAGGGAGGTATTGCCTTATTTGAGGACTGAGGGGAAGAAGGATGCAGAGTAGTAATATATTATCATATATTGTGATAATGCATGGATGAATGATTATCTGTGCCATGGAAGAAACAAATACACTTGTGAGAAGTCTCGGTAGAAGTACTCATAGGAGAAGGTATAAAAAGAATAAAAGGAGCTTGGGAAGGTTCATCAACCCATTTGGTGGGTAATGAATCCTTCTAAAGTAAAGGAAGCAAACCATCACCTAAAAAAGGTGATGGTGGGGAAAGAATAAGACTAGGATCAATGAAAGTAGCAATGGGATTGGATGTAGGGATAGACTCAATAATAGGAGTAAAAACAAGGTCAATTATAGTGAGAGAAAGAATGCGCTCAACTATAGTATGAAAAGGAATGGGATCTAATGTGGGCTCTATTAAGGGAAGGGCAGGGTTTACAGAAGGATGAAGAAGGGTTGAACACATATTAGGGATAAGCAAGCTATATGGGTTAGGGTACCTAGAAAAATGGTAAGGCTCAGCCATAAAATGATCCATGAGTATACTCCTATGAGGTTCCTAAAAAATTAGAGGTGTCGGTGCCATCTCTACCTTATGATAAAGAGAAAATAAAATAAAATTAGGAACTATTAATGATGGAACATAGGAAGAATAACTAAAATACTAAAACAAAGAAGAATAATAACAAATAATCTCAGCATCATAGGCCTAAACAAGACTACCTAAGAATGGATCATATAATAAATAACCATCATCATAGTTATGGGTGTGAAGATCAATGATGCATGTAGGAATAACCTTGTCATCTAATGAGGTGTGGTGAATAGAATGCTAAGTCTTAGTCATGACAATGTGAATGTTATCACAAGGAAGTTTGCGAGAATGAGGATGTAATGAAGAAGGAAGTTGAGAGATGAGATGAGGTGAGAGATAAAAAGTTTTAATATTTAAGTTGATCTCTTCAGGATCATCATCATTAAAATCTAAGAGATTATGAGGAACGTTCCCAATGAGTTTGGGATGACCGTTGTAGCCTCAAGTTGAGTTGATAGGAAAGTTGAATAGTTGAGACTCATAGAATGGAGCACTAAGCAAAGGATCAAGAGTAGGAATCTTGAAGATGCCATGGTCTTGAAATTATTCAAAATTATAAGGGTTAGTATCACCTTGAATCCTATATATGGTTACATTATGATGGAATTTAACACATTGGTAGGTGGAAGAAGTAACTGCTCTCATATGGTGAGTCCATGGCCTACAATGAAATATGTTGTAAGAAAGAGGAAATTTAAATATCATCACCTTCACATGAACAGTGATAGGCGAGATGGTAATGAGAAGCCACACACAACCTAAAGGAGGCATTTGCCTTCAATCATATCCTTGGCATGTGTTACATGTGGATTTTAGATTACATTCTAAATATCCAAGATTTTTGATAAAATCAAGAGAGGCAACACAAGTGACTAAACCCTCATCAATAAAGGCACACTTGACTTTGATATCACCAATTTGGACACTAATGAATAGAGGAGGATCATCGACACAAAGTTCAATCCCATTAGGAATCATAAAATTAATGGGAAATTTTAAGGAAAGAGAAGTGTCCATTATTTCATCAACATGGATGGACATCTCTTCAATTTTTTATAATATGCTATGTTATCTTCAGATTTAGAAAAGGTTGCTTTGCATCCTGCTAGGGGAGGATTAGGGATGCTAATTTTGATCAAGAGTTTCATAAGATGGTTTCTATGATGCAGAGAGGTCCTCATAAGCTCAAGGATTATAATTTGGAATGGAATATTAGTGAGTTACATGATGGGATCCCATTCATCATAACCCATAATAAGGTTGTTAGAAATAGGTGCATAGTATTGAAGGAGATCCTAAAAAGGAGGAACTGAAATGCATTGGAATTTATGTTGATAGGAAAGATAAGGATTAGAACAAGGTTGTAAATTATGTTAAAAATATGAAGTAGTTGGCTTAGGTTAGTTTTGAGAATTGGTAGAAGAAGTGTTGATAGAAGCTTGATTATTATTAGTGTTAGGTAAAAAATATGGAGGGATGGTAGAAATAGAATGAGAAGTGTTATCCAAGGGAGGATTTGGAAGTGGTTCATCAAATATTATAAGGTTATCTTTCCCCAACTCATATAAGTGAGTTGGAGAATAATCTTGGATAACACAAAATGTGTGAGATAATGAAGGGGTGTATATAGGTTATGAATAAATAAAAGTAACCACCATTCACATATTAGTCATGTTAACCACATTCTCTTCAGAAGTGGGGTCAACAAGACTTTATACATTGTTAGTGGAAGGGGTGGGCCTATATTGGGTATCTTGATTAGGTTGATGATTAGGAAGAGGGTATTTATAGATAGCCAAATGTGTATTATCTTGATTCAAGGCTTAATATTTAGTATGAGTTTGATGAGCATTAAAAACAATTTCATAGTTTTGTTGATGCTTTCAAATGATAGAATCATGATCAAAATTAGGTCTAAGAAGAAAATATATTAGACCCCTTTTTGCCTAAGTATAGACCTATGTTAAATCAATAGACATCTCGACATGAGGTACTCATGTGGAATGATTGCTAGTTTGGTATCTTTTACACCAACTAGAGGAATTAATGCTCATCTTGCACCATCTGGCAAGAAGTTAATTAGAACCCAAATTTTGTGGGGTATATTCATGAGTATCTATATGTGGTAACTAAAGTGTGAAGGGTGAAAGGTGATAGAGATGGAAAAATGATCAACCAAGGCTCGAAATCAACACCCAATGTGCACCCA
This sequence comes from Torreya grandis, assembly GCA_037957365.1. NCBI lineage: Eukaryota > Viridiplantae > Streptophyta > Pinopsida > Cupressales > Taxaceae > Torreya > Torreya grandis. Next base: position 25,548 of record JARHVA010002605.1, read on the forward strand.
CCACCCTAGTATGAAGATGATTCTAAGTTATATAAATCCAAGCTTGAAATAGTATACAAGAGACACGACTTGGAGATAACAAAGCTCTATAGAATTTATTCCAAGCATAGCAAAACAAATGCCATTAAAACTTAGTTTTATCATGGATACCTATGAAGATCCACCTTTTAGTTCCCAAGCTCGCTTGTGAGCATCTGTGTCGATAGTTATTTATATGAGCATGTGATCTATCTTTGTTAATATTAACTCTATTATTTGAACCTTGGTAATTGAAAAATGATGCTGCACTTATCTGTGTATTGATCTAGTTTATATGGTTATGGCAAGGTTTTTTGAATGCAACTTGAATGCAATAGTTATAATAGTGTAATTTTGATATATGAATGTGTTGTTAAGCAAAGTTTTGTTCCAAGTCATTAATGGTGTCTCTATGATAAATAATGACATCAACCTAAACTACAAAATAACCTAATTATAGGAAAGGGTATGCACCCAAGATGTGATACCTACATTAGGAGCACTAGCTTGAGCATGAACCCCTTGATATAAGCAATTCCCTTGTCCACCCAAGATCCTGGATGATACTTAGTTAAATAAAGGCTTACATCCTTAATAACTTAGGACTAACCCAATATAGGCTTGTGCCCTTATGTCCAAAATGAGTTTTCTGACTAGGCTTTGGACCTACACATAATTAAACATCACCAGGAATGGTTTGCGCTAATGAACTTACCAATGCCATTATGGAAATGACCAATCTCATTAAAGAATGAGTTGCACCATGGCATGACTATCTCAATGTAGGCCCTAGTTATTTATTTTTTATGCTTTAGGTGAGTGCATAAGGCTTGTAATTTATGTGAATTGATGCCGGTGTCGTTGAGTGATAAATATTGAGTGCTACAAGATTATTTCATATTTACACCTAGTTGTAACAAGTCTAGAACTAACTTGTACAAATAGATAATCACTTGAATAAGGAAATAGATTAAGAAAAAGAACTTTTTAAAAACATTTTGGTTCTATTGATAAGACATGTGTTAAATTTTATTGTTATAATGGTGAAAAATAATGATACTCTATCTCTCCCTAAAGAACATTGAGTTCTGGATGGAACATTTGGAAGACAACTTTGTGTTGAAGCATCCATCCTATACAAAACAAAATATAAGGAAGTGGGTGTAGAATAACCCATATAATGTTCTATATGAGGTCTTCTTTACAAACTACCTGAGCATGTGTACTGATGGTTGAATGCTTATGTGACCCACAAAAGATTAAGCTATGGATAGTGCCTTGAGTGGATGAAAGAGAACTAAGAGAAGCTTGATCACCTTCATTCCACTTGGACTAAATCTATAGATAAATGGTGGTAAAGAGTACTGAATAGTTACGTGCTTGAGTTCATAGTATCAACATACTCCTACCCTAAAGAATTAGAGTATCAATTATTATGTGAGCCCAAAGGCACATTTTTGAAAGAATTCAACATAGAGATTATGAAGCTAATGGTGGATTATGGATTTTAAACCATAAGAATAGAAGGCTAAAATCCTTTCACATATGATCAACACAATAAGGAAGAATGGGATGTGTAGGTGAAGTATAATGAAAGGGGATGAACAGATTGACACTTGAGATCTTAGGCAACAAACTTATAAAAAGATAAGGTGCAAGCTAATGGAAGATCTAGAACCTAGAAGTGTCAAGAGAAATTTTAGTGAGTGGGAAGGGCATGGTGAAAGATCTCTTGAATTACAATAGTATGAGGAGAGAAAAAATGAAGCTATATATTGATATCAATTATTGACTAGTGAAGAATGTGTTTGGTCTCTACAAAATTTTACCATTGAAGATGTGCCAAAAGTGCATACCCCCTTTAGACCTACAACTTTAGCTCATGCATTGGATCTCCCATGAGAAGAAATAAGAGTGATAACTGACCCTATTTTCCACATTGATTTTGACTGATTTTTAGGCTTGGAATATAATTTTGTGATTAAATAAGTTGTCCCTTATGAGGAACTAAGTGAAGGTACCTCTAGACATTTGGGTGCTAGATCAGTAATATAAAACATCAGCACAAGAATTTTAGTTCAAAAAAATGTTAGCTACAAAGACTAGGCAATATCCCACAAGAAGTGGCCTAACACCACAAGTGAGTAACATCATGCCATCAACTTCAATGGTTCCAACCACAATAAGGTTGACACCTAACCCAATGACTAGAGGCATTAGAGGACCACCACCAAGACAAGTACTAAGGGGAAAATACCTCAGATGCTAATGCCCCTCAGAAAATATATTACAAAATGGAAATGCACTTGCCAAAATATCATAGCATAGAGAATACTGTAGAGCATGTGTTAAAATGTGAGCTTCAATGACATGTTCGTGGTATAACCTAATTGGAGCATAAGGCAACCTAATTCATGATAACTCTACTTGATCACACTTATACCTGTTATGGGAAATTTGATCTTAACTAGGCTATAATTGATTAAGACACCTTGAAGGAATCATTTCTAAAGGAATATGACATTCCCAAGTTTGAATAGTAGAGCATCTCCATGCTCAAGGAAATTGGCTAAGGGATCTCAGAAAGCATGCACCTATATGATGCTAGGTTTATAAATCTTCTTTACAAACTTCCTTATGACATTCAGCCCTACCAACATGTGTAATGGTTCATTGGAGGACTACTATTACCATTTAGAAGAGATCTCTCTATGAAGACATTCATAGATCCTCGAGAATCACTTGAAGTTGTGCTTAGAGCTGAGGTAGTTGGAAGTGCTGATATTAGGATCAATCCATTCATGGAAGCATAGATTGTATCCATGGCCAACCAACTCTAAAAACTAATTGTTATTTCATTTTAATACACTCAAATTAGATTATAGTCTATTGACTATGAGATGGAAGGACATAACAAGAATAACTACGATCGAAGGAATGTGCACACATTACTTTAAAGCTATTAGGTTTATCATGAGATGAATGATTTTTTAAATTGCCATTTATTACAATGTGCCAGTTAGGTTAACATAATCATATATTATTAGTTGTGTGATGCCTACACTCATACCATAGATGATTACCACATAATTGATGATATGCATGAAAATATGAAGAGAGGTGCATGACAAGCAACGATAGTAGTTGAAGGGTAGGTAATCCAAGGAAATGAGGGATATGGTCAGTAGAATGTAGGCTATGGGATGCAAAGAAGGAATAGAGGGTGGGGTGGAGGAATATTCCTACCATGATCATGTTACAAGTATGGTTTGATAAAGCACTATCAACATGACTACCCTACACATCCAATGTGTGAGTATTGTGAAGGAACACGTAAGGTCGAGGAATGTCATGACTTGTATAAAAAGTTGACTCAAGGATGGATTGATGTAAACAAAGGTGTAAGAATGATCAAACATGAGCTAAAAATGGAGAAATGGGATCCAAGGGCATAACTACTTAGCATTGATAAAGTCAAGGTACAAACAACTACTCATAGTCACCTCATCACTAAGCTTCTAATTTCACCAATACCAAAGTTTCACCTAGAATATGGGGAACTGAGTCACACTGAGTACATCAAGTTACTTGAACCCAAAGTTATACCTTACCCAAACCTTATATGTTAGAAATATATATTGTAGTAGGTTATGAGTGTGATTCAAAACCTGCAAGGAGAATTCCAACTAGCACTAGATCTAGAGGTGCAAGCTGTTGCCTCCTGTAAGAAGTAAGATAAATAAGAGGCTAAGGTAAAAGAGTAAAAAAGATCTTGTACATTCTATAGATAGAAGGGATGCTTCCCCTATTGAATAATCTACTTTTAGAGCATGTCAAGTAGAAGCTAGTTGAAATTGCTATGCCATGCATGAAAAGGGCATGAGAGGTCAAGCATATAAAGAATGCAGAGTATAATCAAGAGCTCTTGGTGAATTCCACCATTAATGAATGGTCTATATGTGAGGCCCTTATGGAAATAGGCATGAAGGTCAATATATTGACAAGGAACACATGGGATAAGATGGGTAGGCCAACCTTGAGGTCTTCCCCTCATGTACTTTTCATGGAAAATAAATCTAGGACACAACCAATCAAAAATATAAAAGGCACCATTGTAGATATTATTGGCACATAATTCCATATTGAATTTGAAGTAAACAAGTTGGCTAAGCAAGATAAATATCTAGCACTCCTAGGTAGCCTATGGTGCTATGCTAATAATGCTGACATGTGCTTAAATAAGTGTTATATGAATTTTTAAAATGGAAAGGATAGGGTCATGATCCCCCTCTCAAATGACCAAGGACCCCCTTATGTAGAAAGTGTTGATATTTAGGATGAGATCAACCATATCTACAAAATCATGATGCAAGGCACTGAGACTATCAACCCTAATGACCAAGGTGTGATTTATTGGGATGATGGATAGTTGACCTTGAGACTACTGATGTAACTTGCAACCAATGGGTCAAATAATCTTACAAAACCACTGGTCAAATGTGATGTGTAGTGAGAACCAAGGCACCAAAACCTATAAGGATTGGATTGGTCTAGATTGATCACACTTAACAAAGAGGGGTACCTTATAATATAAAGAAGGGAAACATAGTATTTTACCTAAGCAAAGGTAAAATTATAGATCTCCTATGATACAAGGGGAGAAATATTGTAGAAGAATATGTATATAACCTAGAGTCCTACATCTTGAAGGAAGTAGACAGGATGGGCACACTGGTGTATACTTTGAGAAGCACTATCACTCATTGGTGGGTAGCACAAAGGCCTAGCTTGACAACTTGGTAAGATGTAAAAGTAGCCATCTGCACTAGATTCAAAAAAAGTAATGAGGACCTAAACATTTCTCCATACTTTGGTGATTAAAACCCAATAGTGTAATATGCTTATGTGAAGAAAAATGGATTGATTGTGATGCAAATGTCCTAAGGAACATGTGGGTGCATGATTTATATATAACCTTGAAGACATGGGTGAAATCTTGGTATGTGGTCAAAAAAACATGCTACAAGACAACTAGTTGGGATGTCTTGATGGAGAATTTTGTGCACACCTTATCCTTTTCCTCACATAACATGGAATTGATCAAGCCATTACTAGTCATTTACAGGGTGGTGTTTGAGGACAATGAAATCTTAGAGGAGTACCTACAAGATATGTTTGGGGAGAAAGGATTAGCACTCCCAGATTTATGTAAGGATTAGGCACTCAATAGTGACTCAAGTGATGAAGATACAGATGTATAAAAAGCATGAAATTGGACATCCTTGATAAGAAAGAGGAAGATAATTTTCCAAGTGGATAATAGTGCCCCTGATGAAGAAGACCCTACTCATATCCACATCAAAATAATTAAAGGGAGTAAGCAAGTTGAGGACACACATCAGAATAAAAATGATCCCTACTATGCATTACTTAAGACCACCCCGGTTGATATCAGTACAGAGGAAGAACCAAAGATGGCTACTCTAGGTGCTTATTGGTTTGACATGGAGCTAACACAAATTGTCAAACTCCTAAAGGAGTTTCAATATTTATTTCCATGCAATTACTAAGACATGAAGGGTACCCACCCATCCCTTAAAAAAATGAGCATAAATTTGGTGGATGATGCACGACCTATCAAAAATCACCCCTAAAAAATGAACCCCAATCTCTGTACCAAGGTCAAAATGGAGATTGATGATATGCTAGCTAAAAGAGTGATCTACCTAGTGAAATAGTCATAATGGGTGAGCCCCATAGTTACTGTTGATCAAATTTGACCCTATAGGTCTAATTAGGGATCTTATAATTAAAAAAATGATATTTATATGTTTTAGGGGGTATAAAATTTTGTCATAAGGTGTATTACAGGTCATTTAGTGTGATTTCATGTTATATTAACCTTGGTCAATTATTCTTTTAATCCATTTATCATTTTGAGTCATTTTGAGGTCTTAAATAGAGAATTTAATAGGTTATATGGCCTCCTTGGGAAATGTAAAGGTTAATAAAGATGATGTCATGTTTCATGTGTTCTAAGAGGTCTTAATCAACTATCACAATTAAAAAGTGGTAGGTTCTTCAGAAGAAACAATAATTTTCTTGAGAAAAAGAGGAGTTTGGCACTTATACAGCTCATGGGGAAGTGTGATACATGGGAGAAGGTTTTAATATGATTTTTTAGATTCCTTAGATACATATCAATGCATTAAATTCATTTTAATTTCTAAAAATGTCCCAAAACCATTTTGCTCATTTTTCACCTTTATTGGCACATATAACCAATCTTTAAGTTTGTACTTGGTACAACCAACATGGGAGGTTTTAAATAAAATGCCAAAGGGGAGATGAAAGTAAACTTATATAGATTCATTTCCATAGCAATATTTTTAATAATGGTGGCCTTTGCTTTATGAACCATCTTCATGAAATTGACTATGTTTTTCTACTTGCTATTTCATGCACCCTATAGATTTTGATTCATTTTAGGTAAGTCCATATAAACTAGTGGGTGAGTTTATCTCCATAGGATATGAAAAATATTCATATATTATATACATTTTATTTTCATGTTTCATGGTGTTTGGATGAGCAAGTTATCTCATGTTGCAGGAAGGTACCACCATGTGTAGTCTCAATCTATTTTTTCACTTATAGCTATGTTGAAGCACATGTGTAGAACCTATTTAGTATGTACATGGAGGTTTTTTGTAATTATAATGATTTTTAACACACTATAATATTAGGGACATCAATTATAAACCTTCACTTATCAAGGAGAAGAGACTGTGGTAGTCATACTCAGTCACTCACACATTCTACCATTGGTATGACTGATTTAGGTGCCATGAAAGAAGAATGTCACGTTGAAATAAAGTTTGAATTATTAAAAATGCTTAAAATTTTAATGGATTTAATTTAAACATTATAAGGGGGTACATGATTTTTAAAAGTGAAACTCATCTTCATTGCCTAAGCACACAATTTGCCTCCATACAACTAAATCTTTGCCTATAGGGGTATACTTGATAACATCATGATAAGATATGGAATTTGATCAGTTTTTAAACCTTTTAATATTGTTAGGATTTCATTTGGATACTTTATGAAAGTATATAAATGACCACAACCATGTATATCCTCTCTGTTGCTTAAACTCATATTGACTGCCTATACTTGACCATGTCCACCTATAGGTAGTGTTGGCAGAGGTATGAAAGTACCTATATAGAGGAGATTTAACATGATTAAAACTTTATTGACATCATAGTGAGTTAAATAGACCTTTTTAGGCTTGTTTTTAGTTTTAGATGAGCAAATGACAATGGAGACTACCTTCAAAAGCATAAAATAGAGATCCTTGGTGTTTTGATGATATCTCATAATAGGGTTGTAAGGCCATTTTATGCATCTTGATGACCATAGATTGTATTAAAAATATAGGACAATACCCTTCCAAATTTTTAAGGACATAGGGTTAGTGGAAGATGGTGTTTGAGAGGCCTAAAATTGCCTATAAAAATACTAAACTCAGGCATTGATGTCTATAGGTTTGAACTCAAAGAGACATTTCACCCAAAAATTCATAACTAAACCATGCCATTAAGTAAATATTATAAATAGTGAAAATTATATTCATTATCAAAATAATCATTGGTAAAGGTGGATATAAGCTATTTAAGGGCCTAATCTATACCTACAGGTGTCTATTTCTTCAATTATGCACCTATAACCAAGGGTCAAGATCCATATCAACATTTGAAGTGGAATTAAGCATGAGATATAAAATTGGGAAAATTGAATATGAATTTAAAATATATTAAAGGTATTCTAAGGAATCATGACACATATTTCAAGATGAAACTACACCTACAAGTTTCCATTTGTATCAGTTCAATCCACTGTAAGTGACCATATAAGGTAGTGAATAAAAGATGATGGTTATTAGTGTTGATGTAGCTAAAAATGAAATTAATGGTCCAAACCAAGATAAAATAAACTTAAGGACTTAAAAATATTTCATCCAATGTTTTTCAAATCCTAAGCAGGCGGGGAGACACCTACAGACAAGGAGACACCTACAGGCAGGGTTAACTTACTAGTTACACTTGATTGAGTAAAGAAGGGTTTCAAGGTGAAATAATATATCATAATGGTTTATTATCATTATTAAATTACTTATCATGGTTAAATTAACATCATTATACCATCATAGTGGATAAAAATTAAATGAAAGACACTTCCAAGTGCAAAACATAGCCCACATGCTAAAAATCCTGCACAGTCTATCTACTTTTAGTCTATCTTGGTTATTGTGCATTTGAGGGGATTATTGACATGATAAAAATATTATTATTGGTGTATAAGGTCCCCATAAGTTGGTTAATCTCATAAAATACTCAGTTTGTCTAGATAAATATGGGAAGTACCCTCTATTTTATCTTAGACAGAGGGCGCTTCCCTAGGTGCTTAAGCCTGTAGTCTTGAGGAATATAGAGAAAGAGATGAACTAAGAGTTGGGGAAACATTGAATAGATATGTGGAAGGATATATAAAACATATAAAAATAATTTAAAACAATCACAAAGGAAGTAATCCTATCAAGATGGTCTAAGCCCTTAGAGTTGTAGTCAAGCCTACTTGGCAGGTTTTGGCCTAGTACCCAAATGAAAGGTCAAAACCATTTTTAGCATGAGGTGAGATTTAAAAATTGTTGGGACATGTGTTTTAGGTTATATAATATATTATAAATCTATTATATTCAAATTAAAACCATAAAAAATCATCTTTGTGCTTTAAGGTGCAAACAAGCCTATTAGGCATGGTGAGGCCTATAAATCAAAGAGGAGGCCATTTTTATTTCTAGCTTTGGGAAAGAATTAAAATGGATTGGGATATATATTTAGAGAATTTAAAAATATTTTAAATCTTTAAAATTTTATATAATTAACAAGATAGTCCCTTTTTAAGCTCAATACCCACTCAGGCTTGTAGGAAAGGGAAGGAAGAGCTCTATAAGCTAGTTTTAGGTACTCACATCTCTATTGATGATTTTCATGGGGGAAAATAAATTTATAGGAGTTAAAATAGGTATTTAAATATGATTTTTTTTAATTTTTTTCATAATCCAATGTCCGATATTTATGAACAAAGCATAAGAGGTCAAAATAGGCTAAAACCCTTGCAAAGCCTTCCTAGTGACTAGTTTAGAGAAATGAGGTTGGAAAGCTATTATAATGGAATAGTTTACAAAGGATGATGATTTAAAATTTAAGGAGTATCCATTAGGATAATAACCATGATTTTGTACTATATATAACTATATGAATGGAGTGTAAAACAATATTTTTGTTCATAGTTTTGTGTATTTTGAAGGTTATAAGAGGTTTCAAGAGATTACAATCAAATGGGATGGAAGATTAGGAATTAAGATAAATAAAAATATAAATTTAATTTATTGAAATAAATCCTAAGTGCTTAAACCAACTACTTCATCTCAGCTAGTCAAAACTAGCATAGTGACCAAGCTAGTGAGAAGGATGAAAAACTTCAAGTGAGATGATTTTAAGGTGTGACTGATGAATATAAGGACATGAAGGGTATTTAAATGTGTCATAAACTACCTCCAATGTATTTTAATGGAAAAATAATTCCTTTTTTGAGGCCAAGTGTGCAAGGTGCATGAAAGAAGAGTTTTTTATTCTGTAGATGATGATGGCTCATTCCTAGATGATTCTAGATGACCAGGCCTGAAACCAATGAATTGAGAGGAATGTATGAAAGACTTAACATTAATTCCAATAATAATACATATATATAGTTATTTTTTAGATTTTCAAATAGGGATAATCATTAAGTTTGTTTTTTTGAGTTAGAATAAAGAGTTTTATGCCACTTTACAAGAGTTTCATGCCTTGTATAGACAATTGTGCTTCCTAACCTTGCATGGTTCATAATACATCCTCTTCACATGCAAAATTAAATAATTCTCTCATCTTTAAAAGTTTCCTTGTGACCTTTGGACTTCTTTCTTATTCTCTCTCTCTCTCAAGTTTTATAAGAACTAGCCATTTTGGCCATTGTAACTTATGCTCCACCTGAGTATGGTGAAGCCCTGCTTATTTACATATCATTTAATCAATAAGAATAATTATTTTTACATCTTCATGACTATTCATATTGTGTTATAATTTAATGTTAGATCTTTATTAGTGAGGACTATGGATTCTTTGGCATGTTGTCTCATTCTTTCATCATATTTGTCATTGGAAAGCTTCTTATTGTAGGGCATGTGAAGCATTATAGGAGGTGTCAAGGTTGAGTGAGTTAATATATTAAATAGTTTCATTCAAGGACTCTATTATAGTCATCCTAGCCTAAAAATTCATCCATAACCTCATAATGTAACATTGATGTGATAAGATGCATATTGGAGAAGTATATGTTTGGTTAGTCCTTTGTTCTCCTGTGTAACATGCAGTTGGTTGGAAGTCATAAACTTATTTTATGTATCACCTCCCTTAGGATAGTTTGATTTCAATTTTATCTCTCCCTTTCCCCTCCAAAGTTTAGGTTTAATTGTGATCCAAAGTGGTACATCAAGGAAGCTAGCCCTATCTAGAGATTCACGTCATCTTTAGGCTACCCACAAGCCTAGAGGTGATTCAATTGTGTCACTTGGATGAGGAGAGCTGAGACATCTACTCAAAGGGTGAAAATCCAAGTGACAATAGTTATCATTAATAAATATATGTACATATGCATTTTCATATATTATTGACTATTAAATGTTACCTATGTCATTGACCCCTTTTTGACTCCATTGATTGATGAAGTCTTGGATGGAGTCATAGGTTGTGAAATATATACTTTCATTGATGGTTTATATGGATACCATCAAGTAAAAATTAAAGAAGAGGACATGAATAAAACAACCTTTGTGATATAATGGGTTTGTTTCACATATAATGTGATGCCCTTTGGGGTCAAGAATGTGTCATCCATATTCTCCAGAGTGGTCATCACTACATTCAAGGATTTTATCCATAAGTTCCTCTAGGTGTACCTTGATGATTGGAATGTGTATGGGCTCATTATAGACCATTATAAAAACTTGTGCCTCATGTTTGCGAGGTTAAAACAACTAAAAATATCCTTAAACCTTAAGAATTTCATCTTTATGACACTATTTGGAACTTTGATTGGGAACATCATCTACAAATATGGTCTACTCATCGACCTCACGAAGATTGCTATTATTCTACAGTTCCAAACCCCTTCCATGTATAAAGACATTCATGCCTTTATTATTCATTTTGGCTATTATAAAATGTTTATAAGGAGATATGCAAGGATCATAGTGCCATTAGAGGAGATGTTGTGCAAGGATGGCCCATTCTACTAGGGTGAAATGTAAAAAGATGCCTTTAAAACTCTAAAACTCAAGTTGGCTAGCATGCCTATCCTTCCATTTCTCAACTGGATGACTCCATTCCACATCCATGTCAACACATCTGGATCTATAATTAATGTCATTCTAGCACAACTTAGTAAAGGTAAGATGGATCATCTTATCTCCTTCTCAAGTTATAAATTGACCACAACAAAGCAAAATTACATAACTACCAAGCATGAGGCATTGGCCATGGTCTATGCCTTCTAAAAATTTAGGAAATAGTTGTTAGAAACCCCATTCATCTTATTCACTAATCATGAGAAACTTAAATACCTTGTGAATAATCCTATTCTCCATGGGTGAATTTGAAGATGGATAGTTCTATTTCAAGAATTCTAGTTCCCAATTATGGTAAAACCTGGGAATCAAAACTCTAGTGATACAATAGTGCCCATTGAATGTGACATGCCAAACACATAATTCTATAGAGTCTATCACATTCCCAAATACTTAGTGTAGATAGATACATTACTCACATCTAGATTTGTGCCCTAGGTCATGATAACCAAAAAATAAAAGTAGCTCACCATTCACACCACCCCCTTTCATATCATTAGGGGGAGATATATAAATTAAGTTGAGATGAAGTCCTACACCGATGTGTTTTGGAACATGAAAGAGACTCCATTATATGTGAGGAACATGAGGGGATCATAGGAGGCCATTGTTCTAGAGACATAATGACACATAAAGTGTTGTAATTAGGCTTGTGGTGGCCAACCTATTCTAAGATTCAAAGGATTTTACTAAGGCATGTGACATATGACAATGCATAAGGAATCCAAATCGATGGGATTAGATGCTTCTCATTTCCATTCTTTCCTAGGCACTATTTTAAAAATGGGCCATTGATTTTATTGGGTTGATCACTCTTACAACAATGTGCACAAGTGAAAGATATATTTTAGTAGCCATCAATTATTTCACAAAGTGAGTCGAGCTAGCTCTTACTAAAAATTGCACTTCAACCACTACTATATGATTTATATGGGAGAACATCATAATTAACTATGGGTGCCCACTCAATTTAACTAGAGACATAAGTACATACTTCATTAATGAAACTATACATATCTTACTAAAAAATACATGGTGGTGCACCGCAAGAACACCCTATATCATCCTAAAGTAAATAACACCACTAAGGCATTAAATAAGATATTTGGGATGTACCTCATGAAGATATGTGATGTTGCTAAAAAAGACTAAGATGATCAAATATAAATAGTCCTATGGGCATATCACACAACATACAAACACCTAAACAAGGCTACACTATTTCAACTAGTATTTGGCATAGAGGCAATTCTACTAATAGAGTTCTTAGTGCCATCATTTCACATTACATGAATTTGTCATTTAGATGACCAAGAATCATTGAATATAAGGTTGTAGGACTTATAACACTTGGATGAAGTGCACACCCAAGTAAGATGGAGCCAACATATAGAGAAGGCATGCTAGAAGTTATGGCATGATAGGCATATTAAATGCAAGGTACTGATTGAAGGAGCATTGGTCTTGCTTTATGACTCCAAGTACCTCAAGTACTTAAGAAATATAAAAATTAGGTGGATAGGACCATATGTCATCAAAAGTATATTAGAAATTGGTGTATGCAAGTTGTGCACATTGTCAAGTGAAATACTCCCTAGGCATTTCAATGGCAACAAATTCAATTAATATAGGTGATAAGATGGCACTTGCACCATTAGATACCAAATTATTGGTAACAAGTTAGTTTTATTATGTTGACCTAAATGATGTTTGGTGTAAGCCAAACATTTCATTATATTTTTTGATTATTGTTCTTCTAGAGTGAATAAGTAGTGCTTTCAAGCTTGCAAGAGAAATATTATGGCACTTATACACATAAATCCAATCAGGTAAGTCAAGCATGGATGATTTACAAAGTTCTTGAGGCTAGACACCTAAGTTTCTGGGCACATGAATTCACTAGACTTTGAAAATATGAGTACCAATTAACAAAGAGAGGTTCATAGGATGCAAATGTGAAAGAGGTAGAAAGAATGCACACTATGACCATGCACATGAGATCAAAAGTATAAAGTGAAGCATTGGAGGGATAACACAAGGGATTTGTATGGGGTAGGATAAGCTAAGGTAAAGAGATGAAAACATACATAAATCAACCAAGATAGGAAAACATGCCTGAAATGAAAGCATAATAGGAAAATAAGATGGAAGTATGGAGGCTTAATCATGCACATGTGAGATACTGTGCTAAATTTGCCATAAGGAAGGTGAAGCTCACACCAAGTGAACTAAGAGTATGAGAAAAATAGTCAAGACACACTCGCACCTATCCAAAGTGAGGTAGGAAGTGACTATTTGAACTACATGTCACTTCATCAAAAATACCATTAGAGGATTTATTGAGGTGATAATAGAGGCAAAAATATATGCATTGAATGCATAGGTGGTAATGGATCTTCATATAATCTGTGGGATTTTACAATTTCTAAGAATTGTAGATGCTGCCATGCCATTAATCACCTATAATTAAGATGGTAGATGAAATTAAGGGTATAAAGCAATGATGGGTTGAATGATTTAGGTTACAAACCTTGAGATAAATTGCACCTAAAATGTAGACTAATGAACTAGAGATAAATCAAACATCTACTACTAGAGTGAACCCTTGAGCACCCATGAACACCAAAAGTGAATGATTGAATAGAGAAAGGTATTATGTTCACTTTAAGATTGGCATAGGGAAGTGTGGGGCATGAATTATGCATAAACTAGGTTGTATAAAATTGGAGTGATACCGAGGCTATCATTAATGGCATGCAAATATTGAGAGCCAAAGTCATAGTCATAGACCTCACAATTATGAGAAGTGCCAACAAACATTAGATGCTTCAAAAAAGTAAATAACCCACACTTCAACACTAGCCAATTCAAGATGAGAAAGAAATGCATGAGTTCTAGTCTGTAGGAGGTGTATAAAGATACCAAGAGGGTGCAGATAGTAGAAGAGATGGATGATATAAAGATCAAGGTGAAACCCATTACATGAGTAAGCATCATAGAAGTAGATATGAAGGTTCTTGCAAAAAGTCATATCAAGTGATGTAATTTCCCCTAGAGGTCTTAGTAGGGTAGAATTGGATGTATTTTATGCACACCTACTGATTGAAAGAATATAACCACCATACCTTGAGCCATGTGAAAGATATAGTACAAGACTAGATGGTGGACATGGGGGACAAAAAATAATGAGACATGACATTGTTTTATGTCTCCATCTGAAATAGACTTGTGACCTCTGACGTAATTTAGCTCTATGAGTTGTCATGCTTTGGGAAGCCACATGAACTCATACAGTTCCTCATCTCATGTATCCATGGAGATTACATCTATTTTTTAGGAAGGTGCATATGGATATCAACACACTTAATAGGCAAAATTACAAGGCTCCCAAACTTTGGTGTAGACATCCACTAGATGATGGTAGATGATTCTGAAGTTTAAAGGGTCATGAAACTAATTGGGTACTATAAGGTAGGATTCATGTTCCCTATAAAAGATATCAAGGAACCCAACATAAGGGTAGAAACATACCTCATGAGTTTAAAATGTTTCCCTAATAGTTGATGGATAGATGTTACCAAGGCCTACTAATGCATTGCCTATCACATGGTACAAGGGGTTAAGTTTAACATCACAAAATTCATTATTAAACAAATGATAAATAAAACATTCGAGTGTCATATGGTATGAGAGACCTTTAGGTGGGGGTAAATATTGATTTTGATGGTCATAGAGGAGATCAACATGCTTGATGTTAATGAAGATGATCTCTAAGTCTTCTTAGACAAAAAAAACTTCCCAACACAAAATTATCAAGACTTCACTTTCCCCCCTTTCTTATTTGTAAATTACAAGACCTAAGTGATGGGGTGGCATGTGTAGTATATCAAAGCATTCAGGCTAGAATAGTGCATCCCCAAAGAGATTTCCCAAAACATGTTTGGAATGGTGACCTTCATTATTATAAAACACTTCTATGTAGTGCTTTTGGCACTAATAGATAGTAATTGATTAGGTTGGCTCAAGATTCCTTATGAATTATTTATGAAATACTTCAAGGAGGTGCTAAGAAGGATCCCCAATGCACAATAGCTGGACATCCCAATAAAGGAATTAGACTTATAGAGGAGATTGCTATGGTTTTAATATGTGTGCCTAGGAAAGCCACCAAGGATAAGGAGGATGAATTGGATCACACTGAAATATATCCCTCTAGAAATAAGTGATTCTCACGCACATCCATATGCCTTATTATGAGATGAAGCCAAGGAAGAAGGGTGCATGCATAAAAAAATATTATGACCTCCCATTTAGATCGGGGATGAAGGGAAGTTAGCACTATCAATGCAAAAGAAGTCTCCCCAAAAGAAAAAGGGGGAGGTACATGAGGAGATAAAAGAGTAACTTTGATTGAAGATCACCTCTAATGATGAAACAACTCTCTGCACCAAAAATTTTATGGCCTTCACCCTAGGGATTGCTTTGACCAACTATAGGGAGAATAAAAACAAGTCTAAGGGGCCAGTTACAATGCCCACAATAACCTTGGGAGAGATGAAGGTAGAAGAGGAACATGAGGAATTGGAAGTGTAAGAGGCATGTGAAGAGATGGAGGATGAAGGAGGGATGAAAGTTTACATCATCTAGGAAGAAGAAATAGAAGAAGAGCCCAACACTAAAGAAGTTTAGGAGGCCCTCTAAGGTGGCACTACCACTATGCTTAAAGAGGAAAAAAATCCACCTAGAACCTCATCCAAATATCCTTCCACACAACATTCCTAAACTAAGGAGGAAAAGGAAAGCTAGTGGAAGAAAATGTGCCTCAATGAAGAACATATAGAGATGTAGCTAGAGATAGAGAAAAAAAGAGTGGCCATGAAGTCATATAACATGACCCAGGAAGAGATTGAAAAGGTTGAAGCTGAGGAAATAAGGGCTAAGGAAGAAAAGACTGTGACAATAATAACAAAGAGGAAGGCAAAAAAAAAAAGGCCCAAGAGGAAAGGGCCAAGAAATAAAAGGAAGAGAATAAGGTTGCCACAAGCACAAAACCAATAAAGGAGAAAACAATAAAGGCACCTAGTGCCCCCACCAACATAGTAGAAGAAGCTACATCATAGGCATGCCAAAGTAGTGAAGGGGAACCTAAAGATAATGAAGGTGATACTGGTGCCTTGAAAGAGAAAAAGGAGAGAGCTCAGGGAACCTAGCAAAAATAGGAGGATGAAACTACCGCTAAGGTAGAAGAAGAAATAGACTAAGGGGACAAGTCCAAGGAAGAACCCCTATTAGAATAAGAGGAAGGAACCTCAGAGGGAAGTGTTGAAGGAAAGGATACCACTAATGAAGAAGAAAGAGAATAGATGGAGTTGGCTATCACCAAGGAATAAGGTGCTAAACAAAACTTAAGAGAAAACACACATAAGGGGTGGAGCAATGAAGATTGCTATATGTTTGAGTACATACACTTGGAGCTACCACAACAAGGATGTGCCAACAACTATCATTTGCCTTTGATAATTATATGGATGAGCCTCATTTTTAGGTACCAAAAAAGGCCATATTGGGTGAGAAGGAACAAAAAAGGTCATGATTCCATTGTTATAAACCCCCATACAATGAACCCGATTAAGTCAGCTAATGCACTCATCTAGATGGCCTCTGAAGTAGAATGAAATAACATATTTAATGATGTTAGAGCTTTAAGATTGAAGAAAATCATGATGAAATTGGAAGAGTAAAT
The DNA here is from genome assembly GCA_037957365.1 of Torreya grandis. Lineage (NCBI taxonomy): Eukaryota > Viridiplantae > Streptophyta > Pinopsida > Cupressales > Taxaceae > Torreya > Torreya grandis. The sequence goes on from JARHVA010002605.1 coordinate 42,821, forward strand.
AAAGGTCATGAATTTAAAAATGTAACAATTGGTTGAGCATGTAGAGGAACATGAGCCATCCCTCTTAGATGACATTGACACTTTAAATATTTTAAAGGTTGACAAAGTTTGTGTGCTAGTGGAGTAGATGCTCCCAAGGTTGAAAGTAGAACTAACACAAGAAGAAGAAGAGAAGGACCCTTAAATCATCCTATAGAAAGATCTATTATATAAGCTTGAATAGGTAGAATACCTCCTCACATAATTAGAGGAAGGCATAAAGGCAACCAATGCCATCTTCATGAACTTCTCCAAATAAACATCAGTCATCGATGTACACCTCAAGTATGCAAAGGGGGAGAGGGAATAATTGATGGCAAAGGCATACATTATTATCAAGAATGAGCATGCATATATCATGGCAAAGGTCAATACCTTGATCACCCAGATCAAGAACTAGGAGTAGAGCCTATAATAAATCTTCTGTGCCTTATAAACAAAGGATGGTGATCAAGGGAAATATTATATAGAGGAGTGATGAGGGAAAAGGAAAGGATAGAAGCCTTCAAAAAAAGAGTTAAATAAAATATATGTGCTGATGTTTAGTGTTTCCTCAATAAATATTGATAGAATCATTAAAGAAATCAAGCTTGCCATCAAGGGATTTGAGGACTTTAGTGCTGAATTAAAGGAAAATGCTTTGAAGTTCTGCACACCTAGGGTATTGAAATACTAGTTCAAGGATGGAATATTAATTTTATATGGGGTAATGTTAGGCACCTTTTTCTTAAGTCTGGACCCATGCCCCATCATTAGACATCTCAACACAAGGGAATCATGTGGAATGATTGCTAGTTTGGTATCTTTGTCACTAGCTGGAGGAATCAAAACTCATCTTATGCTAGATGGTAGGTTTTTAACTAGCACCCAAATTTTATGGGTAATCTTCATGATTATTTTCATGTGAAAATAAGAGTGCAAAGGGGGCAAGGTGATAGAGCTAACAAAATAATCAACCAAGGCTTCAACTCAGCACCTAGCATGCACATGCCACCCTAACATGTAGATGCTTCTAAGTTCTATGAAGCCAATCTCAAACTAGTATGCAAGAGTCATGACTTGGAGATAAAAAAGCTTTATAGAATTGGTTTCAGGCATAGTGAAGCAACCACCATTAAAATTTAGTTCTAGCATGGATACCTGTAAAGATTCACCTTGTAGTGCCCAAGCTCACCTATGAGCCTCTAGGTTGATAGTTGTTTAGATGAGCATGTGCTCTATTTATGTTAATATGAAATATGTTATTTGAACCTTGGTAATTAAATAATGGTGTTTCATGTATCTCTGTATTGATCTAGTTTATATGGTTATGGCAAGGTTCTTTGAATGCAACTTGAAGGTAATAATTATAGTAGTGTAAATTTGATATATGAATGAGTTATTAAGAATTTTTTTATTTCAAGTCATTAATGTCATCTCTATGCTAAATAATGATGTCAATCTAAACTAAAAAATATCCCAAGTGTAGGAAATGGAATGAACCTAAGATTTGACACCTACAATAGGAGTGCTTGCTTGAGCATGAACCCCTTAATATAAGCAATTCTCTTATCCACCCAAGCACCTAAATGATGCTTAACTTAGTAACACAAAGGCTTGTACCCTTAAGAACCTAGGACTAGCCAAATATAGGCTTGTTCCCCTATGTCCAAAATGAATTCCTTAAATGGGCTTTGTGCCTATAAAAGTCAGACTTCACCCAAAATGGCTTTCACCAATGAACTTACCAACACCATTATGGTAATGACCAAGACCCTTAAAGAATGAGTTATGCCATGGCATTACTATCCTAATGTGGGCCCTAGTTCTTTCTCTACTCTACTTCAAGTGAGTGCATAAGGCTTGAAACTTATGTGAATTGATGCCGACATAGTCAAGTGATAAATATTGAGCATTACATGATTAGTCTATGTCTATGCTTAGCTGTAACAATTCTATAATTGACTTGGACAACTAGATAAGTGCCTGACTAAGGAAATGGATTAATAAAAATAACTTTTATACAAAAAAATCTATAGCAAAATTATGAATATGCCTATATGTCTCATGATAATGACCCCAACTAGCATGAAACCAAAAAAACTTGTTGGGATCATACCAATATTTCATAGGACAAGTGGGATCAAGTTCTCTTGGTAGAGGGATAGGTAAACATTTATGTAATTCAATTGAAGATAAAGGTTTATGAATGTTGATAGTATTACGTGAAGATAAATGAGGATTGGTGTATTATTGAGAAGGGGGAGATGGTTTTGAGGATTGGTTAGGAACAACAACTTGAATAGTGTGAATGGTGTCATAAGAGTATGTGACACCATCATTAGAAGCATTACAATTTTTGTTCTTGAGTAAGATGCAAGGACCTGTAGAAGGTTAGGGTGGCTTGAATTGATGCATAAGGAAATATTGACATTTGGCTTGGTCAACAACCTCCTCCAAAGTATGTGGAGAGAGAGTACAAAATCAATATTGTAATTTGGGAAAAAGAACATTGGTAAAGAGATGGAAAAGGTTATCATTGGCTATGTTATATTCACATTTGTTGGATAAAATTTTCCACCTTTCAAAAAAATCTTGGGTAGTTTCATTTTCAAGTTGTTTACAATTTATGAAGTGGGCCAAAATATTTTCAAGAAGATCAATAGTTTGAAATTCTTGAACTAAAACATTAACTAAATCTTCCAAATAAGTAATAAATTGGGTTCTAAGTTGGTTGTACCAATCTAAGGCATCAAACGTAAGAGTTTTGGTGAAGAGCTTGGTAGAGGAAACGGTATTCAATTTGACCGAATCCTTATAAAGATTTCCAAATGTTTTAAGATGAAGAGTAGTATCAGTTGACCCATTATAAGAAATGGTAGGGGTGGTACCTCTTATATCAATATTATCAATTTGAGTGGTAAGAGGCTCATTTTGAAGATGCTTAAAGGTTTTGTTTACCAAAGATAGTTGAGGGATGATATTGCCATGGGAATATTAAAAAGGAGGTAGGGGAACATTTTGATTATGCACGCCCCAAGATGTTGGTTGAGGGTAGGTTTGAAGATGGAAAAGGTGATTTTTCATTCTTATAATTTGATTTGTATCATGAGCTTAAAAAGTATTCATTGATTAAGTGTTTGTAATAGAAGTTGGTGGGTTTGATTGACATTATTAGTATTATTTGAAGCATTAGAGTTGGTATTAGTGGCTTGGGTATCACTATTGGTGTTGAGAGGAGATTGAGATGAATTATTAGAATGTGAGGCACTAGTGAAAAAATTTGCTTGTGTGGCAAAAGATGGACTAGTGAAGGCACTAGAAGCATGATTACCTTGGGTAGAAAATAATGCACTAGTGGAAGGATTAAGGAGAGTGGATCTTAGGAGAGGTCCACTAGATGTAGAACATACCATATTAGTGGAGATATTAGGCACGGAAGTAGAAGAAGTTAAATAAAAAGAGGTCATGGTATGAGAAGGGGTCATAATTAAGGGAAGAGGCTAAGAATTAAGGAAAGTGGTACCTCCAAATCCATTTAAAATGTGGGAGAAGGTGAATGAGGCTCTTTAACTTAACCACTAATCATGAGATGGTAAATGGTAGAAGGATCATTTCCTCGATGTTGAGGAAATTTTAAGATAAATAAGAGCATTTCAGGGGTATACTCTAATTCAGGTTGATCTTCTAGTGAGAAAAGAGGATTATGCTATTAAGAGGAATGAGGAGGGATCCCATAATTCATTATGTGAGTGGCTATGTAAACATTACTCTAATCTAAAAGAGGATCCCTACTTTGATTATGGGAGACCCTATGAGGGTTGGTAAAAATCATCATATTTGATGAATTCAACTCAATGTTATAGTCAAACAAAAAATTCATGATGAAGGAGAAAGACTAAACCAAACAAAAAATATGAGAAATTAAGGAAATAAGAAGTGACAAAAACTATATAGAGATAATTGGATGGATTTAGCATAGGAAATAGGGCCTACAAACTATACAATGTTGATTGGCTCAATGTAACACAATAGATAGATGCTAAAAAAGTGTACAGGGTTGATTGGGTCAATCTAGCACATCATATAAAGAAAAATAGATAGTCTATAAGAGACTATGTTAATACAAATGACTATGTACTAAAACAAGAATAATTTTGCAAGTATTTTGAAAATCAATAATTGAAGGGAAATACACAATCAATTAGATCAATGAGGTTGATCCAATTGAGCCACACAACATAAAAACTTGTACCAACACTAGCTAATGCAAGTTTTTGCAATACAACATACAATTAAGCAAAGAGTAAAAAATTAAATTGGAAAGTAAAAGATAACTAAGTGGTTAACTTAAATGTTAGATTATTAGAATATAATTTTAGATGTGATAGAAAGTTGGCTATAAGCAAGGAATTATAAATCAATCTAAGGATAGTTTCAAGATGTTTACACTGAAAAAGATCTGTATTGGCAATGGTAAAAGCTTGGTATTGGGGCCTACTCCCTCACATCACACATCATAGCTATAAGGGTGTTGGGTGCTTAGCCAAAATATACCATTAAACATGTGGCTATACTTAGCCAAAAAAACAAGTTGGTTTCCCCCTTGGTGATGAAATCCAAGTACGTTGGCTTTGGGTAGAAAATTGGTAAAATTCTTGTTAAGATTTTGTGATTTGGTTGTGTGCATAAAAGAGAAAATAGTGAAACTAAATGGTATATTGAAAACCACCTAATTAGATTATGTTATTTATTCTAGGCATGCAAGCAATAAGAAATGAAAGTGTGAGCTAATTACTAGAATATAAGTGTTAATTACAACTTTGAAACATATTATAGTATCAATTTAGTTAATAGTGTATGTAGGGAATACAAAATAGGGTCGACAAGGTCACCCCTGTACTATGGAAGCACAAATTTGAAAGTGAACTATGTCGATAGAGTTGACCTGTCTTTCTAGACTACACATAGAATATAAAACTACATCGATAGGGTTGACCTAGTTGACTATATAGGGGTAGTTTTAAAGACTATAAACTATGAAAAACAAGATTATAAGGAAAGAAAGAGAAAGATACAAAGGAACCTTTATAGGTTGGAAGATGTAAAGAAGTGATATTGCTATTGAAGACCCTTGATAAATGTTTAAAAATCCTAATAACTATGTTGAATATGTTGACCATGCTTTGCACAAGCCTATTGTTGAGTGCCTAAAATGTATACAGTCAGCTGAATCAACCTAGTAGTTTGAATCTAATGCCTAAAAGTATACAGAGTTAGTTGGGTCAATCTAGTAGTTTGGACTAGATGTTTGAAAGTCTAAAAAACTTGTACTATGTTGACTAAGTCAACCTAGTAACCTAAACCTAGAAAAGAACCTGCACAAATAAAACATAGTCATATGGATGAGACTATGTGTTAAACCTACACACAAAAGTTATAACTATGTCAATATAGTCAACCCAATATTATGAATATATGATAATAAAAATGATAAAATAATGAAATAAGTGGAACAAATCCTACAAGTGTTAAATTCATGTTGGGTTCACCAGAATGTATGTAATCTGAAATCTATCATGTCTATAAATCAATTCTAGCTTAGAGAAGATATATCATACCATATAATTTTGATTGGGGACACATTTGTTAAGCAGGAGCATGACCAATATGGAGATCTGCTAGACCCAATTAGGGTATCTCGTATAGTAATACATCATGATAAATAGGGTTATAAATCCTCCAATCTAACACAATCACACAATAACCCTAAGGGGGTCTTGAGTTTTGATATTTCACCTATACTAATAACAAGTAAAGTAAATCTAATCTAGTGCTCACCAAAGCTTGTGGCATAAAGTGGGGGTTAGAAATAATAAAACTAAACATGCATAGAAGACATTTAATTATATCAATGTATATAGAATCTTAATGTATGGAAGAGAAGCACAAATTCATATCTATCTACTCTTATAAAGGAGAAATAAAGTTAGGAATACTTACATTTCAAGACAAATGTGCTGAGCCTCAATCTCTCCCTTGACCAAGGTACTTTGCAATAGGTTGTTGTCGTATGTAAGGATGACAAAGAAAAAAAAATCTAGGCTACACAACCTATCAATGCATCTAAAAGACTTTTCCACAAGATAATATCCGTATCTCCAAATAAAGTATGGAACCCTAAGCTTTACTTCTCAAGTAGAATGGTCAATAAGTAGATGTTCATTCGCTCTTACTTATTATTTTGATTTTCCTTAATAAATGATGGGAAAGAACTTGTATATATAGGTATACTTGACCCATGACCCTTCCAAAAATCTTAGCCAACAGGGTCGACCTAGTCGACCTAACATAATTTTGAAGAATAATTCATTAGGTCCCAAGCTAGGTCAGCTATAGGCTAACCTAATTCTTAAGTGATAATATCTTGAAACTGTACAGGGTTGACCCAATCAACATAAAATAGTCAACTAAAAAAAAGGGATTATGTGAGGAAAAGGAGGATAAAATTTAGAAAATTCATGTAATGGGTACAATAGAGAAGAACAAGCTTATGGATAATGGTTTCAGGAGACAAGTGTGTAGATAATAAGTGGTAAAAGGGACAATAATCTTACAAGTACCAATGGTGTAACCACCCCTTTCTCGGTGCACCCCTTAAGGTTTACACTTAGAAATATTGAGACTCGATAGGTTACTACAAGATATAAAGTGTCAGTAACTGATAAAAGTTTGAAAATATTATGTGTATACATGAAACACCAATGATCTACCCACCCCTTTCTCAATACAACCTTTAAAGCATGCACTTAGAGAGATTGAGTCTAGATAGGTTCTTACAAGATATAAAGCATTAGTATTTGATAAAATTTGAAAATATTACGTGTATACATATGCCCCACTCGAAGCTCATCACATGTCACTAAGGTGCAATAGGGGATGGTACTTTGAGAAAGAACATAAGAACATGTAACGCTAATGTTAAAAAAAAATTTATAGTATTTTAAATCATAAAATAACTGAAAGTAAATGATTGAAATGGAAATAACTAAAAAGTAAATGTGATGTGTACCTTGACTTACCTTTATTACTGGATGGTTATTTGATGTGTTTTTTAGTTTTGATTGTGTAGGGTATAGAGACTGCTTTCAACAAACCCAAAATATAATACTAAAGATAAAAAACAAATTTAGGAAAGCCAAGACAATGGGTGCTATGTGGATGGGATGTAATTAGGAAATTGGAAATCTAGGATGACAAGTGCTATGTTAGACCAAATGACCAAGTTAAAACAAGATTAAATCAGATAATCGAAAAGCCAAGGCTACTAAAGATTGAAAAACTCAAACAAGTATACCTTAATTAAGAAAGGCAAACTCACCAAGTCAAACCAAGGATACATTTCAAAAAGATGGTAATAAAACATCAATTGTAAAAGTAGTAACAATCCTTACTTAAACAAATATGGACAGGCAAAAAAATGGTAAAACAACATTGATGAGTGATCATTAACAATCCTTATCTTACTCAACAATGGAAAAAGGGGCATAAAAGGGAAAAATAGACTTAGGTGTCCACAAAAAAAGGTAGTACAATAATGACAAATGGTAAAAATAAAATAAAGGATGTCTAAAAATGTAAATCTATGGCGTAAATAAAGTAATCCATAATTACTCAAACATGTTGTTTTGCTCTAAGGATAGATACAATTGAAACAAAGTAGTGATAACATTTTTTTAAGAGGTGAAGAAGAAGGGAAAATAGATTTAGAGTCATAATTTGCTTGTCAAGGGGGAAATGAAATGGGTGGAGGGGAGAATGAAGGAAAAATCAAGGTAGAGGAACTCTTTTATCGAATTCAAGACACTTAAATTAGGTTTGTCAAAATAAGAGGACTTTTGACCTTAAAGACTCTGAAGAACTTCTCTTAGCTACACAAGTCCTAGATAAACAAATGTAGTATATAGATCATCCTATGAAGGCTATATGCATGAAAATTAAAATGGATCTACCTTCTCATAATGTGTTCCTCATTTCTTAGGACCCCTTATAGAGTTTTCAATCTACTGTAAAGATTGGATACTTACTGTTGGAAATATTGTCATTGATGTCAAAGGTCTAGCATTATTGGTGATAAAAGCCCCATTGCATTTAATGTTGTTTGTAATAAATGTATCTTGGCTAATATGAGTTAATATTTATTTAATATTAATGAATATATTTTTGGTTGCATATGAGACAAAAGAAGGGCCCATGGAGAAGTCGAAGAGTCACAGGATAAAGACAAAAGAAGGAAGGGAACAATTTCTCATGAAGGGACACTTTAAGGAATATGAAAAGTCACCAAGATGAGGACAAAATATGGAAGGACATTTTTGGTCATGAAGGGTTACCACATGACTTTTCAAAGGCAAGAATATGAAGGGCCATACAAGTTTGGCACCATTTTCTATGAGGATTGAAGGGTCACAAAGGGGGAAGGCCAAAGGTCATTTGGAAATCAATAAATAAAGGCTTGAGAAGCCATTTTTAATATGAGTGATAGAGGTTGATTTGATATTGTAATATCTAGATTGCAATTGTGAGAGATGAATATGATTTGTATTTGTTATATCTAGCTTAGAAGAGCAAAGGTGAGAGAGAGGAAAGAGATGTTGTATTGAACTATCATTTTTTGAGATAGCAACATTGAGAGATAGGTGTGTGGTATACACAAAGGGGTTAGTGCTCCTGTGGGTTGGTGCTCACGAATAGTAGCTGGGTTGGTGCTCGACAAAGGGGTTTGGTGCTCCTATGGGTTGGTGCTCACGAATAGTAGCTGGGTTTGTGCTCGACAAAGGGGTTTGGTGCTCCTGCAAGTTTTTGCTTGCAAATATTGTTTGGGTTGGTGCTCATTCATATACTTGAGATTGTTCAATGTGGTTTTCCCCACATTGGGTTTCCATGTTATATCTGGTGTCTCTCTCTATCTTGTGTGGTGTTTATTGTTTGAGTTTTATTGCATATCTTGAATGTTTGATTAAGTGGATTTTGGTTAAAGGAAAGTTTTATTAGATATATGATATACTGATTCACCCCCCCTCTCAGTATATCTCATGCTTAACACTTACATGAGAAAGTAGGTAGCACCACAAAGTTTATTGAATTATCCTATTCTAATATACTATCCTACCACACCCTAATGGATCTCGACTCTATGTGAGGCCAACCATGGAGTTTTAGATTTGATTAGAGATAGGAGATGTGCTTGTAATCATGTCTTTTGGTGTGATTTTGACTTTTGAGATTTGTATGTTGGTTTTTGTGTATCATTGCCTTTTGTTGCAAATGATTTGGATTTCAAATTTCTTGATGTATTTTTATATTCCTCCTCCTTACAGATTTATAAAACCAAACATGGGTGCTAAAGATGAATTTCATTTGAATACTTGGGACTTGGTTGCTAAGAGAGAGAATTTCAGAGAGCATGGGGTCTAAGAGTCTCATAAATCTAGGTGAAATAAAAGTGTTATCTTGATTTTGACCTTATTTTATCTAATGTGGAGTGAAAGGAAAGGAAATCAAAAGGAGTGACACATGAAATAATTTTAATTAATTCAAATCATGAAAAAATGTGATAAAGGGTGAAAAAGGGATATAATGATAGTAAAGTGTGATTACTTATCATAATAATGAGGGAAATGGAGGGAAGCATGCTAACATAGACTGTTGTGCAAATCCCATCTACCAAAAGAAGAAAGAGATGAAGTTGAGAACAAGGATTAAAAAACTATCATTATTATAAAACACATTATAGAAAAGGAATGATAGGATGTTAATTTTATGAGGAAGGTCAGGTCCAATCCGTGGTCTTACACTGCAACTCATAAAAGACAAACCCACAACGGTGCCAAAAATCATGTGAAAAAATAAATGGGATAAAAAATATGGTATTTTTTGAGGAAGGCCAGGTGCTATCCATGGTCTTACAATGCAAATCACAAAATATAAATCCAAGAGATGCCAAAAAGAGTGTAAAAAGAGTATGAAAATAAAGAATACTATGGTACATCATGAGGAAGATCAGTTCTTATCCGTAGTTTTACAATGCAACTCATGAGAGAAAGGGGAAACCAAAAGACCAAATAAGAAGGACTAAAGGTTAGTGAAAAGAGATAAATGCTTCAAAGGGAGAGACCCATGTAAGTAACCTACAAAAAGTGGTAGATAGATAACATATAAAAAGCATAAAAAGAAGGGAATAATCTTACATTAATGGCTTTGTCAATAATGAGCATGTGAGAGACAAGCCTATGTGTCTCAAAAGGTTTCTTAAAGTTGAATTAGTTTGGTAGCATGCTAGGTAGAATAAGAGTGGGAATTTCAAGATGCCCCAAAGGGTAATTGGATGTAATAATGGACATCACAAGATACCCTAGAGTCTGAAAGGATATGTGGGTGGTCATTGTAAGATGCCCCAAAGGCTAGAGTAATGTGTGAATGGGAATCACAAAATGCCCTAACAACTAAAAAGAGGAAGAAAATATAGGAAAAGATAAGAAGAAAAGAGAACCCCATATAGTGTCTAAATGGATTCAAGTTCTCCAAAAATATTTTTATAGGGGACATGATGCTTGAGATAAATGAACAAAATACTAAGAAAGAGAAACACAGAACTGGGTCGATAGATAGGGAAAGAAGAAAAAGGTATAGAGTTGATGGGGTTGAATTAGTATAGAAAATAGGGGCTAAAAATTGTACAAAGTTGATAGGGTCGACCTAGTACAAAAAATAAGGGATAACAACTATAAAGAGTCGATAGGGTTGACCTAGTATAGTAGGTAGGGGCTAAAAATATAGTCTGCAAGAGATTGTGTTGACATGAATGATTGTTTACTAAAATAAGAAAAAAATTGCATGTACTTTGAAAGTAGGAAATGAAAGGAAACACACAATCAATTGGGTCAATGAGGTTGATCTAATTGAAATACACATCATAAAACCTTGCACTAACACTGGCTAATGTAAGTTTTTATAATACAACATATAATTGAGCAAAGATAAAGTAATCAACTTGGAAAGTAAAATCTAAATAAGTGGTAATCTTGAATGTTGTTAGACTATTATAATATGATTTTGGATGTGATAAGAAGTTGGTTGTAAACAAGGAACTAGAAAACAATCCAAGGATGGTTTTAGGATGTTTAGGCTGAAAGAAATCTATGTTGGCAATGGTATCGACTTGGTATTGGGGATTAATCCTCACTTTACACACTACATTGATAAGGGTGTCAGGTGCTTAACCAAAATATACCTTTAACCATGTGTTTATACTTGATTAAAAAACCAAGTCAGTTTCCCCCTTAGTGATGAAATCCAATTAAGTAGGCCTTGGGTAGACAATTATTAAAAAGCATTTTAAGATTTTGTGATTGGTAGTGTGTGCATAAAAGAGAAAATAGTGAAACTAAATGGTATATTGAAAAACCACCTAATTAGATTATGTGATCTATTTTAAGCATGCAAGCAATTGAAAGTAAAAGTGTGATCTAATTACTAGCATATAAATGTTAATTATAAATTTGAAACACAATATAATATTGATTCAATTGAAAGTGTATGTAGAGAATATAAAATAGAGTCGATAGTGTCGATTTTATACTATGAAATCAAGGCTATGAAAATGAACTACATCGACATTATCGATCTAGTTTTTCACATAGAACACATAATATAAAACATCGATAGAGTCGACCTAGTTGACTGTACAGAGGCAATTTTAAAGACTACACATTGTGAAAAATAGAACTATAACAAATTCTAGAAATGACGAAGAAGGATAGAAAATAAAGATGGTGGGTTGGAGGATACAGAGGAATATAAGATTGCTATTGAAGCACTCTAATTTATACTTGTAAATTTTTCCAACTATGTCAACTAAGTAGACCTAGTTTTATAGATCATATTGGTTGAAAACCTAAAAAATATACTAAATCGATAGGGTCAACCTAATAGGCTAAAATAGATGCTTAAAAATGTATAGGGTCAGCTGGGCCAACTTAGTAAGATGAACTGGATGCCTAAAAATGTATAGGGTCAATTGAGTTGACATAGTAGTCTGAACTGGAAGTCTAAAAAACTTGTAAAAATAGAATAGAGTCATATTGATGTGATTGTGTGTTAAACCTATGCATAAAATGTAGAACTATGTAGACATTATCGACCCAATATCATAAATATATAAGAATAAAATGATAAAATAATAGAAAATATGAAATAAAACCTGTAAAGGTTAGATTCATGTCAAGTTCACTAGAATGTATGCAATCAAAAATGCATCATGTCTATAAATCAATCCTAACACAGAGAAGATAAATCATACCATACACTTTCGATTGGGGATACATTTTTTAAGTAGGTGTAGACACCGAAATCATGTCTACTCCCTTGGTCATCCTCCTCGTCTCCCCCTTGGTCCCTTTCTAACTTCTAACCATGCCTAACCTATGTCTTATTAATTTAAAATAATTATCTTATTTTAAATTAATAATTCTTTCTCTCCCCTTGCCATCTCACCCCCCCATGCCACCTCTCCTCTCTTTGGATTCCTTTGCCCTTGGATACCCTCATTTACCACCCTATGATCTATTCCAACTTCCCCTCCACTACCCCTTGCCAAGTCTTAAATGATTTAAGACCCCATTTCCCTTATCCCACTAATTTCCCACACCTATTAAGCCACCTTCGACCATTTCTTCCTCGGACCCGCTGACCCGGCAATTGAGAAAATGGATGAAAGGCTATTTTTAGCCTTTTTACCTGCCTTCCATCCACTGACATTGGTCAAATGTCCACCGACGTCTGTGGTATTTTTATCATTAGTTTCCTTCATAATTGCGTTCTTTACCCGAATGTAGGATCCATTTTTCAAAATCTTTCAATCGGCTCTTTCAATCCGCTCCTTCGACCTTCAATCATCCGCCTTTTGACCTTCAACAATCAGCCAATCTTCCAGTCTTCAATCCACTAGACCTCTCACTCTCTCTCTCATAGGGCTTCTGCACCAGCTACAGCAACAACAGGGACTCTGCATCAGTCTTCTACATCAACAATAGGTACAAACACCAGCAACACTCCTTCTGCAAGCCACAGGTAAGTATTTTGTCTATGTTTTTAGTTATTGCTTCCAAGTAATATCACCCCCAGACTAGACTATCAGCTAGACCAGACTTGACTCCCTCCCAAAAAGGCTGAGAGGTCTTCCCATATCCTTACCACCTCTATCCCCCTTTTTAGAACATACACTCTATCCATTGTCCCTGCAACTCTGCCCAGACCCTTGCACAGACCATTAACAAGGCCCAAACTCCTTCTTAGAACCATCCACAGCCCTGAAACCCATCCAGACCTGACCAGACCTTTGTCAAAGACTATCACCCTGACTGATGCTAGCTGCAGAGGCCACTGCCCTCACTGACATCGGTAGACTAACCGACGTCGGCAGACTAACCGATGTCGGTAGACCTTGACCAACCGACGTCAGTGACTGTGACCAGGCCGACAACAACATTCAAGTAAGCATTTGCTTCTATTTCTATTTTAGTCTTTAATCATTTTAGTCTTTTATCATTCTGCCTTTTATCAGACATTATTTTTATCAATCAGTGGGTTGACATCCCTCAAGGAAGTCTTTGTACTTCCAAGATCAAGCTTTTGCTTGGCAACCCACCATCTCATCATCTAATGCCTTCTTTGTTTTAGTCTCTTTCTTCTGTAGGTGTCATCCTCCACAACCAAAGAGGAGTTCTCACAACGTCTGGATAACGGTGCGCAGACTTCATCCAGGTACATACAAGTCTTAGACCATTTCTTTTAGTTTCTTATTCTCTCTTTTGAATGTAGAAAGAAAAAATTGTATAGAAACATTCTAGCACGCCCGGTGGGACCCTAGGGTCTTCCTTGGGTTCTTTTCTTTCTTTTCATATAGGTGGATTAGGTTTCTCATTTTCACCTCTTTCTTCTCTCTCTTCCAAAAGACATCATAAGCAGGATTAAAAAGAACTCTTCTTTCTTTTCTTGCATCTTAGACTAATCAAAAGTCATACTCTTCAACCCTTTCTCAACTTGTTTTCATTCGAACTCACATTTTGACTTGGGCTTAAAACACGTTGCATTTCATTTTTGCTTGCTTGCGTTTCTTAGTCCACATCTAGTAATTAATAACTACATCATGAATTAATCATAGATCACTTTATGTTACACAACCAAATCACTTGCACAAATCAAACATCAAAACATACCTGAGACAAGGCCCGACTAGGATTTCATCACCCAGTGGATACCTTACCCATCCCGGCAATCCCACTTGGATTTCATCACCAAGAGAAAAGCCCACTCTATTCTTTGGCAGAGGATAATCTCTAGGGAAAGTATATTTTGGCTAAGTGAAACCAGCTTATCACTGGGCTCGTGAAGTGAGGGGAGCTTTCTCCTTAGCACCAGGCCATGTACGGAACCTAACACAAACTCTTGAGTGCCTAAATAGACCCGAAACCAACCATAAACCACTTCTTCTAGGACCCATCTCACAAGCCAACCTCCCCAACACATTCTAAGGCATAAGCCAACAAGATTCTAAAAGTTGATTCTTAGGATTTAACGCTTAGGGTCTGCCTGTCTCCATTTATTTTTCTGTTCCCATCTATTTTTTTTGAGCTAGTGAGGACGTTCTTCTTCCTTTTTTCCAAGAATCTTCAAATTCTTTGAGTTTCTAGAAAACACAGTAACCGGCATCGGCTTTACCACCGACGTCGGCAAACTTTCTTCGCTGTCATCGGTTATCTGACCAACATCGGCCATTTATTCTCACCGACATCGATTTTTCAACTAACGTCGGTCACTATCATAGTCCTTTTTTTCAAAATAGAAGCCTTAAAACCTGACCCTTTTTCTGCCAAAACCACATTCTGAGTTTCTAAAACTAAAAAAACACAATTTCTAGAACCTGACCTCTTCTTGCCTTGAATGGTTTTGATGCACAGTCAAACCATGACTTTTGTTGACCACATGAGGCATCAACCGCTTCTGCCTTCCCCATCCATAACCAGTCCCCTAATGGAGTTTCATTCAGAGACTGAACGAACTCCAATTCGACTGACCCCAACTCAGTCTCCCATTGTCCCTGAAGGGGACCAAGATTTCAAAAGATTCTTGGACCTCAATGTCGAAGCCCTCCAAAACTATCTCACAAGAAACCAAAAACGAGACCTTTCAGGTGAAGCAGCGATGACATCAACACCATCCACTACCCAGCCTTTTATGACTCAGACTATTGCCTCAACCATTAACCCAACCATTGCCAATATGCAAAGTTTGGCCTCCCCATCTATTTTTAGACTGACCTCCATCGGGGTTCCATTATCCCCTCAACCACACGCAATTCAACCAAGTTTTACATCATACCAGAACTTGATTGTCTCGACCCCACACACTCTTGCACCCATAAATGTAGGAGTGTCTACCTCCCTTTTTGCCAATTCCATCACGCAACCACCTTTAGTGGTATCTAGTCAACTTATGTCTTCTACCTTCATGACGCAACTATCCTTGGCCTCGACTTTTGTCCCAATGACTAGTTATCAATATGTTGCACCCCTACAAGTGCAACCGACCACATCATATGCCCCTTCTAGCACCTTTCAAGTGCCCTACAACCTGGGGGGCACTCCACCTACCAATCCATCAGCTGATCTCATTAAGATGCTAATGGATAAAATGTCTAGTCTCGAGACCTCTATTTCTGGTTCACATAATGCCCTTTCATATGAGCAAATTTGCAATGAACCCATTCATCCCACCATCCCGATCTGACCATACCCCAACCAATGGGAGCTTCCTAAATTTACTCACTTCTAGAGTAATAAAGACCCAAAACAACATCTACGGGCATTCAGACATGCTTGTTATCTCATAGCCCATGATGATGCATTACTTCTACGCACGTTTCCCATGTCGCTTTTTGGCCCTACCCTTGACTGGTATAGCTCTCTTACCAGACATTCTATCTTTTCATTCACTCAACTCGCCCAATTATTTCTCGACCATTTTTCTATCAATATCACCAAACAAGTCTCGATCACAGACCTCTACTCCATCAGGCAGTTTGACGATGAATCAATAGTTGATTTTGTCGCCTGTTGGAGCGGCTTGATCAACTAGCTCTCCTTTTCCTTGCCTCAACCTAAGCTCATCCAGCTCTTTTCTTGAGCATGTGCCAGGCACATCTCTTCCACCTTGCAATTTCAAACATTTTACACTTTCGACGAAGCTTTCACCATGGCCCAAAAGCTTGAACTCTACGCTATTAAAGAAAATAAGGTCAAATTGCGTAATACCAACGCAAAATCTGATGACCCTTCTTCTTGCAGACCTTCTTCTTCCCACTCCAAGTCCAAAGGAGTGGCCAACACTGTGTTCATTAGATCACCATCTTCAACAACAACTGACCAATCTCAACCTTCAACATCTCAAAGCATCACCAAAAAATTTCAACAACGGTACATCCAGCATTCATACACTCCACTTGGAGAATCATATGCTTCTATTTTGGAAAAACTTGTCAAACAGGGGGTCCTCAATCTCCCTCCAATCTGACCACCTCAATTCGACCCTTCAAAATCCCTCCCTACATGGTATAGGGAGGCCGACTTCTGTCACTATCATCGCGTCCATGGCCACGACATCAACAACTGTCAAACCTTCAAAAACATCATCCAAGACATGCTAGATAAGGGTGACCTCATTTTGGACAACCCAAACGTGCCACCCAATCAAAGCATCAACATCTTCAGACAACCATTCCCAAACCATTCTCTTAATCAAAGCCATGTGCAGACCGTGACCGATATCTCCCACGAGCATGACATACACACGGTCAACACTGTCTCGCCTCTTATCCCTGACCAACCTCCTCCACAGGATGAAGAACTTTCTTCTCCTATTAGTCCTCCATTGATATCTCTTATATTAGAGGACACCTTGACCATACCAATACCATTAAGCCCACCTTCGTCCTTCCTCCTACCAATGGACGACCCTACCTTGCCTACTCCTCAACTACAAGTAGAAGGCACGATCATCCCTGCCATCTATCCGCTTGGGGAGCCACATTCTCCTATTTCTTCTCCACCAAGAGAAGAACCAGTCTCTTCACCCATTTCGACTGAGAAAGACCCAGTCACGATTTCCTCTTATCTTTTGCCTGAGATTGCTACATCTCACTCACCTCCGTTCACATCTGAACCCAAACCTGTATCTAACTTCACCTCACACAATGGTGGCCCTCAACCCAAACCAAAGAAGACCACTAAACCACACCGGAGGACTCCTCCCCCACCTTCATCATTACCTTCAATTTTGGGCCCACATTTGTCCACTTTAATAGGAGTGCTTCCAATACTTCACAGAGGCAAGTTGCCTCCATTACTCTCTCAACCCATCAGACATATATTTCCTCCAAAACATACAACACCTATCACCACCAAAGTGCCATCTACATGTGTGGTTACACCACCCACAAAAATGATGGTATGACTAATACCTCTTATGCCTCTCAAACCAAAGTCATCAACCCCCACTGCAATAAGACATGCAGACCCATTAGCAGGTTATTATGTCTTGCTATTACGACAATTGTTGCAATCCTCTCACATCAATCTCCCGTGTCTTAAACTATATCAATCTCTTAGACCAAAACCACCTTGGTTCGATGACATTCAAATTTGTGCATATCATCACACGCCTGGGCATGACACTGAACATTATTGTGCCCTCAAGGGTGTCATTCACCAATGCTTGGAGAAAGACACCCTTGTTCTTGACCACATTATCAACAAACCTTCAACACCATCCCTTGCCTCCCAAACCTCCTCATCTTCACACTCATCAACTCTCGGATCAAGACCATCTTGGTTCGACAACTCTAAATTTTGCCACTATCATCACACACCAAGACATGACACTGAGCATTGTTGTGCTCTTAAATTTGTCATTCGTCAACACCAAAAAAAGGATACCCTTCTCATCAAGGATCCTCTTGACCACTCCTTCGACAAATCATCAACACCGACCCATGCTTCTCAAACCTCATCACCTAAATCAGGATCTCCACACCAGACTATGGTCCCTTTGCCACCTTTAACCCCTTTATTTGACATCAACACAGTCAATCTGACCACCAAGCCTCAACCGACCTTGACCAATCTATCAAATATTCTCCCTAGCCGTTGGGGGAATTTAACGTTCATCCAAGCCTTGACCAAACATCATTCCAACCAAACATTCAACTCGACCTCAACCAAACATCAACCAACCTTTTAATCATGACCTCAACCAAACATCGACCAAATACCAATCTTGACCTATCCTTGACCAAACATTCAACCCAACCAGTAACCAGCCATTGACCCAATCTTGACCAACATTGACCAAACATCGACCAGACATTGACCATGACATCGGCCAAACATTCAACTAGTCTCGACCAATCAACGACCATATCAACCAAATAACATCAATCAACACGTGACCAATCTCAAAGAGGCAAATGTGGCAAATTTGCTCCTAATTGACTCGAACCTTATCATAATGTACAAGCATGGACTAGGGACTTATCAAAACCTGAGCCCTTTAATGCCTTGCATCTACGACCATTCTACTGTTAGTCGAGTACTTGATCACTTGACATTTTACTTGAGCTCATCCCTTGAGCAACCCCCTATCATTATCATTCCTATTCCTTTCAACCCTGTTTCCCAACACTCGTCAACCCTTTTGTCAAGCAATAATGCTTTGTCCTAATAAAAGGGAACCCTTAAACCTCTAGAGGCTTGTCCATGGCTAAAAACTTCAGTCAATAAAATATATCAAAAATGGGATACCTATCATATCAAAGGTCATAAACTCTAAATGTAGATTGCTCCCTCGAAGGACAGCTACATAATTGCTGTCTTTACTAGACTGCTCCATTGAAGGACAGCTAGGCCAAAGTCATATCAAAAACATATAAAGCAAAAATATAGACTACTCCCTCGAAGGATGGCTATGACTAAATCTTGCTATAGACAACACTCTTTCTGAAGCTTCCCACATTGATCAGCTTCACAAATGACCACCAAGCAAAACAACATCCTTACGTGGGCTTCCCGCATCGATCAGTCCACCCAAAAAAAAAAAAAAAATGACTGACAAGTTATAAAGTCATGGACATGCCTATAGTCATTCTCGGGTCACCTATAAAATGGGCAAGGTTCTTCCTGCCACAAAAGGGTTACCCCATCCTCTCATATCACATAATCCTACTTATCTCCCCAACATACTCAAGGGATTTTGAGTTCACTTAAATGTCAAAGTGATTCGATTACCTCTCTAACACAACCCATGGTCAACGACATAATGCATGAACGAGGCTCTTTGTTCTAACAACCCCTATCTATGCTATCATTTTGGTCCTTGTCAATGAAAGAGCAACTCACCTTTCGCTTATTTTTCACACTTTGGTCACATTCAACCAAACCTTTTCCAACCAAACCAACCCAAGCATTTTCAGACTTGTCACATGACATAGTCCATTTCACATAGTTTCTATGGACACCAATACACATGGAAACTATCGACCACACAATTTATGTTAAGCATAAACCATTACTTACTGAAGCATAAATAGACTCAATTCATTTTTTAGCATACATCCATCATGAATATGGAAAATTGCTAGGGATGAAAGACCCCTCAACCAATGTTATAGAATACACCATTTGAAAAAGGCTGTAACATCTTCTTCTCCTCATCATTTCGACACATGACCAAACCAACCTATAGACCATCTTGTCACCATTCTGAACTACATTGGTCTGAGGCCCTAAGACTAGGGCTATGTAGGCAGCACTCAGATGGCATGACATCCTTTGGGGTTAGCTCAACCACCCTCATTTGTTCATCTCTCTGATGGACAAACCTTCTTTCCTCCCTTTGACCATGACTTGACCTTGTCCAAGACCATCGACCACTTCGACCCTCTTCCTCCCTTTTATGGAGAACTACATTGGCCTGAGGCCCTTCCATTGGGGCTATGTAGGTAGCACTCAGTCTTCTGGGGTTAGCTCGGCCACATTATTTCATCCGTCCATTCATTTGATCAACTATCTATTTCGACCTGCCTCGACCATTGACCATTGGAGATCATGTCTATCTCCTTCAACTACGACCACTTCCAAGACAAACATTGCCTTGGTTGTTATTGCATGTATGCTACCTTACAAATGGTTAGAAAAATTGTGCACAACCCATATTTTGACCCTCACAAGTATAGGATTGCAAGCTGGTTGATCCCCACTACTTGTGACATTTTTGTGTTTTCTAAGAGCACTTCTTGAGCCTGAGATACTTGGAACACGATGACCATTGGAGCTTCAACTTAGATTGAATAACCCGATCAACTATGACCAAATGTTGGGGCCCAGTTACTTTAATTTTGGCACTCCTCGACCCTTGACCTGTGACAATTTGACTTGACCATCTCGTAAAGTGGTATACGTCCAATCACAACTTTTACAGCGTTCACACTTCACCTTCACCTTTTTCATCCACTCTCTGTCAAATCGGCACCCGACTTCAGGTTCCCTTCCCTCAACTCCCACTTTGAAGGGGAATACCTGATCTCACATCAGGGCAATCAACCTCCTATTTTTGTCTTATAGTTCACTTGAACAACCAATAGGACGAAAACAATCTCATCATATACCTGGGGCAATCAACTCCTATTTTTGTCTTGCAGTTTGTCCAGAACAACCAACAAGACAAAAAGGGGCAAATGTAGACACCAAAATCGTGTCTGCTCTCTTGCTCATCCTCCTCGTCTCCCCCTTGGTCCCTTTATAACTTCTAACCATGCCTAACCTATGTCTTATTAATTTAAAATAATTATCTTATTTTAAATTAATAATTCTTTCTCTCCCCTTGCCATCTCACCCCCCCATGCCACCTCTCCTCTCTTTGGATTCCTTTGCCCTTGGATACCCTCATTTACCACCCTATGACCTATTCCAACTTCCCCTCCACTACTCCTTGCCAAGTCTTAAATGATTTAAGACCCTATTTCCCTTATCCCTCTCATTTCCCACACCTATTAAGCCACCTTCGACCGTTTCTTCCTCAGACCCGCTGACCCGGCAGTTGAGAAAATGGATGAAAGGCTATTTTTATCCTTTTTACCTACCTTCCATCTGCTGACATTGGTCAACTATCGATTGACATCGATGGTATTTTTGGCATTGATTTCCTTTATAACTACGTTCTTTACCCAAATGCAAGATCCATTTTTCAAAATCTTTCAATCGGCTCTTTCAATCCGCTCCTTCGACCTTTAATCATCTACCTTTTGACCTTCAACAATTAGCCAATCTTCCAGTCTTCAATCCACCAGACCTCTCACTCTCTCTCTCACAGGGCTTTTGCACCAGCTACAGCAACAACAGGGACTCTGCATCAGTTTTCTACATCAACAACAGGTACAAGCACCAACAGCACTCCTACAAGCCACAGGTAAGTATTTTGTCTGTGTTTTCATTATGTTTTTAGTTATTGCTTCCAAGTAATATCACCCCCTAGACCAGACTATTAGCTAGACCAGACTTGACTCCCTCCCAGAAAGGCTGAGATGTCTTCCCATATCCCTACCACCTCTATCCCCATTTTCAAAACATACACTCTGTCCATTGTCCCTGCAACTCTGCCCAGACCCTTGCATAGACCATTAACAAGGCCCAAGCTCCTTCTCAGAATCATCCACAGCCTTGAAACCTATCTAGACCTTTGTTAAAGACCATCGCCCTGATTGATGCCAATCGCAGAGACCACTGCCCTCACCGACGTCGGCAGACCTTGACCAACTGACGTCGACAGACTAACCAACATCGGTGATTGTGACTAGGCTGACAGTAGAATTCAAGTAAGCATTTGCTTCTATTTCTATTTTAGTCTTTAATCATTTTAGTCTTTTATCATTCTGACTTTTATCAGACATTATTTTTATCAATCAGTGGGTTGACATCCCTCAAGGAAGTCTTTGTACTTCCGGGATCAAGCTTTTGCTTGGCAACCCACCATCTCATCATCTAACACCTTCTTTATTTTAGTCTCTTTCTTCTGTAGGTTTCATCCTCCATAACCAAAGAGGAGCTCTCCCAACGTCTAGATAACAGTGCACAGACTTCATCCAGGTACATACAAGCCTTAGACCATTTCTTTTAGTTTCTTATTCTCTCTTTTGAATGTAGAAAGCGAAAATTGTATTGAAACAGTAGGAGAATGATCAATATGAGGATCCACTAGACCCACTTAGGGTATCTCTTACCACAATACATTATGCTACAGAGGGTTCCAAAGCCTCTAGTCAAACACAATCATGCAATAACCCTAAGAGAGTCCTATGTTTCAATATCTCACAAAACTAATAATAAGTAAAGTAAATCTAATCTAGTGCTCACCAAAGCTTGTGGCCTGATATGAGGGTTTATTAAATAATAAAAACATGCATAGGAGAATCTTAATTAAGCTATGTATGAGGAAGACCCTAATACATGAAATAAGAAGAGTAATATTATTTTAAGTCAATACTTATGCTACTTCTATCTATTAAAGAGAGGAAAAAAGTTAGAGAATACTTACCTGAATGATGAACCCATCGAGACTCAATCTCTCCCTTGTCCAAAGCGGATTCACAAAAGTTTGTTATGGTTTGTAAGGATCACTAATAAATTCCAAAGCATTTAATAATTATACACAAGACTAGAGTCTCCAATTATAAACCCTAAGATAAAAGTCCTCAAGTAGAATGGTGGAAGAATAGATTGTAAAGAAGCACAAGCAAATAATAACTCTTGATTTCATATGAAATAATGATGAAATGATCTTGTATATATAGGAAAATTTGAGCCTAAACCATTCCAAAAATCTCAATCGTTATGGTTGATCCAGTCGACCTTGTTGTTCCCAAAATCTGTTACTCATTATTACAACACATGAACTATTTTTGGTCCTATAGACTAAAAATTATCCCTTCCCTTCTCAAAAATTGTTCTGGGCATTCAAATTCTCCATTTTTCAAGCTTTTTCAGCTAACAGACTTCGCAAGAAGAAATCTATGAACTCTGCATGTAATGATATTACTTCAAGAATTAAGTATAATAACAGAATTATATCCAAATATGACTGAAATATATCCAAATATATGATAATAGATAAGCCACTTCAAGGGGGCAACCTCCACAAGCTTTAATAAGAGCAAAATTCACAATATGATGATAAATAATTACCCACTACCTCCTATATATAGTCTATCTAGGCCATGGTTACTCCATAGGCTGACCTACTAATCAAAAGAAAGCATAGATAAATGTAATATAACATCAAAGAGGGATAAGTAAGCCACAAGTTAGCTAATACTATCCTCATACATGTGATAGGTTAGGGGCGTAGCATGCCCTTCCCCTTTAAACCAATGTTATCCTCAAT
Organism: Torreya grandis; assembly: GCA_037957365.1. Taxonomy (NCBI): domain Eukaryota; kingdom Viridiplantae; phylum Streptophyta; class Pinopsida; order Cupressales; family Taxaceae; genus Torreya; species Torreya grandis. The sequence goes on from JARHVA010002605.1 coordinate 66,389, forward strand.
GTTGAACAAATTTGGATGTTGTTGCAGAAAATCTTCACCTTCCCAAGTTGCATCTTCACCACTCTGGTTTTTCCACTTGATCAAATATTCCCTAATCTCTCTGGTTATCAAACTCTTAGTATGTGTTTGGAGGATCTTCTCTAGTTCCAAAATGACTCATCCTTCTTCATCTAGTTTTGGGAGCTCTGTCTAGGTGGAAACTTTCTATCCAATGACCTTCTTCAAACAGGAAACATGAAATACTGGGTGTATGTGAGATGAATGAGGTAACTCAAGTTTGTAAGCCACACTTCCAATTTTTTGTAGAACATGATAAGGGACATAATACTTAGGAGCAAATTTTTTTTCCTTTTTTTTTGCTTCAAGGACATCTTCTTGTAAGGCTACAAATGAACAAATACCCAGTCACCCACCTCAAAATTTTGCTCACTATGGTGTTGATCTGCTTGTTTCTTCATCCTATTTTGTGCCAAGGCCAAATTCTCTCTCAAACTAGCCAAAACCTCTTGTTGATGTTGAATGTGCTCTTCCACATCTCGAACCTTGGTGTGCACCTTTAATGAAGAAGTGACAGAAATGGAGACATTTTAGAAGAGGTATGGAAAGATGTGTTATACCACCATTCTACAAGTGGTAGCCATTTAATCCAATGTTCTTGTTTATCTGATATAAAACAACGGAGATACCCCTCTAAACATTTGTTAACCACTTCAGTTTGTCCATCAGATTGGGGGTGGTAAGATGAGATATGAGCTAGCTGAGTACCCAAACAAGAAAATAATTTAGTCCAAAAATTACTAGTGAAAATAGGATCACGATCACTTACAATTATTTTTGTGGTTCCATGTAAATAGAGAACTGCTTCCATAAAAATAGTCATTACTGTACTTGCTGAAAATGGGTGTGAGAGAGCACAAAAATGGGCATATTTTGTAAGCCTATCCAAAATGACCAAAATAACATTTTTACCTTCAAAACAAGGCAACCCAGTGATGAAATCCATGGAAACCTCCTCCCACCTTTGACTAGGAATTGCTAACAGTTGTAACAGACCTGGGGTCTTAACTGTTTCACCTTTATTTTGTTGGCATATCAAGCATTCTTCCACAAACTTTTATAATTCTCCCTTGAGTCCTTCCCAAAACAATTCTTTCTTAATTCTATGATAAGTTTTCAAGAACTTTGAGTGTCCCCCAATTGGAGATGCATGCAACTCTGTAAGAATCTTATGCTTAAGCTTTGAATTTTTTCACAAGTATAACCTACCCTTATACGAAAGGACATTACCTTTCCATTCAAATTTGCTAGAGGATAAATTACCCTACTAGAGATTCTGAATCAGAACATGTGTATCCTTGTCTTGATCCCATTATAACCTAGCTTCATCCACCTAATCTGCTTGCAACATGGACATTGCACAAAGTAATGCTTTTATGGATGCATCCCATCTGGATAGTGCATCTGTTACTACATTATCTTTACCCTTCTTATATATGATTTCAAAATCATAACCCAACATTTTGGTTACCCATTTTTGTTGTTCCTTAGATGATAATCTTTGCTCCAAAAAGTATTTGAGACTATCATGATCCATTTTCACCTTAAAGTGTCTACCCATTAGATAAGGCCTCCATTGTTTAACTGCATGAAGAATAGCCATCATTTCTTTCCCATAGATAGGTTTTTTTTAGATTCTTACCTTTGAATTGATGAATTTAAAATGCAATGGGTCTTCCTTCTTGCATTAGTACTGCCCCCAATCTAGACCTAGAAGCATCACATTCAACAGTGAATGTCTATGAGAAGCCTGGAGTAGCCAAAACTAGAGTGGTGCACATAGTTACCTTTAGTTTCTCAAATGGTTTGGTGGCATAATCATTCCAATGGAAAGCATCCTTCTTTAGAAATGAAATGAGTGGAGCTACTATGCTGCCATAACCTTCCACAAATCTTCTATAGTAACCTATTAGTCTAAGGAACCCTCGAAGGTTTTTGAGAGTTTTTGGCATGGGCCATTCCATTATCACTTTGATCTTCTGGGGATCAACTTTGACACCTTCATGGGAAACAATGTGACTGAGGTACTCTACCTCTTGTATTCCAAAAGCACATTTATATGGCTTTGCATAAAGTTGGTGCTTCTCCAAAACTATCAACACCTATTTCACATGTTGCAGATGTGATTCCCATGTCTGAATATAAAGCAATATGTCATCAAAGAAAACTAGCACAAACTTCCTTAAAAAAGGCCTAAAAACAATGTTCATCAAGCTCTGAAAAGTAGATGGTGCATTTGTAAGACCAAAGGGCATTACCAAAAACTCATAATGGCCCTCATGTGTTCTAAAATCAGTTTTATGAACATCTTCATCCTTGATTCTAATTTGATGGTACCCCAAGCGAAGATCCAATTTTGTGAAATAATTAGCACCATGCAACTCATCAAGTAAATCATAGATTAATGGAATAGGAAACTTATCTTTGATGGTGTACTTGTTGAGTTCCCTATAATCTGGGCACATCCTCTATGTGTCATCATTCTTCTACACCGTGACCACTGGTGATGAATATGCACTTTGGCTATCCTTGATGATCCCTACCTCTAGCATCTCATGGACCATATTTTCAATTTCACTCTTTTGTGCATATAGATATCTATATGGTATGATATTTCATGGTTGACTACCTAGAATTAGTTGAATGGCATGATCATGTTCTCTTTTTGGTGGTAGTCCTTTTGGCATGGCCCCAAAAATAGATGAGTGGTCCTCAAGAATTATCTATAGATCAAGATGTGTAGATACTTGTGTGGGTTGAACTTCTATGGAGCATAATCATGCAATAATTCCCTCTACCCCCTTTTTTAGCATCTTGGTCATCTAATGTGAACTAATCAATTATGGAGATTTTGCATGTAATCCACGTAGTTTAATTTTCTTACCTTCAGAATGAAAGCGCATGAATAGTTCTTGGAAGTTCATCTAAAGGGTACCTAAGGTTGTGAGCCATTATACTCCTAAAACAATGTCTGTGTTACCCATGGGAATAGAAAACATAGGAGAGTCGAGATTGTACCCACCCATAGTAAGCTTAATATTATGGCATTTGCCTAAACAATTAATTGTGCCACCATCTGGAATCATGACCTAAAATTTTGGTGCTGGGTAGATGAAACAGTTCAATCGAGTGGCCAACTTATGGTTTATAAAGTTATGTGTGCTCCTTGAATCAATCAACACTGTCACCTTCTATTTCTTGAGGAAACCCACCACCTTAAGAGTTTGTGGAGTGCTAATACCTACAAGTGCATGACAAGAAATTGTAGGTTGGGAATCTTCAGGTACCTCCTCTATATCTTCCTCATCATCATTGGAGGCATCATTTGCTTCTTCATCTTCATTTGGTACCTCAATGTAGAATATTTTTCTCAGCACATCTATGTCCTTTACTCCACTTGCTGTCACAACTGAAACATAATCCTTTTGCATGCTTCTCTTTAATTTGTTGAGGGGTCAATCTAGTAGGTGGAGGAAATGTTGGTGATGATATGCTACGATCTTTGAAGTGAGTGAATGGCCACTTCTTGTTGGCTATGAATTTTTCCTCAGCTCTACGTGCCATGATAATGGAATAAAAAATCTTAAGTGGATTAAACATGCGTACCTCATGTTGAATGTGGTCCTTGAGTCCACCCAAAAATAGGTCATTCAAGTTTGCTTCAGAAATTATCTCCACATGTAAGGACAGGTTTTGAAAATGATGAATATAATCCTTGACAGAGCCAATTTGTCTCAATTTTGCTAGTTGGCTAAAGTAATTCTCTGTCACAGTATTTCCATAGTGTAATTGTATCTCCTCTATAAAAATTGACCAAGTGACATTGAGAGTCATCTTTTTCTTTTGAGCACACAACCATCGATACCAAATGAATTGATCATGTTCAAGATACAAGGATGCCATGGTAACCTTATTTCCACCTAGAATCTAATGTAGGTCTAAAAAACTCTCCATTTGGTTGATCCAATCGAGTGGATCTTTTCCATCAAATTTGTACATATCCACCTTTGGTAATAGGTTCCTCTATGGCCATGGAGTTAGATTTGAAGTAGACTGGTTAGGAGAACCACCCTATTGGGTTTGTGTAATAGAGTTAGCTTGATGATTTGACTAATTAATGTTCAAAGCCATCATGATATCTCCCAAACTATCTTGTATGGATTGCATATTAGATTTTATGTCTTGCACCTCACTCTGAATGCCTTGCACACTATAGTCAAGTTGGCTCACTTTGTGATCTATGTTAAAAACCCTGGTACAAAGGGTCTAGTACATCTCCCTTATGACTCCATCTCTTCCTTGTTAGGAGTTTTACCTAGAGTTTTAGCACCCTTTCCTTAGCCCTGAGTTTGTGGACTTGCCATAAAAGGGTTTTACAATGTCGACCCTTATTGGCAGTTTTGACCCAAATTTGACCAAGCAAATTTGGAATTATATCAGCCTCAAATAAAAATATACAAAGAAAATACTGTAGCCAAATTTTTATAAGCTTTCCAAAAATGTAAATAACTCAAAAAAATTCTTTGAATTGTGCACTATAGAGCAATTTTATGAAAAACCATAAAATAGTGATAAATTTTGTAAAATAGATCCAAATGAGCTTAAATTTTAGTGGAAGCTTAATTTGATTAATTCACACATCTAGTAAAAATTTTTCATAGAAATTTGCAACCCTTTTTTAAATATCACAAAATTTAAAAATTTAGTGTTTTGCCCACAAGATTGCCCAAATTACAGCTCTGATACGACTTGTAAAGAGATTACTTCAAGAATTAAGTATAATAGCAGAATTATATCGAAATATGATTGAAATATATCCAAATATATGATAATAGATAAGCCACTTTGAGGGGGCAACCTCCAAAAGCTTCAATAAGAGCAGAATTCACAATATGATGATAAATAATTACCCACTACCTCCTATATATAGTCTATCTAGGCCATGGTTACTCCATAGGCCAACCTACTAATCAAAAGAAAGCATAGATAAATGTAATATAACATCAAAGAGGGATAATTAAGCCAAAATTTGGCTAATACTATCCTCATACATGTGATAGGTTAGGGGCATAACATGATGTAACAAACTGCTACACCAAAACCTCAAGGCATTAGTGAAGTCTGCCCACCAAGACCATAACATCCCACCACGCTTCTGAAGCCCAGACTCTAGTCTATATTTTCACCTATACCACTAGGATTCCCTATGTGTATGAGCCATAGATGAACACTACCATACCGACGTAGCCACCCGCTCTGTGACTTGAACCCAGGTGGAGGCTCTGATACCACATGTAACAAACCACTACACCAGAACCTCGAAGTGTTAGTGAATTTTGCCCACTAGGACCATAACACTATAGGCTTAAATCTATGGACTATGTAGGCTTAAATCTATGGACTCTATAGGAAGGAATCTATGGACTCATTTCTATAGAATCTACAGGTAGGAATCTACAGACTCATTTCTACGGGCTCTATAGGCAGGATTCTATGGACTCATTTATATGAACTCTGCCAGTTCATTTTTACAGACTCTATAGGCTCATTTTTACAAACTCTGTAGGAAAGAAACAAGATCTCAACACTTAGGCAATTTCAAGGTTGGTTCTGTTGGTTGAATATTTTATCGATCAACGTACTGATAAATAAAATAGGTTTGATAAGATAAAGTAAGAAGATTAGTTGTCCAAATGTGTAGGTTTACCACATCAGAAGGGGACTGATCTCTCCTCTCTTCAAGGAGAGGTTCCTTATAGATAAGCTATATATATATATATATATATATATATAAACAAAGAATAATACTCAGAGGTAAGACAAACCATCCATCTCTCTTTTTTTAGAGATGATATGTGTGGATCAAAGGAAAAACTCAAGGGAAATGACAGACAGTAGTCAGGAAGGTGTCCTGAAGAGTCAAGTGTGGAGAGAATTTGTGCCCCCATAATTGCTTTTAGTGTGTTTTCTTTTCATTTATGTGTAAAGGACTTTGGGATGACTTTGTGCCCTCATTGTCCTTCGTATCTTACTCTTGAGCAATTCAGGTGGAGACTTTGTGCTACATCTTGATTTGTTGGTTATTACATCCTTTGCTACATTTGCTGTTACTAATAGGAGTATTCTTGTGGTTTGCTGAATAGTACTTCTGAAAGAAGAGGAGTATTATCTATCATTTCCCTTGAGTTTTTCCTTTGATTTGCACGCATCATCTTTGAAAAAAGAGAGATGGATGGTTTATCCTACCCCTGAGTATTATTATATATATATATATATAGCTTATCTATAGGGAACCTCCCATTGATGAGAGGAGAGATTAATCCCCTTCTAATATGGTAAACCTACACATTTGGATGACTAATCTTCCTACTTTGGCTGATCAGACCTATTTTGTTTATCAGTACGCTGATCAACAAAATATTCAACCAACAGTTTTTGGTGACTCCACTAGGGATATACATAATTTTGTGCAATTTGAAACCTCAAGTTTTAGATTGAAACATCACCTGTGTCTTACCCATTATCATTATAACCCTTATCCATTAAAGATTTTGGTGATTCCATTACTTGTCTTATCCATTATTGTTAAAACCTATCCATTGTACTCTGATGTGGAAGAGTGAACTACTCCAGTGTTTTCCCATTTTTAAAATTTTCCTCCCAACCTCGTACAATAGTTTTTGGTGACTCTGTTGGGGATACATATCCATTATCCATTTATAATCTATCCATTCACCTCCACACTAACTAGGAAAGAACATACAGTTTAGAGCCTCAAGCTTTAACTGAAGCAAGGTCAATTCTTTTCCATTTTTGTTTCACAATCTAGCAGGTTCAAGGTATACACGAAGCCAAAGGGCTAAAGGTATCAGTCACCCTATATTCAATTTGATACAGCAAAGTGATTTTGATCTATTTCCTTCACCATCTCATCTCCAATGAACCAAGAGTTTTCCTCCTACTAAAGTCAGATCTCCATTACTAGATGAAGTATTTACTTCTACTGTTGATAAAGCTTTGCCTATAATTACCCCTCTGAGATTTGTTATCCCTCCTTTTCATAATCTTACAATGGAAATTCAAGGCCCTTGGGGTAATGCTTTTGGTCCTCTCAATCTTACTCCACCTCTACATGAGCTTCCATGTAGTTCAAGGAAGAAATTCCCCAAGTTCTATGGTGATGGGAAAGTTCATCTTGATGAGCACATTACAGCTTTCAGCATAGCTTGTAGAGTAATCAGAGTAGAATTTGAAGATGTAGTAGTCAGGCTTTTTGTAGAGACACTACAAGGTGCTGCTGAAAATTAGTTTTATCATCTATAGGCTCGGTCTGTGACTAATTAGAATACTCTTAAAGCTAAGTTTGAAGCCAGATTCAAACCTACAGAAGATGCACATACACTTTTGGCTTAACTTACACAGATGAATAAAGAGCCTTATGAGCCTATGAGAGACTTCATAGCCAAATTTGACAAATTGAGAAACATAATTCCAGTAATAGCTTGACCTACAGCTAAGAATCTCAAATGCTTTTTCATTAATTCTCAGTTACCTAAAGTAAGTTTTCTTTTGAGACGTGTTGGTCAAATAGATCTTGCTGTAGCTCAACTTTTGGTTTTTGAGGTAGAAGATGATCTCATCTTAGCAGGGAAGATAAGAAGAGATCCAAATAGAAATAGACCTTCATCATCTTCTGAATATGCATCTACAGGCACCACTGATCCAATGGTGCAAACACTAGCAAATGAAGTGCTAGCCTTGAAAAAGCAAATGGCTTAAGGAATGTCTTTTGCTCCTTCATATAGGACATTCCCAAATCAGTCATATCAGGGCAATGCTGCCAGGAGTCAAGGTCAACAAAATCACCTTCCTCCCCCAGAAGGGAAACTTGCCTTGGAAGCTCCTCCAACTAATTTAGCAATGGGATATCTTGAAATAGAGTCTGAGTTCTCTTTCCAGCATGAATTGAATCAATAAAATGATGCTGATCTCCTTGAAGATGATCAAGAAGAATCAGCTAGTGACTCCCACATTGGTTTCTTGAACTACCAGGATGAACCTAGAAGTAAAGGATAAGCTTTTGATGGATCATATACAGTGTTTACCAGGTCCAAGAACCAATCAGTCTAGCAAGCTGATAAAGAGAAGACAAAAAAGCAATTGCAGCCAATAGTCATGATTGCTAAGTGTGGAACCATTCTGCCTTTTCAGTCAAAAGATTCAATAATCACTCAAAAAGCAAGTATATCAATTTTGCCTTCACCTTCTACTCCCATTTTGCAAACCAGCCCTCCTCCCATCCCTCCTAAAACCCAAAAAGTTAAAATGCTTTCCTCTGTTCCTAGTCCAATTCAGCCATTTGACATAATTGATCATATCAAAAAGACCAAAATACAAATGTCTAAATTTGAATACTTACAGTCTAATCCTGATCAATTGGATAAGTTGGTCCAATGTATCAAAAACCAAACCATCCCTGTAGGGCAAAAAGCTAAAAAAATAATTCTTGATTCCCCAAAGAACATGCCCATTCCAAATAATCTTGTCATTACTCCTCCAACTACCCCTCGAAAAATAGAACCTTTCTATGTTTCCCTGTTAATAAATGGTTATCAGCTCAACAATTACATCATTGATTTTGGGGCACTGATAATGTCATGCTTGATAAAGTAGTTGAGTCTCTGGGTCTCACATTGACCAAGACATTTGGAAGATGTTTTTCCATGGAGAAAAAGCAAGTACCATTGCTGGGGCAAATAAAAAATGCCCAATTTGCATTTGCAGCCTTTCTAAACAAGAGAATCAAGATGACTTTCTTGGTGGCTAATGTCTTAGCATCTTATAACATTTTGCTTAGACAAAATTTATATAAGGATGTGGGAGGAGAACTAAGCATGGATATATCTGAAGCAAGGATCCCTGTCTAAGGTGTGATGAAGAGATTGCTCCCTAAAAAGGAAGCAAAATATGTGGTCACCCAAACATCAGCCCTTGTAGCACAAATTTTGTTTGAGTCTTTAGGCAGGGGTAATTATTTCTTTACCACAGAGGATGTTCATGTTTCTACAGATGAAAGTCATGTAGCTAACAATCTAGGAATTTATCCAAACAAGACTTCAGGAGAATTGGTAGGGCATAGTACAAGTAAGGAAGGATCTTCCATCTCTAATGAAGAGAAATTTGATAGGAGATCAACTTTTGATGATGCTTCGATCCTGAAATCCAATAGCAAATTTTTTTTGACCAACGATGGAGTTGGGACTGTGTTGATATCTCCTCAAGGAGATATTCTTCCTTCATGCAATTTGCAAGCTAGCAACACCAACAACACAGCTGGATGTGAATCTCTGTTGCTCGGATTGAAGATTGCTCAAGATGAAGAAATCAAACTCCACATCAAAGGAGATGCTAAGCTGATAATTTGTTAAGAGTTTGATTTGGACAATCCAATCATATGCTAGAATAAACCAGAAGAACAACCAATTATGGTAATGGACCATGCTATTGCAAATCAAAATTAGGCAAAGGAACCCTTCACTAAGAAAGCAAGGAGTTATGGTTTCCAGTTTGAAGACCACATCCTGCCTTGGAATAAGAAGAAGAAAAAGATAAGGGGAAGACACAAAAAATTGGTTTCTTGGTGGAGAACTCCATTCGCCCATCACTATTTTTGGGGGCAAAATGTCTTCTTGATGGTTTATCAGAATAGAGCACTATTTTCACTATCTCCTAAGAAGCAACATCTGAAATACTTCAATTCTTGAAGTATCAGATCATTCTATCTGTACATATGTATATTTGTATAGTTTTTATTTCTATTTTGTTTTATTTGTTTCCATTTTTGATGCCTTTCATTTTTGGTTAGCATGACTCTGTAACCCAATGGTACACATGAAGACACTAGAGATTCTAGATTCTACTCCTTTTAATTCTTTTTTGCAATTGACAGAAGTTCCCCAACTAGAGCCAACTGTTGTGCCCCAAAAATATCACTCATTTTTGGGACAACATTTGAACTATTTTGGTCCTACAGACCAAAATTATCTCTTCCCTTTTCAAAATTTGTCTTGGACATTCAAATTCCTCATTTTTCAAGCTTCTCAGAAATCTACAGACTCTGTAGGCTTAAATCTACGGACTCTGCAGTCTTAAATATACAGACTCTTTAGGCTTGAATCTATAGACTCAACAGGAAGAAGAAATCTATAAAATTTGTAGGTCAAGTTCAATGGGCTTTATAGGTTAAAATATATGGACTCTTTCAAGGTTAGATAAAACTATGGACTTGGCTTCTACGAACTCTACAGGCAGGTTCAATTCTACAAGTTTAAAGGCTTCTGCAGGCGGGTTCAACCAAAAGAATCAATTTCTAACACTTCGTCATTTTTCAAGATTGGTTCATCCTTTGGTTCATCAGTCAGTTCAAGGCTTTATTTGAACCATTGAACCAAAACTTGGTTCAATGATTGGTTCAATGGTTAGTTCATCATTTCAGTTCATTCAATTGAACCATCAGCTTGAACCATCAGCTTGAACCATTTTGGTTCAAAGCTTGGTTCAATGAAGAGGTTCAAACAAAGGGTTCGTCAGCTTGAACCATTTTGGTTTAACCAAGTGGTTCAACATTCGGTTCAACCAAGAAGTTCAATCAAATGGTTCAACAGATGGTTCATCGCCTTGGTTCAACAAACAGTTCAACAACTTGGTTCAAAGGAGTAGTTCAAAATGCAAAAGTTCAAAGGGCCTCCCAAAGGATAAGTGCCCTTGTGGAGGGCACTTGGTCAATGAAAATACCTTTCAGAAGGGTCATTTTCAAAAAGACTAAGGCAAGTCTAAGGTACAATTCCTTCAGACTTTTTGTTTGAAGGAATTCATTCAGACAAAAAGTTTGAAAGAATTCTAAGTAGTCGCGGGTGAAAAAAACCTGAAGGATAATAATCAAGGCAAATGGAAATTCCACGAACTTTTTATCCATGGGAAATTTATGCAAAATTTTTGTTTGTGGAGAAATCCCAAGGAAAGCCCACGAAGACTCTAAAGAAAAAGGCCGTTGAAGGACCCCGAAGGGCAAGTGCCCTTGCAGGGGACTCTCAGCTACCAACTTGAAGGATACTTCCCCGATGTCAAAGGGTCACCTTCCCTTTAGGAAGATGTAAAACAAAAAGCCCGAAGGCCATTCAAAGACTGCCTAAAGGGCAGATATCTTGTGGGGAGATCTTCTCAACCCAAAACAGGTCATTTCTTAAGGCCTGAAAGGGCAAGTTCAATCTAGGAAAGTGCCAAATAGAAAAGCCAAAAGAAGACAAAGGGATGATGTGCCCAAAGACGTCAAATTCAAGACAAAAAAATAGCCATTTATCCTTTGAACCTATAGACCAGAATGCATTCACAAAATTCAAGGCCAAGACCAACAAAAAGCAAGAAAGGAACAAAATAGCAAACTGAATCCAGGACCCGATTCAGTTAACCAAAAAAAGAGGAACAATGAAGGTAGGATCAGATTACCAGGTGGACATTGAAAGTTGTAAACTTTAAATAAGCGTGACTTGTTTCCCTACATTAATAAAATCAAATGGGTAAAATGCCCCTAAGTTTTACCCTATTTTCTTAACAAATTCCAATGCAACATGATGTGTTACTGTTCTCGAGTCCTTCTTGAAGAAGCTATATAAGGGACTCTCTTCTATTGTAAATGCATCTCTTTTTGACAATCAGAACGAAACTCTACCCAAATTGAAAGGCATTTTCTGAGACTTTGAGCTCAGTTTGTTGATCATGTTTTGTTATTGGAATAAGAAAGCAAGTGATTTTTCAGACTTTGTGTTGTGATATCTTTGTTGTTGGGGAAACTATTCTTATGTCTTTTTCCTTAATATATCTTCTGTTCCTTTAATTTAACAAGCAAAATTAGTGACAACAGTCACGAAGATGTCTTGAAGAGTCAAGTGTGGAGAGACTTTGTGCCCCCATAATTGCCTTTAGTATGTTTTATTTTCATTTTTTTGTAAAGGACTTTGGGATGACTTTGTGCCCTCATTGTCCTTCGTATCTTACTCTTGAGAAATTCAGGTGGAGACTTTGTACTACATATTGATTTGCTAGTTATTACATCCTTTGCTACATTTTGCTGTTATTACTAGGAGTATTCTTGTGGTTTGATGAATAATACTTATGAAAGAAGAGGAGTATTGTCTATCATTTCCCTTGAGTTTTTCCTTTGATCTGCATGCATCATCTCTGAAAAAAGAGAGATGGATGGTTTGTCCTACCCCTGAGTATTATTTTCTATTTATAATATATATATATAGCTTATCTATAGGGAACCTCCCCTTGATGAGAGGAGAGATCCGTCCCCTTATGATGTGGTAAACCTACACATTTGGATGACTAATCTTCTTAATTTGGCTGATCAAACCTATTTTGTTTATCGGTATGTTGATCGACAAAATATTCAACCAATAGTTTCAATGTAAAAGTTCAACAAGTTCAACACCTTAGTTTAACCAAAAATGTTCTTTGCCAAGATTCAAACAAAGGATTAAACCATTTAACCTTGAACCAAATTGGTTCAATGGGTTCAAAGGTTCAACGACATCAGTAAGCTTAAAGAGTTAAGTACTTCAGCAAAAGTTCAAAGTTTAACTGCTTTAGCAAGTTTAACAGATTCAAATAGCTTCAAAAGACTCAGTGAAAAGTAGAAAGAATGAACCATTGAAACTTGAACCAAAATGGTTCAATAGATTCAAAGAGTTCAATAGTTCAAATGTTTAATAAGCAGTTAGTTCAAATTAGTTGGTTCAATCAGTTAGTTCAAGCGATCAAGTGGAACACAAGAAGAAATTGATTGAACCATTAAACCTTTGAACCATTGAACCAAAGTGATCAGTTCAATCCACTGATTCAAAGGAGTGTCTCAAAGAGAAAAGACCACGTACCCTTGTGGAGGATATTGAACCAAAGGCCAATTTCCCTTGCGTAGGGCAGTGAAGAAAAGAAGGTTTCGAGGAACAAAGGAATGAACCATTGAACCATTGAACCTTGAACCAAATTGGTTCAACGGGTTCAAAGGTTTAACGGGTTTAACGGGTTCAATGAGTTTAATGGATTCAAAGAGATCAAGTGGCTTAGAAAAATAGAGAAGCAATGGAACAAAGGATGAACCAATGAATTGATTGAACCTTGAACCAAAAGAGTTCAAAGTTCAAAGGTTTAAAGGTTCAATGGTTCAATGATTCTAGAGACTAGTTCAAAGCGATTGGTTCAAGCAGTCAATTGAATGAGTGGAATGCAAGATTGAACCGTTGAACCAAAGTTGGTTTAAAGGTTCAAAGGTTCAACATGGATGGTTCAAAGGAGTGCCCCAAAGATGAAAGAACAAGTGCCCTTGTGGAGGCTAGTAAACTAAGGGTAGGTGCCCTTGTGGAGGGCAGAGAACATTGGTTCAAAGATCAAAGGAAGCACTAGACAAAGGGATGGTTCAATCAAAGACCAAGAAAGTGATTAAACTGAGAAAGTGATTAAATCGAGAAAGTGATTGAACTGAGAAAGCAATTGAACTAAGAAAGTGATTAAACTAAGAAAGTGATTAAACTAAGAAAGTGATTGAACCAGGGAAGAGATTGAACCATTGACATCCCCGTAGATGTCAAATTTAAGATAATGAAATATCTATCAATTTTCAAATACGGTGCAGACCCTGTGAACAAATTTAGTGACTAGTCAAAGAGATAGCCTGAGAGCTCAGATCACACAGATAAGGGCAAAATATAGTGGAAGTCACCACGTGTCCCTTATAAAACTTGGTGAAAAGTGCCATGTGTCAACATCTGCCATTTCTTCCTTTTGTCTCATTATTTAGTAAGGACTGTGGTGGGCCCTGGGTGAGTTGCTAAGGTAAGCGGAGTGCACCAAGTGTCATCATCCATGTGAATCCAAATGAGTCTCAAAAGTTTCTATAGTGTTTCTAAAAGATTAGCAAAATCTTCCATGTGTCATCTTCCATAGGTGTCTCAAAGGATATCTTAAGCTTCTATAAGTTAAACAGATGTTGCCAAGTGTCCTCACCTGTTTCACAGTGGAAAGCACCACCTATCCCTTCATCAGGAATAAAGCACCCAAGAGCTCAAAATACAACAAGAAAAGGGGAAATGATGGAGAAAGATAAAAAATATCTATGCATAGGATATGTTTCTATAAGGTGAAGCAGCCCACCAGGTGGACATCAGAGAACGTGAACATTCAATGGTGCAACCTATTTTTCTACATTAAGTAAAGCAAATGAATAGTTGTGCACACACACTTCAGGAAACACATCAGGTGGCCCATATTTAAAATTGATGCCTGATTCTACATAGCCCATGGACAGAATTTAAAATGTATTAAATGCATTGAATGCATCATAGGCCATCATTTTTATGAAATAAAGCACCCAAGTCTTTCTTGGAGCACTATATATAGGACTCTCTCTTATCATTTTAGAGAGATCTCTCAGTTATCAGAAATAAAACTCTGCCCAAATTGAAAGGCATTACTAAGACTTTGAGCTCATATTATTGATCATATTTTGTTATTTGAATTAAAAAATAAGTGAATTTTTAGACTTTGTGCTGAAATAGCTTGGTTGTTGGGAAAATTATTCTTATGTCTATTTCTTTAATACATTTTTTGTCCATTTAATTAAATAAGTAGAATTAGTGAAAGTAATCAGGAAGGTGTCCTAAAGCTGACTGTGGAGAGACTTTGTGTTGCCACAATTGTCTTTAGTTTGTCTATTTTTTGTTTTTATGTAAAGGATCTTGGGAGGACTTTATGCCATCATTATCCTTTATATTTCACTCTTTGGTAGTTGAGGTGGAGACTTTGTGCTACATTTCATCTTACTATGTTACTGCGCCCTATTATAGTTACTTGTCACTACTTGAAAGGTTCCTGTTGTTTGCTGAATAACACTTCTAAAAGAAAAGGAGTGCCTTATGTCATTTCATCAAGATTTCCCCTTTGATTTGTGAACATCATCTATGAAAAAAGAGAGATGGATGGTGTTATCCTACCCTCGAGTGTTATTTTTAGCTTGTTTATAGCAGATTAGTATATACATATATATAGCCCCTTCATACTTATAAGGAACCTCCCCTTGATGAGAGGAGAGATTTGTCCCCTTTTGATATGGTAAACCTACACATTTGGTTGACCAATCTTCCTTGCTGTGGTTGATCAGACCTATTTTTCTCATCAGTATGCTAGTGACAAAATATTCACCCAATAGTTTTTGGCGACTCCACTGGAGACATAGTAATTTTGTGCAGTTTGAAGTCTCAAGCTTCAGATTGAAACATCATTTGGGTCTTACCCATTATCATTATAGCCTTATCCATTTATCTCATTGGGAAGAACATGTAGTTTGAAGCCTCAAGCTTCAAGCTGAAGCAGTGCTAGTTCTTCTCCATTTTTATTTTTATACTTTGGCAGATCCATAGTATACACGAAGCCAAAGGTCTAAAGGTATTATTGACCCTATATTCGAGTTGGTACAACTAAGTAATTTTGATTTGTTTCCTTCACCATCTTGCCTCCAACGAACCAGGAGCTTTCCTCCTACTAAAGTCAAGTCTCCATTACCAGGCAAAGCATTCATTTCTGCTATTAATAAAGCTTTGCCAATACTTACACCTCTGAGATTTGTTATTCCATCTTTCCATAGTCATACAATAGAAATTCAAGGCCCCTAGGGTAACTATTTTGGCCCACTTAATCTAACTCCACCCCTACATGAGCTCCCATGTAGTTCAAGAAAGAATTTCCCCAAATTCTTTAGTGATGGGAGAGTTCACCTCAATGAACACATTACAGCCTTTAGCATAGCATGTGGCATAATAGGTGTGGAATATGAGGATGTAGCAGTTAAGCTATTCATGGAAACTTTATAAGGTGTTGCTGTAGACTGGTTCTACCACCTGCAGGCTCGGTCAGTGACTGATTAGAACATTCTCAAAGCCAAATTTGAAGCAAGATTCAAGCCTACAGAAGATGCAAATACCCTATTGGCTCAACTCACACAAATGAAGAAGGAGCCTCATGAACCAATGAAGGATTTCATAGCCAAGTTTGACAAGCTAAGGAATAGGATTCCTAAAATTGCTCAGCCAACACCTGAAAATCTCAAATGTTTCTTCATCAACTCTCAACTGCCTAAAGTGATTTTTCTACTGAGACATGCTAGCCAAATAGACCTTGTTGTAGCTCAGGATTTGGCCACTGAGGTGGAATATGACCTTATTTTAGTAGGAAAGATAAGGAGATATCCTAACAAAGGTAAATCTTCTTCATCTTCTGAATATCCATCTACAGGTATCACTAATCCAATGGTGTAAAAACTAGAAAATGAGTTACTAGCTCTTAAAAAGCAAATAGTGCAAGGGATATCTTCAGCTCCTTCGTATAGAGATATGCCAAGGAGGACATTCTCCAATTAGTCATACCAAGACAATGCTGCTAGGAATCAAGGATAACCAAATCGTCTTCCTCCCCCACAGGGGAAACTTGCCATTAAAGCACCCCCAACTAATTCAGTAGTTAAATATCTCAAAATAGAATCTGATTTCTCTTTCCAGCTTGAATTGAACCAAGAAAATGATGCTGATCTCGTTTAAAAAGACCAAGAAGAATTAGTTGGTGACTCCAACATTGGTTTCCTAAATTACCAAGATGAACCCAGAAATGAAAGTGAAGCAGTTGATGGATCATATGCTATATTCACCCGATCCCAGAATTAGTCAACCCAACAAGATGATAAAATAAAAATAGGGGAAAGTTCTCAACCTATAATTTCAATTTCCAAATGAGGAACTTTTTTTCCTTTCTATCTAAAAGACCCAGTGACTAATAAAAATGTAAGTACATCAAACATTTCTCCATCTTCAACTTTAATTCCATAGACCAGTACCACCCTTCCTAAAAACTAGAAAGATGAACTACCTTCCTCTATTCAGAATCTATTTCAGTCATTTGACATAATCAACCATGTCAAGAAGACCAAAATTTAAATGTCTGAATTTGAATTCTTGTAATCCAATCCTAAGCAGTTGGATAGGTTAGTTCAGTGTGTGAAGAATAAAGCCTTCCCTATAGGACAAGATGTTAAAAAAGTAACTCATGATTCCCCAAAGAACATGTCCATCCCAAACAATCTTGTCATTACTCCTCTAGATGCCCCTAAAAAAATAGAGCCTTTTTATGTTTCTCTATTGATAAATGGTCACAAATTGAGCAATTGCATCATAAACTCAAGTGCATCTGACAACATCATGCCTACCAAAGTGGCAAAATCTCTTGGTCTCACACTGACCAAGACATTTAGGAGATGTTTCTCCATGGAGAATAAATAAGTGCCATTGCTAGGACAGATCAAGGATGCCCAATTTACATTTGCCACCTTTCTAGAAAAGAGAATCAAGATGACAGTCCTAGTGGCCGATGTCCCAGCATCATATGGCATCTTTCTTGGGAAAATTTTTTGCAAAAATGTTGGTGGAAAATTGAGCATGGACCTATTTGAAGCAAGAATCTCTGTTAAAGGCATCATGTAGAGGCTACTTCTTGAAAAAGAAGCAAAATATGTTGTTACTCAGACATCAGCCCCTGAAGCCCAAATTTTGTTTGAGTCTTCAGGCATGGGTAATTATTTTTTGACCATAAAAGATACTCATGTTTTAGCTAATGAAACTCCTAAAAATAATAGTCTAAAAATTAGTTCAGATGGAATAGCAGGAGACATGATAGAGCGCAATGAAAATGTAGAAGAATTCCCTCTTTCAAGCAAAGAGAAATCTGAGAAAGGATCAGTTTCAAATAAGGTATGGATGCTAAAATTTGATGGTAGTTATTCCTCTACTAGTTCAGGATTTGGGATTGTGTTGATATCTCTTAAAGGAGATATTTTTCCTTCTTCATACAAGTTGTAATTCAACAACACCAATAACACAACTAAATATGAATCTCTTCTGCTTGTATTGAAAGTTGCTAAAGAAAAGGGTGTTAAACTCCTTCATGCCAAAGGAGATGCACCACTACCATAATCTAGTCTAGAATCAAATTAAAAGCTCTGATGCTTTTAGCATCTCTGCCATGCCCAGAGAATTCAATGACTGAGCTGATGCACTAGTTGTTTCAGCAACTCTCTTAGTTCCTCACATAGACTTCAAAGGAAATAGGTACACTATCAAATTGGTCTTTCGACCAAGTGTACCTAATAATACCAATCATTGGCAAGTGTTCAATGATAACAACCAAATCATCACCTTTTTGGAATAAAAAGATAGCTTCGCATAGTTGCACTTTGAAGGCAGTGAGCCTCATAAGCTTGAATGAGTCCATGAATCAAATCTAGATGCAGGTGAAAAATTCTTAAAACTCAAAGGAAATAAAATTCTCAAAGGCCTTGTTTCCCTCGAGAAGCTATTTGACAAACATGATAGATTCATCAAATAGCAATAAAAGGATTCAAACTCCTCCCAGGGGTTTGATTAGATAAATTTGGGTACTAAGGAAGATCCCAAAATGGTGAATATTGGGAAGTGCTGTACTCCAGAGGAGAAACTCAAATTTATTGACTTGCTTTGCCATTACATGGATGTTTTGGCGTACTCTTATGATGATTTGAAGTGATTTAGGCCTGAGGAAATTCACCATGAAATTCTTCTCAAGGATGATTCAGTGCCTTATAAGTAGAAATCATGGCAATATAATCTAAAGATATCAGGTACTATTTTATCTGAGATATAGAAAATGCTGAATGTTAGGATAATCTTCCAAAACCATCATTCCACTTGGATTTCCAACATAGTACCTGTGAGAAAGAAGAATAGTGAAATTTGCCTCTATGTGGATTTTAGGAATCTAAATCAATCATCCACAAAGGATAACTATCCTTTGCCCATCATGGACCAAGTACTTCAGATAGTGACTGGTTCTGAGATGTTATCAATGCTAGATGGATTCTTAGGATACAATCAAGTAGAAGTTGGTGAAGCAGACCAGCACAAGATTGCCTTCACCATGCCTTGGGGCACCTTTGCATATTGAAGGATGCCATTTGGCCTGATAAATGTTGGTGCTACTTTATAAAGAGCAATGGACCTTACTTTCAAAGATGAAATAGGTAAGTTCATTGTGGTATACCTTGATGACTTGACTATTTTTTCCAAGCATCACCTTGATCATGTGTGCCATTTGCAATAAGTGATGGAATGCTGCCACTAAAATGGAATTTCTCTAAACCCAAAGAAGTCTATTATTGGGGTAATAGAAGGGAAGCTTCTCAGACACATTATATCTAAAGAAGGCATAAAGATTGACTCAGAAAGAGTCAAGTCCATCTAAGAGCTTACTTTGCCCATGAGTAAGACTGCGGTTCACTCTTTCTTCAAAAAATTGAATTTCTTATGAAGGTTCATTCCTAATTTCATTGAGAAGACTCATCATATTGTAGATATGATGAAAGGAAAGACCACTTTCAGTTGAACTGAAGAAGGCAAATTAGCATTTCGAGACATCAAGACAGCCATTGCCCATGCCCCAATTTTGGTTTGTCCAGATTATACCAAAGATTTCATCATGTATAGTTATGTTTTTGAACACACACTTTCAGCCATTCTAGTTCAGCAAAATGAAGGTGTGAAATCTCCCATTTTCTTCATGATCTGTCCTCTCAAAGCTCATGAGCTAAAATATTCAAACATGGAGAAGCAGGCTTATGCAGTGGTCAAGGCAGTGAAGCATTTTCATTTTTATATCTTAAACTCATGTGTTACTACCCTGGTTCCTAATACCATAGTCAAATCCATACTAACTTAGCAAGAGTTTGGAACCAAAAGGGTAAATTGGATTGCTAAAATCTAGGAGTTTGATCTAGTTATCAGACTGATAAAGCTGGTGTGGGGAAAGGGTCTTTATCAATTGATTTCTGACAATAGACCCAAAGAAGCAAGGCATGAAGAAAAAAAATTAGAAGACACGCCAATAGTCCTCTTTGTCTCCACCACAAATGAGTGGTATTCAAGTATTTCTCATTTCCTTACTTATGGTGTGTGTCTTGCTCACTTATCTTGTAAAGAAAGGAGGACTGTTAAACTGAAAGCTGCCAATTTTGTCCTCTAGAACAATAGCCTGTACAAGAGGAGCCTTGATGGAGTATTCTTTCATTGCATGGATAAAGTGCAGTACAACAAAATTCTAGAATCCTTCCATAATATGGCCTATGAAGGACAAATGGGTACGAAAGTGTGAACTATGCCAATAGTTTGTTGGAAGACCTAAGTTAGCTACCCTGCCTCTCAAGCCAGTAGTAATAGAAGAGCCATTCCAGCATGAGGAATTAATTTCATCAGTGATGTAAACCCATCTTCAAGTGGTGGAAATGATTACATCTTCAAAACCATAGATTACTTCACCAAATGGGTGAAAGCAATTCTAACCAAACATGCTACTTCAGAAGTAGTATGCGATTTCCTCAAAGAGAACATCATTTCTAGATTTGGGGTCTCAACCAAAATTATGATAGACAATGCTGTCTATTTATATTTCCATGAGATCACTCAGTTCTATTTTTACTATGGGATTACCCTCTCCCAGTCCTCTAATTATTTCCCACAAGGGAATGGCCAACCTGAATCGCGTAATAAGAATCTAGTGACCATCATCAAGAAGTTGGTAGATGAAAACCAATGAACATGGCACAAAGATGAAAACCAATGAACATGGCACAAAGCATTGTTTGATGCTTTATGTTTAGACAAAATTATGCCAAAAAGGGTAATAGGTATGTCACCTTTCCAAATTTTGTATGGTCTCAATGCAGAGATACCAATCACCCTAGAGTTGCCAGCATTGAAATTGGCAAAGGCAGTTAAAGATCAGACATATGAAAGCTCCATTGATAAGAGGATCATGTGCTTAACTGAGATGAATGAGTAGCAAACTATGGTGGTGGACTGAATTGATGCACATCAAATTTTGGTGAAGAAGCTATTCGACCAAAAAGTAAAAGCCCGTAATTTTTAGATTGGCGATCAAGTTCTGTTATGGGAGAAGAGAAGAGAACCAAAGGGAATGCATGGGAAATTTGATTCCCTATGGAGAGGCCCATTCACTATCCATGAGCTCAATGGTGAGAATAATTTCTTGTTGAAATATCAAGATGGTACGCCCTTTTCATTACCTCACAATGGGCAACATCTGAAGCACTTCAATCCATGAAGTATCAGATAAGATCAGCTTGTACATATGTATATTTGTATAGTCTTTAGTTCTATTTTTGTACTTTAATTTTTGTTTTTTTCACCTTTTTTTTTGGGTAGCATGATTCCATAGCCTAATGGCATAATTTAAGGCACTGGAGATTCTAGTTTCTACTCCCTCCAGCTACTTCAAAATTTCAACTGAAGGAAGTTCCCCAACTGGAGCCAGCTGTTGTTCCTAAAATTTGTTACTCATTTTTGGGACAACACATGAACTATTTTTGGTCCTATAGGCTAAAAATTATCCCTTCCATTCTCAAAAATTATTTTGGGCATTCAAATTCTCCATTTTTCAAGCTTTTTTAGCTAACAGACTTCACAAGAAGAAATCTACGGACTCTACAGGCTTAAATCTACAGACTCTACAGGCTTAAATCTATGGACTCTATAAGAAGGAATCTACAGACTCATTTATATGGACTCTATAGGCATGAATCTATAGACTCATTTCTATGGGATCTACAGGTAAGAATCTATGGACTCATTTCTACAGACTCTACTAGTTCATTTCTATAGACTCTGCAGGCTCATTTCTATGGACTCTACAGGAAAGAAATAAGCTCTCAACACTTAGGCAATTTCAAGGTTGGTTCAACCAAAAATGTTCTTCACCAAGCTTAAAACAAAAGATTGAACCATTGAACCTTGAACCAAATTGGTTCAATGGGTTCAAAGGTTCAACGACATCAACAAGCTTAAAGAGTTAAGTGCTTCAACAAAAGTTCAAAGTTCAACTACTTCGGCAAGTTTAATGGCTTCAAACATATTTAAAAGACTTAGTGAAAAGTAGAAGGAATGAACCATTGAACCATTGAACCTTGAACCAAAATGGTTCAACAAGTTCAAAGGGTTCAACAGTTTAAAGGTTTAATAAGCAGTTGGTTTAATCGGTTGGTTCAAGTGGTCAAGTGGAACACAAGAAGAAAGTGATTAAACCGTTGAACCTTTGAACTATTGAACCAAAGTTGGTTCAATCAATCAGTTCAATCGGCCAGTTCAAAGGAGTGTCTGAAAGTGAAAAGACTAGGTGCCCTTGTGGAGGACAGTGAACCAAAGGCCAACTACCCTTGCTTAGGGCAGTGAAGAAAAGAAGGTTTCAAGGAATAAAGGAATAAATCGTTGAACCATTGAACCATTAAACTTTGAATGAAATTGGTTCAATGGGTTCAAAGGTTCAATGGGTTCAAGAAGTTCAATGGATTTGAAGAGATCAAGTGACTTAAAAAAATAGAGAAGCAATGGAATAAAGGATGAACCAATGAATCGATTGAACCTTAAACCAAAAGAGTTCAAAGTTCAAAGGTTCAAAGGTTTAACATTTCAATGATTCCAGAGACTAGTTCAAAGTGATTGGTTCAAGTGGTCAAATGAATGAGTAGAATGTAAGATTGAATCGTTGAACCAAATTTGGTTCAAAGGTTCAACATGGATGGTTCAAAGGAGTGCCCCAAAGCCAAAAGAACAAGTGTCCTTATGGAGGGCAGTAAACTAAGGGAAGGTGCCCTTGTGGAGGCTAGAGAACATTGGTTCAAAGATCAAAGGAAGCACCAAATAAAGGGATGGTTCAATCAAAGACCAAAAAAGTGATTGAACTGAGAAAGTGATTGAGCTGAGAAAGTGATTGAACTGAGAAAGCAATTGAATTGAGAAAGTGATTGAACTAAGAAAGTGATTGAACTAAGAAAGAGATTGAACCAGGGAAGTGATTGAACCATTGACGTCCCCATGGACATCAAATTTAAGATAATGATATATCCATCAATTTTCAAATATGGTGCAGACCCTGTGAAAAAATTTAGTGATCGGCCAAAGAGATAGCCTAAGAGCTCAAATCACACAGATAAGGACAAAATATAGTGGAAGTCACCATGTGTCCCTTGTAAAACTCAGTGGAAAGTGCCAAGTGTCAACGTCTACTATTTCTTCTTTTTGTCTCATTATTTAGTAAGGACTTTGGTGGGCCCAGCGTGAGTTGCTAAGGTAAGTAGAGTGCACCAAGTGTCATCATCTATGTGAATCCAAATGAGTCCTACAAGTTTCATAGTGTTTTTAAAAGCTCAATGGAAGCTACCATGTGTCATCTTTTGTAGGACTCTCAAAGGATATCTTAAGATTCTATAAGTTAAACAGATGCTGCCAAGTGTCCTCACCTATTTCATAGTGGAAAGTGCCACCTATCCCTTCATCAAGAATAAAGCACCCAAGAGCTCAAAATACAATAAGAAAAGGGAAAATGATGGAGAAAGATAAAAAATATTCGTGCATAGGATATGTTTCTAGAAGGTGAAGTAGCCCACCACGTGGAGATCAGAGAATGCAAACATTTAATGGTGTGGCCTATTTTTCTGCATTGAGTAAAGCAAATGAACAGCTACACACACACACATTAGGAAACACATCAAGTGGCCCATATTTAAAATTGACACCCAATTTTAGCATAGCCCATGGATAGAATGTTAAATGTATTGAATGCATCATAGGCCATAATTTTTGTGAAACAAGGCACCCAAGTATTTCTTAGAGCACTATATATGGGACTCTCTCTTATCATTTTAGAGAGATCTCTCAGTTATCAGAAATAAAACTCTACCCAAATTGAAAGGCATTACTAAGACTTTGAGCTCAAATTGTTGATCATATTTCATTATTTGAATAAGAAAACAAGTGAATTTTTATACATTGTGCTAAAATAGCTTGGTTGTTGGGGAAATTGTTTTTATGTCTATTTCCTTAATACATTTTTTGTCCATTTAATTAAATAAGTAGAATTAGTGAAAGTAATTAGGAAGGTATCCTGAAGCTGGCTGTGGAGAGACTTTGTGCTGCCACAATTGTCTTTAGTTTGTCTTTTTTTTTTTTATGTATAAAGGATCTTGGGACAACTTTGTGCCCTCATTATACTTCATATTTCACTCTTTTGCAGTTGAGGTGGAGACTTTATAGTACATTTCATCCTACTATGTTACTGTACCCTATTACAGTTACTTGTCACTACTTGAAAGGTTCTTGTTGTCTGCTGAATAACACTTCTGAAGGAAGAGGAGTGCCTTCTGTCATTTCATCAAGATTTCCCCTTTGATTTGTGAACATCATCTCTAAAAAAAGAGAGATGGATGGTGTTATCCTACCCCTGAGTGTTATTTTTATCTTATATATATATATATATATATATATATATATATATATATATAGCCCCTTCATATTTATAGAGAGCCTCCACTTGATGAGAGGATAGATTTGTCCCCTTTTGATGTGGTAAACCTACACATTTGGCCAACCAATCTTCCTTGCTATGGTTAATCAGACCTATTTTGCTCATAAGTACACTGGTGAAAAAATATTCACCGAATAGACCTAACATCATTTTAGATAATTATTCACTAGGTTAGCCAAGAGCCAAACTAGCTCCTAAGTGAAAATTGCCCAAAACTATACAAGGTCGACTTAGTCGACCTAGTATAGATAATTGTAAAAAGGGACTTAAGATGAGGAAAAGAGGGATAAAGAGTGAAAAAGAGGAAAAATATTTTAGGGAATGGTTTTTAGGAGTTGGTTGGATTGGTAATAATTTGGAAATAAGGGACAACAATCATGTGAAGCATCAATAGTCAACCCACCCCTTTCCTAGTACACCCTTTAAGGTATGCACTTAGAGAGATTGAGTCTTGATGGGTTATTACAAGATGTAAAGTATCATTATTTGATAAAATTAAAAAATATCATGTCTATATAACCACTACCATCCAACAAGTAGTGAAAGGACAACCTGATACATAATGAGACTTGAGTGTTATTTTGTAATTTCTTCCATAGCATTGTTTTGTAATTACTTATGTTTTGTAATTAATGGAAATTGAGGATTGATATCAAAGCCTCAAGTGTTTTTATGCTTATTTTTTATAATTATTGGAAACTTAAGTTTTATAATATTTAAAATATATTTTGTAAATATGGATCCCTTACTCATATTAGGCTACAAATTGTAATAATTTAGTGCAATGTTTAATTGGTTTAATTTATTATAAATTTGGTTTCAAATATATTAAAATATTATTTACCATTTATTTTAATTTAACAATGTAAATTTAATTTAAAATGTCAAACAATTTGAAAAAATAGAATGTTGAATATGTACTATTTTTTGCAACTTACAATGTAAAGAATGCTAAAGAATACTATTGTAGAATGCTAAATATAGGATCATATCAATTAAGCATTTCATAAACAAATTAACTCAAATCAAATCAATTAATCATTTCATAAACAACATAATATATTGATGAATTAAAAAACATAAATATTGTTCAGTAGTTTTCATATACATATTACAATGTTACAAATTAACACTCAGGTATCTAAAACAACCCTTTGGTAACCCATGCTTCATTGCTAATATTTATATGTTCTATCTCACTAGAATTTTTAGTTTCACTATATTATTTTGTAGTTGTATTCATGACACCTCTTCTTTCAGTTAGAATAATCCAAATTGAAATTGATCTATCATATGTAAACACATCCACTTCATAACTTAAAACATACAACCTTAAACATGTCTCAATATTTTTATCCAATCTATTCTAAAGCCTTGATTTAATAAAATATAATGCACTAAATACCCTTTCATCTTCCACGGGCCCCAAAATCATTGTTTGGAAAAATTCATATAATCAAAAATATTCATGGATTTCTTCCTACAAAACACTGATGTGATATAATTTCTTCCATAGCCTTGTAATAGAGCCTATTTCTGTTGGTTCAGTTAACAACCGATATTATTTAACCATTATAATTTTAAAAAGGATTGACTAAATTTTAGTAAATTATTTTGAGAAATACCCTTAAATTTATCTCCATTGATTTCCATAGACTTACTGAGATGTTTGATGAGAGTAACCATGTATTTGATAAATAAATTACTTGTTCTTCTTCACCATTGCACTGTTCCAAAATGTAGGATTCACCACCCCCATGGCTTCAAGCAACTTTTTCCTTTGAAAATGATCTCAAATTTTAGAAGATATGATTTTTTAAATGTCTCTTAATTTCATTCACATGTCACATATGACATTATCATATAAAACCCTTATTACAAATACTTCTTCAAATTCTGATCCAACTACATTAGTTCAACTTTGGAGAGTGTGTAATGGTATCTCCTTTTCATTAAAAAAAACACAAATATGATCATGAATATTGAATTTAAAATAGTTTTGAGGGTCCTTTGTATTTTTTAAAGTTTCCCAACTCTCAAATATTGGTCCCTTAAAACATTCATTCCAGTAGTATAATATATCAAGCAATAGACAAACATGTTTCCTCAACTATATGAAGTTAACAATATATATTGATCTTTCTTGTATATGTTTCATCAAAAAATATATTTCCTTCAACATGGGTAGAATACCAAATAATGTTATCAATGTTTTTAAATCTATCAAATGGTTCAATAAATATTTTTCCTTGTTAACCTTCATCCTATACTTAAACATAAAACCAACCAATGATTGATACTCTTCAAATATTCTACATGTAGGCTCATACATTAAAATCCATCTAGTATCAACATATTTTGATATTTTTTCCATTAGTCACTCCAATTATAAATTTATAAAACTTAAAAAACCTTTTTGGACTGCATGATATGTACACATGCAAATCATGCATAAGCTCCTCCACTTTTGAAATATTTTTGAATGTGCTTACAATTTTGTAAGCAAGATTCATTCTATGTGTTATGCAATGGATTGGAGTCATATATGGGAAAATTGATGTTTAAAAGTGAACACACAAACCTATTCTATTCCCCTACATTATTGATGAACCACCCACACCAACTTAATACCTATATAATGGTAACTCATCCTAAAAATATCCATCAAATTAGAAATAACCAATTTGTAAAGGTTTTCAACATTACAATTTTTAGTCATTTTATGTATAAATAAAAGGTGAGGTTGCCTTGAATGATTCTAAAATGTATATACATCCATTCATACCCATGGTGTGTTGTCAACTACTATTACATCATCAATGAATAGTGATATAAACCTTGCAGATTTTATTTTTTATTTCAAATCCTCCTTTTCAATCATTGTGAGGCATTTTTCTATCTCCCAAGTACTGGTATCTGACTAATTTGAATGTGGAATATTGTGAAATAAAATATGATGAAATAAAATCTTGTAATATAAAAAATCAGATATTGGTCTTCCTCTTTTCATAATGTGATATAAAGTTGAAAATTGTATATTTTTAGCAAACAAATTAGACTAAGCAACCTTTCTGGATTAAGATTTAATTGTTCCTCCTTTCTTAATGAGGTGCTATTGATATTTTTAATGATTATGATACTTTATTGCATAACATTTATGCATACACTCTTTTTCATTTTTCCATCTCACCATTTTCTTGATATTTCCATCTTTGTCTTTTACCGACTCATATATTTTTCCACAATGTTTCTCAATTGTGTCCAACTTGAGTTGTATTTTGTGGGTTTCTCCAAGTTTCCACATACATATTATGCATTTGCATTTTTTTGGTGTGTAAATAATATTTTTTATCTCTACAAGTTCAATAAATGTGTATTTAGATTCCCACTCATACTGAAATGACCTTTTAATTATCCATGTATTTTTCTTCTTCACATAGTTTTTTGTGCCTTTTGCAACTAGAGATTATTTTGGCTGCCTAAGAGTCTCATCTAAATACTGTGTTGGGTGAGTAGATATCTCATTTTATGTTGGGAACTCATCATCAACACCACTACTTATGATGTCACATCGCTCTTTTCTTGAATTCAGTGGGATAGAGGGTATTTCTTTCTGAGTGACTTCTTTTAGGGGAGGTATTTATTCAAAAATGTTATACAAGTCTTCAATACTTTTATCATTAAATTCTACATGTAAAAAGTTTGTATTCATTACTTTTTAATAAATGTCAATACTAAAGTAGAAATAAATAAAAATAATTAAATCAAATAGTATTTATAATTTAATAACTATGTTTGGCATTTCATTCCCAAGTATGTCTACCAATTCAAGGATATCTTTGATACCTTTATCAATGGGTTCCGCATAGAATATTATTGTAGACCTTGTCATTATTATTGAATCTTTAAAAGAATATTTAATCAATTAAAAAAATGGTATTTTAAAATTTATTACCTCTATTTGGCATTTCAAATTCATACCTATTAATGTCTTCCTATGGATATATTTATTCAAAAGAGTTATCAGTGGGTTCCGCATGCAAAATGATTAAAGACATTTTAATTATTATTTAAATTTAACACAAGACAATATATAAATATCACTAATTAATTAAAAATTTAGTACTTGTGTTTGGTGTCTGGCTAAAATAAGATAATAGGATATATATTTTTATAATTTCTTAGAGGCCTTAATGTTTTTAGTAGAAGCCATATAATCAAGCCTGTAGAGTCATAGATGAAATATGATTAAAAATGAAATGAATATGATTGACAACAAATAAAGATGATTGATAGATAAATAAGGAATCATGAAAATAATTAAACATGAGGGCATTTGATGATAGCCTATAAGTATAGGCACTAGACAATAGCCAATAGGTGCCCAATTATAGCCTATTAATGCCTGACTGCATCCTATCATCTTCTATCGATAGCCTATCATAATTTTTTGATAGCCTTATATCTTCTACCCTCAGGCTACCATCAGGAACCCACACTGACAAGCTATCATTGAGCACCCATGTGCTACCATTAGGTGCTTGTAAGCTACTATTGGGTGCATATAAGCTATCATCCAATGACAACCTACTATCATTTGATTGGATCCTATGGTTCTACAACTACAACTTATGGTCATATGATGGAAATTAAAGAGTAGTAAATGAAATTAAAGTTAAAAATACTAAATAATTATATTGTTAAAAAATTATTGGATACCTTGCTAGAAACTATTGATTCTTGAAGCCCTCTTGGGACCTAAAATATAAACCACCAAAAAAATTCTTAAAGTTGCCCGATAGTATGTGATGAATTACTCCATATTGGACTTTGAGGTACTGATGAATTACATTTATATGAGAAAATTTATATTCAAATGTAGGCAATCCTATCCTCAAAACTAATTTTGACCCCAAAAAACTAGGTAATCTCACTCTGTCGGCCACTCCACAAAAATAGCCAAATGCCAACTTTAAAAAATAGAATATTGATAGATTAATGAAGATTCACCACTAAAAAAAACTCTAATATAGATCTCATTTAGCCTCAACTACCTGAACCATCTTTAGATTGATTTTCTAGTTCTTTCTTATAGCTAACTCTCTATCACATTTATTTCAAAAAAATTATAACTTAAAACATTCAACAATGACCAATTAGATTAGCATTTATATTATTGTTTCTTGCTCTTTGATAATTATATGTTGTATTACAAATTTTGTATCAACTAGTATTGGTGCAAGGTTTGTGCTATGTGCTAAAACTGGATCGATATAATTTTTTGAGTGTTTCTTTCAAGTATTATAGACAAAATCAAACTAGATTGTCTATAGTCATAATTTTTAACACCTATCTTTATTGGTGTAGGTATTTACTACACTTATTTACTTCATCTTGCTTAGGAGGATAATTAGGTCTTTATGAGGTCATTATGATAACACCATGATGTCATCATGTACTTATGAGTACATGGGGTCACACAATGAGTGGATGGGGTCATCCATCCCACTTGGTCCTATGAGTGCCTAGTCCACTCAAGTCACTTTTAACTATGTTCCCTTAGTGCTCTCTCTACCCATAGTGGAATAACCCACCCACTCACTTATTTTAATTGAGTCATCTTACACTTAACCAGACTATTTATAGGCCTATCCTCCAAGGTATTTAGGGAGTTAGAGAGCCATTGCTCTTGTGTGGATTAATGTGGAGTGTAATAGAAGGTTGTCTTTTGGATCTAATCTTTTTGTGTAATATTTTCATTTGATGGTTTCAATTGCTTTCAACTATGTGATGAGTGCTTGCTTGATTCACATGATCACTTCACCATGGCCATTCATTGATATGGATATCTTGGAAAATTTTGACATGTTATCAGAACACCAATCCATGTTGATGATTATCTGGTTTGTTATGATGTAAACTTTATTTTGAAATCTAGAGATTATTTGCATATATTATAAGGAAATTACAATTTGGGATGCTCATTATTAGAATGGTTTAAGCTTGGATTTGCCTCTATTTACAACTATTTTCTAGGTGGAGATCTATGGATTCAAGATAAAATCTACACTATCCTCCTTGGAGTGTACTATTGGACATGACCTACAGACATTAAGGTATCTAAAATGTGGTGCTCACATACTTTTATACCCTATTATCCCATTTTGGGTATGCTATGGGTGAATCTACTAAACACTATTAACCTGAGCTATTTACATAGTTAGTCTATGGTTTTTGCTATAGTAATGTGGTCAAGCTACCAAGGAGCCTCTCCACATAACCATTCTGCTCTCCATTAGCACCAACACCACCATTTAGCCTACTCTAACACCCACATAGGTTCTCTAACTACCCATCATTCATCCACGGCCTCTCCACCTCTCTTCTATGTTGTTTAACTCTCCATAGCACTCCAAAACACCATGCTAACCTTGTTGTGTATTGTTGGTCTTCCATTGCCTCTGCCATATACATCCCTACTTGTCTTCAAGATTTTTTCCTTTCCTTACATTAGGCCATGGTTCTATAAAAACCATGGGTTCCTTAAAAATATAGTTTTTTACAACAAGAAATGGTTTTCAAAACCAATTTTACTAAAACCCATGATTTTTTGAGAACCATGGGATCTTAAAAGGTGTGAAATTTTTTACAAAAAAAATTCAAAGACTGTTTCATATTTAAAATATCAATTGATATTTTTAAAAATTTGTAAAGTTTTTAAAATCCTTTTTGAGTTTTTTATGTGAGGTAATATGACATAGTGAGGGGAATTATGTAAAGTGGCTTTTCTATTTTTTAAAAAAAAAAAAAGAAGTTAATTCTAGTGGGATATAATAATTATTGTTCAGAGAAGAATATTATTGCTAATGGGGGACATATGATGGTGGATGTATTGTAAAGTGGTTAGGTGATTTTTGTTGCACATCATGGGGAACAAACTTTAAAAAAAAAAATTATATAAAAAAATATTTATTAGAGAGATAATTATTGGGAGATAAAATGAGTTTTGTAATATTTTTGCTTGATTTAATTTCCATCATTTATTTTACTTGTCAAAAATAGAGGATGAGGTTTAGTTTAGAAGGAGGCCAAACCCCATCACAAGCAAACCAAACATTCTCTTCTCTCTCCTTGATTTCTTCCATCCTCATATAGATGCATTATAGATAGAGTTTGATGCCCTCCTACTTGGCCTATTTTTAGTTTTCACTTGTGTAAATTTAGTGGATATTATATCGATTGCTCTCATTTATAGATGCATTGTTATATGAGTCTGATGTCCATTCATTGAGATGTGTTTTTTCACTTGTGCAACATGATTTGTAATTTCAAACACAAGAGGGTCACTTCTGATTGTCTTGGAGGGTTTTAATGGGTCTTACCACTTTCTTCATTATAATTCATTAACTGATTGCTCTCATCTATATGGATTCATTTTTGACCCAGGCCAATGTCTATATCTAGAGTGTGAACCATTATTTTACCTTACTCTAGCATTGATTACTCACATGGATGCATTATCACCTTTACATGATGTCCCTTTTATGAGCATGCTTTAGGGGTTCATTACAGATTATTTTGTGTAGTTGTGCACTTCCCTAGTGTCTTCTCTTAGTCATATCGACCCCATTTGAGAGAATATAGAGAAGAGAGTTATTTCATATCCAATGATCCTTATTGGGAATGAAAATTATGCTTCATGGTGTGATTACATGGAACTTTTTTTCTCACACACGAATCATATTCCCTTCCCATAGAGATAGATTCCTACACCCATTGATCCTGTTCAATTAAGTTAGTGGTCTAATACTTGTGTTAAGGTTTTTTCCACTCTATTATTTCATGTTTACATGGATCTTCATTGCCATGTGGAATATACAGAGTGTCCATGCACTCTTTGGAACATCTTACAGTCTCTTTTTGGGGATATTACTATGACTTATATCACACCTCCTCTATTTCCTATTATCTCTTCTGAGACTATTGTACTCTCTCCTCTTAATTTTATTCCCTATGATGAGACATTCCAGGTGGAAAATGCTCTTCCTTTTGTTAAGCCACCATTATAAGATGAGATTCTACCTGACCTTAGTTGTCTTATTATAGATTCTACTTCCATTCTTATTTTGGATATTGATCTTCCAAAAACTTCACAGACTTTTACTTTGAAAGAGTCTACTATTTCTAGTATGAGTACATTTATTGAGAGATTCGATGACTCATATGTTCCTGTGGATATTCATATTTTAGAGCTATGTACTTTATCTATAGTATCATCCCTAGTTTTGATAGTTGTTGATCCTTGCTCTCCTCTTCCCATGGACATTATTTTAACAAATGTTTCATGCCACTCTTATTCCCTAGTTGTTCTCTCCCCTTCATTGCATGCTTATTCATTATCATCTTATAATTTTAGGATTGTGATACCTAATCAAAATTTGGCATATTTGAGCATTAGTAGGGAGACATTTGAGGATTTTATAGAGATATACATTCTAATTCCTAACTGCATTCCACTTGAGTGGTAGTTCAGTAGTTTGATTACTTGGGGCCTTCTTCTTTCGAAAGGAAGAGATAACATTTGTTGCAATGAGACCTACTACATCATTTTTCATGTGACATTATGCACTTATCTTCTCTTTCTTATTTATAAAAGCATATATAATTCATTTTTTATAGGATATTGGGGATCATTACTTTGTATTGGGCATCATTTTTTAGTCTCCTCCTCTTTTATCTCTTTTGGGGTGAGGAGTTTTTTCCCACTGGGTTTTCTCCTTTTACTCTAATTTTTAAGAGATTTCATTGCACTTGGGTACCTTATCAAGCCTAGTTATTGGGACCTAATCTGACTACCCATCTAATTTATGCTTAAGGGGGGTGTTGGTATAGGTATTTAATACACTTATTTACTTCATCTTGCTTAAGAGGATGATTAGGTCTTTATGAGGTCATTATGACATCACCATGATGTCATCATGCACTTATGAGTACATGGGGTCACATAGTGAGTGGATGGGGTCATCCATCCCATTTGGTCCCCTAAGTGCCTAATCTGCTCAAGTCACTTTTCCACTATATTCTCTTAGTGCTCTCTCCACCCATAGTGGAAGATCCCACCCACTCACCTTGTTTGGATGAGTCATATTGCACTCAACTAGAATATTTATAGGATTATCCTCTAAGGAATTCAAGGAGACAAAGAGCCATTGCTCTTATGTGGATTAATGTGGAATGTAATATAAGTTTGTCTTTTGGATCCAATCTCTTTGTGCAATATTATTGCCTTATGGTTTCAAGTTCATTTAGCTATGTGATGTGTGATTGCTTAAATCACATGATCACTTCACCATGGCCATTAATTGATATGGAGATCCTGGGAAATTTTGATAGTCTTTACCCAAAGAACATAATTGATCTTCTCAAATGTGTCTCATACGATTTCTATCTTTCTACAAGACAAAGTCATCCTATCTATCCAATGCAATATCTTAAAGGCTTTCTAATCTTCTTTTCCATAGTACACAGTTGACTAATTTGACTATGTCATTTCCTCATTTTTTTGTTGGTCTTCCCTCTAGACTCTATTGACATAGTCAAACTTATACCTCTCGGTAGATATTGTTTAGTATTTGGCTGACTTTGCTCCTATTTTCCATCTCTACTTTTTTTTTATCTCATATTATTAGTTCAAGCATCATGAAATCACCTATTATAATATTTAGGTACAACCTTAATCCATTTATATGATATATGGGATGTTTTTTTCTTCCTACCTTTGCAACCTAAGAGGATTATCACTCTTGGAACACTTTTTCTCATCCCTCATATTTGGGCTACAATATGGTCTAAATTACTCCAACTGATGATAGTGATGGATCATATCAATTTTCCACTTCTCAAGATAATTCTTTCTTCAAAACACCTTATTATAATGTAGTGGAAATTGACATAATCTTAATCAATATCCCTACATGAAATATTCTAAACACCAATAACCTACCTCCTAGCAATCCTCCACCTAGAAACCCTCCCCCTAATACCAATTCAAGGAATGCCCCTGCTACCACTCCTAATAATACACCAGTTGACACCACTCAAATTATTGCACAAATAATACAAAAAATGAACATCATGCAAACATCTAATACTTATTAAATGATGAAAATGCAACATCACTTGTTAAACATGTCTAATCAATGTCCCATTCTCCTTCCCCAAAATAACCAAAACTTCATCCCTCCACCTCTTAGAGATGTAGAAAAAAATATCGTTTCCTAACCCATTATGTATAGCAAGATGCTCCAAAATATTAAAAATTAACCTTTAATTCCATTAATTACTTCTATTGATATTGGAAATATCTCTCCAACTATTAAATATGATGGGATTAAAGACCCTGTATCTTTCCTTACAACATTTGATAATATTTATAAAGAATGGATTCAAACTAATACCTTCACCACTACCAAAATATTATTCAAAACATTCATAGGTTATGTGTTATAATTGTATAATCAACTCCCCCAACATTCTATATGATAACTTGAGGATTTATTCAATAATCTAGTTTAGGAATTCCAACATAATGATCTTCCTAAAAATTGCCTTAGCCATTTCACCAATGCTAAATAATCCCCTTCTAAATCATCCCATGATTTCATTAAGTGTTGGAAATCTTTTGCTCACAAAGTTGATCATGACATGATTGATGATAAATTATTCAAACTATTCATAACCACCTTAACACCTTCCCTTCAATACAAGGTTTAAACTTTTCCTCCCCAAACTCTAAATGGTGTTATCAATCAAGCTAAAAGACATGATTTTATTAAGAAACTCTTTGAGCACAAAATTAAAACCATCAAGGGATATTTACAAAACTCCCCTAATGAAATCATTGGCAATCCTCCTCAAGTAAAACTAGGAGTAGCCAAAATGGATAATACCCAAGATTCCCATGTACCCCTAACTATTCAATAAATGAAACAAATTTTAGTGCCTTATAAACCATTCATTTATGAAAATAATCCATGTACATTGTATGATCCTAATTTTTTTTTGGTTTCATGCCAATGTCAGTCATTCCCATGAAACATGTTGTGGGATTACCAAATTTTCTATTTATTTTATGTTAGGAGATACATTCAATCATATGTTATGATCAAAATACTTCATCATTAATATTTTTAAAGCTTCTCAAAAGAAACATGATTCCAAGCCTTCTTATTGCAACAACCCAAAAGCGTTGTATACCTCAAACCCACAACATTAAAACAAGGATATATGTGCAATTAACACTAACTCTGATTAATATTAAACCAATTCTAAATATGTGAATAATTCTAAATTCAATTATCAATGTAAACCCACCCAAAAATATTCCATCACAAAGTTAAAGAAACCATCACTCGAAGAATAAATTCTCAAAGACACTACTACCACTAATATACCATCTGACAGAATTAAGGAATCACTTCCACAATCTGAAGCTCAAACTACTTCTCTTCCTACCAATAAAATTTTACCTTCCAAACCTCATGTTGGTTCTTCATCATCAAACCTATCCTCTGGACATGGATTCTCATGAAAAGACTAGAATAAATAAATAAGCCTTTAAATATGTCTTCTGATACAACACCATTTATTTCCATAATGCATATGGTACCCCACTTTGTTTTGTGATACAAAAATAGGTTCCTCCTCTCCTAAAAAAAGCACATTGGGGTATTTTTGGTGGTTAATGTAGCGTACATGCTACAACACACAAATGCTTATGTATGGGACACTTTTGGCCTACTTTAGAAAAGGATGCTATTGATTTTGATAAAACATGTAATCCTTATCAACTTCATGATGATATAATCCATTCACCACCAATTGAGCTCTAAACCATAGAGTCTCCTTGGCCTTTCTCCATGTGGGGATTAGATCTCATTGGTAAATTACCTCAGTCATAAGATGGTCATGTTTTTATCATAAATGCTACTAAATATTTTACTAAATGGATAAAAACCATGCCTTTTGTAATTTCACATGAACCATTATCTCTAAATTTATCCTTAATTAAATAATTTATCACTTTTGAGTTCCTGATACTATCATTTTTGATAATGGTGTCAATTTTAAAAATAAGGAGATGAGACAGTTATCTGTTAAATTTAAAATTTCCCACCAATTTTCATTACCTTACCATCTATAATGCAATGACCAAACTATGGCCACTAACAATATTCTCAACAAAATTCTACAAAAGACCATCTGAGAAACTTGCACTAATTGTCATCTTTACTTATATCTCACACTTTAGGCCTATCATATTAGTATACATACTACCATTAGGATAACACTATTCTCACTAGTATATGGTTATAAATATATCTTATAATTAGAAGTCAAACTCCCATAGTTAGTTACATATCTTCATGGTATCATTCCAGATGAAGAATTGTGTGAAGCTTGACTTTATGAGCTAGACCTTATTTATGAGCACCGTCTATCCACTCTTCAATATAACCACCAATACAAGGTTCACATTACCAAACAACATAATAAAAAGGCTAACGTCACCACTTTTAACATTGGTGATCTAGTCCTTAAATTAAATTACACCCATGATAAAGAAGGAAAATATGTGCAAAAATAGTGAGGCCATGATTTATTAAAATACATTCTTGGTCCTAACACCTATTGCCTACAACTAATTATTGATAATTTGGTCTCACATGCCAAATTTCAACCCTTAAAATCAAAAAATTTCTCATAAGAAGCCTTCAAGCTTGCATAGTCTTCCTAAACCTTATCATGATCTTCTTATGTTCTCTTAAGCCTTTTATCATTATTCAAATTCTCATTATATGTACCATGGGTTGCTTGAGGGATCATCATATAATAACATTTTTTGAGTCCTTCGATGATGTCTTAAGTTTTCATGATGGTACTTGAGTGAGTGGAGAGGTATCAAAGGTATTTTGAAGCCTATATAATGGTATTTTCCTTGTTTGACAAAGTTAAGGTTTCATAACAGAAATTAAGGTAATTTGGGAAACTTAAGGTTCCTTGTTCTCATTGCATTTATGTCTATTTTGGCCTTTTCTAAAAGGTGGACCTTTATTAGCATGGTATATTGGTGACCAAGCCTCATTTTAGTCATAAATAAGGTATATAATATATCTAAGTTTGTATTCCATGGTATACTTATCCAAACCTATTTTAAGTCTTAGTTAACCCTTTAAATCATCAAAAGACCCTTCAAACATCTCATATGAGTCAACTCCACATTATAAACCTTTGGAAAAGTGGTTTTAGGTGTCACATTTTATTAGTAAGGGTCTTAAAAGGTTCTCATTGCCATCCTATTGTCATGACAAGGTGTTTTTAATGCATAAAAGGATCCTTTTTAAAGTCAAACACATTTCCCATTCACTAAATGGGCCCCACACATGTGAAAATGTGACATTTCAACTTCCCCTAGCCATACCTTTTGATTTGAAATTTTTTTTTACTTCTATTTTCCCTCCTCTCATCCTCTAATGGTACTTCAAGGAACCAAAACCTAAAAAAATGTAGAAAAGAAGGGGTTTTATAGGAGTTTTAGGCTTGTACGAACCTGTATGAACATGTTAGGGTCTGATAAAGTCAAAAATATTTAGAGAAGAATTAGTGCAGGCATTAGATAATGATATATTTGAGTTTCAAAGTAAAAAATATCAAAAATCATTTCCCTTTCTCCATTGAGCTCTTTGGTAACCTTGAAAAGCTTTTAGATTTTTGCTCAGTCCATGTAGGAGAGAGAAGTTATTGAGCCAATATTTTGGGGAAAGGAAGAGGATCTCATGACCTTTCTATTTTTGGAATTAGTTTACAAATTCATAGCCCATGATTTATGAATAATGGCTAAGAATTTGAGTAGTCAAAGTTCTCTTCTTCATTTGTGTAGGGGTCAAATTTACATCAATTTTAGTGCATTCTTGAAAAGGTTTTATGTATTGATGATTGCTTGTGTTTTCCAAGGACATATGAAGTACTTATATATTGATATTGTCCATTGTCTTGAATTTGTGAGACCATTCTATAGAAAAATATTCATGATCTTGTAAGTTGCAAGATTGTCCATATAACAATGAGCTTCTAAACGAGTTAGCACCTAGGGAATGAACAAAAGATTATCATAAAAGCTATAGGTAAGCCTCCAAGAATTCACTTGATTCATATGAGTCTTCTCAGATGACATATGAACCTCTAAATACTAGAAACACTTCACATGCTCTTCATCCATGAAATGATTGTACTAGTTATAATTATATACAAAAGAATGTGTCATCCTTTTGTGCAAGGAAGGTGTGATAGAGATGATTTATAGGGAATGCAAGTTATTTCTAAGGCCTTTAAATAGTTTTGTAAGACTTCATAATATCATAAGAGCCAAACTAGAGACCTAAGGCCTATATATATACCTACATCCATTTATGCCCCTCAATCCTTCAAAGTTATTGTAGTAATATAAAATGTCCAAATTGGTAGTTTAAGTGTGGCTAGTGACATCCAATCCATAGGTATTTATTTTAAGCTTTTTTGACCCTTCTAGACACCTTTTTGATCATTACCAATCATGTGTATACTTTTGAACCTTCATTACAACTCAACCAAACTCTATTTCCTAGGCCAATCCTATCCCCCCAGGTCTTGAGCCTATAGAACAAGAGTGCCATACCTAGACAACAACTCCAGACCCTGTGGTGTCGCATGTTTAGTGCTCCTATCCAATCACATTTCAAACCCAAATAGTCATTTCCATCTGATTATTATCCTTCATCATATCAGCCTAGGGTGAATACATTTAACTAGTGACCAATAGTTCCCTATAAAATCCCATTCAAAGTTCATTTATAAAAGGAGGTGACAAATCTTACAAATCAAGCAAGAATAAAAACAAACCACTAAGTCAAACTTTCCTATTCTCTACATAAAGTTACCCAACACAACTGCAAACATATTAAAACTCTCACACTTATCCTTAGCCACCTCAAGCACTTTTAATTTGAAATTTTTGCATACGCATTACACTATTTCACATAGCACATCAAGTGGGAGAACTACATATGGCTGGATCCCTCTTCAAAGTATTGGTATGTAGGTAGCATGCCCACACAAGGGGTGTGGATCACATGTTTAGTATGTCTTACACACACTAACCCCTCTTTTTTCAAGTGATTCAAATCTCATTTATCAAACATGATGGAGGGTTAGGGTTTAGAGATTAAAACATCTCTATAACAAGTTCCATCAACATTCAACACATAAAATTTCACAAGCAAGCTCACACAAGAATAACATAAAGAACCCATAAAAATTATGTCTCTATGAGTAGTTTGGATAATAACAGCAAGAGTGAACAATAGTATCACACCCAAGGGTGTCTTTTTTTCGATGGTCCTATCCTTTCACTAAATGAAATCTAGATTTTAATTTGTGACATTGTCCTAGTCCTACATAGCTAGTTTTAGATCATGCAATAGCTATTTCAGCCTATTTTAAGCTAAGTTATATTTCTCCTAATTTATTGTTATTTTTAGAAAGGTAAAAAAGATAGATAAATTATACA
Organism: Torreya grandis; assembly: GCA_037957365.1. NCBI lineage: Eukaryota > Viridiplantae > Streptophyta > Pinopsida > Cupressales > Taxaceae > Torreya > Torreya grandis. The sequence continues at coordinate 106,557 of JARHVA010002605.1, forward strand.
AATTAGGACTATAATTATTGAAATATTATTTATTGATTTATCAATCTAGACCCTTAACTAAAATAATAATAAAAATCTATTATTCCTAAAAAAAGTTAAATCATTTGGTGAACCCAACTTACTTCATTTGTGCATAAAAACCTTATAAACCCTAGGGAAAATTTCTTGCTAATTTTTCCATTATTTTTCTAATTTTTCCTACATATTTAAATAATAAATTAATAGTTAAAAATTAAAAAATTCACCTTATAAAAATAATTTTCTTCAAAGCCTAGTTGCCTATACTAGGTCCCAGTATTTTTTCCAGTATTTTTCTAAATTTTTCCTGTATATTTAAGTTAGTATTTCCCATTTAATTTTGAAAATTTACCATAGTTATTTTGAAAATCACTTTCTTTCAAACCCTAGTTGCATATACTAAGGTCTCATGCTTTTGAGGTATCACCTTAAATGTTTGTGAACTTTGTATCCTTTTTATTTATATTCTAGTTTATTATTTAGATTATATTTGTTTAATATTTTATTTCATTATTCAATTTGTTTTCCTTATACCACCTAAGCTACTTACATTTATTCCTTTGAGATGATGTTTAAGACTTAGTGGAAACCCTCATGAATTCATCTAGATTCCTTCAACCTGATCATATATCATGGATAAACAACCATCTCAACTTCTTGCTATAGATCCTAGACATCTAGATCACACTAATTTCTATGAGGAATATTTCAACAATGAGTAGTATGATAATAAAAATGATGATACACACATTGATGTTCATGACCCACCACATCGGGTTCTTGATCCACTTCCACCTATTGTTGATAATGATGTTGTCATCAACAAATACTTGATTCTATAAAGTTTTAGAGAAAGACTTAGGGAATAGTACTGAAATCATACTCTTAATCTCTCATGGAAATTAAAAAATCTAAGCAACTTGAGTCTTCCATTCCTTCAAAAACGCTAGTTATAAATGACAATATGGGGGAAACTATGTCTGAAAAACCCCATATAGCAACCCAAACTTCCTATGAGGCCCCACCAATTATGGCTAGTACATCTTTATCTCTTGATGTGACTACCCTTGTGTAAGAGATAAAAAAATCTTCAATCCAAGGTGATACATCTCGAGCAAGGTGACTCTAGACCTACACATGCCTTGGATTCTTTTGCTCTACTTCATACACCATTGGAACATCATTTTAATTTTACACCCTTTCCACCAAGTTTTTTTCAACCCAAGCTCACTCTATATGATGTCAAGGATGATCTAAAAACACACTTGATATATTTTTATGTATAATACTTGGACTATGTTCCAAATGAATAGTTACTAACCAAGCTATTTCCATGGAGTTTAAAGGATTATGCTTTACAATGGTTTTATAGTCTACTGAATTAGTTGGTCAATGCATTTAATCCTTTAGCTGACATGTTCCTATTTCATTTCATCATTAACATAGGTGACAAGCTTTCTTATTCTCAAGTTGCATAATAGAAACAAAGGTCAAATGAGCATTTCATAGATTATGTTCTTCAATATAAGACTATCTTGGTTAAAATGACTAGCCCCATAGCCAATTAAGAATTACACGATCTCTTCAAATAGAGTCTTATGCTAACTTTGTATGAGTCAATAATGTTCAAAATATTCTCTTCCTTTATTGATTTTATGTCATACACTAAAGGAACGGGAAGTCAAATTAATTTCAATGGTCAAACTCAAGTACACAAGCATATCAAAAACAAAAAAATAAGAGTAACATTAAATTCTTGTATAAAGTAAAGGTTAATGATAGTAAAAGTTAAAATCAACTGATAGTTAATGAGGCTTCAGATCCCCCTCAATGAGTGGTTTTATTAGCACCTCCTTGATGAGCCTTTTCCAATCTACCAGTATCTCTAGCTAGAGTCTTACAATAGCTATTGGAATGCAATATCATATCTCTCCCTCCTATTCAAGAAGTTGATCCAACAAAGCCTTTTCTACATAGTTATGATCAGAATGCATTTTATGATTTTCATAGTGCACTAGGCCACACAAAAAACATATGCATTAGTTTGAAACACAAGATACAAGATTTGATAGATGGCAACCTTATTGATCTTGGTACTCTAGTTGAGCCTCTTTAGGTAAAGCAAACACAAGATAACGCTTTGAAAATTTTCTTAGATACTTTCCCATAGCATTCTAAACAAGATATAGGGGATATATCAAGTGTTCATCATGCATATCATGCACATACTCCACTAGCTTCATACCAGGTACCTTTAGTTGAGTCACATCCTTTAAGCAACATGATTGGTGTGTATAATTCTAGAGTTCTAGCTAAACCTTCCATCTCCTTCTTAGAGCAAGAGATAGTTGTGGATGATTCATATTACCATGCACTCTTTATCAGAGCTTACATTGATCATCATCCCATTCATAGTGTACTCATATATAATAGATCTAGTGTAAACATGTGCACTATGACATTACTACAACATTTGGGATATTCAAAGTAGGCTATTACCCAATGGACATAGTTATCAATGGATTCAGTGGGCACATATAGAGTTTATTAGGTGAGATTGTAATTCCTCTATAGGTTGGTCCAACACATGTGGCCACACCATTTACTATTGTTCCTAGTGTAGGAGTCTTCAATATGTTACTTAGTAGACCATGGATTTAGAAAATTTGTGTAGTACCTTCTATAGTTCATAAATGCATGAAATTTATTCATGTTAATCACGTTATTATAATTATTGGAGTTTCATATGAGTTACCACTCCCTACTTCAGATCCATCTACTTCTCTATAGTCACCAATTTTAGCTTATCCACCAGTTACAGTTCTTCCTCTACTTTAGTTTTTTCCATAGTTGAGGCCTTCCTCACTAGCACAAAGAGTTCATGCACTTCCACAAAGGCCACTTTTAGAAAAACCATAGTTTCATGACTCTAGATAGTTTCTAACTATAGTATTCACACCTAGGGTAGTATCATTGAGGTCATCTACCTCTACACATAGAGCACATGTTTAGAGAGATTCTTCTACTACCAGATGGGTCCCTAAAATACTTATAGTTGTATCCACTTCTCAGAGTTACAAGAGGACCCCATAGTCAATTTCCACTACAAAGATTTCAAGGAATTTACAACATACACAAATGTTAGATTCATAATCTCATCCCTTCCATCGTGCTTCACAATCATGCACAATCCCTCTCCTCGATACATGACACCATGATAGGGAGTCTCTCATGAGAATCATCAGTTAGTATCATTTCTTCTTAGTATTACTTGTATATAACTTCTTTTCAATTACTTGTACATAGTCTCCTTATGATTGATTATACATAGCTTATCTCAAAAATATTAAAAATAATATAATAATTCAAAATACACAAACATTCAAATAATTCAAAATACAAAAAACATTCAAATAAATCAAAAACACCAAAAACATTTTAATTGTATGCATTATCCATGCTTTACATTTCTAATATAATGCTAGACTTACATCTTACTATTTTATGCTATTGTTTGTCAATTTATCTACATTACCATGCTTCACTTGATCTTCTTTGAGTGTGTGCAGTAACATCTATATCCTTGATTGTTTTACTCTACCCATTGAATGGGCATCCTAATTCTACATTTGAGACATACATTGACATATCTACTCATTGGGGGCATCTTCTACATGACTATGCCATCTAGGTTATATCACTCCTACACCACACACTCTAGTTATCATGTTGATTTACTTTACTTACTAGCTTACACAGATTATTCTATCTACACTCACTAATATATAACACTTATGTATCTCTTAATGTCTACCTAGTCTATACTACATGTTTTGCATACATTTACTTCTTGATTTGATTAGTTAGATGCAATCATATTTCCAAATTTTACATGCTTTCCTTTCTTTCTTTAAGTAGCTAGATATGATTGCATTTCTTAGTTCCTATTTTGTCTCTTATGTGTGACTTAGGACATTTACCAATGTCCTTTTCTTCTACTCTTCTATACACTTATGACGCTCATGCCAACCTTGATTATTTTCAATTATATGTGTATATGAGCATTTTAACATGCCTTGTACAATTTATTTCTATTTTGAGTGACATGTGCCCATGTCACTTGTTTGATTGGCCTATTGGCCACTCTTGTATGCTTCTTACTTCTTACCTTGTGTGTTTATTGCTTATTTTCTTCTAATTATTTATAATGCCATGATCCACACCATACATTATTTTGATTTCTTAAATGACATGATGGACATAATGCTCCATCCCTATTTGATAACTAACAACTAACATTTCCAATTTTAGTTCAATATACTACACATACTATTACATTATTACATCTATCTAGGCATACCCCTGTTGATCTGACAATCTCCAATACAAATTATGCTATATCTTGAGACATATTTTTTATTATCATTTCTATATCATGTATTTTGAAACATAACACACTTGCAAGGATATTTATTTTGAGGGTAGTCATTGTAGGGTCTTTATTATTACCCTCAAAAGAGGGGGAAACAAACAAGGGTTTTTGTCATAGAGATTAGAGCCTCTGTCGGTCACAAAAATTAGTTTTAAAACACTCAAAATAACAACCAAAACCCAGACTAGGTAGAATAAACCAAAAAAACAATGGTAAACATAGAATAGTCATAAAAAATAAAAAAGGACAAGATCATCAGACTTGGACTATAGCACTGGACACCAAAGTGTCTTGTTTTTTGTGTTCCTATCCAAATAATAGAAAACCTAGATTTTTTAGAAATAGGTCAAAAGGCAAGTTCAATTATAGTTTTATCAGCAATAGTTTAGTTTAGATTGGGTAGTTTTAGTACAATTTTTCTCAAAGAATCTAGACATAGGGGCATCATACATGATAGGATGGCTCTTGCTTCTAGTTTTAGATTGGGAAAGTTGGTATAACTTCCAAATCAAAATCCATGTTATAAATACTAGTGATTAGGGGAAATATGCATGGCACATTTGATTTCTTTTATTTTTAAGTTTAGTACATTACCCAAGTATTATCAGTAGTTACATTCCTTATTCCATCTGTAGGTGGTTGGCATCATTCCTAAGTGGCTTCCATATAAGCCTAGTTCTTAGTTTAAGAGTGGCTTTTCAAACAAGCCTAATCTCTACCTTTCAAAGTGGCCAAGATTGGCCTAGTTTCTAGTACACATTCAACTATCCATGCCACATTATTATATTATAGGGAATTCATTATATTTAGGAACCATTTCATACGACACACATTCATATCGATATAATTTCATAGCTTCATTTAGTGGGAAATGATGGAGCTAAAAGACTAGTTAGCCTTTTTATTTTTGAGCCACCTCCTTAGAGGGATTAGACACATAATACAAACATTAATTAACACACACATGATCACATAAATTCAATTAGTGGGTGATGATGGAGCTAAAGGTCCAACCTTTACATTATTGACCCACCCTCAGGGAATTAAGCACTCAGCTCTATTCATGATATTATTCTTGATACAACACATACCCAACATCACTCAACATCAATAAATCAAAAAAATAGGTTTTATATTAGTTTGCATACCTGATTTACACTTCATGATGTGTTCTCTCTATGCACACTCAATATTACACAGCTTCATAGACTTTACCTTTTCAAGTAGGTTTAGGTACACTTTCTACTTTTCCTTTATCCTAGTATTTCACTTTGTTACATCACTAAAATAAAGGGGGGTAAATATAGTCATATAAAATGTCCAAATTGGTAGTTTGAGTGTGGCTAGTGACATCTAATCCATAGGTCCTTCTTTCATGATTTTGTGACCCTTTTATACACCTTTTTACTCATTTCCAATCATATGTAGAATTTTAAACCTTCATTCCAGCTCAACCAAACTTTATTTCCTAGGCCAATCCTATCCCCCTAGGTCTTGAGCCTATAGGATAAGAGTTCCATACTTGGACAATAGTGCCAGACCCTAGGGTGTCTCATTTTTGATACTCCTATTAAATCACATTTTGATCTCAAATGGTCATTTCCATTTGATTCCTATCCTTCATCATATCATCCTAGCATGAATGCATTTAACTCATGACCAATAGTTCCTTATAAAATCCCATTCAAAGTTCATGTATAAAAGGAGGTGATAAATCTTACAAAGCAAGTAAGAATACAAATAAACCACTAAGGCAAACTTTCTTATTCTTTGCATACAGTCACCCAACATAGCTACAAACATATTCAAACTCTCACACCAATCCCTAGCCACCTCAAACACTCTCAATTTAGCATTTTTACATCTTCATTACACTATTTCACAAAGCACATCAAGTGGGAGAACTACATATGGCTTGATCCTCCTTTGGAGTATTGGTATGTAGGCAACATGCTTTCATAAAGGGCATGGATCACACATTTAGTCATCTTACACACACTGAACCCCCTTTTTAAAGTGATTCAAATCCTATTTATCAAGCATGATAGAGGGTTAGGGTTTAGAGATTAAAATATCTCTACATCAAGTTTTATCAACATTCAACACTCAAAATTTCATAAGTAGGCTCAGATAGGAACAATGCAAAGAACCTAAAAAATTAGGTCTTTGTGAGTAGTTTAGACAACATTAATCAGAGTGAACAAAAACACCAGACCCCAAGGTATCCTATTTTTAGTGGTCTTATCCTTTCATCGAATGAAAGCTAGATTTTGGTTTGTGATATTGTCCCAATCCTATACAGCTAGTTTCAGATCTTGCAATAACCATTTTAGCTTATTTTAAGCTAATTTATATATCTCCTAATTTATTACTATTTTAAGAAAGGTAAAAAAGATAGATAAATTATACAAATTAGGACTATAATTATTACAATATTATTTACTGATTTATTAATCTAGACCCTTAACTAAAATAGGAATAAAACTCCATTATGCCTAAAAAAGTTAAATGAATTATAGATAGTAAAGGGGTTTCTTGGTATTTCCACAAGTTTAAGATGTAGAGGGAACATGAAAACTACCTTGGAGGCATGAAGGAGTCATGAAGGGTATAAGGACCTATGGGGAATAATGAGAGATGGAGAAATCATGGTCAAATAGAGACCAACTCCATCAACTTATCAAGGAGATAAACTCAATCAAGACTCCTATTTCACACATAGGGCTATAGTGGTAATATTGGAGAAACATTGAGGGTGTAATAAAGTTAAGGAGGTTTAGAGGGTTGGAAGGAGAAAGGGAGGGTCATCAACATTTTGATGTCATCCAAGGGAAAAATTAAACACCTAATCATCTCTCAAATGAGCACTCACAATTAGTAGGCCTAGAATTTCCACTTACATGTCTGACTATAAAAGTAGGGCAAGTTGAGCATAGAAACCCATTTTAAGGAGCCTCAGAGGTATATGAGATGTAGTGGGGTTAAAAATACATATAAAATATGAGATGTTTTGAATGATAAGTAAGTTTCTATGGAGAGGAGACTCGTCTTTGACCACATAGTCAAGATCATAAACTACCTCTTACAGGTCTATATAAGAGGAAAAATGTGACTGAGTGTGAAGTATACTAGATGGAGATTCCAAATAACTATTATAGTGAAATAACCCCCTATATTATTTTTCCATTAGTCATGTGAATTAAAGGTATCAAGGAGGGGGATGCTTACACCTAAAGCTCAGGCAAGCCTAATTCCCACCTATAGATAGGGTCACATATGAAAGTAAAAGAATAAGAAACCCTACATAGGAGTGAGGTACAAAAGTGAGAATATAACCCTTGATTTGTTTTCCAAAGGCTCTTAATTCCTTCATTAGTTTATTTGGTACTTTGAGACATCAGGGAGCCTTGACATACTATTCATACCTAATAGGCCTAAACAGGTAATTTCAGGCAAGGTCATGAGTATGAGAGTGAAAGGTGATGAAACATGCATGGTGAGGAAAATTGAAATAAAGATAGAGGGCCTAGGAATTTTTTCCTAAGGTTCTCAGTCTATAGTGAATCTTTTAGTCCTTTGAGATAAGAAAGATAGGGTTTAATGGCCTAACTAGGCCTAAATAGGCCTAAAACTAGTATGTACATGCCTATACATAAAATTCAAGGACATTTGCAAGCTTGAGGGGTGTTTGAGTTTAGGAAACATTCATAGGAACTAAGTGATTATGTTAGATATGGTAAGTAAGTTCCAAATGTAGAAAATTGAGAGGAAAGATCAATAACTAGCTGTAGTAAGATTTTGAGCACACTATGATTTAAATAAGGTAATTCAAACTCAAAACACAAAATACCTATTAGGAAGGATTCATGAAATAAATTAGAATGATATAGACCTTACCAAATTCCATACTTGATATCTCCTCCTTCCAAGATGTTCTAATGGATTTATGATTACATGTAGACTTAGATTGACATGGATGCTTGATCAAATATAATGGATGATAGATGCTTGATTGAAGGTTTAGTTTGGCATAATGGTCTTATAGAAATTCTAGTTAGCATCCATGGAGGATGAGCCTTGATTATGTATATGTGTGAGGGAAGATCAAGGGTTTAAATTCAATGTTGGATGAAGAGATCTACTGGCTATGGATTATTCAAGGAATATTAAATTCCTTAGAAGTCTCTAGTTTAGAGACTTCTAGAGACTTGGAGGAGATTATCCAATTCTAGAGACTTCTCCCTTAGCTTAGGGATAATAAAGGGTTAGGTGGGCCTTAGATAGGGATTAGGGACATAAGAATGTAGGGAAGTCTAAGGTGTAGGTTAGTAGGTGGGTAGGTAGGGTTATGGGAATTTAAAATTCCCATATAATGGATAACTAGGATTAGATTAAGATAATAGGGATTAAGATAGAATTAATGAAGGAATGGTATGAATAAGGTTAGTGAATGTAGTATAATATAAGGGGATATTAGATGAATGGCTAGGAAGGGGGATATATTAGTAAAATGAATTAGAATAAATGGGATTAGTAGAATTAGTGTTGATTAATAGGAATATTATCAACAGTAATGAGGTAAGAAAATTTAGGTGCATAAATTTTGCCATTCTTTGAGAGGGCATTACAAGTTGAGTGAAGTGGAAGGAGTAATGTTATTTCAAAGAAAAACCATGTCATGGATGAATGTTAGTAAATGATGATAGGGGATATGATTCCCCCTCGAGGGGACATGCACAAAAGAATGATATAGATGGCCACTTAAAATAAGAAATGAGGGGTGGGATGTGATGGATAGATGAGGGGATAGGATTCTAGATGTGAGATATAAGATGAATAAGATGAGGTAGAATTGATAAATGAGTTAAAAATTGATGATCCCCTAGAAAGGACACATGCACAGGGAGTTAAGATGATGGGTGTCATGGTTGTCAACACATCCCATGGGGGAATCAATTGAAACATGATGATGATAAGATTAAAGGGCTATAATATTTAGACTTATCCCAAGCAAGGACACATGTAAGGGAGAGTTTTTGTCCATGATAAGATAATGAGTTCATAAGATTAATGATGGGTGCAGCTCAAAGCTAAAGTTGATCATTATGATGAAGAGGATAAGAGAGAATAAATGATGTGATCGAGTGACCAAAATACTAGGGGATGATGATGGATGATAGAGATAGTGTCTGAGCTATCCTTGGACACATAACAATGACCAAGTGTAGCCTACATAGTTATAGATGACCTAAAAATGATGTAGTTCTAACTCATGGATAAAGGATGATGATGATTAATGATTATAAAGTGATGATGATGTGGATGACTAGAATTATTAGTGATTAAAGGATATGGTTTAGATGATGAGAAGAGGATAAAATATGGGATGTTAGTTGGATAGGTTGAGAGGATTAGATTAGTGATGGGGGTGATTAGGCCATCACAAATGTCATAAGGCTCATTATAGTCTAAGCAATCTATTATATATCATACTTGGTAGTATGCCCCATGATATAAGCATGACCAAGGGGACATTGTGCCAAAGTGAATGTGTAAATAATGAACTCTACATCACTGAGGGCACTTTTGGTGTTCTCATATCATCCTCATTCATTGCCCAAAAAACATGATATAAATAAAACATAAAAAATAAGATATACACATGATGCAAATAAAACAAACAACAAACAAATAACAAACAAACAATAGACAAGTATCTACATGTAATGCCATAATGTCTTGTCTAAGGATGGGGATGAGTGACAGGTTAGACTAGGATGATCATGATGTGATGATAGACTTAGGATAGACTTGTATTTGGATAGGATGATTGTGATTAGGATGAGGATGAGGTATTGCCCTAGTGTAGGATAGAAGGATGGATAATGTGATGAGGTCTTTGAATACTGATTTGGTCTAGAAATCAAATCAAAAAGTGGTCAAGGAAGGTTGTTTATAAAAGTGATGACCAAATACTACCAACAGACAAGGCCTTATAAGATTCCAATCTATCATTAATACTAAGAGATGATAGGATCAAATACTTTTCATACTAGCAAGAGTGATTTGATGGGTGCTAGGTATGAAGAAGCAATGATAAGGAAAGTAATGGGATCAAACCCATTTCACACTAGCAAAGAGGTGATGTGATGGGTGCTAGGTGTGAAGAAGCCTTGATAGGGAAGTGATGGGTGCCATATTAAATTCTTTGACAAGGTGATGTAATTTAATAATTCTTAGGCCAATGATGATAAAATAAGATGGGATGGGTGACCACTCCAATTTGGTGCCAAGATTGGCTATTGTATGCAAAAATGGGGGATAAGAAAAGACACATGACATGGATATGGATGTGACTAGGGGATTGAGCATAAGACAAGGCATGAGGGACTATTTTTGGCTTTTTTAAATTTTATGATTTTTAAGGTTTTTGATGTTTTTCAAAATTTAGGGATTTTTTGGATATGTACAGTATAAAAAGGGGGTTACTAGAAAAGGGAATACCAAGCCTAGAAACTAGGATATGGATGGATGTAATGATGGATAAGATAATAAAAGGGTGATGGTGATGTGTAAAAGGGGATGAGGACCAAAGAATAATGGGTAAGGGATTACTAATGACCACATCATGAAGGAACCAAATATTTAGTTGCCTAGGTGTTCATTAGAGGATATGCCAAAATGGTTTGAGGACATTTTTAAAGATACCTTCCATTCATTCTGAAGGCCAAGATGGGAAGGAATGTGATATGATGAAAGATGATGAGTAGGAATAATGAACTAAGGTATAATATGATGGGTGATATAGACAAGTTAGATAAGGGATGTGACAAGTTGGATGGATGTATGAGGATATGAAATGGATGGATTTGCCCCCAGGTGTTGAGGAACAATGTGAACAATTTATTATTCTACCATGATTTTAGAAACTTATTTTCATCATGGTACTTGCCCAAAGCACCAAAAGCCTAGTTTTCAACATTGGATGAATGATTTTTTTTATTGGGCATCTTGATTTATTGAAGGTGGGTGAGATGAAAGATACTAGCATCATTTTGATCTTTAGCCAAAACCTATTCTATATATGTGTGATGTTAGGATCATGTTACTACTATTGAATGTATTGGTGTCTTTGTGACCTAGTGTGATTCTTGATTATGATCCCTCTAGATATCTAGACTAGGTATCATATTTCCCTTAGGAGAGACAATGCTACTTGGGAAGGTGATGTGAGTTAGGGATTTGATTAAAGATTGATTTTGATGGATGATATGATAAAAATCATATGGTATGATGGATGATGAAGGATAATGAATCATAAGATAAAGAGAGGATGGGGTGATGAGTAATGGAGGATTAGGACTAGTAATCACATACATTGTTGGAGATGTTGGACATTCCATATTTGATTGGTGCCATGTGATAAAAGACTACAGGAGATCCAAGATACTTTGAATTTGTGGCTCATCTTTGATCTAATTATTTAATAGATTATCAACCATATGATTTGGATAATTTGATGGAATCTGATTTATATTGGCCCTTGGTGCTTGATTTTGGACTTCACTAGGGGAGATTGAATTTTGACTTGAAAGATTATTTTGGATTTGATAGTCCCCTAGTGCTTGATTTTGGGATTCACTAGAGGAGATTGATGCTTTTAGATTAGGTTGATGATTTGGCTCTTCTTGACTTATGGGATCAAAATGTCTTGATTATTATGATTATTTTTTGGGGTATGGTCTTGGACCTTCATATTAGTGGCACACATTTTATTACTAGAGGAAGGGTCCAATGATGCATGTTACTATTCATCTTAGTGGAGGGATATAATTAAATGATAATTGATAGGGAAAAAGGGCTCTATGATCAATGAAGTTGATGGAGATGATTTGATGAGGTCAATGAGTGGTTATGGGGCATCATGGTCTTCATAAGGTTCTTAGGAGAATTAGTTTTGACATCAAAGAAAATCTACACAAGATCATCAAAAGGATCACGAGGACTATCTAGAGCAGATGCATCCAAAAGAGGATTGGATTCACTCTTACAATCTTCAACAGATAAATATTTTAAGAATTTTATTATAACTTCATCATCTTGATCAAGATCCAAAGGTATGCCTGGTGATGGATTGGAGTTTCTTGGATTAGAAGCAATATCAACATCAATGAGGGATGATGTTTTAGATAAGGAATCTAATTTAGATACAAGTGTTAGACATGATATTGATGAAGATAAGACTTTTGATGCTGATGTAATGATGCTAATAAATGTATTGTCCATGATTGACCTCTCAATATGGGGTATTTGTTGTGATGAGTGGAGGGAGATGAGGGATGAAGGATGGGTTTGATGATGGTAGGCCCATGGAATGAATCATGAAGGGATGTAAGATTAGGCTCTTATGGAATAGACTTAGTTGTGATGGAGGATTGGTGGATGATGGGAGTGGTGTCTTGACCTTAGCTTGGAAGAGGAAGGTCTTGATCATAATTGGGAAGGGGATCTTGGAACTCCTCCTTTTGTTTACCTAGGAAAGATGAATTTGGTTCATCCTCATTACTATGTCACTATGATTGATGAGGTCTTGGACAAAGGATTGAAAAGGTAAACATCTATTAATGGTATGCCCTTAGTTTTGGTGATATACACAATATTGATTAACTTTATACCAGGGGGAATAGGCTTAGTGGTATCAAGATTTTAGATAGGTGGATAGACCATCATGTTGGTGATGACTAATTATTTGAAAAGGGCTTCCAAGGATATAGGAAGGGAAGAATAATGACCCTCTTCACTTTGTGATTTATATATGGAAGCATTGGACTTTGGAAAAGATGGTTGTTGATGTGGCTAGGTAGATGGATTGGTATTAGGTAAGGTGGCCAAGATTAGATTCCCTTTGCTAGTACATGAAGGGGTGGATGATTGGTTATGACTAAGAGATGTAAGATTTGTATGAGACTCACATGAAGGGACTTGGATAGGAGGTGGAATGAGATAAAGGGGATCAACACCTTTAAGAAATGGGACACCCATCATAAGGAACTTCAAGAGGATCTCATCCTTATGGGTAGATATGTATTGGTCAATGAAGGTAGGGTCTAACTCTATTATGGTGGTTGAACAGTGATGGATGATAGGAGAGAGGCTAAGGATTAAGGATGGTTCCTTGAATAAAGTGGGTCAAATGACTAAGCTAGTATGATAGGTGATAATGATGATGAGGTGGACTAAATATGATTAGGGTGATATAAGACTAAGGTCAAATTTTAGATGGATAGTTCAATAAGTGTGAAAAACCTATCAACAATGTTTAGTGGTCAAGCTAGAAAAAGGATTGGGGACGTGATGGGTTCATATATTCAAAAATAGAAAGAGGGTGATATGATTGGTGCTAAAAATGAATAAGGCAAGATTATTAAACTAGATTGATGATGATAGGTTTGCCAGATTGAGACTGACAAGGTGATAAGATGCTAACAAGATATTGATTAGGTATCAAATCTGACCAAAGGATGAATGATAGTGGATTAGAATGATATGATGATGTGGTTAATGGGATTAGCTTAAAATCTTAAACCAATGTGTTCAAGATGGGATAGGATAGGATGATTTGATGAAGGTAATGGGATAATGAGATAAGGACAAATATAGATAGGTGATGATGATAAAGAGATAATGAAAGGTGGATGGTTTAGACCCAGATATGACTTAAGAAACCAACTAGGATAAGATAGGATGAAGTTAAACTAGATGGGTGATGAAGACAAGGTCAACATAAGTGATTATGATGTGGATGATAATGCAAGGTGTGATTAGGATAGGTGATGAGATATGACTAATGATGAGTGAGACTAAGATAAGATGTGACTAGAAAGATGTACAAGAGAATGATGGATGAATATGAGAGTGATGGGGTGATGAACAATGATGGTATAGGATAGGATATGGTTGGATTATGTAGGGATTAAAATAGTATGGTTATGGGAGATAGGTAGGGGCATGATGAATTATAAATGGGACTAGGATATGATATGACTAGTAGGATGCACAAGAAAATAAAAATATATACATGAAGGTAAGACTAGGATATAAAAGATGATGATTAGGCTATGAGTGATGGGATGATGACTAAATGATGAGTGGATTGAGATAGGAGATAATTATAAGGATGTATAAGAGAACAATTTATGTATAAGAAAATATATAGGTGATGAGATAATGATATACAAAATGATGGTTGGGTGATGGGATAATGACCAATGACAAGGTAGACTAGGATAGGAAATGAATAGAAAGATGTAGAATAAGGTATGCTCAAGAGAATGATGAAATGTAAGATGTATAATAAAATGATATTGGGGGTGTGGTTAATGACGAGTGGATGGGATTAAGATAAGACATTGGATGGGATGAAAAGGCTTCAAAAGGATGATGACAAGGATATACATAATAAAGGAAAGTTGAGACAAAATGATATGGGGATGATGGTGAAACAATGGTGGATAAGGTCAAATTTGGACTATGGGATTAAACAAGTCAAGGTGGGGTATGATTAATTATGGGTGAGGTGGACTTAAATAATGTAGGTGATAAATGTATGACCATTGATGGGTGGATATGGTTTGACTAGGAGAAGATTATGACAAGGTGGTGATAGAAGATAATATATAAAAGTATATACAAGAGACAATATGTATGAGGGATGATAATATATATAATATAATATGTGGGTGATCGAAATATGGTCAATTTTGAGGGGATATGACTTAGATTAGGATGGGATAAAGACAAATTGGATATATGAGAGAATAAATTATGTATAAGGGGATGGGTTTGGGATATACAATATGATGATTAAGATGAAGAATGATAACTAATAATAGATGGATATGGGTATACTAGGATGCAATGAAGATGATATGGTGGATGGGATATACATAAAAGGTACAAGATGGTGATTATGATATGCAAGTGATAGAGGCAATATTTTGATGGGGGGATAGTGTTAAGAATATACAAAGATAGTATAATAAGGATGTATGTTAAGAGGGAAGATAGACAAGATGAAGGATATAAAATTATAAGGATGTTCAAGACAAGATGTGGGTGATGGGAATGTGGTCAATGATTACAAGTGAATGATGGGATGGAGAAAATATGAGAGATAAGGTAGGATAAAGATAATATGTATATTGATAGGATGATGATGATGATGATGATGATGATGAATAAGATATATACAAAAGGGTGATGGGATAGGTATGTGAAATATTATATAATGATGAGGATAGAATATACAAGGTGATATGTGCTAAGGACTTAGATAGGTATTGATAGGTAAAGTTTGACTGGGCTCACAAATAGTATGGGTCTAGTCATAACACTCAAACAACATACACAAGTATGATCCTAAATTAGTAAACTATAAAGGGTGTGTAACCTGATGCCCACACTATATAATGGCTTCATAGGTGAGGCTATAGGCCAGTGACCCATTACAAAATCTACTGAACCCTCTAAACCCTACTCAAACCTAATGGCTACTTTAGAGCTGATACTAACTCTTATAGTGGTACACCTATTATGGTCGAAGTCTCCTACTCTAAGGTATACAAAATGATCTATGTACATCCCCAATATACATGTAGGTACATTGGGGCCAAGTATATGTAAGGTATGGTTTAATTCTTAGTTCAGATAATTAACTCTTCCCCTTCATAGATGACTTGTATGTGGTCAATTGCTTAGCTTAATGATAGTTGTCCCTAATTTTTATACTCCATCAGAACATGGAGTTTGGTTAGTGCACGATGATGAAATCCGTGACACTAACCCCTATATACTAAACATGTGCATGGGAATCAATTCCACATCACATTTTATCTTAGAGGGGGGATTGACAAACAAACAAAACACATGATACAATTAATTAACTAGTTAATTACCTATGTGTGAGGGGCACGATTTAATGATTATTTACACACACACTCACACACACATAAGTATATACATGAAATGATTTTTCATAACAATATGATATATATGAGACAAAATAGATAATAAAAATTTTATTTTTAAAGTGCCAAATGGATTCTTTGATAGGCAGCTTGCAAGCACATAGTTATTAGTTTAGGTGGCACTCAAAAGAGGTAACCTAAAAAATAAAATGTTAGACCCAAAATATGACCTAAAAAAATATGATGTTAGTCAGATAAAATTTTAAATAGATTTACCCCTAAAAAAAACAAAATGTTAGTCAAATATGCCTTAATAAAACACCCTAACAAAAAAAAAGTGGTTTGGCTCTATAATTTCTTTTGGGTGTGTGGGACACAATGTGGGGGTCTGGGGTGGTAGCCCCTAATGGTGTCAAGGGGTAATTCCTATTATGGGGTCTGGGGGTAGCACCCATAGCCTCAAAAGGTAATTTGGGCTTTACGGGAAGCTTGGAATGACTCAAAAATCACAAAAAATGACTTTAAAAACACACTAAAAAGGAAAATTTTGAAGGCAAAAATGGCTACAAAATCATAACTACATAGTGCAAAACCATGACTTGTAGGACAAAACCATGATTCATGAGTTACAATATTATAATAGTTAGTTTAACCATGATGGTTAACCATAAAACCATGACTTTTTAGACAATACCATGACTGAAATTAACAAAATCATGATTAGATATAAATCAATAGTTGTGGTTTTCTCGTAAACTACAAAACTATGACTTAGGACAATAAAGTCATTACTGTAAAAAAATATTGAGTTTCGGTATTGTTAAAAATGAATTTTTTTATAGGTTTAGGTTTTTTACACAAATATATTTCCTATATAGGTTATGATAGATTGATTTAAATTCAAAAATAACTATTTATAGATGACTGTGATGGACTAAAGACTAACTTTATGATGTTATGCAAAGTTTTGATTAAATAGGATATTTATCAATAAAAATGGGAAAAATTTAGGATGTTAAACAAATATTTAAATTAGATTTAGTCTTATAATTTCCTTGTAATATTGAACATAATTATGAAAAAATTGATAGATTACAAGATTGTGACTAGAACTGCAATACTATGATTCCTCAGTGCAAGATCATAACTCTAGAAATTACGTGATCTATAGTATTGTGATAGGATAGGAAAATAGGTTTGAAGGCTGTGTCTTTTTCTCTAGTTCACTCCTATCTTAGCCTTCTTGTTGACCCTGCCAAAGCACATAGACCACATTGAGATCAGATAAAACTTTGATACAAGATTGGGGTTAGTTGACAAATATGGATGTTAATGCCAAAACCCCTAAAATATTAAATGATAGGCTATATAATAATGGGGTTCCCTATAAAATCATATAACATTAGCATAAATCTTATATATTAAAAGATATAGATCAACCATTAATAATTTTATGTAGACTGATAATACCACAACTTATAATCATAATACCATGATTATCATGTGAAAGTCATGATTGGAAAGTCAAAATTTTGTCAAATGATATGACCTATAGCACAAAATTTTAGTGGTTAATAAAATCATGACTTAGATTGATAATATCATGACTAGCCCAATAATATCATGACTATCGATTCATAGTATTATCGAAGGGTAAAAAAACCTATGCAGTTAGATAGACAATTAACAGTTAAGGGGAAGGTTAATAAAATATCACTACTTATAGTGGAAATATTTATAATAACCCAAGAAATATCATGACTACCATTGCAATGTCATTATTTCAACCTGTACATGCAAGATTTTAATTTTTTTTGAGATTTTCTTGATCTAGTTGACCCTACAGGTTAGCAAAAATACATCTAACAAGAAAAGTATTATTGAGAGTAAGAGGTCTCACTGTGGTTGTCAGAATGTAGTAAGATTTTGAGCACACTATGATTTCAATAAGCTAATTCAAACTCAAAACACAAACTACCTATTAGGAATGATGCATGAAATAAATCAGAATGATATAGACCTTACCAAATTCTTTGCTTCATTTCACCTCCTTCTAGGATATTCTAATGGATTTTTGATTGCATGTAGACTCAGATTGACATGGATGCTTGATCAAATATAACATATGATAGATACTTGATTGAAGGATTAGTTTGGCATAATGGTGTTATAGAAATTCTAGTTAGCTTCCATGGAGGAGGAGCTTTACTTATATATATTTGGGAGGGAAGATCAAGGGTTGAAATTCAAAGTTGGATGAAGAGATCTAACGGCTATGGATTATTCAAGGAATATTAAACTCCTTAGAAGTATCTAGTTTAGATAATTCTAGAGACTTGGAGGAGCTTCTCTAATTCTAAAGACTTCTCCATTAGCTTAGGGATAATGGAGGGTTAGGTGGGGGTTATATAGGGATTATGTAAGGATTAGGGACATATGGATGTAGGGAAGGCTAGGGTGTAGGTTAGTAGGTAGGTAGGTGGAGTTATGGGAATTTCAAATTACCATATAATGGATAACTAGGATTAGATTAAAATAATAGGGATTAAGATATAATTAATGAAGGAATGGGATGAATAAGGTTAGTGAATGTAGGATAATAGAAGGGGATATTAGATGAATGGATAAGAAGGGGGATATATTAGTAGAATGAATTAGAATAAATGGGATTAGATAAATTAGTTTCAATTAATAGGAATATTATCAATGGTAATGAGGCAAGAAAATTTAGGTACATACACTAGCCATGTAAGCTCAACTGTGTCGTGAAGCCTACAAACCCTAGATAAGAATGTGAGAAGTAAAAAGAGGATAGAGTTGAAAAGGGTGTTATCATACCTTTAAATCATATTACATTAATTTTCCAACCCCATCAGCATTTTATAAGGGGATAAGAGCCTATTCAATGTTTATAACACTAACTATCAAGCACTTAGGCTAGGCAATGGCATTCAAGGCAGACCTATAAGAGAGAAAGGCAAAAATGGGAGTCTAGGTAGCTGGAGACAAGAAAAAAAGGTTGAAAACATATGTAAAAGGGTTATTTGTTGACATTGAAGCCATATATAGCCACCCATAGGTGACTTAGATCCCTAAAACTCATTTAGGCCTATAAGGCCTAAAGCCACCCTTAGGCCTCAAAACCTAGCGTCCTCCTTGTGCCATATCCAGGTACTCGAAGAAGAGTTAAGAACATACGAAGAAATATGAGGATTTTTCATGATTTGAGGAATATTTTTTTAATTAAGGAAGGAAATAAAGTATCATATTTGATCCTATCACCCATTTTGAGCTCCATTATCCTAATCTTCCACTTCGAACTACCAACTCAAGCACTCATATCTTAGATAGAAAGATGATTCAGATCTAGTGTTCTTAGGGGAAGTTGGGGACCCCTATGCAGTTAATATCCATGGAGGAAAGAGAGAGATTTAGGAGATTAAATTTATGAATAATCCCTAAGATTTTCAACCCACTCAAGATGTTTATCAAGAGCTCAAAGGTCACCAAATTTCACTTACTACTCACTGTATAGTTTGTATGGGAGTAAGAGATATTAAAGATATTTAAAGGGGTGTATGGGATAGACATACATGTAAAAAGGTTTTGGTTTTGAGGCCTATACTTTATGAACCATTGTTAATATGGTAGGCCACTAAAACCCTGCATAAACCCTAATAAAGACCTGATAGAGAAAAACATGAGATATTTGCATCCATATGCATTGAAATGGTCTTAAAAACACCCGAATCAAAGGATGTAGTCTAAGGAGGTCCAATCCATGGCCCTGGTTTGTACATAAAGTAGTACGAACCCCCTAGAAATGTTATTTTTATAAGGTTTAGTGATATTTTTAGGGTACAATACTTGATGAAAGGTTTTAGATCATGTTAGAGGGTAGTGTGAGGCATATTTCACCTTTTCAAATCACCATCCACTCTCAGTTCATCATATAAATTCCCATATAAGTCTATGTCAAAGAGCCAATCTATAAATGCTAGTGAGAGGTGACCTAGTTACCTAAATGAATAAGGGTTTCAAGTTTGCACTATTAGAAAATCCTAAATCATGGTGTGGTTTGATAGTAGGGATCTAAAACATGATAAATTACTTATCCTTAATTTTTTGAACATGTTCATTGATGTCTTAGGTTTTCATTGATGTCAAAGATATCATATGGTTATAGTGCTTGAATGATAAATAAGTTATGTTTGATAGCTTAAAGAGATATGGCACATTTATAAGTCTATAAGGACAAATAAAAAGTTATGAGGCATCCATAGATGTCTTGGTGAAGTTATGGTGTATCACTTGATCATTTGAAAAGATAAACATGTATATTCTAGCTTAAGAGAAGTCATATTATCACTACATGACATGAAGATATGATTGAACGAATAAGTTTGTGTATTTATTATATGTACTCATAAAGTTTAATGAAGTCAAAGTATTTCATGGAGATGTTGTATATAGTGCCAAGAAGGTACCTTAAATATTTGGACTCTTGAAGTTTTTTTTATCTCAATTTATAAACCTTCAAATTTGATCTTGTAGACTATGATGGGCCAGAGACCATCAAGTTTAACTACATTAAAGTCTAAGGTTATTAGTCAGTAGATTTAATGGTGAGTATTCATCATCCAGATTATGATCTAATGGTATGCATGAAGTCAAACTATCAAAGTTTCCTATGATTAAATGTGCTCGTGACAAGTGTCTTTATCTCATTGATTTGATAGAAGATTAATGATTCATGGATATTTGTACAGATAGTGATCGATGGTACAGGTCAAGTCAGATAGTCAAATGTGTAGATGGCACATAGAGCTGCCAAGTGGAAAAATCACAAGAACTATGATCTAAGATCAATGATGACCATTTCAAGGTAAATACCATGATAATTTTGAGGAGATTAATAGTGCATATTTGTTTAAAGTTGTCAGGGAGCATGAGATGAGGTCAAAGTGCTTGATGTTTAGTGTCTAAATAGTGATCGTTGGAATTTGAATTTTTAAATTAATGAGGGAAAACTAGTGATTGGTTTTTGAGAGATATATTTTGATCTACAATGAATTTATTGATGTAGTAAAAAGTAAATTTGTAAAGGACTTCAAGGTACATCTAGAGAATCTAGTTAGAAGGTTTGATTGGTTGTAAAAGTGTAGATATGGAGCTTTAAATTTGACTATTTGATCCATTATGGTGGTTGTATGTATAAAATAATGTTTGAGTGATTTGTGCTTTATTAAAAGAGTATTTTGGTAGGAATAATTGTTTTTAAAATGTCTTATATTTCATATAGAGTAGACCCAGGTATTTGAAAGTGATCTTATGTTCTTCATTTGCTTGATTAAGTGCTAAATGGGTGAATAATTCTCCATGAGACCTATAAGGGCTAGTAAGGCCTAATTGAAATGTGTAGCTACTTAAGTGTGACCCATGAATGATATGGCTGACCTATGACAATGTATTTGAGCTATGTGTTAGCATAATAGAAGTCTTAATGGTTAAGGCAAGTATTATGGCCAAACTAGATGTTGATATTCATGAAGACTCTATAAAAGGTGAAGACCAAGGCAATGGTTTCTAGACTTCAATGTGCATGTTGAGAGAATAGAAGATAGAGATGAAGGAAAGAGATCAAAATGAGTATGATCAATGGATGGAATGAAGTATAAATCATATTGAGGATGAACAAAGAAGACTAGAGTGATCCAAAAGGGTGTTTGGATATATTTATTGCACAAGAAAGTTTAAGTGTGGGTGATGAGTTGAAAGAGAGATGTTATACATTGTTTATCCAATCTAATTGAAATGAAATTAGAATTATGGAGTTATTGATTTCATACATGTTGTGTGGATTCTCAACATCTATAATAGGTAAGTGCTTGTTCATACTTAGGGGTGGGTCATCCCTATGGAGTGGGTACTTCATTAAAATGTTTGATGTTTTTAATCATCTTATAAGATAATTAGTCCATGTATTTGTAGTATTGAGAGTGGGTTTTATTCTTGAAGAGGGTTTCCCATGTAGAGCTTATGTTATGTGTGTGATCTTGCATCATCTTGCTTATTCATTATTATGAACATATTGTATACTTTAAGAATTCTTATGGTCATTGAATAAGAGTTTGAAAAGATTACTATTAAAGTTTGAAATATCTCTCATCATTGATTCACCTTGAATCTCAGTGATTGTATCTCCAACATAAGGTCTTATTCAATTTCCATGGTCATCCAAAAAGGTAACTCTAAGAAACTAGGCATAATTACATAGTAGGCCTACTTGGCCAACTAAAGAGGATGGATATTAGAATAGAGGGGCTATTAAGGGATTTAGTTTAGGGTCATTAAATTTTTTTAACTACTTCATGAAGGAAATAAAACACACTTGGCATGGTCATTATGGAGGATGGAGGAGTTTTCTTTGGCCTAGTCAAAATGTATAATGGGAAGGAGGTTACTTAATAATCTATGAAGGCTATTTAGAGCATGATGCCACATTTTTAACTATCATGAGGAGAGGTAATTTAAAAATTTGTCATGCAAATGATATTCATGGGGTCAACCAAGTTTGAATCAGCCTCTACCACTCCATATCTATGCCATACTCATTGAAGGACATCCACTAGTAAAAGCATAGAGAGATGAGGGGACTATTATAGGTGTTGTAATTGTTTATTGAGTGAATGAGGGTCATAATGACCTCTTATCCACTTTTCCATGCCAATTTTTATTCTCTAACCTTCTCCATTATTCTATATATTGAGGCTCTAAGGCCATTTTTCTTATCCCTCAGCTAGGTATGAAGATATTCTACCCAAATTTATACTTTGTCACCTCTTGAGATAATACAAGGACTATTTTAGCTTCTCTAATATTGGGTTAATGTGTTATTATTGTTTTATTTACAAAAGTGATAGGTTTTTATCCCTTTATAGGTCCTTGTCTCACCTAGATGTTAGTAGGTTGTTCTATGTAGGTCACATAGTGTGTGAAGGTGTTAGTGGTTGAGCTTGGAGTGGAGTTTGATTGGTAAGTGTCTTAAATGAGACATTCACTTTATGACCCTCATGTTTTAATCACCTAACATAGCCTCTATGTGAAACACTATTTCTTGGAAATATTTGGAGAGGTGGTTTAGTTCATGTATTGTTTATTAGTGTTGTTTAAGTTCAAATAGAGTGGATAAATCATATTGGTACATCACCTCTAGTAGTATAGGTTTCAATTTTATTAATTTATTTATCCCTTTTCACCCCAAAAATTTAGTAATATTAGTGATTTGAGACCAATTGATGCACCATGGGAGGTAGCCCCATAAACTAGAGGTTTAACCCATCCATATGTCACCCAAAGCCTTTGGGCTAATCCCATGTTACACCAAACTTGGAGAGGTATAAATAACCTCCTCTTAAGGGTGTAGTTTGGTGAGTCAATAATTTTTGCATTTTTGGTGGGATGGGGATTCACTCAGTTGGAGCACTCTCTTTCAATATTTGATGATCTTAGGTAGCTTTAAGCACTCTAGTGGCAGATTTGCAGTCTAAATTCATGCCAAAAATGCTCACAAGGTCTTTATCCAAGTGTAAGAGAAGTTTTTTATTAATGGTTCACATTGTTTTTCATTTTACCTATAATCTCTAATGGCTAGTTATGAAGGGAAATTTTATTGTACACCTCCCTATCAACCCTATCTTGACCCATACTAGCCCTACGTTCCTTATCACTAACAACATGTTAACCCTTACCAGTCTTATGTTGGACCTCCTCAACCTAATTATTATTTATATATGCCACTCCCCACCCAAATTTTACCTCTTTGGTATCCTACCTATCCTCATAATTAGTCTTGGAAACATTATGATTCTCTTAGTTAACCTAACCATGTTTTAAAATAGTTCATTTCAAGCCTTAATCAAACCCTCTTGGTTTATGATAGATACATGGTAGGGATTGATACAAAAAATGGGTATGGATAAGAGGTTCTTGATCATCTCATTAGTCATATGAGGAACTCAGTGTAGAAAGTCAAGAGAGAATGAGCATCTATCATGAGGGAGAATCAATCAAGGTTAACTAGTGATATGTTAGATTAGGTGGTCTAATTTCATGTATAGAGGATAAGCTTAGTGGTCCATAAGGGGAAAAATATTTAGAGTCATAAACCTCATGTTCCCTCCTATATTAAATATCAATCCTCTTTTGATCATCTGATACCTCCTCAAAATAGTGAGTCATATAAGTGTTAAAACCTTCCAAGTTCCCCACATTTCTAGCCTTCCCTACTTGGAAGTCTATACAAGAAACTATTCAAAATAAGGAAGAAGTATGTGTTGAGAGGAATAAATATCAGACTTGGAAAATCCTTCGCCTTCTCAATCAACTTAAGGAAATTGGTGATCAAATTAGACTTGACTTTGAAGCCCACCTAGCTAGAGAAATTAAGATTTTAAATCAACACTTATCTTAGTCAATGGTAAAAACAAGATTAACACAATCTTAGGAGAAAGATCCTTCACTTATTCCCCAAGCTGAAACACATGAAATAAAATAAGCTCCTAAATATAAGGTTCTAGCTTGGAGACAATTAGTGTACTCATGGGGAAAGGAAGATGAGTTAATCCTACACCAAGGTGTTAGAGCTAAAGATAAATCTTAAACCATTCAATCCTCTTCCCACCCTCCTTAATATTTTGAAGAATTACCATCATGGAGGTCAATTAAAGAGAATATTCAGAAGGAAAATGAGGTGATGGTTGTCAAAAGTGAGAATATTAATGAGAAAAATGAAGAATCTATAACACAAATAGACTTGACCTCTCTTCTAAAATTCTTTAAAGAATATCCCATTCCACTTCTTGAAAAGGAGCTTATCCTTGACAAGGTAAGAGAAGAAGGTCAAGCTATGGTGATGGTTGATAAAGGTTATTCAAGTGAATTTGAGGAATAAATTTCCATTAAGACACCTCTTGGTGAGGAGAAACACAAATTAGTCTTCAACAATGCAAGAGATGGTGAACTTCAAGAGCAAGGTGAGTCATAAGAAGAATGCATATCTATTGACCAAGAAGAAGCAGATTTTTAGGACCTCATTGATGGAATGGTAGATGTTATCCATCATGATATTACTAAATAGTATAGGAATGGGGCATTGGTCACACTTAAAATATTTTTAGAACAAGGAGACAACCCTCAAGAGGTTTCAATGGGTCAAGAAGGATACAAACTAGCCTGTCAAGATCTTTATGAAGGTAACCTTTACGTTATCCAAGTTGATCAAGTTTATATGATGAATGAGAGAAATTCTAATGATATATCAAGGGTATCTAAAAATTGATTAGATATCCATAAGCATGATCAAGGAGGTAAAGTTTTAAAGTCCTTCTCAAGTTGTGTTATGCCTACTCCTGCATCAACCCCTATGAAATAAGAAAGCCCAATCAAAATAGTTTCATGCGAGGATAAAGCAAAAGAATTTTTTTAAATCATAAGATTAGGTTAATCTCTTATTAAATCATGTCATGATCTAATTCAAATTGAATAAGATATTTTCAGATAAAAGGAAAACATCCCTCCAACTATGTCATTCCAAGAGGCTATCTCATTGAAAGGTGACTTGTTTGATGTCTTCATGCAATGTTATCAATCCCTCATTCAATTTTAAGATATCTCTTCACTCTTAGAGAGTGAAACTAAACTTAATTGGCTTTAATATTTCATGAAGAAAGACTCATCTCTCCTTTAAGTCAACTCTCTAAGCATGCCACAAGATCTACCTCAAACTATTTAGTTTGATTAGGAGTAGCCTATGACTAAGGTAAAGATGGGATTGTTCATGCAAAATAGACAATTTTGGAATGAAAATGACTAGGTACTTGATTCACATAGTTAAATCATGCACTTTAGGATTGAAAAAAAATGTCCAATTACTCTTCTAAGAGACTATGAACATGCCAAGATCTCTAGATGCAAGTGTAGATTCTCATTCCATGAATAATACTTGATTGGACTTCAATCAACACATGATAATTTGACCTCATGGTGCCATGGTGATAAAAGGAGTTTCCCATTTGATCTTAGAGGACAAAGAAGTTGTGTTCAGGTTAGTTGTTTCTAGTAGTTTGTTATCTTGTTTCTAATGAGTATGCCAACATAAGTCTAGTGTGTAGCTACCTTAGTTGTCTTGTGTTCTATCTTGTTGCTTTCCTTAGATGTTTAGGTGTTGCCTTATTATAATGTGTCTTTTTATCTTTCCTTTGTTTCTTTTTATTTATTATGATTTTTTATAATAATTAAGGTCTACAAGTTAAGTCATGAAGTGTCAACTTAGTCAAGGAAGTCTCTCATTTGAACCATGATATCCATACATGAGATAGTGGGTTACCATGAATAGTAGGCTGGGTAACCCCTATGAGTCACCAAAGATGTTGATAATTTGGCCTCACATGCCAAATTTAAACCCATAAAATCAAAAAAAATATCATGAAAATTGTTATAAGCTCAATTTTCACCCTTGGAGATGGTTCTTTAGGCTATCTCTAATTGATCTATACAGTGAGAACAACCCTAGGCTGTGGGTCACCTATATTGGGGTTGAACCTCTGGAAAAGGTTGACTTCCTCTTGATGCTCACCTAAACTAATGCTTCATTGATCCAGGCATCAATTCAGGCGACAATTCGGGTGACAGTTCCACCCCAATTGATGACGGAACTTCCGGGAGCCATAACTTTTGCACCGTAGCTCCAATTGACTCGCCATTTGAACCATTGGAAAGCTAGGAACGAGGGGAACATCGTGAAATGGCATCGAGCTCTGCTCGATGAAGTTTGACCCCTGAAAACCCAATGGAAGTGCCTCAAATTTCAATTTTAATAGTGCTGTCTAAAAATAGTAAGTTTCTAAAAATAGTAATTTCTTGAATTATGTATTGTTTTAAATATTGGAAGTCGTACCACTTCATCTCCCTCGAGATTGGTGACCTTCCACATCCTTCCCATGCTTTCAAATTTTGTATAAAATATTAGGTAACCCGAAATGTGAAGACAGACATCTCTTCCCAGAGATAAGCATATTTCTGTATTGCGATTTTGAGTAATACTACATCTCTTCTCAGAGAATTCATTGTTATTGTGTTATTTATATGTTATTGTGATATTTATCAACCAGAACTTCTGAGTTTTGGATCATTCATAGAAAAAAATATTAAAAAGGGGATATGGGATCATAAGAAGGTTAACCAAGCAATGCACCAAATTTAAAAGAGAAGCTTCCATAAGCTTGAACCCACACTAGATCTGTAAGAGACAATACTAGATTACATAACTATTTTGATAAATTTTGTCTATTTCAAGTCTAAAGGAAAATAGAAAAGAATGATATGGATAAGTGATTAGAATGAACCCAGATTGGTTTGTGTGTCATAGCCAGACATTGTGATCACTCTCTTTGGTTGGGGAGGACTACCTACAAGTAAGAAAGCACTACCACAAGATGTTTGTTAGTAGATAAATGAGTGGGTTGCCAAACTACATGCTTGTTCCAGAAAGTGTGAAAATTCCTTAGAGATGACAATCCAATTTTGAGAGACAAAAGAGTAATAAATAAATAAAAAAGAGGTAAAGAGAGAGTGAAAGAGAGATAATATTATCATTATTAGCAACTTGAGTGCAACAGAGAGTGACAGGGTATAGGTAGTGTATTTTGTTTGTATTTTAGAAGTTGTTTTGGTAGGTTTTATAAAGGTTAAGAAATCTATAGTTTCTGACCTCGATAGGTGAGTGACCGATATCAGTTATACTACCAAGGTTGGTAGTGAAGGTGACCAATGTTAGTTAGGCTACCAAGGTCAGTAGGGGCAATAATTGCCCAGGAGCTTGTAGAAGACTTTTCTGGATTTGGGAAATGGTTTTGATCAGCAGAGAGAGAGAGAGAGAGAGAGAGAGAGAGAGAGAGAGAGAGAGAGAGAGAGAGAGAGAGAGAGAGAGAGAGAGAGTATGGTTTGGGTAGTTTAAGTAAGAGGTTTAGTGTGTCAAGTTAAGGGGAAATAAGCAAGGAAGCTTTGTAACTCCCTCATGGGGGTTTGGTCAAGAGTGTGTAAAGCAATGAATAGTATATACAAAGTGATTAACAAAGTAAATACTTAAAATACCTATAGAATAAGTGATGTACTTAGCTATATTGGTCATTGAATGATAAGTGTCAGATTTGTTGGGTGAATATTTTGTCACCAGCTAACTGATGAGAAAAATATGTCTCTTCAACCACAACATAGGGAGATTGGTCATCTAGATGTGCAGGTTTACCACATCAAAAGGGGACAAATCTCTCCTCTCATCAAGGGGAGGTTTCCTTATAACTATGAGGAGCTATATATATATATATATATATATATATATATATATATATATATATATATATATATGCAAAAAATAACACTCAGAGGTATGATAAAACCATCCATCTCTCTTTTTTAGAGATGATGTTCACAAATCAAAGGAGAAATCTTGATGAAATGATAGAAGGCACTCTTCTTTCAGAGGTGTTGTTTAGCAGACAATAGGAACCTTTCAGGTAGTGACAAGTAACTGTAACAAGGCACAGTAACAAAGTAGGATGAACTGTAGCACAAAGTCTCCACCTCAATTGCCAAAGAGTTAAATACAAAGGATAATGAGGGCACAAAGTCATCCCAAGATCCTTTACACAAAAACAAAAAATAGACAAACTAAATACAATTGTGGTAGCACAAAGTCTCGCCACAGTTGGCTTCAGGATACCTTCCTAATTACTTTCACTATTTCTACTTATTTAATTAAATAGATAAAAAAATGTATTAAGGAAATAGACATAAGAACAATTTCCCCAACAACTAAGTTATTTCAGCATAAAGTCTAAAAAGTCACTTGTTTTCTTATTCAAATAACGAAATATGATTAATAATCTGAGCTCAAAGTCTCAGTAATGCCTTTCAATTTGGGTAGAGTTTTGTTTCTGATAACTGAGAGATCTCTCTAAAACAATAAGAGAGATTCCAATATATAGTGCTCCAAGAAAGACTTGGGCACTTTGTTTCACAAAAATGGCCTATAATGCATTCAATGCCTTTAATGCATTTTAAATTCTATCCATGGGCTATGTTGGAATCAAGTGTCAGTCTTAAATATGGGCCTCCTAATGTGTTTCTTGATGTGTGCATAGCTGTTCATTCACTTTACTCAATGCAAAAAAATAGGCCGTGCCATTGAATGTTCGCGCTCTCTGATGTCCACTTGGTGGGCTGCTTCACCTTCTAGAAACATATTCCATGCACAGATATTTCTAATATTTCTCCATCATTTCCCCTTTCCTTGTTGTATTTTGTCCTTATCTATATGATCTGAGCTCTTGGGCTATCTCTTTGGCTGGTCATTGAATTTGTTCATAGGGTCTGTGCCATATTTGAAAATTGACAGATATTTCTTTATCTTAAATTTGACATCCACAAGGACATCAATAGTTGCTGATTGTTTGAACTATATTGAACCATGAACCTTAAACCTTTGAAAGTTCATCAGTTTAATAATTCAGTGGTTCAAGTAGTCTTTATCGATTCCTTGGTTCAATCACCTCCTTAGTTTAATTGCTTCCCTAGTTCAATCACTTTCTTGGTTCAATCACTTCCCTGGTTCAATCACTTTCTTGGTTTAATGGCTTTCTTGGTTCAATTGCTTCCCTGGTTCAATCACTTTCTTGGTTCAATTGCTTCCCTGGTTTAATTTCTTCCCTAGTTCAATTGCTTTCCTGGTTCAATCTCTTCCTTGGTTTAATCACTTTCTTAGTTCAATCGCTTTCTTGGTTCAATCGCTTTCTTAGTTCAATCACTTTCTTAGTCTTTGATTGAACCATCCCTTTGATCTTTGAACCAATGTTTTCTACCCTCCACAAGGGCACCTGCCCTTAGTTCACTACCCTCCACAAGGGCACTTATTCTTTTAGCTTTGGAACACTCCTTTGAACTCTTTTGGTTCAAGGTTCAACAGTTTAACCACTTTCTTGCTCTTTGTCTGGAGCTTCCTTTGAACCATTGAACTTGTGAACCTTTGAACTTTTGAACTCTTTTGGTTCAAGGTTCAATTGATTCATTGGTTCATCCTTTACTCCATGAATCCATTATTTTTCTAAGTCCCTTTGAAGCCTTAAAATTCCTTCGGCTTTATGTCTTTGGAACACCATGAAGGGAAGGTGTCCCTTCAGGCTTTGAGAAAGGTCCATTTTGCTCATCACTTGCCCTCCACAAAGGCACTCATCCTATGGGATTTGGGGCACTCTTTTAAACTGACCGATTGAGCCAACTTTGGTTCAATGGTTCAAAGGTTTAATGGTTTAATCACTTTCTTCTTGTGTTCCACTCATTCACTTGACCGCTTGAACTAATCACGTTGAACCAACTTTGTTGAGCCTTTGAAACTTTGAACCATTTTGGTTCAAGGTTCAATGGTTCAATGGTTCAATAGTTTAACAGTTCAACGGTTCAATGGTTCAATCACTTTCTTCTTTTTGCTAAGTCTTTTGAAGCTGTTGAACTTGCTAAAGTGGTTGAACTTTGAAATTTTGCTAAAGGACTTAACTCTTAAAGCTTTCTGATGTCATTGAACCTTTGAACTTGTTGAACCTTTTGGTTCAAGGTTCAATGGTTCAATGGTTCAATCCTTTGTTTGAAGCTTGCAAATGAACCTTTTAAGTTGAATCGAAGCATTGAACCAACCTTGAAAAATGCTTAAGTGTTGAGATCTTGTTTTGTTCCTACAGAGTCTATAGAAATGAACCTGTAGAGTCTGTAGAAACAAACCTGTAGAGTCAGTAAAAATGAGTTCATACAACTGGTGGATTCCATAGATTTAAGCCTACAAAGTCCATATAAATTAGCCTATAGAGTCCATAGAAATGAACCTATAGAGTCTGTAGAAATGAACCTGCAGAGTCCATAGAAATGAGTCTGTAGATTCCTTCCTGTGAAGTCTATATAATTGAGTCTGTAGATTTAAGCCTGCAGAGTCTGTATAAATCATCCTGTAGAGTCCATAGAAATGAACCTGTAGAGTCTGTAGAAATGAACTTATGGAGTTCGTTAACTGAAAAAGCTTGAAAAATGGATAATTTGAATGCCTAGAATAATTTTTGAAAAGGAAAGAGGGAATTTTGGATTGTAGGACCAAAATAGTTCATATGTTGTCCCAAAAATGAGTGATAGATTTTGGGAACAACAGCTGGCTCCAGTTGGGGAACTTCTTTCAGTTGAAGACTTGGAATAACTAAAGAAAGTAGAAATCAGAATCTCTAGTGCCTTGAAGTGTGCCATTGGGCTATGGAGTCATGCCATCCAAAAAGAAAGGTGTAAAAAATGAAAACAAAAAGCACAAAATAGAACTAAAGACTATATAAATATACATATGTGCAGGTAATCTTATCTGATACTTCAAGAGTTGAAGTGCTTCAGATGCTACCCATTCTGAGGCAGAGAAAAGGGTGTGCCATCTTGGTACTTCAATAAAAAAAATTTCTCACTATTGAGCTCATGGATAGTGAACGTGCCTCTCCATAGGGAATCAAATTTCCCATGCATTCCCTTTGGTTCTCTTCTCTTGTCCCATAATAGGACTTGATCTCCAATTTGGAAATCCTAGTTTTTTGCTTTTTGGTTGAGGAGCTTCTTCACCAGACTTTGATGGTACACAATTCAGTCCACCACCATAGTTCACTACTCATCTAGGTCAATCAAGCACATGATCCTCTTGTCAATGGAGCTTTCATATGTCTGATCTTCGACTACCTTTGCCAATTTTAGTGATGGCAACTCTAGGGTGATTGGTATCTCATCATTGAGACCATAAAGAAGTTGGAAAGGTGACATACCTATCACCCTTTTGGGTGTAATTCTATCTGACCATAAAGCATAAAACAATACTTTATGCTAGGTTTGTTGGTTGTCATCTACCAACTTCTTGATGATGATCACCAGGTTCTTCTTGCTCGATTCAGCTTGGCCATTCCCTTGTGAGAAATAATCAAAGGAGTGAGAGAGGGTAATCCCATAGTAAAAATAGAACTGAGTGATCTCATGGGAAGAGAAATAGGTGGCATTGTTCATCATAATTTTAGTTGGGACCCCAAACTTGAAAATGATGTTCTCCTTGAGGAAATCACATACTACTTCTGAATTAACATGTTTGGTTGGAATTGCTTCCACCCATTTGGTGAAGTAATCTATGGCTATGAGGATGTAATCATGTCCAACACTTGAAGATGGGTTTATAGCACCAATGAAATCAATTCTCCATTACTGAAATGGGTCTTCTATCACTACTGGCTTGAGAGGCAGGGCAACTAACTTGGGTCTTCCAACGAACTATTGGCATAGTTCACACTTTCGTACCCATTTGTATGCATCTTGAAACAAAGTAGGCTAGTAATACCTGGCTCTAAGAATCTTGTGGGTAGTTACAAGAGCAAAAAAATATCCTCCATAGGCTAGATTGTGGAAGGATTCTAAAATTTTGTTCTATTGTACTTTATCCACACAATGAAGGAACACTCCATCAAGGCTCCTCTTGTACAGGCCTTTGTTACAGAGAAAAAAATTGGTAGCTTTCAGTTTAATAGCCCTCCTTTATTTATGAGATAAGTGAGTAGGACACTCACCATAAGTAATGAAATGAGTAATACTTGAATACCACTCATTTATGGTGGAGAAAAAGAGGATTGTTGGCATGTCTTCTACTTCTTTTTGTTCATGCCTTGCTTTTTTGGGTCTATTGTCAGCAATAAATTGACAAAGGCCCTTTCCCCACACTAGCTTTGTCAGTTTGATAACTAGATCAAACTCTTATATTTTAGCAATCCAATTACCCCTTTTGGTTCCAAACTCCTACTAATTTAGTATGGATTTGACTGTGGTATCAGGAACTAGGGTAGTAGCACATGAGTTTAGGATATAAAAATGGAAATGCTTCACTGCCTTGACCACCGTATAAGTATGCTTCTCCATGTTTAAATAATTTAGCTCATAAGCTTTGAGAGGATAGCTTATGAAGGAAATGGGAGATTCCACACCTTCTTCATTCTGCTAAACTAGAATGGCTGAAATTGTGTGTTCAGAAGCATAACTATACATGATAAAATCTTTGGTATAATTTAGACAAACTAGAATTAGGGAATGGGCAATGGCTGTCTTGATGTCTCAGAATGCTAACTTGCCTTCTTCAGTCTAGCTAAAAGTGGCCTTTCCTTTCATCATATCTACAATATGACGAGTCTTCTCAGTGAACTTAGGAATGAACCTTTGTAAGAAATTTACTTTTCTAAAGAAATAGTGAACCACAGTCTTACTCATGGGTAGAGTAAGCTCTTGGATGGACTTGACTCTTTTTGAGTAAATCTTTATGCCTTCTCTAGATATAATGTGTCTGAGAAGCTTCCCTTCTATTACTCCAAAAATAGACTTCTTAGGGTTTAGAGAAATGCCATTTTGGTAGTAGCATTCCAGCACTTGTTGCAAATGGTGCACATGGTCAGGGTGATGCTTGGAAAAAATGGTCAAGTCATCAAGGTATACCATAATGAACTTACCCATTTTGTCTTTGAAATCAAGGTCCATTTCTCTCTGGAAAGTTGTGCTAGCATTTATCAAGCCAAATGGCATCCTTCGATATGCAAAGGTGCCCTAAGGTGTGGTGAAGGAAGTCTTATGTTGGTCTACTTCACTAACTCCCACTTAATTATACCCTGAGAAGCTGTCTAGCAGTGATAACATCTCTGAACCAGTCACTATCTAAAGGACTTGATCCATGATGGGTAGAGGGTAATTATCCTTTAGGGAGGATTGATTCAAATTCCTAAAATCCACGTAGAGGTGAATTTCACCATTCTTTTTCCTTATAGGAACTATGTTGGTAATCCATGTGGAATGATGGATTGAGAAAATTATTCTAGTGTTTAGCATTTTCTGTATCTCAGATAGAATAGTACCTGATATCTTTAGATTATACTACTGGAATTTCTACTTGTAAGGCACTGAATTATCCTTGAGAGGAATTTCATGGTGAATTTCCTTAGGCCTGAGCGACTTTAGATCATCATAAGAGTATGCCAAAACATCAAAGTAATGGCAAAGCAGGTCAGTAAATTTGAGTTTCTCCTCTGGAGTACAACACTTCCTAATGTTCACCATCCTAGAATTTTCCTTGGTACCCAAATTTATCTGATCAAACCCCTGGGAGGAGCTTGAATCCATTTGTTACTATTTGATGAACCTATCGTGCTTGTCAAATAGTTTCTTAAGAGAAACTAGTCCTTCGGGAATTTTATTCCCTTTTAGCTTCAAGAATTCTTCACCTGCATCTGAATTCATTTTCGGAGCTGATTCAAGTTTTTGGAGCTTACTGCCTTTAAAGTGAAGTTGTTCAAAGCTATCTTTTTGTTCCAGATGGGTGATGATTTAGTTGTCACCATTGAACACTTGCCAATGATTGGCATTATCAGGCACACTTGGTTGAAAGACCAATTTGATAGTGTACCTATTTCCTTTGAAGTCTAGGTGAGGAACTAAGAGAGTCACTAAAATAATTAGTGCATTAGCTCAGTCATTGAATTCCTTGGGTATGGTAGAGATGCTAAAAGCATCAAAGCTTTCAATTTGATCTTAGACTAGATTATGGTAGTGGTGTAATCTCTCATTTTTGGTTTGATACAAGTTCCTTACCTGACAAACCACCAGTTTAACATCTCCTTTGGCATGAAGGATCTTGATGACTTTATCTCGAGCATCCTTCAATCCAAGCAATAGAGATTCATACTCAGCTATGTTGTTGGTGTTGCTAAACTACAACTTGTATGAAGAAGGAAAAATATCTCCTTGAAGAGATATCAACACAATCCTAGCCCCTAAACTGGTAGAAGAATTGTTGCTATCGAATTCCAAGATCCAAACATCATCAGAAATTGATCTTCTATTAGATTTTCCTTCATTAGAGAGAGAAGAACCTTTTTCATCTGTACTACACCCTACCAATTCTTCTGATGTCTCATCTGAGTCAATTCATGGATTGCCACCTATAGGACTTTCATCTGCTAAAACATGAATATCCTCTGTCATTAAGAAGTAATTACCTATGCCTAAAGATTCAAATAGAATTTGAGATTTGGGGGCTGATGTCTAAGTGACAACATATTTTGATTCCTTTTCAGGAAGCAACCTGTGCATGATGCCTTTGATAGGAATCCTCACTTCAGACAGGTTCATGCTCAATTCTCTACCAACATCCTTGCATAAATTTCACCCTAGAAGAATGTTGTATGAGGCTAGAACATTGGCCACTAGGACTATCATTTTGATTCTTTTTTTTAGGAATGTTGCAGATGCAAATTGGGTGTCCTTGATTTGTCCCAGTAGAGGTACTTATTTTTTCTCCATGGAGAAGCATCTCCCAAAGGTTTTGGTTAGCATGAGTCCAAGAGATTTTGCCACCTTGGTAGGCATGACGTTGTTAAATGCACTTGAGTCTATGATGCAATTGCTTAGTTTGTGACCATTTATCAACATGGAAACATAGAAAGACTATATTTTCCCAAGGGTAGCTGGAGGAGTAATGACAAGATTATTTGGGATGGACATGTTCCTTAGGGGATCATGAGTTACCTTTTTAACATCTTGTCCTACAGGGATGGCTTTATTCTTCACACACTGAACTAACCTATCCAACTACTCAGGATTGGATTGCAAGAATTCAAATTTAGACATTTGAATTTTGGTCTTCTTGACATGGTCGATTATGTCAAATGACTAAAATGGATTAGGAATAGAGGAAGGCAGTTCATCTTTCTAGTTTTTAGGAGGGGTGGTACTGGTTTGTGGAATTAAAGTTGAAGATGGAGGAATGCTTGATGTACTTACCTTTTTATTTCTCACTAGGTCCTTTGGCTAGAAAGGCAGAGAAGTTCCTCATTTGGTAATTGAAATTATAGGTTGAGAACTTTCCCCTATTTTTACTTTATCAGCTTGTTAGGCTGACTAGTTCTGGGACTGAGTGAATACAACATATGATCCATCAACTACTTCACCTTTACCTCTGGGTTCATCCTGATAATTTAGGAAACCAATGTTGGATCCTCCAACTAATTCTTCTTGGCATTTTGCAAGCAAATTAGCATCATTTTCTTGGTTCAATTTAGGGTGGAAAGAGAAATTAGATTCTATTTCAAGATATCCAACTACTGAATTGGTTGGGGGTGCTTCAATGGCAAGTTTCCCCTGTGGGAGAGGAAGACGATTTGGCTATCCTTGATTCTTAGTATCATTGCCTTGGTATGATTGATTGGGGAATGACCTCCTTGGCATATCTCTTTACAAAGGAGCTAAAGGTATCCCTTGTGTCATTTGCTTCTTGAGAGCTAGCAACTCATTTTCCAGCTTCTGCACTATTGGATCAGTGGTACCTGAAGATGGATATTTAGAAGATGAAGAAGATTTACCTTTGTTAGGATCTCTCCTTATTTTTCATACCATGATAAGGTCATCTTCCACCTTAGTGGCCAAGTCTTGAGCTATAACAAGGTCTATTTGGCCATCATTTAACATCAAAAAAATCACTTTAGGCAGTTGAGAGTTGATGAAGAAACATTTGAAATTATCAGCTATAGGCTAAGCAATTATAGGAATTTTATTACTCATCTTGTCAAACTTGGCTATGAAATCCCTCATTGGTTCATGAGGCTCCTTCTTCATTTGTATAAGTTGAGCCAATAGGGCATATGCATCTTATGTAGGCTTAAATCTGGCTTCAAATTTAGCTTTGAGAGTGTTCCAGTTAGTCACAGTCTG
Organism: Torreya grandis; assembly: GCA_037957365.1. NCBI lineage: Eukaryota > Viridiplantae > Streptophyta > Pinopsida > Cupressales > Taxaceae > Torreya > Torreya grandis. The sequence goes on from JARHVA010002605.1 coordinate 143,832, forward strand.
GGCCTGCAGATGATAGAACCAGTCTACAGAAGCACCTTGTAAAGTTTCCACAAACAACCTGACTGCTACATCCTCATACTCCACACCTATTACACTACAAGCTATGCTAAAGGCTACAATATGTTCATCAAGATGAACCTTCCCATCACTATAGAATTTTTTCTTGAACTATGTGGTAACTCATGTAAAGGTGGAGTTAAATTGAGTGGGCCAAAAGAGTTACCCCAAGGGCCTTGAATTGCCATTGTATGACTATGGAAAGGTGGAATAACAAATCTCAGAGGGGTAAGTATTGACAAATATTTATTAATAGCAAAAATGGATGCTTTGCTTGGTAATAGAGACTTGACTTTAGTAGGAGGAAAGCTCCTAGTTCATTGAAGGCGAGATGGTGAAGGAAACAGATCAAAATTACTTTGATCTACCAACTCAAATATAGGGTCAACAATACCTTTAGCCCTTTGGCTTTACATATACCATGGATCTTCCAGAGTGTAAAAATAAAAATGGAAAAGAACTGGCACTACTTTATCTTGAAGCTTGAGACTTCAAACTACGCATTCTTCCCTAGTAGAGTCACCAAAAACTGTTGGAGTGAAGCTGGTAGTGTTCTTTCCTACTTCAAGTTGTTCCCCAGTGATATGAAATGCTTCAATTTGAATAGACTAGAAAATGATTGGAAATGCTCGTCGGTCCCTAGTAGAGTCACTAAAAACTATTGGCATGAAGCTGGAAGGAAAAATTAACAATGGGAAAGCACTGGAGTAGCTCATTCTTTGCAATGGGATAAATGGATAAGGCTATAATGATAATGGGTAAGACCTAGATGAGAGTTGCCAGAGTATATAATGGATAAAGATAGGAACTACTTGTTTGAATCCCCAATAGATTTGCCAAAAACTGTTGGGTGAATATTTTGTCACTAGCTAACTGATGAGAAAAATAGGTCTCTTCAACCACAGTATAGAGAGATTAGTCATCCACATGTGTGGGTTTACCACATCAAAAGGAGAGAAATCTCTCCTCTCATCAAGGGGAGGTTCCCTTATAACTATGAGGAGATATATACTATATATATGCAAAAAATAACACTCAGAGGTAGGATAACACCATCCATCTCTTTTTTTTCAGAGATGATGTTCACAAATCAAAGGGGAAATCTTGATGAAATGATAGAAGGCACTCCTCTTCTTTTAGAAGTTCTATTCAGCAGACAATAGGAACCTTTCAGGTAGTGACAAGTAACTGTAACAGGGCACAATGACACAACAGGATGAAATGTAGCACAAAGTCTCCACCTCAACTGCCAAATAGTGAAATACGAAGGATAATGAGGGCACAAAGTCATCCCAAGATCCTTTACATAGAAACAAAAAATAGATAAACTAAAGACAATTGTGGCAGCACAAAGTCTCTCCACAGCCAACTTCAGGATACCTTCCTGATTAATTTCACTAATTTTATTTATTTAATTAAATGGACAAAAAATGTATTAAGGAAATAGACATAAGAATAATTTCCCCAATAACCAATCTATTTCAGCACAAAGTTTGAAAAGTCACTTGTTTTTTATTCAAATAATGAAATATGATCAACAATCTGAGCTCAAAGTCTTAGTAATGCCTTTCAATTTGGGTAGAGTTTTATTTTTGATAACCAAGAGGTCTCTCTAAAACAATAAGAGAGAGTCCAATATATAGTGCTCTAAGCAAGACTTGGGTGCTTTATTTCACAAAAATGGCCTACGATGCATTCAATGCCTTCAATGCATTTTAAATTTTATCCATGGACTATGTTGGAATCATGCATCGGTCTTAAATATGGGCTATTTGATGTGTTTCTTGATGTGTGTGAAAGTGTTCATTGACTTTACTCAATGCAAAAAAATAGGCCATGCCATTGAATGTTCACGCTCTCTAATGTCCACCTGGTGGCCTTCTTCACCTTCTAAAAACATATCTCATGCATGGATATTTCTGATCTTTCTCCATCATTTCCCCTTTCCTTGCTGTATTTTGTCCTTATCTATGTGATCTGAGCTCTCAGACTATCTCTTTGGCTGATCACTAAATTTATTCATAGGGTCTGTGCCATATTTGAAAATCGATGAATATTTTCTTATCTTAAATTCAACATCCACGGGGATGTTAATGGTTTCTAATTGTTTGAACTATATTGAAACATGAATATTTGAACCTTTGAAAGTTCATCAGTTTAATAATTCAATGGTTCAAGTGGTCTTTATTGGTTCCTTGGTTCAATCACCTCCTTGGTTCAATCACTTCCCTATTTCAATCGCTTTCTTGGTTCAATCGCTTCCCTAGTTTAATGGCTTTCTTGGTTCAATCACTTTCTTGGTTCAATCGCTTCCTTGGTTTTATCACTTTCTTGGTTCAATCAATTCCCTAGTTCAATTGCTTCCCTAGTTCAATCACTTTCCTGATTTAATCGCTTCCCTAGTTCAATCACTTTCTTGGTTTAATCGCTTTCTTGGTTTAATCTCTTTCTTAGTCTTTGATTGAACCATCCCTTTGATCATTGAACCAATGTTCTCTACCCTCTGCAAGGGCACCTTCCCTTAGTTCACTACCCACCACAAGGGCACTTTTTCTTTCAGCTTTGGGGCACTCCTTTGAACTGTCCACGTTGAACCATTGAACCTTTGAACCTTTAAACTCTTTTGGTTCAAGGTTCAACGGTTCAACCGTTCAATCACTTTCTTGCTCTTTGTCTGGAGCTTCTTTTAAACCATTGAACCTGTGAACCTTTGAAATTTTGAACTCTTTTGTTTCAAGGTTCAATTAGTTCATTGGTTCATCCTTTATTCCATGAATCCATTATTTTTCTAAGTCCATTTGAAGCCTTAAAATTCCTTCGACTTTATGTCTTTGGAACACCCCGAAGGGAAGGTGTCCCTTTGAGCTTTGAGAAAGGTCCATTTTGCTCATCACGTACCCTATGCAAAGGCACTCATATTATGGGCTTTGGGGCACTCCTTTGAACTGATCGATTGAACTGATAGATTGAACCAACTTTGGTTCAATGGTTCTAATGTTCAATGGTTCAATCGCTTTCTTCTTGTGTTCCACTCATTCACTTAACCGCTTGAACCAATCATGTTGAACTAACTTTGTTGAACCTTTGAACCTTTGAACCATTTTGGTTCAAGGTTCAATGGTTCAACAATTTAATGGTTCAACAATTCAATCACTTTCTTCTTTTCGCTAAGTCTTTTGAAGCCATTGAACTTACTGAAGCAGTTGAACTTTGAACTTTTGCTGAAGCGCTTAACTCTTTAAGCTTGCCAACGTCATTGAACCTTTGAACCCATTAAACCTTTTGGTTCAAGGTTCAATGGTTCAATAGTTAAATCCTTTGTTTGAAGCTTGCCAATAAACCTTTTTATTTGAACTGAAGTGTTGAACCAACCTTGAAAAATGCTTAAGTGTTGAGAGCTTGTTTCTTTCCTATAGAGTCCGTAGAAATGAACCTGCAGAGTCCATATAAATGAGTTCATAGAATTGGTGGATTCTATAGAAATGATTCCATAGATTCATTCTTGTGAAGTCTGTATAACTGAGTCTGTATATTTAATCCTATAGAGTCCATAGAAATTAGTCTGCAGATTTCATAGAAATGAACCTGCGGAGTCCATATAAATGAACCTATGGAGTCTGTTAGCTAAAAAAGCTTGAAAAATGGAGAATTTTAATGCCCAAAACAATTTTTGATAAGGGAAGAGGGAATTTTGGCCTGCAGGGCCAAAATAGTTCATATGTTGTCCCAAAAATGAGTGACAGATTTTGGGAACAACAAGATTGATGGCCATTATTAGGTAGTCCAAACCAATGGCTTAAATAGAGAGAACAAATGGGTGTTGTTGGTCCTCAAGAGCTCAGTTCCTGATCATGATTGACTTACACAAAATGATAGTAAGCTATAATGTCAAAATTTGAATTCTCAAAGCTTGAATGCAAGTAAGAATGAATTTCCTTGATTTTTACTAACTTGAACTTCAGGTTAGAGTTTGGCTTATATTACCAATGTCAATGATCCCACCGACATTAGCCATGGGTTAACTAATGTTAGCAGCATTAGAATATGTAAAGCTTACTATTTTTGGCCTATTTTCTATTTCTATTCATGCCAAGTGTGGCACTTTCTACAAAATGGTAAAAATAAGAAGTTAAGAAGGAGGTAGTTGATTAGGAATTTAGTTTTGAAGTGAAAATAAGTCTTGGGTAGTTAGGATGAGGGGACTATGTCTTGAGGTGACTCATTAGGTGAGAATTAGTCATAGGGTGAGGTGGCCAAGTAAGGTGGTAAAAATGAGTTTTTAATTAACTTAATTAAGTATTTTAAACTAATTAAATGTGTGAAGGGTAAAAGCATGGGTTAGGGAGGTTAATTGTTATTATTAAAAAATAGGCTAAAAAGGGGTTTCAATATAGGGAATTACACACGTGTATGTGACATAATTTTGGTGTCTAAATTTTCCCCTTTTTGTCTTGTAATTTATACTAAAATTTTTTTAAGACAAAAACAAGAGTTACATGCTCCAAGTATTGGATTGGGTATCCCTGGTCAAAATGGGAATCGATGGAGGAGAAACTAGATTCAAGTACCAGTTTGATAAAAAGGTAATTTGGTGAGATATAGAGAATTGAGAATCACTTCGTATGTGTATAATACTATGAGATATAGTCAAAAAAGTCAAGAATAGACAAGGTTGAGGAAGACTTGAATAGAAATAACCAAAACACAACTCGTAAGTGATAGTTGATAGGTCAAAATAATCAAATTTATAGCTCCAATGTTTGATGTGTCCCAAGTATCTGAGGTAGAAAGTGCCCCTAGGAAATATAAAAGGGTTGAAGGTGATAGGATGGGCTTGGTTTCCATATAAAACACCTAATATACATGTGTGTGCATAATAGCCAAATATAGTGGAATAACATAAGCAGTCAAGACAAATAATGCAAGGTTAGTGTAAAAGGGTCAATGAGCAAGTAGATATTCATGATCTCCAAGAAAAGTCATTTTGGGTGAATATTTAAGTGATCTCCAATGGTGTTTGTCATGGTTTGGGAGATATATGTGATCTCTAATTACCCCAGAGTATGGGTAAAGTCTAAAAAGTTAGGGTTATTACCTTTTTTTTGGGAAAACATTATTGTAATGGTGTCAATGTCAGTGACATTACTAATATCAATAATAAATAGTGATGATATCAGCACATTAGGGTAATGTTTCTGATGTTGGCAGGCATAATCATCAATGTCAATAGATGAGGTCAAGAATGCTAACATCGATGACTAACCAAACCTGATAAAAGGGGGTTTGGTAGTAGACCAAACTCATTTACAACTTTGTAATTGGGTAGAAAAAATAGAGCTGTGAGAGCGACTGAGATGGCAGATCAAGGAGGGGACCCAAAAGGATGCACACCACCACAAGAGCCACATGTGCTAGCCAAGAGGAGATGGAGATATGATGTAAGAGTCTCTACTAGTTATGAAATTTGAGTTGGTTATTTGGAATTTTTAGACCAATTTAGAGGTGGGGGTATAAAAATGTTAGTAGAGGGGTAAAAAATAGGGTAGGATAGTTGTAGGATAGGTTGGGGGAATTTGGTGTAGGTTTTTAGGTAAAATTTATAGTTTTGGGTTGGGTTTGTTGGGTGAATATTTTGTCACCAACATATTGATGAGCAAAATAGGTCTGATCAACCACATCAAGGAAGATTGGTCAGCCAAATGTGCAGGTTTACTACATCAAAAGAGGACAAATCTCTCCTCTCATCAAGGGGAGGTTTCCTATGAGTATGAAGGGGCTATATATATATGCTAATCTATTAAAAATAAGCTAAAAATAACACTCAAGGGTAGGATAACACCATCCATCTCTCTTTTTTTAGAGATGATGTTCACCAATCAAAGGATAAATATTGATGAAATGACATAAGGCACTCCTCTTCTTTTAGAAGTGCTATTCAGTAGACAATAGGAACCTTTTAGGTAGTGACAAGTAATTGTAATAGGGTGTAATAACACAACAGTATGAAATGTAGCACAAAGTCTCCACCTCAACTGCCAAAGAGTGAAATACAAAGGATAATGAAGGCACAAAGTCATCCCAAGATCTTTTACACAAAAATAGAAAATAGACAAACTAAAGACAATTGTGGCAACACAAATTCTCTCCACAGCCAGCTTCAGGACACCTTCCTGATTACTTTCACTAATTTTGATTATTTAATTAAATGAACAATAAATGTATTAAGGAAATAGACATAAAAATAATTTCCCCAAAAACCAAGCTATTCCAGCACAAAGTCAAAAAAATCACTTATTTTCTTATTCAAATAATGAAATATGATCAACAATCTGAGATCAAAGTCTCAGTAATGCCTTTCAATTTGGGCAGAGTTTTGTTTTTTAATAACAGAGAGATCTCTCTAAAATGATAAGAGAGAGTCCTATATATAGTGCTCCAAGAAAGACTTGGGTGCTTTATTTCACAAAAATGATGGCCTATGATGCATTCAATGCATTCAATACATTTTAAATTCTATTAATGGGCTATGCTGGAATCAGGCATCCGTTTTAAATATGGGTCATCTGATGTGTTTCCTGATGTGTGTGTGTGTAACTTTTCATTTGCTTTACTCAATGTAGAAAAATAGGCCACACCATTAGATGTTTACATTTTTTGATGTCCACCTGGTGGGCTATTTCACCTTCTAGAAACATATCCTATGCGTGGATGTTTCTGATCTTTCTCCATTGTTTCCCCTTTTCTTGTTGTATTTTGAGCTTTTGGGTGCTTTATTCTTGATGAAGGGACAGGTGGCAATTTTTGCTTTGAAATAGGCAAGGACACTTGGCAGCATGCATTTAACTTATAGAAGCTTAATATATCCTTTGAGAGTCCTGTAGAAGATGACACATGGCAACTTCTGTTGAGCTTTTAGAAACACTATAGAAATATGTGAGACTCATTTGGATTCACACAGACAATGACACTTAGTGTGCTCTGCTCACCTTATAAATTCACCTGTGGCCCTCCACAATCCTTACTAAATAATGAGACAAAAGGAAGAAATAGCAAACATTGACACTTGGCACTTTCCATCGTGAAACAAGAAAGGACACTTGGCAACATCCATTGTGAAATAGGTGAGGACACTTGGCAACATCTATTTAATTTATAAAAGCTTAAGATATCTTTTGAGATTCCTATAGAAGATGACACATGGCAACTTCTGCTGAGCTTTTATAAACACTATAGAAACATGCGGGACTCATTTGGATTCACACAGATAATGACACTTGACGCGCTTGACTTACCTTAGCAATTCACCCAGGGCCCACCATAGTCCTTACTAAATAATGAGACAAAAGGAAGAAAAGATGGACATTGACACTTGGCACTTTCCACTAAGTTTCACAAGGGACACATGGTGACTTTTGCTATATTTTATCCTTATCTATGTGATTTGAGCTCTTGGGCTATCTCTTTGGCTGGTCGCTAAATTTGTTCACAGGGTCTGCACTGTATTTTAAAATTGATAGATATTCCATTATCTTAAATTTGACATCCACGAGGATGTCAATGGTTCAATCACTTCCTTGGTTCAATAACTTTCTCAATTTAATCACTTTCTTAGTTTAATCACTTTCTTGCTCTTTGGTTGAACCATCCTTTTGAACTAGTCTCTGGAATCATCTACTTCCTTCCTTTGTCTGGCGCTTCCTTTGAACCGTTGAACCTGTGAACCTTTGAACTTTGAACTCTTTTAGTTCAAGGTTCAATTGGTTCATTAGTTCATCTTTTGTTCCATCACTTCTCTAATTTTCTAAGTTCCTTGATCTCTTCAAATCCATTGAATCCATTAAACCCATTGAACCCATTGAACCTATTGAACCCGGTTGAACCCATTAAACCAATTTGGTTCAAGGTTCAATGGTTAAATGGTTCATTCCTTTGTTCCTTGAAGCCTTATTTTCTTCACTAAGTCTTTTGAAGCTGTTTGAAGCTGTTAAACTTGTTGAAGCAGTTGAACTTTGAACTTTTGCTGAAATGCTTAACTCTTTAAGCTTGCTGATGTCATTGAACCTTTGAACCCATTGAACCTTTGAACCTTTGAGAAGTGGGGTTCAATGGTTCAATGATTTGTTTAAAGCTTGGTGAAGAAATTTTTTGGTTGAACCAAGGCATTGAACTTATTGAACTTTTGACATTGAACCAACCTTGAAATTGCCTAAGTGTTGAGTGCTTATTTCTTTCCTGCAGAGTCCATAGATTTAAGCCTACATAGTCCATAGATTTAAGCCTGTAGAGTCCATAGATTTAAGCCTACAGAGTCTATAGAAATAAACTTGTGAAGTCTATTTACCTAAATAAGCTTGAAAAATGGAGAATTTGAATGACCAAAATAATTTTTTTTTGAGAAGGGAAGAGGGAATTTTGGCCTGTAGGACCAAAATAGTTCGTATGTTGTCCTAAAAATGAGTGAGAATTTGGGAACAATAGCTGGCTCCAGTTGGGGAACTTCTTTCAGTTGAAGACTTAGAACAGCTGAGGGAATTAGAAATTAGAATCTCCAGTGCCTTAAAGTATGCCATTGGGCTATGGAGTCATGCTACCCAAAAAGAAAGGCAACAAAAATAAAAATGAAAGTACAAAAATAGAACTAAAGACTATACAAATATACATATGTATGAGCTGATCTTATTTTATAATTCATGGATTGAAGTGCTTCAGATGTTACCCACTGTGAGGCAATGAAAAAGGTGTACCATCTTGATATTTTAGCAAGAAACTATTTTCAACATTGAGTTGATGAATAGTAAACAGGCCTCTCCATAGGGAATCAAATTTCTCATGCATTCCCTTTGGTTATCTTCTCTTAGCCCATAACAAAACTTGATCACCAATCTAAAAGTTATGCGCTTTTGCTTTCTAGTTGAATAGCTTCTTCACTAGACTTTGATGTGCAGTAATTTAGTCCACCACCATAGTTCACTGCTCATTCAACTTAGTTAAGCACATGATCCTTTTTCGATGGAGCTTTCATATGTCTGATCTTTGACCGCCTTTGCCAATTTCAATGCTGGGAACTCCAGGGTGATTGGTATCTCTACATTGAGACCATACATAAGTTGGAAAGGTGACATATCTATTGCTCTCTTGGGCATAATTCTATCTACCCATAAAGCATCAACTAATGCTTTATGCCATGTTCGTTAGTTGTCATCTACCAGCTTCCTAATGATGGTCACCAGATTCTTGTTGCTCAATTCAGCTTGCCATTCCCTTGTGGGAAATAATTAGAGGAGTGGGAGAGGGTAATCCCATAGTAAAAATAGAAGTGCGTGATCTCATGGGAAGAGAAATAGGTAGCATTGTCTGTCACAATTTTGGTTGGGACCCCAAACCTGGAAATGATGTTCTCTTTGAGTAAATCACATACTACTTCTGAAGTAGCATGTTTGGTTAGAATTGCTTTCATCCATTTGGTGAATTAATCTATGGATGTGAGGATGTAATCATGTCTATCACTTGAAGATGGGTTTACAACACTAATGAAAGTGATTCCCCATTGCTGAAATGGCTCTTCTATCACTACTGGCTTGAGAGGCAACGCAACCAATTTGGGTCTTCCAATGAACTGTTGGCACAATTCACACTTTCATACCCATTTATATGCATCTTGAAACAAATTATGCAAGTAATACCTATCTCTAAGAATCTTGTGGGTAGTTACAAGTGCAAAAAAAATGTCCTCCACAGTACAGATTATGGAAGGATTCCAAAAGTTTGTTCTGCTACACTTTATCCATGCAACAAAGGAACACTCCATCAAGGCTCCTCTTGTACAACCTATTATTCCACAGGATAAAATTAGAAGCTTTCAGTTTAACTCTACTCCTTTCTTTATGAGATAAGTGAGCAAGACACTCACTATAAGTAAGAAAATGAGCAATAATTGAATACCACTCATTCATGGTGGAGACAAAAAGGATTGTTGGTGTGTCTTCTACTTCTTTTTCTTCATGATCTATTTCTTCAGGTCTATTGTCAGCAATCAATTGATAAAGGCCCTTTCCCCACACCAGCTTTGTCAGTTTGATAACTAGATCAAACTCCTATATTTTAGCAATCTAATTACCCCTTTTTGTTCCAAACTCTTGCTGATTTAGTATGGATTTGACTGTGGTATCAGGAACCAAGGCGGTAACATGTGAGATCAGGATATAAAAATGGAAATGCTTCACTGCTTTGACCACCACATAAGCATGCTTCTCCATGTTTGAATACTTTAGCTCATGAGCTTTGAGAGGATGACTCATGAAGGAAATGGGAGATTCCATACCTTCTTCATTCCGTTGAACCAAAATTGCTGAAAGTGTGTGTTTAGAAGCATAACTATACATGATGAAATTTTTGGTATAATCTGGACAAACTAGAATTGGGGCATGGGCAATGGCTATCTTGATGTCCTGGAATGCTAATTTGCCTTCTTCAATTTAGCTAAAAGTGGCCTTTCCTTTCATCATATCTATAATATGATGAGTCTTCTCAGTGAACTTGAGAATGAGCTTTCGTAATAAATTCACTTTTCTAAAGAAAGAGTGAACCACAGTCTTACTCATGGGCAGAGTAAGCTCCTGGATGGACTTGACTCTTTTTGATTCAATATTTATGCCTTTTCGAGATACAATGTATCTGAGAAGCTTTCCTTTTATTACTCTAAAAATAGACTTCTTAGGGTTTAGAGAAATGCCATCTTGGTGGTAGTGTTCTAGCACTTGTTGCAAATGGTGCACATGGTCAGGGCGATACTTAAAAAAAATGGTCAAGTCATCAAGGTATACCACAATGAACTTACCCATTTCATCTTTGAAAGCAAGGTCCATTTCTCTCTAGAAAGTAACACCAGCGTTTATCAAGCCAAATGACATCCTTTGAGATGCAAAGGTGCCCTAAGACGTGGTGAAGGTAGTCTTGTGCTGGTCTGCTTTACCAACTTCTACTTGATTGTATCTTAAGAAGCCGTCTAGCATTGATAACATCTCAGAACCAATCACTGTCTGAAGTACTTGATCCATGATGGGCAGAGGGTAATTATCCTTTAAGGATGACTGATTCAGATTCTTGAAATCCATGTAAATGCAAATTTTTCTATTCTTCTTTCTCACAGGAACTATGTTGGCAATCCATGTGGAATGATGGATTGGGAAAATTATCCTAGCATTCAACATTTTATGTATCTTAGATAGAATAGTACCTGATATCTTTGGATTATACTACTAAGATTTCTACTTGTAAGGCATCGAATCATCTTTAAGAGGAATTTCATTGTGAATTTCCTAAGGTCTAACTGACTTCAGATCATCATATGAGTATGCTAGGACATCTATGTGTTGGTGGAGTAGAGCAGTGAACTTGAATCTCTCCTTAGGAGTGCAACACTTACCAATATTCACTATTTTGGGATCTTCCTTGGTACCCAAATTTATCTGATCAAACCCCTGGGAGGAGCTTGAATCCATTTGTTGTTGTTTGATGAATCTGTCATGTTTGTCAAATAGTTTCTCAAAGAAAACTAGTCCTTTGGAAATTTTATTCCCTTTTAGCTGCAAGAATTTTTCACCTGCATCTGAGTTCATTTCAGGAGTTGATTCAAGTTTCTGAAGCTTAGTACCTTCGAAGTGAAGCTGTTCAAAGATATCTTTTTGTTCCAAAAAGGTGATGATTTGGCTATCACCACTTAACACTTGCCAATGACTGGCATTATCAGGTATGCTTGGTTAGAATACTAGCTCTATGGTGTACTTGTCTCTTGTGAATTCTGGGTGAGGGACTAGAGATTTATTGAAATAGCTAGTACATCAGCTCTATCATTAGATTCCTTAGGTATAGTAGAGATGTTGAAAGCATCAAAGCTTTCAATTTGATCCTAGATTAGATTGTGGTAGTGGCACAATCTCTCATTTTTGGTTTGGTACAAATTTCTCACCTGACAAACCACCAACTTGGCATCTCCTTTGAAATGAAGGATTTTGATGCCTTTATCTCGAGCAGCCTTCAATCCAAGCAAAAGAGATTTATATTCAACAGTGTTGTTCGTATTATTGAACTACAACTTGTGTGATGAAGGAAAATTATCTCCTTGAGGAGATATTAGCACAATTCTAGCTCCTAAATTGGTAGAGGAACAACTGCCATCAAATTCCAGCATCCATACCTTATTTGAAACTGATCCTTTCTCAGATTTCTCTTTGCTTGGAAGGGGGAATTCTTCTACATTTGCATTGCACTCTATCATGTCTTCTGTTGTTCTTTTTGAACTAATTTTTAGACTATCTTTTTTGGGAGTTTCATCAGCTGAAACATGAATATCTTCTGTGGTCAAAAAATAATTACCCATGCCTGAAGATTCAAACAGAATTTGAGCTTCAAGGGTTGATGTCTGAGTGACAACATATTTTACTTCCTTCTTAGGGAGCAATCTCTGCATAATGCCTTTGACTGAGATCCTTGCCTCGAATAGATCTATGCTTAATTCACCTCCAACATCTTTGCAGAAATTTCACCCAAGAAGGATGCCATATGATGTTGGGATGCCAGCTACCAAGACAATCATCTCGATTCTCTTTTTTGGAAAGGCGGCAAATGCAAATTGGGCATCCTTGGTCTATCTCATTAGTGGCACTTGTTTGTTCTCCATGGAGAAACATCTTCCAAATGTCTTGGTCAATATGAGACCAAGAGATTCTACCACTTTGGTAGGCATGACATTGTCAGATGCACCTGAGTTTATGATGTAATTGCTTAGTTTGTGACCATTTATCAGCAGGGAAACATAAAAAAGATCTATTTTCTAGGGGTAGCTGGAGGATTAATGACAAGATTGTTCAGAATGAACATGTTCCTTGGGGGATCATGATTTACTTTTTTAACATATTGTCCTATAGGGACAACTTTATTCTTCACACACTAAACTAACCTATCCAACTACTCAAGATTAGATTGCAAGAATTCAAATTCAGACATTTGAATTTTAGTCTTCTTGACATGGTTGAATATGTCAAATGACTAAAATGGACTAGGAATAGAAGAAGGGAGTTCATCCTTTTAATTTTTGGAAGGGGGAGGACTGGTCTGTGGATTTGAAGTTGGAGGCAAAGGCGTATTTGAGGTACTCACCTTTTTAACAGTCACTGGGTCTTTTGGCTAGAAAGACAGAGAAGTTCCTCATTTGGCAATTGAAATTGCAGGCTAAGAACTTTCCCCTATTTTTTTATTTATCAGCTTGTTGGGCTGACTAGTTCTGGGACCGAGTGAATACAACATATGATCCATCAACTACTTCACTTTCACTTCTAGGTTCATCTTGGTAATTCAAGAAACCAATGCTAGAGTCGCTAGCTAATTTTTCTTGGTCTTCTGCAAGGAGATCAATGTCATTTTCTTAGTTCAATTTAGGCTAGAAAGAGAAATTAGATACTATTTTGAGATATCCAACCACTGAATTGGTTGGGGGTGCTTTAATAGCAAGTTTTTCCTATGGGGGAGGAAGATGATTTAGCTGTCATTGATTCTTGGTAGCAGTGCCTTGGTATGAATGATTGAGGAATGTCCTCCTTGGCATATCTCTGTACGAAGGAGCTAAAGATATCCCTTGCACCATTTGCTTCTTGAGAGCTAGCAACTCATTTGCCAACTTCTGCACCATTGGATCAGTGGTACATGTAGATGGATATTTAGAAGATGAAGAAGATTTACCTCTGTTAGGATCTCTCCTTATCTTTCCTACCAAGATAAGGTCATTTTCCACCTCAGTGGCCAAATCCTAAGCTGTAACAAGGTCTATTTGGCCAGCACATCTCAATAAAAAACTTACTTCAGGCAGCTATGAGTTGATGGAGAAACATTTAAGATTCTTAGGTGTTGGCTAAGAAATTGCAGGAATTCTATTCCTTAGCTTGTTGAACTTGGCTATGAAATCCTGCATTAGTTTATGAGGCTCTTTCTTCATCTATGTGAGTTAGACTAGCAGAGCATGTGCATCTTATGCAGGCTTGAACCTTGCATCAAACTTGGCTTTGAGTGTGTTCTAGTCAATCACTGACTGAGCCTATAGATGATAGAACCAGTCTGCAGCAGCACTTTGCAATGTTTCCACAAATAGTCTGACTAACACATCCTCAAATTCCATGCCTATCACACCGTAGGCTATGCTAAAGGCTGCAATGTGTTCATTAGGATGAACTTTCCCATCACCATAGAACTTGGTGAATTTTTTTTTGAACTGCGTGGTAGCTCATGTAGAGGTGGAGTTAAATTGAGTGGGCCAAAAGAGTTACCCCAGGGGCCTTGAATTGCCATTGTATGACTATAGAAAGGTGGAATAACAAATCTCAGAGGGGTAAGTATTGGCAAAGCTTTATTAATAGCAGAAATGGATGCTTTGCTTGGTAATGGAGTCTTAACTTTAGTAGGATAAAAGCTCTTGGTTCGTTAGAGGTGAGATGGTGAAGAAAACAAATCAAAATTACATTGATATACCAACTCGAATATAGGGTCAACAATACCTTTATCCCTTTGGCTTTGTGTATACCATGAATCTGCTAGAGTGTAAAATAAAAAATGGAAAAGAACTGGCACTGCTTCAGCGTAAAGCTTGAGGCTTCAAACTACACATTCTTTCACAATGAGATAAATGGATAAGGCTATAATGATAATGGGTAAAGCATAGGTGATATTTCAATCTGAATCTTGAGGCTTCAAATTGCATGAAATTGCTGTGTCCCCAATGGAGTCACCAAAAATTGGTGGCGTTAAGATGGTAGTGTTCTTACCTAATTCATGTTGTTCCCCAGTGATATGAAATGCTTTAATTTAAATAGATTGGAAAAAGACTGGAAATTCTCATTGATCCCCAGCAGAGTCACCAAAAATTGTTGGGTGAATATTTTGTCACCAGCATACTAATGAGAAAAATAGGTCTGATCAACCATAACAAGGAAGATTGGTAGGCCAAATGTGTAGGTTTACCACATCGAAAGAGGACCAATCTCTCCTCTCATCAAGGGGAGGTTCCCTATAAGTATGAAGGGGCTATATATATATTTATATATGCTAATCTATTATAAATAAGCTAAAAATAACACTCATGGGTATGATAAAACCATCCATCTCTCTTTTTTTAGAGATGATGTTCACCAATCAAAGGATAAATCTTGATGAAATGATAGAAGGCACTCCTCTTCTTTCAGAAGTGTTGTTCAGCAGACAATAAGAACCTTTCGAGTAGTGACAAGTAATTTTAACAAGGCACATTAACACATTAGTATGAAATGTAGCACAAAGTCTCCACCTCAACTGCCAAAGAGTGAAATATGAAGGATAATGAGGGCACAAAGTCATCCCAAGATCCTTTACATAGAAATAGAAAATAGACAAACTAAAAATATTTGTGGCAGCACAAAGTCTCTCCATAGCTGGCTTCAGGACACCTTCCTGATTACTTTCACTAATTCTACTTATTTAATTAAATGAAAAAAATGTATTAAGGAAACAAACATAAGAACAATTTCCCCAACAACCAAGCTATTCCAGCACAAAGTCTAAAAAGTCACTTGTTTTCTTATTCAAATAACAAAATATGATCAACAATTTGAGCTCAAAGTCTCAGTAATGCCTTTCAATTTGGGTAGAGTTTTTTTTTTTAATAACAGAGAGATCTCCCTAAAATGATAAGAGAGAGTCCTATATATAGTGCTCCAAGAAAGACTTGGGTGCTTTGTTTCACAAAAATGATGGCCTATGATGCATTCAATACATTTCAAATTCTGTCTATGGGCTATGCTAGAAGTGGGCATCAATTTTAAATATGGGTCATCTGATGTGTTTCTTGATTTATGTGTGCACAGATATTCATTTGATTTACTCAATACAGAAAAATAGGCCACACCATTGAATGTTTGCATTCTCTGATGTCTACCTGGTGGGCTGCTTCACCTTCTAGAAACATATCCTATGCACGGATGTTTTTGATCTTTCTCCATCATTTCCCCTTTTCTTGCTATATTTTGAGATTTTGGGCGCTTTATTCCTGATGAAGGGACAGGTGGCACTTTCTACTATGAAACAGGTGAGGACACTTGGCAGCATCCATTTAACTTATAAAAGCTTAAGATATCCTTTGAGAGTCCTGTGAAAGATGACACATGGTAGCTTCTGTTGAGCTTTTAAAAACACTATAGAAATATGTGAGACTCATTTGGATTCACATGAACAATGACACTTGGCATGCTCTGCTTACCTTAGCAATTCACTTAGGGCCCACCATAGTCCTTACTAAATAATGAGACAAAAAGAAGAAATGGTGGATGTTGACACTTGGCGCTTTCCATCGTGAAACAAGAGAGGACACTTAGTGGCATCTGTTGTGAAATAGGCAAGGACACTTGGCATCATCCATTTAATTTATAGAAGCTTAAGATATCTTTTAAGAGTCTTGTGCAAGATGACACATGGTAGCTTCCATTGAGCTTTTAGAAACACTATAGAAACATGCGGGACTCATTTGGATTCACACAGACAATGACACTTGGCGTGCTTCGCTTACCTTAGCAATTAACCCAAGGCCCACCACAGTCCTTACTAAATAATGAGACAAAAGGAAGAAATGATAGACATTGACACTTGGTTCTTTTTGCTAAGTTTTACAAGGGACACGTGGTGACTTCTACTATATTTTTCCTTATCTATGCAATTTGAGCTCTCGGGCTATCTCTTTGGCCAGTCACTAAATTTGTTCACAGGGTCTACACCGTATTTGAAAATTGATAGATATTTCATTATCTTAAATTTGATAGTCATGGGGACATCAATGGTTCAATCACTTCCCTAGTTTAATCACTTTCTCAGTTTAATTGCTTTCTCAGTTCAATCACTTTCTCGGTTCAATCACTTTCTTGCTCTTTGGTTGAACCATCCTATTGAACTAGTCTCTAGAATCATCTGCTTCCTTCCTTTGTTTGGTGCTTCCTTTAAACCATTGAACTTGTGAACCTTTAAACTTTGAACTTTTTTAGTTCAAGGTTCAATCAGTTCATTAGTTCATCTTTAGTTCCATCGCTTCTCTATTTTTCTAAGTCCCTTGATCTCTTCGAATCCATTAAACCCATTGAACCTATTGAACCCATTGAACCCATTGAACCAATTTGGTTCAATCGTTTAATGCTTCATTCCTTTGTTCCTTGAAGCCTTCTTTTTTTCACTAAGTCTTTTGAAGCCATTGAACTTGCTGAAGTAGTTGAACTTTGAACTTTTGATGAAATGCTTAACTCTTTAATTTTGTTGATGTCGTTGAACCTTTGAACCGATTGAACCTTTTAACCTTTATAAAGTGGGGTTCAATGGTTCAATCCTTTATTTGAATCTTGGTGAAGAACATTTTTGGTTAAACCAAGGCATTGAACCTGTTGAACTTTTGACATTTAACCAACCTTGAAATTGCCTAAGTGTTGAGAGCTTGTTTCTTTCCTATAGATTCCATAGATTTAAGCTTGCAGAGTCCGTAGATTCAAGCCTATAGAGTCCATAGATTTAAGCCTACAGAGTTCATAGAAATGAACTTGTGAAGTCTGTTTAACTAAATAAGCTTAAAAAATGGAGAATTTTAATGTCCAAAATAATTTTTTTGAGAAGGGAAGAGGGAATTTTGGCTTGCAGGAGCAAAATAGTTCGTATGTTGTCCCAAAAATGAGTGATAGATTTTAGGAACAATAGGGTTCACTTGGCCCTAGGGCTAAACTAGTCACCAACATTAGTGAGGTCCACTGATGTTAGTCGACATGGCACCAAGGTTGACAAGTGCTTGTTAATGTTAGTTGACACTTAAGCCTACAAAGCACCAACATCGGTATTGATGTTGACATCAGTGACTGTGAATAACTAGCAAAATATGAGAAAGGCCCAGTTTGGATCCCTAGTAGAATTAGAATACTATCCTAATGGCTGAGATAACCTTAGAATACCTCATTTTAACTGAGTGCTACCTACATAGCCTAGTTCAGGGCCTCATGCTAATGTAGTTCTCCTAGAGCCTAAGAAAAATATCTAAGGTACAGTTAAAAGGTGTGTTAAGGGAAATGTGTAAAAATGTAAGTTCAGAAGGGTCAAGAGGTCTAGGGCTTAAAAGACAAGGCATAGTGTCAAGTGTGAGGGATATAGGCTATGAGGCTTAGAGTTGTGATAGGCAGGTAGGCCTAGGGTGGATAGAGAGAAGAGGCAATAAAGCCTCGGGTAGAGAGAAAAGAGTAGGGTAGTTAGTTAGGTGGGTAATGGTTGAGCTAACCTTAGAAGACCCTGTGTTGACTAAGTGCTACCTACATAGCCTAGTTTAGGGCCTCAGACCAATGAAGTTCTCCTAGAGAGAAGGAAAAAAAGGTGGTGATAGAGTATATTAAAAGGTATGTGACTTGAGTTGTGTGTGTATGGATGTAAGTGAGGATGGCACTGATATTATAGGATCATCTACCAAGGATTTTGACATGTATGAGGAGGGATGTCACTCTAGATAAGTGGGAACACATGGTGGTGTTAGGGTTAGGAGGAGTGCAATGTTATTGTCAAGTCGCTTGGGATGTGAGCCTTATGATAGCATTGATTGAGAGGTGGGATCCAACCACTAACGCCTTACATTTCTCGACTGAAGAGTTGATAGTTACCTAGGAGGATGTCTATAGGATTTTATAGCTACCTCTCCAAGGTGAGGAGATTTTTGCATGATCAAGAGAGAAGCATGATATCTACATGGTGGATTTATATGGTGAGAACGTTAGTGAGGTGAATTATCATTCTATGAGTTTTGCCTATGAGCCACTGTATATAGCCGATGAGGAGTAGCATCAACTAAGCATCTTGACAGTGATCAAGATCATGATGTATGTATTACCAGATGTAGATGGTGGTAGATTTAAAATTATATTGATAGGTGTGCTTTCATAGATGGTTGAGTAGTGGGCTATTTTTCCTTAGGGTCTAGTATTTTTAGCACATTTATATAAAGAACTGTGGGGTTTGAGACTGTGATGGTGATACAGTTTATTTGTTGGCCATATACTACATTATTGGGCATACGAGCACATCATGGTGACATGACCACTGGGTTACCTACCATGACTCTAGCTAGCTTCAAGTTTGGTTTTAGATGGTGGAGAGAGGGTATGTCATAGATTTGAGTGGATGGTGTAGTGTGTGACATTGCCTATTATAGGTGCATGATTAAGGGTTTGATCCCTATAGATATTTTATGGAGACCCTACCTAATATACCTAATTTTTAGAGGAAAGGCATAGCAACTTGTTGGTTTATAGATCTCACTATGGGTTAGGGGGAGATGAGCTGGGGAGTTGGAGATGGTACTTATGACATGGGTTAGGAGGTAGTTTAGTTTACTTTAGGATATTCTACCTACCTTCCCTTGATATAGGAGGGATGACATGTAGGCACCCCTACCATAGCCCCAAGAGACAGATGGGCTAGATTTTGAGGATCTGCCAGTAGGGCTAGGTGTTGGAGATCTAGGGTGCACAATGGCATATATAGCCTGGTGGGTAGGTTTACATCCCATGATGGAGGTTAAGAGGCCACCACCAAATTTATAGGGGTTGGTGATAGAGAGGGATGTAGTGATACAAGCATGAGATGTAGTAGTACAAGATAGAGATACAATATAGGCACATATATTAGCCTTACATGGGTAAGTTGTGATGTTATAGGGCTAAGTTGGGGTACTATAGGGCTAGGTTAGAGTCTTATAGGGTTAGGTGACTACAGTGATAATAGAGAGGGATGGTCTAAGAGTAGTAGGTCAAGTTGCTCCTCCTCCACCACCATAGGGACCAATATAACTGGGTTATCAATAGGTGCTATGGGACCATTATAGACCATGTCTCTGGAAAGGTATATGACTGCCCTGGATGAGATTTCATATTATGAGAGGGTCATTAGGGAGTTTTTGTAGATTTACAGATATTCAAATTTTAGAGAGCATGAGAGATGTATGTCATGTGCCATGACTTCTAGCTCATGCAGATGTAGACAAGCAGAGAGTGGTGATGACACTACTTCTTCATGATGATGTGGAGAGCCTCAAGGGCCCTGAGAGTTAGAGTTTTCCATTTTAGTTATATATGTTATATGTATATGATCCTACATACTGAAGATGTGAGATGTATATTTTGAGAGAGAGAGAGAGAGATGATATTATGATGATGTAGTTATGGACATGTATTCTAAGTACACACACACACACACGAGATGTTCATTTATTATGATTTAGAGATGTATGTATTGTGATAGATGATGATGATGATGATGATATGGATGATGATTATTTTATGCTATGTTACTTTTAATGTTAATGCTAATTATATTAGTTGAGTTATACTAGCCTTTCATAAATATGTGATGGTATATGCATAGTTGGTTTTTTAGTTTCATCTTAATGTTTTTCCATATTTTGTGATGGTGTATGCTTAAAATGAATAAATTGGTTATGTTAGTTTATTTCAGTATTTTTCCATATTTGTGATGGTGTATGCATAAAATAAATTGAGTAGGCTTAGATAGTGTTGGTATGACATTGTTTCTTCATCTCAATAGAGAGATCGACATGTGATGTGGATGGGAAAATAAAGAGGTAGAATGCTCATGCACTAGCAAAGACCATAATCATAACATAAATAGGTTTAGGAAAATGAGCCTCTTTCATGTTTTATATCTTTAAACCATTATGTTTATTAGAGAAACATCATGTTTACCTTATGTTAAGTGAGATTCATAGCCCCTTGAAAGAGTATGAGGGTAAAAAGGGTAAAATAAGGGAAAATGTTTGGGTAGCATAACCTAAAAAGTGGGGATGATATGCCCTTTTTGTGGGTGACCTAAGAGATACTATATATAGTCAAGTCCATGACTTAAAGTGTTTTTTTCTTTTTCATGTAAGCTAATCAATGTGGGAATCCTAAAATGGGATTTTGTATAGGTTAAGGTCATATAACATTGATCAATGTGAGAAGCCTTTTTTATTTGTATTTCCCTCTGAGAACAATGCTTGGCTTAGCCATCCTTCAAGGTAGTGGTCTAAGCATTTGTTTTTAAGTTTAAATATCTATCCTTCAAGGGAGTAGTCTACATTGATAAGCATGACTTGAGAGTGTATAACTTATTTTATTTTTATTTTTACTTTACTTTTAGTCATAGACAAGACTATAAAAGCTTAGGATTTTTCCACTTTGCGGGAAAAACCATACCACTGCGTAAGTTAACTAAGTGCATAGGAGTAAGGGTAAAGAGGAAGGGAAATGAATGCAATAGGGATGCTCAAGGGATGAGATCAAGTTAAACATGAGGTGAATAGATGCTTGTTTAAAAAAAGAATGGTCATAGGTGTAAGGAATTTAAAGGCTTGGGTTTTGGCCTTCCTTCAAGAGAAGATAAGTGATAAGTTCATGAGCCATACTTATGAGTTATGATATAAGGTCTAAGCCAATTAGGAGCAAACTTACCCCATTTGCTTTTCTCCATGTTTATCACATGGTGATTTTTGTTTAAGCTGAGATTTCCTATATTGAAATCTCACTCTTTGAGGTTTTTTTTATAATCATGTTTGATACGTTCTTGATAAATTTGGAGGTGATTGAGGGCTATGAGACAATACTCATCAAGTAATTCAAGTTGAGCCAAACATTGTTGGTGAAAGTCATCGTTAGTAAGTATGTCTTGTAGATAAATGCAAAGAGAAGGAATCTGGACTTCAAGAGGCAAAATAACCTTCATCTCATATACTAATAAAAAATGTGTAGCACCCATAGGGTTTTGAATACTAGTGCGGGAAGCCCATAAATAAAAAGGAATGTGTGACATCCTTGCCTGTATTATTGACTACCTTCATGAAAATTCTAGTCAATGTTTTGTTAGAAGCGTCTACCTATCTATTTGCTTATGGATAGTATGGTGATGAAAATCTTAATTTGATTCCAAATGTATCACAAAGACTTTGAATAGTCTTATTTTAAAAATATTTGCCATTATCTATTATTATTTTATGAGGGACACCAAAATGATAAATTATGTGATGGTTGATGAAGTCAACAATTTTGTCTACTTTAGTGGAGATAAGAGGGATGGCCTCAACTCACTTGGTGAAGTATTCAGTGGTAGTAATGATAGAATAATGATGGAGGGATGAATGAGGGTTAATCTCCCTAATTATATCTAAGCCCCATTGGGAGAAGGGTCAAAAGTCTTTGGTGACTTGTAATACATGACTTGGAATGTGAAGGAGGTTAGCATGTTGTTGACACTTGACGTAATTCCAAACATAATCAACATAGTATTGATGAAGTGTGGGTCAATAATAGCTAAGGCAAAGGATACGTTTAGCAACTACATGACCATTGAAATTCCCACCACAAATACCATCATGGACTTCTTTAATATCAAAGGGAGTCTCTATACTAGTGAGGCATCTAAGGAGAAGACCATCAAAACCTCACTTGTAGAGAAGTCCACCTAGCATAGTGTAATGAGCATCACATTTTATGAAGGCACATCTCCTATTATTAGAGAGATCAGAAGGGGTAATAGAGAAGGAAATGTAATCTATGAGTTGCTTGTACCATAAGTCATGTAGGTTAGATGTTACATCTATGATAAAGATGATGTTAGCTGATACATAGGAGGGTGATGTTATGTGATGCACGGTGACATAAATTCTTGAGGAAAAGAATGAAGAGGGTATATGTGAAGCAAGTGAAGCCATCGTGTCAGTAAACTTGTTTATATATTAAGTAATAGTTTTTAAGAGATAAGAGTCAAATGATCCCAATAGCGTATCTACACGATGTTTATACCACTACAAAATTTCATTTTTACATAGGTAGGAACCATTAACCTAGTTAACCACTAGCTAATAATCACCAAAAAAGGTTATGGATTTGATACCCAATAAGAGAGCTTTTTGAAGTCCTAAAATCAAAGCCTCATATTCAACCATATTGTTAGTGCATTCAAAATCTAGTTTAAATGAAAAATGCATAGGTTCACCATCTAGAGAAATAATAATGACCCTCACACCCCCACTGTATTGACATTTAGATCTATTGAAGAACATAATAATTTGATAGGAGATGCCATCGGTGGAGAGTGTTATGATGGATTCATCAGGGAATTTAAGGTTTAAAGGTTGATTATTGGGTAAAGGGGCAACAACTAACTGATCAATGATTGTTTGCCCCTTAATAGACTTTTGATGAATGAATTCTAAGTTGAATTTGGAAAGAAAAATGAGCCACCATGCTACACTTTGGTTGTGATATGGCTTGGAATGCATGTATTTGAGGAGATCAGTATGGGTGATGATGTAGGTTTTGTGATTTAGGAGATTATGGTGAATCTTGGAGGTGGAAAAGACCAATACAAGGAATTTTTTTTCAATATGGGTATATCGAGTCTCATAATCAATAAGTGTGTGGATTATATAGTAAATCACCTACTCTTGATGTTGGTCATCTCAATGTGCAATCATAGCACCTAGAGAATGGATTGTTGCAGAGATGTATAGGTAGAAAGGCTAATTTTACTTAGGTGGAATAAGAACCAGTGAGGAAAGGATATATTTTTTAAGTGCATCAAAATCTTCTTGGAAATTTGTATTATAATGGAAGGAGACATCCTTTTTAAGGAAATGTTGAAAGGGTTGGGAATGATCTGATAACTAGGAAATGAAGTGGTGAATTGAATGAAGTTTACTTTGCAAGATGTAGAGTTGTTTGATATTAGTAGGTGGAGGCCTCTCTAGGATTGCTCTAACCTTAGTAGGATCGACCTTAATACCATGAAGAGAAATGATAAAACCTAAAAGTTTACTGAAAAGAACTCTAAAGACACATTTATTTAGGTTCAGTCAAACATTATATTGGAGGAGATGAGTAAATATGGTTTTGAGAATTATCAAGTGTTCTTGACGAAGTTTAGACTTGCCAAGTAAGTCATCCATGTAATCTTCCATGACTTTGTGTAGGAGATCATGAAAGATATAGGTCATAGCCCACTATTATGTCACACCAACATTCTTCAGGCCAAAAGGCATGAATCAATAGCGAAAAATCCCCCATGGGGTAATGAAGGTTGTCTTACATTGATCCTCAAGAGTGATAAGGATTTGATTATATCCAGAGAACCCATCCATAAGTGATAGTATCTCATGGTCAACTATTAGATAAATAAGTTGGTTGATACTTGATAGTGGGAAGTCATCTTTTGGACAAGTGAGGTTTAATCATGATAGTCAATGCAAATGTGGATTCCCCAGTCACTTTTGTGATAAGAACAATATTAGAAATACATTATAGGTAGTTGATGGGTTGGATAAAGTTAATAGAAAGGAGGTGTTAGAGATATTCTTTGACAAGGAGAGCAATACGAGGATGCATCTTATGAAGCTTCTGCTTAATAGGTTTAGCATCTCAATTAGTGATAATGTTATGGATGATGATAGAGGGGTCAATACTAGGCATGCCATTATAAGACCAAGAAAATGGTTTTCTATGGTCATTAATAAATATGGTATAATCAGCTTATTTAGAGGAATCCAAAGATTAGCCAATATTGAGGATGCGAGGGTTATCATGAGAAGGCATATTGATGTCAATGGTTGATTCATTTAACATAGCTTGTGTTTAAAATAGGAGTGATTTTTAGATATAGGATCATCCACACCCATATATGTGAGAATTGCATCATCATCTTGACATTGGATAGTGTTAATAGTGGGAGAGTCTTCATCAATTATTTCATGATGAACGAGAGGAAGGGACCTTGTTTCCTTACCCTAGTGATAGGTGAGAGGCCCCAAATGGATGGCATTTATTGAAAAAAATAAAAATAAAATAAAGAGGTATAGATACCTCTAATTTAATCAATGATGGTGGAGAAGAAGGTGGAGAGAGAGAGACTGGTTCTTTAATAATTCAAACATAAGAAGTTTTAATGAGTTTAGTTGGTTCATCATATCCCACTCCATGTCTCTTTTTGGAATTTTCAATGGTCACACTAGTGGGATATTCAATAGGCATATGGATACCTTATTCATAATGACCCAAACCAAATCCTTTCTAGGCACACCAATAGAGATAGGTGTGAGAAAATCTAGGGTTACTCAAGAAAGAGAAGTCACAGGTAAATGGTTATGGTGAAGAAGATGGATTGTTGATAATAGGAGCTTGATCAATTCCCCCATATGTGAAATTAGTTTATAGGTTAAGGGGCCCATAAGGAATGACCATCCCAATGTGGGGATCATATTTTGGGTGCATGTGAATCCTTCCATACTCTTATGGAGTATATAACATGTCTATCATCAACAAATGATATTCATCAAGTGATAAACATTGAAAAGTCTCTTCCATGGGATCCTTGTCAGGAATATGTGTTGTCAATATCTATGTAGCCAGGGGAGTGGAGATTGTGGAAGCTTCAGAAGTATCATGTGGGGAAGATGATGTTTTCAATGGAATGAAAACATAATTGGGACTATAATTCATGTTACATGATTAAAATAGAGGTGGGTCAGTAGGTATAACATGTACTTGTCCATCATGTTCAAACTTGACACAACGGTGAAAATTTGAGGGTACACATGCCATAACATGTATCCAAAGTCATCCAAGTAGTATGTTATATTAAAACTCTCCTTACACAACATAGAAGAGCTCAAGAATAGTGTGGGGACCTACATGGATATGTAAGACAATAGTGCCCACCATAGTAGCTATGGTATCATTACAGGAGTAGAGTACCACATCAGTTTGAGACATGTAATTATCGATAAGGGCTAGTTGTTTATAGGCATAGGTGGAAATAATATTAATACTATCTCCCCCATCGATCATGACTAAAGCTACAAGGTGTTGAATTTGAATTTATAAATTATTGAAAGAAATTAGGGAGATGGAATTAAGGGAGTTGACTAAATCTATAAGAGGTTGGGGACCATCCAATTGTACCTCCATCCCCTGAAAGGCACTTATACTCATGTAGTTTGGTGAAGTTTGGATGTTGGGATGAGGTTTGGATTAACTCATACAAAGACATTTTTATAGGAGTTTGGTGAAGTTGTTTCACCATTGAGCTTTGAATAACATCCAAAGATGTTTTTTTAGGAATTCCCAAGATGGAAATCTTAGGATTAGGAGGAGTGTCTTGCTGAAGGGATGAGCCTAAGGAGTAGAGACCTTTTCCTTAGATTTATCTTTTTGGTTTTGTGACCGTATGGCTGCATTGACTGTGTTGATCTAAAATGTAGGTGAAGGAGGTGGTAAAGGGGTTACGACCACATCTTTGGGTTTGAATTTAGGTGGAATAGTAAGAGGAACTATGGATGTCAAAGGTGGAATAAAAATAAGTTGAATGACTGTTGTGAGGGCTTTACAACTCTCAGTATCATGTCTAGGTGAACAATGATATAAACACACTTGTGTATCATTAAAACAAGATGGATTCATTCTAAGAGGACAACAAGGATTAATGGGAGGAAGATTTATTATGGAAGATTACAATAATTGATGTAGGAAAAATCTTTGAGAGCTTGCAAGTGGGCTCACATTTATTGTGCTAGTAGGAGTGGACACCTTCTTATGTTTCGATGTTGAAAAGGTAATTTTACGTGGTGATTTTTTTGGTGACAGTGTAGTTATATGTTTTTATATCACTTTCTTAGTGTCAGATGTGAAAGGCCTACTGGATGGTAAAGGAAGGAGTGGAGGTAACTTAACCTTTTGTTTTGCTTGGGTCAGCAATATTCTAACTATAGTAGAGGGGTGTGGTCCCAAAATGGATGGTAAAGTTGAGGGTGGAGAAGGGATCGATGAGATCTAGGAAGCTTAACATTTTTCTATAATTTAGGTCACAAAACTTTAACTTTTGGTTGAGGAGTTAAATATAATTTCACCTATGGATGAATTAAATTAGAGATGAGGCATACACCTAAGGGCTTGATCCACTTTAATGTGGTAGATTCCTATGAGGGTGAGGGTTTTGACATAGATGGTTGAACTTCTTGTGTTTCTGGTGAATAAGCTACAGCTTTGTCAAAGACCTTGGGGTAAAGGGTAGTGAGAGGGTTGGTGGTAAGTTGACATTCATTATGTTGGGTAAGGAGTTTTAAGCCAGTCCCAAAATGTCGCATGATCTAGCTTCATAGAGTCAAGAAATTATAGAATTTTTACCAAATGTGAGAAGGGTTTAGATGAAGTTGACATAGGCCTTATGGTTGTGTCTCTAAAAGGCTGAGGTGTTTGGGAAAGAAGGAAATTATTGGTTTCTACTACTTCAGGCCAAAGATAAGAAAGAACTACAATGGGGTCCTCTTCGACAGAGATGGGAAAAGAGACATTTTCTGTCATCGGTGGAGGAGAGGTAGGTGAAGAAGGTTCCTCAGGTAAAGAATAGGTATTATGTCTCCATCAACATGTGGGTGAGGGATAGGTAAAGTATGATCCTCCATAGGTAAAACAAGGGGTAAGAGTGGTACAATTAGAGTAGGCACAATAGGTCTCTCATCTATTTTGGGAGTAGATAATACTGACTCCTCTAAGTGCAAAGGTGGAGTGGATGGGGTACTACTCTCTATAGGTGGAGGAGAGGTAGGCGAAGAAGGTTCTTCAAGAGGGTATAATATAGGAATGATGTCCCCTTCAACATGTGGTTGAGGAATGGGTAGGGTGTGGGCTTCAAGTGGTAAGAGGATAGGTAATATTAGTGCAAAAGGAATTGGAATTATAGGATCCTTAGATGGAAAAAGAAGTGGTAAAGGAGGCTCTTCCTCATGAGGGAGTGTAATGGGTGAAATAGGTTATTTTACCTGAGAAGGAAGAATGGGAAAAATAAATGCCACTGAATGTGGGGGAGGAGTCAATGAAATGGGTGTCTCTTATTGAGGGGATGGTTAAACTAGAGGTAAAGGAAGGACCATATTAACCATATGGATATTATGATCACCTGAGTTAGTTATGGTCTGAACAATATTTTGATTGGGTGAATGGTTAGGAAAAGGGTCTTTAAACACATCCATATTTTGATTAGGGGGTGTGTTAGGATTATCCAAGATGAGATCACCTCTATCAAGCATATCTTGAATATTGTTCTTGAATGTCTTATAGTTATTAGAGTTGTGGCCTTTAACTCGATGGTAACTACAACAATCATCTTCTTTATACCAAGTTGGGATAGGATGGGAAGGATTGAACTATATAGGAGGTTTGATTTGAGGAAGGGTTATGATACCTTGTTGCAATATTTTCTCCAAAATGAATGTATATGACTCCCCAATGGGAGTGTATTATCTTTGTTCATACCATTCTTGGAATTGCTTGGTTAGATTTTGGGAAGTTGAGGAATTTGATTTGTTTATGGTTATAGAAGAAGTTGAATTAATGAATAGTGCATTGGTAGAACCTTTAGATTTTTGGTTAGAAGGAGAAGTTTTAGAAGAGGAGTCATTTGATATGGAATTAGGATTCTTACTGTGCAACTTGACTTTGTCTTCATCTATAGCACAAACCTCAAGTTTCTAGGCCATTGTAAAGGCCTCATCAAATGTGAAGAAAGTTTGTACCTAGAGTGTGGATGAGATGTGATTAGAACATGACCTTGAGAAGAGCTCAGTAAGCTTAGGTTGGGGTAAGGAGAAGGAGAGTTGATTGATCAATCTTCTCCAATGAGGGGAAAAATCTGTAATAAACTCATCATCAAATTGTTTGATAGAATAAAGGTCTGTTATAGAAACCTTTTTAGAAATGTTAATAGAGAAATGGTCTAGGAATATTTGTGCGAGTTGTGTAAACAAGAAAAGGGAGTATTGAGGTATAGAGCTATACCAATCCAAGGCAGTACCTAAAAGGGACATAGGGAAAGTGCAAAGTAATAATGCATCATCATGTCCTATTAAATAACAAGCATGTCTTAATGCTCACAAGTGCTATTGTGGGTCCTCTTTACTCTAGAAATGAGTAAATTTAGGGAGATCCCATTGGATTGGATAAGGGTGAATAGGCACAGAAGGATGGATGGGTTCATTGCATATTTGATCATAAGATAACAAATTCTTTGAACCAAAAAATGGATGTCTCTATATTAGACATCTTGTCCATCAGCATCTTAATGAGGTCTGGAGGGGGATTAGTTTGGGGGATACCTCTTAAATTATAGGGAACTTGATAGGAAGTAGAGGGAGCATATGAGATAGATTTTTGAGGTTGTGTTGGGGAAACATAAGGATAATGAGTCATAGGTTAGTTTGAAAAAATAAAAGGGGTTTATCCCATTGGGTTAGAGACTATGCTTTGGTTGGTTGTTGTTATTGTAGGTTGGATTATTGGCAGGGTTAGACTAGATGAAGGCTAAGTCATAACTCAAGTAATTATAGGCATGAGGGTAGATGGAATATGTACCACTTAATTCTAAAATGGGGTAAGACTTGACTGAATTAGTTGTGGTTGTGAAAGTAGGGAAGTTGCACTAGGGTTTAGGTGGGATTGGGTATTTGGCGATGCTTAATTTTGGACATTGTTTATAGTTGGGTTATTCATCAAAGTGGTGGTTTGGGTAACTATGGGGAAAATAGTGGAGGCAGCTCATAGCAAAGGTAATGATGAAGGGATACCACATTGCGATCAATAAATTTATTAAAATCTTGATCTCCCTCAGGCATAATGGGAATTTGGTTGGGTTTGGGAGTATGCTCTGTATCTAAATTATGCTCTATGATAGAATCAAAAGTGAGAGGGGAAGGTAGAAATGGTTGCCAACTTACGTAATTGGCAAGAATTTTGGCTTGAGATCGCATCAATACCATGCAAGAAGATGTTAGGATTGTGGAGCTAAAAGCTTCACTGATGCAGACATGGAGGAGGTTGCAGAATGAGTTGCTGAGTGTCAGAAGTGTTTGGCGTTGGTCTGGCCAACCGGCGTCGGCAGGGTGAGACAGGAAGGCAACCGACGTCGGTCATATATCGGCCGGCGTCGGCGACCCCAGGCGGACAGGGACCGACGTCGGTCGCCTGTGTAGTTCGACTGCGAGTTAATTACGGGCAGTGAACTAACGAACCAAGAGTTTGCATGATGAGTGCTAATTTTAGACTCATAGCTGCGGATCTAATTATGGTAATTAGATGTCTAATCATTATTTGGATGAGATCTATATAATAGACTCATGGTTGTATTGTAAAAGTGTGCTAGGGAGTAAGAGAGCATAATTATAAGCTCCTTCTGTGTGTGAGGTAGAGTTATGGTGCGTTCCTCCTAGTGCCACAGTACCAGGTGTGTTGGTGCTGGATTGGAGAGCCAGCTGGGTTCTTCAAGAGTGTAGGATCTTGGTCACAGTTGCATGGCCTATATAGGAGATCTACATGGTAAGTAAGATCATTGATCTGCAGGTGTATGTGTGTGCAAGGTCGAGGTTCACAGGTGAATAGAACCATTGCTTGATTTGCAGGTGTGCAAGGTCATACAGACAGCAACACAACAGGGAGCAGTATCAGGCAGGATCTACTTGGAGTACAGGTGTGTACTCAGATAGAGCAAGAGGAAGGCAAGGGAGTTCCTTCCATAAGTATGGTCTGTTGAATTGCAGGTTGTTGCAGATTCATGGGAGATCTACTTGAAGTACCTTGAGTACTTGTGGAGCACGTGGAGTGCTTGTGGAGTGCGTGGAGCACTTGTGGTGTGCGTGGAGCATGAGAGGTGAACACCAACTCTGTATTTGAGTTGGGTGTTGGGACCTGTGAGAGGGAGAGCTTTGGGGAGAAGAATTACTGTTCACTTGAGGCGTGGGAAACCTCTGTAAGGTGGTGGAGAAGAAGTGGCATCTTCTTTATTGTATTCTTTTCTGTATAAAGTGTTAATACAATTTGGTATTGTCTCTCATATGTTGTGTTATTCTGAATTCTAGTTACTTGGTGAATCTGGTTAATTTCCACATATTAAGTTGCTTGGTATTGGTAATCAAATTGTGTTCTTCCGGTGTACATCCTCCCAACAAGTGGTATCAGAGCCTTGGTTGTAGGTTCTTGAGCTTGATACCAACAGGTGGTATCTGAGCTGAGGTTGGAGGAAGCAGGTTTTGTGTTTGGTTACAGGGCACTCTCAGGGGTTTCTGATCGAGTGGGAGTAGAGCAACAGCAGATCAAAGTAAGCTAAGAATGGAGGAGTTGAAAAGCACAGATGGTCACTCACGGTCCTATGGAAAGAAAGAGCAGGTAAAAGATTATTGTTGGTTGGTAACAGATCAGCATGAAGAAACTGAAGATACAGATGTAGCAGGTGTTGTTGCACAGGATGTGTTTGCAAGTTTCTTGGATAAAGTTGAATCTTGGATAAAAGATTCGGTTGCCTCTTTCCATGCAGTTTCAGGTAGAGGAGCTGGTGAGCCTTGCCAAAGAATTGGCAAAGGAGAAGTGAAGCTGAAATTGCAGGCGGCCAACACACAGGTGTTGATGAAGGTCATGCAGGTCCCAGGTTTGGAGATATGGCTAATTTCTTCAGAAAGATTGGGTGATGAGAGATGCACAAGAACTCTCACAGCGGATGCACTTGAATTAGCTGGTGGTAAGAAAATAGGTATCCTTTATCTACTTGTTTATATTACTGATTCTTCTTTTGTTGCGGAGACGTGGCTTCGTAGGCTTGGTCACATGAGCAGGAAGGAGATGCATGTTCTTAAGCGGAAGACAGATATATTTGATAGGCTTAAGAACTGGAAAGCCTTGGTGTTTATGGAGGAGATGGCAGACAGAACCCAGTGGATGTGGCTGGATACTTCTGAGCAGGGCAGTTTGGACATGGATATTGATTCAAAGAAGCTCGCGGGTAAAAAGTCATCACTCACAGGCGAACACAGGTACCGATGTCGGTCAGGAGGAACCGGTGTCGAACAGACAGGTGCCGAGGTCGGTCATGTGCAGACCGATGCCGGCGATGTCGGGCAGGGTAAGACCGATGTCGGTCATGGGACCGACGTCGGCAGTTTGTAAGACCGATGTCGGTTAGGAGAACCGACGTCGGCAGAAGGGACACCAGCGCAGGCAGGTTGGTAGTCAGGTACAGACGCATGGAACTGACGTCGGTCGGATGCAGACTGTGGAGTGGCCGAGGTCGGTCACTGTAAATGGATTTTGGGTGGACAGCACGCTGTCAAGGAGTCTCAAACACCCATACGGAGGACTGAAGGCGTAAGTAGGCCCTCAAATTTGTTGTTCCTCTTCTTCATACATGTTGCTGATTGTAGAGCAGGAAGGATCCAGGAAACAGGTGTGAGCTTGGCATGGATGAGGATGTGATTCCTTGGAGGAGAACCAGACAGGTGTGTTTTGGTAGGGTTACCAGCAGGTATGAAAGCACAGAGATGAATGGATACCTTAGTAGAAGAATAGAGAGAACGGATACATGAGACAGAAGACCAGGTATATGGTCTTGTGGAGCTGCAGGACAGTGGTACAGGTTTTGACAGGTGGAGGACGAAGCATGGCTTCAGTCAATGTCAGGGTAACTACTGTGGTTTTGTCTTACCAAGGGGATGATGAGTCGCGACATCATTCTGTAGCTGTATGTGGATAGTATGCTAGCTAGCAGGGGTGTACATACAGGGTTTTGCTGAGCTAAGGGTAAGATTAG
Organism: Torreya grandis; assembly: GCA_037957365.1. Classification (NCBI taxonomy): domain Eukaryota; kingdom Viridiplantae; phylum Streptophyta; class Pinopsida; order Cupressales; family Taxaceae; genus Torreya; species Torreya grandis. Next base: position 176,589 of record JARHVA010002605.1, read on the forward strand.
TTCAGTGGCATGTCATGAGGAGTTTGGAGCAGCAGAATTCTTTGACATGGGAGGCATGGAGATCACAGGTTGATTTTGTCTCGAGTGGGAGCTGATGTGAATCAGGTGTTGACGAGGTTCGAGATGCAGAGCCGGAGCACACTAAGGGCTGGACAGGTACAGTGTCCGAAATCACATGAGGTCTGGTATAGACCTGAGTATTCCCATGCAGTGGGAGCTGTCAGAGAGTTAGGAGCCAATTCGGGGAAGTGGGTTCTCAGGTTTTCTGAGAGGGACTGGCAGCAGGTGTTGCTATGCAGGGTCAGGACTTCACTACATGTATTTGTAGGTTCGGATGTGGCAGGTTACTCGGATGACAGGTGGTACACCATGGGATGTGTGGTGGGTTGTCTTCAGGTGGGAGCTTGAAGAGGGATACAAACCAGGAAATAGATTAGACGGAGTACAGGTACAGGTACAGTGCAGCTATTTATCTCCAAGTGGGAGATTGTTAGGATTGTGGAGCTAAAAGCTTCACTGATGCAGACATGGAGGAGGTTGCAGAATGAGTTGCTGAGTGTCAGAAGTGTTTGGCGTTGGTCTGGCCAACCGGCGTCGGCAGGGTGAGACAGGAAGGCAACCGACGTCGGTCATATATCGGCCGGCGTCGGCGACCCCAGGCGGACAGGGACCGACGTCGGTCGCCTGTGTAGTTCGACTGCGAGTTAATTACGGGCAGTGAACTAACGAACCAAGAGTTTGCATGATGAGTGCTAATTTTAGACTCATAGCTGCGGATCTAATTATGGTAATTAGATGTCTAATCATTGTTTGGATGAGATCTATATAATAGACTCATGGTTGTATTGTAAAAGTGTGCTAGGGAGTAAGAGAGCATAATTATAAGCTCCTTCTGTGTGTGAGGTAGAGCTATGGTGCGTTCCTCCTAGTGCCACAGTACCAGGTGTGTTGGTGCTGGATTGGAGAGCCAGCTGGGTTCTTCAAGAGTGTAGGATCTTGGTCACAGTTGCATGGCCTATATAGGAGATCTACATGGTAAGTAAGATCGTTGATCTGCAGGTGTATGTGTGTGCAAGGTCGAGGTTCACAGGTGAATAGAACCATTGCTTGATTTGCAGGTGTGCAAGGTCATACAGACAGCAACACAACAGGGAGCAGTATCAGGCAGGATCTACTTGGAGTACAGGTGTGTACTCGGATAGAGCAAGAGGAAGGCAAGGGAGTTCCTTCCATAAGTATGGTCTGTTGAATTGCAGGTTGTTGCAGATTCATGGGAGATCTACTTGAAGTACCTTGAGTACTTGTGGAGCACGTGGAGTGCGTGGAGCACTTGTGGTGTGCGTGGAGCACGGGAGGTGAACACCAACTCTGTATTTGAGTTGGGTGTTGGGACCTGTGAGAGGGAGAGCTTTGGGGAGAAGAATTACTGTTCACTTGAGGCATGGGAAACCTCTGTAAGGTGGTGGAGAAGAAGTGGCATCTTCTTTATTGTATTCTTTTCTGTATAAAGTGTTAATACAATTTGGTATTGTCTCTCATATGCTGTGTTATTCTGAATTCTAGTTACTTGGTGAATCTGGTTAATTTCCGCATATTAAGTTGCTTGGTATTGGTAATCAAATTGTGTGCTTCCGGTGTACATCCTCCCAACAGAAGAAGTATAAATAGTATTACTACCCTGTACCAATGATAGAATAAGGAAAAACTAAGTTTGAGTATAGGTAAGTGGGCTATTTTAGCTTGCTATTTTGAGCAGATGATAATTGCACAGTCATCGATATCGATCACTTGATCAATGTTGGTAGGAAAAGTTTGTTGACATCAGTGGAGTAACCAATAACGGTAGGTAAAATCTACCAATGCCGATAGAGTTAATTGATGTTCATCACTATGATATTCTGGGAGATAGAAAATCCAATGTTTTAGAAAACAATAAGTTGAAACTAGGTAAAATAGTGGATGTAAGAGGTTTGTGTAAGAAGGAAGAACACTAAAAAAACCTAAGATAACAAGTTATAAAAATTAAGTATTAGAAATAGTATTAATTTTGTGAATCAATAGGAAAACATCCTTACCAACTCCAAAATATAGAAAGCAAAATCAAAGCAAAAAAAGAACATATAGCCAGAAACTATTAAATCTTAGAGATTAATTTTTAGTCTCATGTTAACTTATTCCTTAATCAGATGGTGAAAAGAGAATTTGGTTATTGAAGGTACTAGAAAGCAATCTAGATCTGATTTTAGGTTAATTTTAGTGCTTAAGAGGAAATATGTGCTAGACTAGGTATGTGGCTTGTTATAAGAGCTTGCTCTCTGAACTTCATAGACTTAGAGCCAAGCTAGGTTGCTTAGCCAAATAATACCTTCTGTCTAGAGTTTATACTTTGTCAGAGAATTAAATGGGTTCTCTCCTTGGTGGTGAAATCCAAGTAGGATAGTTGGGTAGGGTAAGGTGATCCATTAGGTGATGGAATCCTGATGGGTCTTTTCTTAGGTGAGTTTAGATGTTTTTTTGTGTGGATGTGATTTGGTTGTGTAACATAATTGCACTACAATTTATTCAAAATGCTTGTAATTAACTAGGTGAGTTAATATGCAACAAGCAAACAATGAAATGCAATAAGTTTTAAACCCAAATCTGAAATGTTTAGATTTAGATGAAAACAAATATGAAATAAGAGTAGAGAATGAAATTCACTATCCTAATGTGCATGCAAGAATAAGTAAATAAGAGATTATTTTTAACTTGTAAAAAAATGATAAATTGCTTTTAGAGACAAAGAGAAAAGGAAGAAAATTTTAGTTTAATGCTTTTAAATAAAAAATAAAATGTTTAATTTTTCATTTTAAGAGAGAAGAGAAGGAGAAAGTGTAAGAAATGAAATTTTCATTATAATACAAATATATGAATGCTTAAAGTAAGAAATGAACCCAAGGAAAACTCTAGGGTCCTACCAGGCGTGCCAAAAATGTTTCGCTAAATTTTGTCTATTTCAAGTCTAAAGGAAAATAGAAAATAATGATATGGATAAGTGATTAGAATGAACCTGGATTGGTTTGCACACCGTATCCAAACATTGTGAGCACTCCTCTTTGGATGGGGAGCACTAATTGAAAGTAATAAAGCACTACCACAAGATTTTTGTTAGTAGATAAATGAATGGGCTTCCAAGCTATGCACTTGTTCCAGGAAGTGTGAAACTTCCTTAGAGATGGCAGTCCACTTTTGAGAGACAAAAGAGTAATAAATAAATAAAAGAGAGGTAAAGAGAGATAATATTAACATTATTCACAACTTAAGTGTAGCAGAGAGTGACAAGGTGTAGGTAGTGTATTTTATTTGTATTTTAGAAGTTATTTGGGTATGCTTTTGAAAGGTTAGGAAATATACAATTGTTGACATCGATAGGGGAGTGACTGATATTGGTTATACTACCGAGGTAGGTAGTGAAGGTGACTGATGTTGGTTAGGATACTGAGGTCGATAGGGGAAATAATTGCCCAAGAGCTTGTAGAATGATTTTTTGGGTCTAGGAAATGGTTTTGATCAGGTTTAAGAGGTTGGGGAGAGTTATGAGAGAGAGAGTAGTTTGGGTAGTTTTGGTGTGTCAGGTCAAGGGGAAATAAGAAAGGAAGCTTTGTAACTCCCTCATGGGGGTTCGATTAGGAGTGTGTAAAGTAATGAATATTAGATATGAAGTGATTAAAAAAGTAAATAATTAAAAGACCTATATAATAAGTGATGTACTTAGCTATAGTGGTCACTAAATGATAAGTTCCAAATTGATGGCTGATATCAGGTTGTCTAAATCGATGGCCTAAATGAAGAGAACAAGTAGGTGCTATTAGTCCTCAAGAGCTTAGTTATTGATCATGATTGACTTACACAAGATGATATTAAGCTAGAATGTCAAAATTTGAATGCCTATAGCTTGAATACAAGTAAGAATGAATTTTATTGATTTTTGTTGACCAAAACTTTAGGTTAGAGTTTGGCTTATATTACTGATGTTGGTGATCCTACCGACATCGACCATGGGTTGACCAATATTAACATCCATATAATATGTAAAGATTACTATTTTTGGCCTATTTTCTATTACTCTTCATGCCAAATGTGGCACCCATTACAAAATAGTAAAAATAAGAGGTTAAAAAGGAGGTAGTTGATTAGGAATTTAGTTTTGAAGTGAGAATAAGTCTTGGGTAGTTAGGATGAGGGGACCAAGTATTGAGGTGAATCATCAAGTGAAAATTAGTCATAGGGAAAGGTGGCCAGGTAAGGTGGCAAAAAGGGGTTTTTAATTAAGTTAATTAAGTATTTTAAATTAATTAAATGTGTGAAGGGTAAACACATGGCCTAGGGAGGTTAATTATTATTATTGAAAAATGGGATAAAAAGGGGTTTTGACACATGAAGTTAAAGATGTGTGTGTAACGTAATTTTGGTGTCTAAAATAACCTCAAGATCAAGATAATTGTAGAATCATTTCATAGAACAGGTTCAAAGTAGAACACTAATCTAGACCTACAAGTAACATTAAAAACTACCTAAAAGAAGTTAGAAAGGAGGAAAATGGATGAGGAAAATTATCCTTCACATAATTCCATCTTGAAAAAATCACCAAACCATATCTAAGGCAAGAGATAGGCTAATAAAGTCTCATATTAAATCAAGGGGTAGTTCTTATAAATTCTTAACAGGGTTGAGCCTAATCAAACTGAGCATACTTTGTAGTATCCTAAAGAGTTCCATGTCTCCCAAAAAATGAAAAAGGTATAGAATATGAGAACCCTTACAAAGGAAAAGAGAATGGGATAATATAAGAGAAGGGGAAAAGAGATAAGAGATGTGGGAATATGCCATCAGAATAAGAACACTTTGTCCCAGGTCATTAATTGAACTTGAAATAATAGATTTTCTCCTTAGCCAATGAAAGCCTTGCCACCTTTTTGATCTATCAATACACTATATATGGCTTATTGAGTGAGAAAGTGACCAAATTCTCCAAATATGCATTTAATTATCCTATCTATAGTTCCCAACACTAGACCTTTTCTTTGAAGCTTCATGCCATCTCTCACTTGAAGACAAAACTTCATGTTCATAGATCTGATAGAATCATGACTTTGTGCATTTTAGGTGGCTGCTTGTCGAGACTATGGCCATGTTAAAGGATGAAGACCCTTTACATTAATAACATCTCTAATTTATCTTCATCTTTGGATCATAGGTCTAACTATAGGTAGAAAACCAATCAAGGTTATTGGTTTTCATATAGTTTCCATATTAGTACAAACCTATAGACTATATATCACTTTTATGTATTATAATAGGTCCAAATAGACCCATCCTATTTATAAAATAACCAAAAATCCATATAAACATAGATAAATCCTTATTAAAATGGTGAACACTATTGTAGAAACAACCTTGTTTGAGCAAAAATATGAACTAGAGATCCATATTTAGCCTTAATGTCAATCCATATCTATTCTTTAACTTGATTACATCATCATGTCTCTTTAATGGCATTTAATTGAGATTTAATGGTGATATTATAGCCCTAAAAACCCTTATTTTCCATCGTCAAAAATGGCTTCTCAACCCTCATCAAAAATTGTGGGCTCGCCTTTGTTGTAATTAGCCATCAAAAGCTGACTCGACTCATTGACATATTGACTCCTCTCACTCCGTCAATTTTGATTTTTACAAATTCCCATGAGTCATTGATCCTCTAAAAATTTAATGCACTATTGACACTTATCATTCATGCATTTGATCTTGAGATTTGTTGACCCCTTTAACCTCTACTCATTATTGATTTGGGATGCTTGATCAAATGCCAATTGTTGATCTATTAGGATCCACTATTTGAAAACCAACGATTAGTTCATGATCTTAAAAATAACATCCCCACTCCTATTAAATGACATTCACATGACTATCATTTACATCCTATAGACTACCAAATTTAATCTCAAATGGATTTCGTTTGCTTTGTCTAAAACTTGACATCTGTGCGACTGTCTTATGCTTTTAACCAACTTTGAAGGCTTAGATCTTGAAGGGATATAATCATGAAGGCATAAAATTTGTAGGAGATGTTATTAATAATAAAGGGATGAAACCACTTGATTTTCTAGTCCCAAGAGCCTTCTAAGTGTGTCTAAAAAATTCTCAAGTTGACTAGTCCATTCATTCCTATATGACGTCTTGATGATAGTCTAGGTTATTTGGATAAGTATGGAAAAATTATAAAAATATTACTAATGAGACAAATTTGAACATGCATAACTTATTTTTTGCTTCAAAAAATGACCAAAACTTAGTCCATAGCAACTAGGGATGAAGCTAGACAAACCCATATGATTAGTTTTTCTTGAGACTACCACATTTGCAAGATATGGCCTCATCAATATTCTCACTTGGCTCTATTTGAGCTTCTTCAAAAATGGTTAAGTATGGAAATTTTGTGGATTTTTCCTGATAGGCCAACTTTGGGTCTTCATATATTTTTATGTGCTTTGGCAGGTGACCAAGAACTTGGTACATATGTTCTAGGGATGAAGCTAGACAAAGTCATATGACCAATTCTCCCTAACTTTTTAGGAATCAAGAAATTAAATAATAATAATAATAATAATAATAATAATAATAATAATAATAATAATAATAATAATAATAATAATAATAATAATAATAATAACATGCAACATGGAATTTATTCCTCAAAATCATAGTAGTAGAGACATATGAAAGAAAATTTAGATCTAAGTAAATACACACATACACGGATATAATGTGGTTCACCCAATGTGGGCTACATCCACCAAGAAGCTCTCTATAATATTATAAAAAATAATACAAGACAACTCTCAAAAAGAAATATCTCATAGAGATAAATTTATCCAACCCAAATTCACACTAGAATTCTTGAGATGCTAAGCTACACCTCAAACCTAATCACACCAACCAAAGAGAGAATACAAAGCTCAAAAATGAGATGCAAAATTCAATGTATAATGTGTTCCCCCTCACACTTATTTATAATTTCCAAAAACCCTTGAAAAATGTGCCATACCTTAGACATAAGCATATAGCCACCAAAATGGCAACAAATAAGGGAGGTTACAACCAACTGGGATAAAGATAATCCCCTGATTCTCTCAACCACCTTAAATCATGCCCACTTCTCCATAAAATGTGCCAAAAATGTGGGAAGTGGTTAACACACTCAAAAAAAGTGCCCCACCATTTATGAAATTAAAATTACATGTTAAAAATTTCCATATTAATATTATTTTAACCTTAGGGTGTTGAAATAGGATCCACATTCAACAATCTCCCACTTGGAGTTCATTTCTCCTTAAACAAAATTTAACACTCCTCCATGATTTTCACAAATACCAGCCAAATCTAAACATAACCTCAAATTCTCCAATGCGAATACCTTGGTCATCATATCCACAATATTTTAGCTCATATGTATCTTCTCTAGCTTCACCATATTTTCCTCCAAAGTTGTCCTAATGAAATGATACCGCAACTGTATGTGCTTCATCCTTGAGTGGAAATCAAAGTTCTTGGCTAAATGTATAACACTCTATCACTATTTAATCCCCTAACTTACTACTTATGCCACAACTCATTAAGTAACTATTGTAACCAAATCATCTCCTTTTTAGCCTCTGTAGCAACAACATACTCAACCTTTGTGGTTGATAAAGCCATAACCTTTTGTATCTAGGAAATTCAAATAACCACTATATCCTCGATATTAAATACATAACCTATTGTAATCCTCCTAATATCAACATCCACATCCATATCCAAATCCACATAACCATACAAAATGGTGTTTGATCCACCAAAACACAATGTTATACCCATGGTTCCTCTCAAATATCAAATAATTTACTTCACTACTTGCTAGTGCTAATAACCTAAATTACTCATGTACCTACTTACTACTCCTAGTACATGGGCAATATCTAGCCTAGTACAAACCATAACATACATCAAAATACCAACCACTGATGAGTAAGGTACCTTGGACATCTTTAGCTTTTCTTCTTCTATCTTGGGATACTGCTCCTTTGATAATCTGAAATGTCCTACCAAAGGAGTCCCAATCGACTTAACATCCTGCATACTAAACCTATCCATAAATTTATTCACGTACTCTTCCTCGGATAAGATCAAGTTCCTCTCCTTCCTATCCTTAGTTATCCTCATACCAAGGATTTGCATCACTATACCTAAATCCGTCATAGAAAAGGAATCACCAAGTTGCTTTTTGAGTACTTGAATCTATTGCATGTTCTTTCCTACAACCAACATGCCATCTACACACAAGCATATGATAATATAATTACCACCCTCAAATCTCTTGACATACATGTAATGGTCAGAATGACACCTAGAGTAACCCTTTTCCAATATAAAACTATCAAACTTCTTATACCATTGATGTGGAGCTTGTTTTAGGCCATATAATCTCTTCTTTAGTTTTCACACTAATTTCTCCTTTCCTTCAACCTCATAACCCTATGGTTGATCCATATATAATTCCTCCTCCAAATCACCATGAAGAAACATAGTCTTCACATCTAATTCTTCTAAGTGAAAATCCTCTATTTCATCTATACTAAGTATAGTTCTAATAGAAGTCATCTTAACAATAGGAGAAAAATGTCATCAAAATAAAAGGCTTTATTATGTGCAAACCCCTTGATCACCAACTAAGCCTTATACCTTTTCCTTCTTTCATCCTCTTCTTTGATTTTCTATACCCACTTTTTTTGTAATGCTCTCTTTCCCTTGGGTAGCTTCACCAAATCCCACCTCTGGTTCTTCATGAGAGAACTATGTTCCTCTTCCATGGCCTGTTCCCACTTCTTCCTAGCATTCACCTACATTACTTCCTGAAAACATTTTGGTTCTCCATTATAAGTAACAAATAACTCAAATATGAGGAAAAATGTTTAAGAGATCTTCTTACCCTAGAAGACCTTCTTACTATAGGAGTTTTGGGTTCCTATGTAGGAGGTTCCTAAATTGTCTCCTTAGACACCTTACCATTTATAATATCATCCAACAATGTGAACTCTTTTTGTTGCTATTCATGTAATTAATCCTTATACATGACCTTTTATTTTAAAGACAACATCTCTAGATCATAATATTTTCTTGTCTCTAAGACTCCAAATATGGAAACCAAAGTCATCCTCACCATAACCAATAAAGGTGCATCTCTCAAAATTAGCCTCTAACATGGTCTTATCTTTCTTGGCAATATGAACAAATGCCTCACATATAGATACTCTAATAAAATAATAATTAAATTTCTTCCCAGACCAAAAATCCTTAGGTATGGCTCCATCCAAAGGCACTAAAAGTCCTCTTTTAATCAGATATATTACTGTGCTAATTGCTTCTACCCAAAATATTAGGGGTAGCCCTGCATACAACCTCATGCTCCTAGCACTCTCCATGATTATCCTGTTCATCCTCTCTAACACTCCATTCTCCTATGACATCCTTGGGACTATCCTTTGTGTACAAATTCTATTTTGTGAATAATAATCATCAAATGCTTTGCTACAATACTCACCTCCATTGTCTGACTTGAGACATTTCAACTTGAGACCTTTTTCATTCTTAACCAAAGCTTTCCATCTCTTGAATGTTTTAAATACATCATATTTCTTCTTAATGCAATAAACCTAAACTTTCCTAGTTGCATAATCAATAAATGTAACATAGTAATTTGAATCACCAATAGAAGATACCTAAGCTATCCCCCATACATCTGAGTGAACCAACTCCAACTTATTCTCCTTCATGCATCTAACCCTCAGGAACTTAACTCACTTTTGCTTCTCGTACACACAATCCTCACAGAAGTCCAAATCAATCTATTTCAATTTGAGCAACTTGTCTTTCAATATCTCCATGCCCTTCTAGCTCATATGATTGAGCTTTTAGTGCCACAAAGTTGCATCTCCATCTACAATAACTAAATTATAGTGATCAACACTACTAGTCAAATACAAAGTTCCAAATTTATTACCTCTCACAACCACAAGAGCACCCTTGGTAACTTTCAAAGAGTCTACTATAAACATCACCAAATAGTCGTCATTGTCCAACTACCCCACTGATGTTGAGTGTGGAGCCCTTTGGGGCTATCACATGACCATAGGAATAAATTTTGCAGGCCTAAAGATCTCCAAGGATGTAGGGGGAATAATTTTCATGTTCTCCACATGTGAGTAGAATATTCCTTGTATTCCTAATTTTATGTATTCCATATTTTATGGAATTAGTTATTAGATATTTATTTCCATGTGACTTCCTATTTTATTAGAATTAGGTCTATCTCCCTTATTTTTAGGGAGATTGGTTATTTCTTGGAATATGTTATACCTTCTTTGTTATGTGGAGTTGGTTGAGATCACATGTTTTTGGGAAAATGTTGCCTTAGAAGGTGGAGAGATGAATATGGCATGTTCCTCCTTGGGATAGATTATGGATAAGATTGATGAAGTGGAGGAGGGTTGTCACATGTTGGATAATGCTTATCTTGGATAAGCATTGCACATTTGTGCCTCCTTTTGTGGATTTTCTTCATTTTATTATATAGATAGGGTGTGGTGTGGCCTTTAGAGGTTGATGGTTTATTTGTAGGGTGTGGCTTTGAGGATCAAAGTCAAAGCGCATGTGTTTTAAAAAGTATGGGTTTTAATTATAGGGTGTGGTTTAGAAAATTGTGAGATACAACATTGCACATGTGCAAGTGAAAGTGTAGCTTTTTGTGTAACACTTTTTATAGGAGATTTTTTTATCTCTGTGAGAGTTCATTATAATATTGTTTGAGATTACTGATTTATTTGAGAAATTTCATTGGTGGAAGTAGCCCACATTGTGTGAACCACATTAGATCTATGTTATCTATGTTTTTATCTTGATCTCATTTGTGCTTTCATATTAATGGTGAATTAAGGAATGTTTTCATGATGCATGTTATTGCATAACTTTAGATCTAGACTTAAGTGTTTTTATTCCTAACAACTGATATTAAATTCTACCTTAACTATGGGATATGTTTGGCATCCTTTAGTAGCCATGTGTTCCCATTTTGCATATTCACCTAAACACAATGTTTCCCTACTATACTACATGGTTCATCATCACCAAGATAAACATGTCCAAAATTTCCTTGAACATAATTAGTAAAATGATGCTTATGTGGGGTGGAATGAAAATAAGCCCCAAAATATAATACCCAAGATTCATAAAAATTATCCAAGGAAAGAATAAAAACATCCTAACTAACAACACCTATTGTCATATTTACCTCCTTGGTCTCCTCATGTTTGGTCTTCTTATCCTGAAGTTCTCAACATTCCTTCTTTGTGTGTCCACTTTTCCCATAGTGCCAACACACCATCTTGGATTTAGATTTAGATCTTCCTCAACCCTTTGACTTTTCATAGTTTCTTTTTCTTCTATCTTTTTGTCTCCCTCTAGTATCTACTATCATATCATTCCTTAAATATGATTCCCTGATGCTTTTCCTTTGCATTTCCTTGCTAAGAATTACACCTATAACATCCTTAAACTTTAAACTTCCCTTAGTAAGGATGAAATTAATCACAACCATAACCAAGTTATCCCAACTATTAGGTAAGGATAAAAAAACAAATAAAGCCTTAACTTCATCTTCAAATTTAATACCAATAGAAGTTATCATACTCACAACTGTATTAAAATCACTTAAATGATCAACTACATTAACCATTTTTAAACATTTTCATATTAAATAACCTTTTCATTAAATTTTTTTTATTAGAGGCAGAAGATTTTTCATATAACTCCCCTAATTTATTCATTAGACCAAATGTGGTCATCTCCTCTAAAATATTGAAAGAAACTAAAGATGCAAGACACAACCATATGGCTCCTAGAGCTTTCCTATCAAGCGAATTCCAAACTTCCTAATCCATACTTGAAGGTTGGCTTGCTTTCCCCATCAAAGGGAAATGAATATCCTTCTAAAACAAGTAATACTCCATCTGCATCTTCCAAAATCCAAAATTTTTCCCATTAAAATTTTCAACTCTAGATCTACCATTATTTGCCATAGCTCCCACTCAAGCTAATATCTTTCCCTATGATTCACCACTTTAGTAAAACCACTAAGTCTAACTCTTATACTAATTGTTAGGAATAAGTGATTAAAAAATAATAATAATTATGTAATAACATGTAACATAGAATTCATTCCTCAAAATCACAATAATAGAGATATGAAATAAAATTCAGATCTAAGTAAATACACACATAAAACTGATATAATGTGGTTCACCTAATGTGGGCTATGTCCATCAAGAATCTTTCTATAATATTATAAACAAGAGTACAAGACAACTCTTAACAAGAAACCTCTTATAGAGATAACTTTCTCCACCTTAAATTCACACTAGAATTCCAAAGATGCTAATCAACACCTCAAACTTGATCACACCAACCGAAGAGAGAACATAAAGCTCAAAAATGAGATGCAAAATATAATGCATAATGTGTTCCCCCTCACCCCTATTTATACTTTCCAAAAACCCTTGAAAAATGCATCATACCTTGGAGATAAGCATATCCCCACTAAAACGGCAATAAATAAGGGAGGTTACAACCAACTGAGATAAAGATAATCCCCTAATTCTCTCAACCACCTTAAATCACACCCACTTCTCCATAAAACATGCCATAAATGTGGGAAGTGGTTGGCACACTCAAAAAATGCACCCCATCATTTGTTAAATTAAAAATTACATGTTAAAAATACCCCATTGATTTTATTTTAACCTTAGGGGTGTTGAAATGGGATCCACATTTAATATAACTCATCCACACATGGAAATTATGACATTAGTAAAGTGCCTACTCAAAATTTCTACCACTTGATCCAAAATGTCAAGATGAATACAATGAAGGACCTGATTAATACTAAGAGATTTCTAAGTCATTCCAAGCACTCTTGACATCCCATGGGGTCTCTGCAATATGCCCATTTTCTCATACATTAGCAATCTAATCTATATGGGTATAAGCTTGGTATGTGGGCCAAAATTGGCCAACATATTTAGTGACTCATAGGGGTTGCATGCCTATCTATGTAAAAGAACCCATACCATGTTTTCCTAATCTAATCCATTAGGCATGAATTCATCTACTCTATTTCAATATGAAACTATTTATAGGGCTAACCCTTTCCAAAACTTCCTCTTGAAGCAACAAGGATAAAAGAATAATAACAAAAGCAAAGGCAAGTGCACATAGGCACTTGTAGGAAGGAAAGAAAAAAATATCCTACTAAACAAAAAATGCACAAGGACACTTGGAAAAAATCATGAAAACTATTCTAATATGTACAAGGTTATAATTTACCAATACCTTCCACTTGGGTCAAATGGAAAACTTTGAGTGCCATTCACTTGTGATAAAATAGGATGAAAAATACCTTACTTTTTAGAGCTCATGATATGTGAGATGAGATGCCTAGATGTCGATCCCTTTGGCCTGATCTCAAGTGGATGAAATGGGATAAACATGTCTCTAATATAGACATATTAGTCTATTTATTCAAGGCCTACCTCATATTGGACTGTATAAGCATCTATAACCTTCTCATTTGATGACTCAATTTCATGCTCTGAATGAAGCACAACATGTGATGGCTCCTCTTTGTCATCCTCCAAATGAGCCAAATACCTGATAGGGCATCCTTTTATCAATATGAATGTTGAGAAGTTATATTTTACCTAGATCCTATATTTTGACACCCCATCATTATGCTCCTCAGGCACAATCAGATCAAAGTTTCGTTTGAGAGGAACATAGCCTACTTCTAAGCCCTTAAACAAGTCTTTCAATATGACTAGAGTTATAATTGTAACTTATGATGAATCATTAGGTTATGTTCAAAATGTATATTTTGACCAGTTATTTCTTAGACCTTCTCACTTGAAGGTATAGGTGTGTCATCTAAGCTTGAACATAAATATTTAAGTTCATCCTAGAAGGCAGCCTCCTCTTGGTCATATGTAGGGATGATAATATTGACCTCATCAAAACTCAATCTATAGTATCTATATTGGTCTTCTTCCTATAAAGAGAGGGGAGGTTCATATTTATAAGCAAGGTCTAATTCATCATGATTTTGATGCTCTTTACTGGTATGCTCATAAAAATGGATCACTCAAGCACCTGAGATGTCTTATTCATTATCCTCATTCAAGGTTTCATCTTTATCTTCCACTTTAAATGAGGGTTGGTCTGACCATCTAGGGTTTAGAACATTACATTTGTCTTTCTCAACTTTATGATTTGATATGCTTTTCTCTTATTACAAACTATCAAGGCTATCTTTATTTGGCACTAATATTGAAGTGTACCCACCTCAGACACCTGGTCTTGATCATATTCTTGATCTATGTAGGATGGACCTTCATTAGTCCATTCAAAATTTGCTCTATTTTCATCTTGAGGGTTGTCCTCATCAGGGTCCAATTCATTAGTGTCAAAGCCATGCTAAGAAGATTGGTCCAATCCTAAATTTTCTCATTTTGGATGAAGTGGATTGCCTATCATGATTTTTTCATAATAGACACTTGTGTTTTCCTATTTAGGCTCATCTATGACTACAAGCTCCTCCTCTATCCTTTTTAAAATAGGTTCTTCCTTCATGAGGGAGATGGTGGGAGGGTGAAAAAGTTCACTTTGCTTGCAACATAGGAGAGTATCTTTCCAACTAGGGACCTTGAAAGATATTTGAGGTAGCTCTTGAGGTAAGGAGAGAGAGTCTTGAAACTCTTTTACACTAATCTCATTAAGCTGAGCTATGGTTATTTGATTCATTTTTTGCAAAACTAATCTTTCCTCTACCAGAACTAGATCTTGGATTGCCTTTACTAACACTTCCCTTTTCATCTTTGTGGCTTCCTTGACTAATTTACATGAGGGTAATGTATAAGACTTGAACACCTTCTCTTTTTATTTAATGGGTGGGGGAGAGGGTGGCTTTACAAGAGATGGTATGAAATAGTTAGGGTCATACAAGAGGATCTAAGATGGAATATCTTCATGCTCTTGAGTGAAAAAGGGTATAGGGGTAGGAGAAGGAAAATTTATTGGCTTAAGATTGAGATACTCCTCCCATTTCTCAAACTCTTCTTCAATGGACAATACCCACCCTTTCATCTCTTGTTTCCCAACATGTGGGTAGTCAACTTCTTTAATGGATGTTTGTACATTCCAAAACTCTTGAAAGAATATATTTATCCTTTCCATGGAGTGAATAGGGAATTCTTGTCTAATATTAACCCCCTCCTTGATGTTCATGATTATTCTTCCTCATTCCAATAGTGCCTCTCTGAGTTCTGATAAGGATGGACTTTGACAAGGTTAACTAGGGGGCTAATCAGGCACTCTTGAAGGTTGAGATTGAGGCTCTTAAGGGGGAGGGTACACAAGGCTCATCTAAATAATCCTAATGACATTCATAAGATATTATCATACTATCTGAATTTTGGATTATGTTTCTTATAATTTCTATATCCTCATTCTTACAAGGTGACCATCTATTCTTGACTAACTGAAGATCACTCTTTGATTTTTGTAGAACATAGCTAGGGATAACTAGAGAAAACTCCAAATTCTTACCAATATTCCTTATCAACTCAATATAAAATGATAATGCTTACTTGAATCCTGAGTAGAATGTAATAGGGTAAGTCTGGTCTTGATAAGGGTAAGTAGAGGACTAATTTGAATGTAAAGGAGGCTGACCTTGGTCATATGCAGGAATAAAAGGAGTACAAAGGCCATGATAGGGTTGATAGGTTATTTGAGGGCCACTTGGGGGGAACACATAAACATTATTTATCTAATAAGTGTGATGCTGAGGTAGATAATAAGTATATATATCAAAATATGGTTGATTATACATCCTAGATTATGATGATTTGGCATTTAGTTAGGTTGTTTAACTAGTTGATCGATGCTCATAGTCGCCATTGATGTTTGTCTGAATACTTCCAAATGCTAATATGTAAAAGAACATCAAAAGTCCTTCCATTGATTTGGACCTTAGTCCCATTAAGCATGATATAAACTATTATAGGATTAATTTTCACCTTTGGAGAGGTTTCTTTAGGCTCTCTTCAATTGATCTATACAATGGGAACAACCCCAGGCTATGGGTCACCTATATTGGGGTTGAACCTCCAAAGAAGGTTGAATTCCTCTTGATGCTCACATAAACTAATGCTAAACTAATGCTTCATAGGGAAAAGGGTTAGAAAGGGGATAAGGGATCCTAAGAAGGTTAACTAGGTGATACACCAAATTTGAAAGGGAAACTCCCATAACCTTGAACCCACACTAGATCTGTAAGAGACAATACTAGCTTATATAACCTCAAGATTAAACTAATTGCATAAGTATTTCATAGAAGTGTTTCAGAGTAGAACAGTAATCTAGACCTGCATGAAGCATCAAAAAATCCATAAACAAAGTCAAAAAGGAGTACAATAGATGAGGAAAATAATTCCATCATGCATAACTCACCAAACCAAATCCAAGGCAAGAGATAGGCAAAAGAAGTCTCAGATTGCATCAAGAGGTAGTTCTTACAAATGCTTAATAGGGTCAAGCCTAATCAAGTTGAGCATACTTCGTAGTATCCTAAAGAGTTCCCTATCTTCTATAAAGATGAAAAATTATAGAATCTGAGAACCCCTAAAAAGAAGAAGAGAATGTGATAATATAAGAGAAAGGGAGAAAAGAGAAGAAATGTGGGAATATTACATTAGAATAAGAACACTTTGTCCTAGGTCATTAATTGAACTTGAGATGCTAATTTTATCCTTAGCCATTGAAAGACTTACCACATTTTTGATCAATCAAGACACTACCCATGGCTTGTTGAGTGAGAAAGTCCACAAACACTCCAAAGATGCATTGAATGCTCCTAACTACAGTTCCTAACACTAGACCTTTTCTTTGATCCTTCATGCCAACTCTCACTTGAAGACAAAAATTCATGCTCATGGATCTGATAGAATCATGGATTTATGCATTTTAGGTGGTTTCTTGTCAAGACTATGGCCATGTTGAAGGATGAAGACCATTTACATTAATCACATCTCTTATTTATCTTCATGTTTGGATCATAGGTTTAACTATAGGTGGAAAACCAATCTAAGGTTATTGGTTTTCCTATAGTTTCAATATTAGTACAGACCTATAAACTATATAACACTTTTTTGTATTATAATAGGTCAAAATAGAATTGTCCTATCTCTACAAGAACTAAAATCCCATATATGCATACATGGATCCTTCTAAAAATGGTGAAAACTATTATAGAAAAAATTGTTCCTAAGTAAAAATATGAACCAAAGGTCCATATTTAGCCTTAATGGTGATCCATATATGTTCCTTAGTTTGACTGCATCATCAGGTCTCTTTAATGGCATTTAGTTAAGCTTTAATGGGGACAAGATGACCCTAAAAAAGCATTTAATGGATTCTCAACCCTCATCAGAAACCCTGGGCTCACCTTTGTCCTAATTGGTCATCAAAATCTAACTCGACTCATTAACATATTGACTCCTCTTGCTTCATCAAATTTAATTTGTATGAATGCCCATGAGTCATTGATCTTATGATATTTGAATATGATATTGACACTTGTCATGAATGAATTTACTCTTGAGATTCATTGACCCATTTAACCTCTACTTACCATTGATCTAAGATGCGTGATCAAATACCAATCATTGATCTATTAGGACCCACTATTTGAAAACCAATGGCTAGTTCATGATCTTAAAAATGACTTCATCACTCCCATCTAAATATGTTCATATGACCATAATTGATGTATTTCAAACCACCAAATTTAATTTTAAATGGATTTCATTTGCTCTATCTAAAACTTGACATCTGTATAGCTGTCTTGTGATTTTGACCAACTTTGAAGGCTTAGATCTTAAAGCACCAGAATCATGAAGGCATCAAATTTGTATATGTTCTTGATACTTAAAGGGAAGAATCCACTTGATCTACTGGTCTTGAGATCCTTCTAAGTGTGTCTACAAAATGCTCAAGTTGTTTGGTTCATTCATTCCCACATGACGTCTTGATGACAATCTAGGTCATTTGGCTAAGTTTGGGAAACTTGGTGAAATTTGACTAAGAAGCCAAATTTTAACATGTATAACTTCTTTTATGCTTTGGTGGATGACCAAAAAATTGGTGCATAACAACTAAGGATAAAGTTGGATAAACCCATATGATCAATTTTTCCTACAACTACTATACGTGTGAGATATGGACTTATACATATGCTCACTTGACTCTATTTGAGATTCTTTGAAAATGGCTAAGTATGGAAACTTAGCACATTTAACTTGAGAGGCCAACTTTGGGTCTTCATATATTTTTATGCACTTTGGTGGGTGACTAGAAACTTGGTGAATATGTTCTAGGGATGAAGCTAGATAAACCCATATGACCAATTCTCCTTAACTCATCCACATGTGGCAATTATGACATCAGTAAAGTGCCTACTTAGAATTTATGTCACTAGACCCAAAATGTCAAGAACAATGAAGGACTTGATGAATACCATGAGCTTTCTAAGTCATTCTAAGCACTCTTGACATCCCATGGGGTGTTTTCAACCTGTCCATCAACTCATCCATTAGCAACTTGATCCATATGGGTACAAACTTGGTATGTGGGCCAAAATTGGACAATAATAACCCTTTAAGCTTGCATGGTATTCCTAAACCTTGTCATCATCTTCTTATGTTCTTTTAAGCCTTATAAAATTGTTCAAATTTTCATTATATGTATCATGGGTTGCTTGAGATATCATCATATAACAGCATGTTTTGAGTCCTTAGGTGATGTGTTAAGTTGTCAAGATGGTCCTTGAGTGAGTGGATAGGTGTCAAAGGTGTTTTGAAGCATAGAGAATGGTCTTTTCCTTGTTTGATAAAGTCAAGGTTTCTATTTTTCATTGCATTTATGTCTTATTTGGCCACTTCTCAAAAGGGGATCTTTGTTAGCATGATATGGGGGTGACTAAGCCTTTCTTGAGTCGTAACATGAGGTCTAAAATATATCTAAGGTTGTATTCTATGGTATACTTATCCAAACCTATTTCAAGTCTTTGTTAACCCTCCAAATCATCAAATTACCCTTCAAACATCTCATATGAGTTAACTCCACATTATAAAACTTTGGAAAAGTGGTGTTTAGGTGTCACCATGTATTAATAGTCTCATTTCCATCCTATTGTCATGACAAGGTGTTTTTTATGCAAAAAAGGGTCTTTTTAGAAGTCAAATACTTTTCCCATTCACGAAATGGGCCCCACACATGTGAAAGTGCGACCTTTAAACTTTCCCTAGTCATTTCTTCTAATTTAAAATGTTTTTTGACCTCTGTTTTCCCTCTTATCATCATCCAAATGGTCTTTCAAGGAACCAAAACCTAAAAAATGCAAAAAAGAAGGGGTTTTGTAAGATTTTTAGGCTTGTATGAACATGTACTAACATGTTAGGGTTAGAGAAAGTCATAAATATTCATAGGAGAATTAGTGTAGGCATTAGATAAGGAGATCTTTGAATTTCAAATACAAAAAGATCAAAAACCATTTCCCTTTCTCCATCTATCTCTTTGGCAATGTTGAAAATCTTTTAGGTTTTTACTCAATCTATAGAGGAGAGAGAAGATGGTGAGCTAATATTTTGGGTAGAGGAAGGGGGTATCATGACCTTTCCATTTTGGTCATTAGTTTGTAGATTTATAGCCCATGATTTATGAATAATGGCTAAGAATATGAGTAGTCAAATTTGTCTTCTTCACCTATGCAAGGGTCAACATCACATCAATTTTAGTGGACTCTTGGAATGGTTTTATGAATTGCTGATTGATTGTGTTTTGTAGGGATATATGAAGTCCTTCCATCTTTCTATTCACCATTGTCTTACATGTGTGAGACCATTCTAGAGAAAAATCTCCATGATCTTCTAAGTTATAGTCTTGTCCATATAACAGTGAGATTTTAAATGAGTTAGCACCTAGGGAAAGACAAAATTTTTATCAACTATTGGAAAGCATTAAATAATTCACTTGATTTAGATGAGTCTTCTCACTTGATATATGAACCTAGAAACACCCAAAACACTTCACATGATCTTCATCTATGAAGTGACCTTGGTAGTTGCAGGTCATACAAAAGAATGTGTCATCCTTTTATGCAAGGAAGGTGTGATATATATGATTTGAATATAATTTAAGTTAGTTCTAAGGTCTCTGAATGGGTTTGTAATCCTTCATAGTATCATAAGATCCCAACCAAAGACCTATGACCTCTATGGACACCTACATCTAGTTATGCCTCTCAATCCTTCAAGGTTGCAGATAGTAAAGGGGTTTCTTGGTCTTTACACAAGTTAAAGATGTAGAGGGAAAATTTAAACCACATTTTAGGCATGGAGGAGTAATTATGGGTATAAGGACCTATGGAAAAGCATGAGATAGGAGAAATCAAGGTTATAGTGGCAATATTAAAGAAACATTGAGGGTATGATGAGGTTAATGAGGTTCAAAGGGTTAGAAGGAGAAATGGAGGGTCATAAAAATGTTAACACCATATGATGGAATAATGATACACCTAATCATATTTGAAATGAGCACTCACAGTTAGCAAGCTTATAATTTTCACCTATAGGCCTAACTATAGAAGAAGGGCAAGTTGAGCATAGAAACCCATTTTAAGGAGACTTCGAGGTGTATGAGATGTAGTCAGGTTGAAATTCCATAACAAAAATATGAGATGTTGTGAATGATAAATAATTTTTTATGGAGAGGAGACTCAAACCACACAATCAAGAACACAAACTGCCTCTTACAAGTCTGTATGAGAGGACAAAGGTGATCAAGTGTGAAGTATACCAGATGGAGATTCAAAATGCATATGCCAGTGAAATAAAATCATGTATGATGTTTCCATTAGTCATGTTAATTCAATGTATCAAGGAGGGGGATTATTACACCTATAAATTAGGTAGGCCTAATTTCCACCTATAAATAGGGTCACATATGAAATCAAAAGTATAAGAAACCCTACATAGGAGTGAGGTATAAAAGTGATAAAATAACCCATAATTTTCTTTTTAAATTATCTTAATGAATTAATTAGATTATTTTGTCCTTTTAGACATTAAGGAGCCTTGATAGGCTATTCAAACCTATTAGACCTAAACAAGCAATTTTAGGCAGGGTCATGAGTAAGAGAGTGAAAGTTGATGAAACATGCATGGTGAGGAGGAGTGAAGGAGAATTAAAGGGCTTAAGACTTATTTAATAAGGTTTTTAGTCTAAAGTGAATCCTTTAGTCCTTTGAGATAGGAAATAGAGGGCTTAATGGCTTAATTATGCCTAAATAAGCCTAAAACTGATATGTATAGGCCTAAACATAGAATCTAAGGACATTTGCATGCTTAAGGGGTGTTTCAGGTTATAAAAAATTAATAGGTACTAAGTGATGATTTCATATATGGTAAGTGAGTCCAAACTTATAAAATTGAGAGTAAATCTCAATAACTAGCCTTGTAAGGTCAGTTGTGTCATGAAGCCTACAAAGCCTAGGCAGGAATGTGAGAAGTGTATAGAGAACAGAGTTGAAAAGGGTATTATCAGACCCTAAAATAATATTACATGAATTTTACAACCCCACCAACATTTTATAAATAGATAAGAGCCTATATAAGGTCTCTAATGCCAACTTTCAAGCACTCAGGTTGTCCAATGGCACTCAAGGTAGACCTACAAGAAAGAAAGGTAGAAATGGGAGTCTAGGTAACTGGAGACAATCATAAAATGTTAAAAATATATGGAAAAGGGTGATTTGGTGACATTGAATCCATATATAAACACCCATAGGTGACTTAGAGCATTAAGACTCATTTAGGCCTATAAGGCCTAAATCCATCCTTAGGCCTCAAAACCCTAGCTTCCTCCTTTTGGCATATCCAAGCACTCTAATAAGACTTAAGATCATAATAAGTAATATGAGGATGTTTTAGGCTTTGAGGAAGATGTTTTGGATGGAAAAAGGCAATAAAGTGTTAGATTTGATTCTATCACCCCTTTCGAGCTCCACTATCTTAATCTGCCACCTTGAACTACCAATTCAAATGCTCATATCTTACATAGAAAGATGATTAAGACTTAGTGATCTTATGGGAAATTAGGGACCTATATGAACTCAAGATCCATGGAGGAAATATTGGGATTTAGGATCCAATATCTATGAATAATCCCTAAGATTATTAACCCACCTAGAATTCTTACTAAGAGCTCGAAGGTCAAAAAATTTCACTTAGTACTCACCATACAGTCTACATGGGACTAGGAGATATTCATGAGATTTAATGGGGTGTATGGGATAGACATCTATGTAAAAAAAATTTAGTTTTAAGGCCTATATTTTATGAACCATCATTAAGATGGTAGGCCACTAAAACCCTACATAAACCCTAATAGAGACCTGATGGAGCAAAAAATGAGATATTTGAATCCAAATTCATTAAAATTGTCCTAAAAATACATTAATCACATTATTCACTCCAATGAGGTCTAATCCATGGCACTGATCTATATACATA
This sequence comes from Torreya grandis, assembly GCA_037957365.1. Classification (NCBI taxonomy): domain Eukaryota; kingdom Viridiplantae; phylum Streptophyta; class Pinopsida; order Cupressales; family Taxaceae; genus Torreya; species Torreya grandis. The sequence goes on from JARHVA010002605.1 coordinate 199,343, forward strand.
TTTATATGGAGCCCCCAAAAACTCTAGTTTTACAAGGTTTAGTGATGTTTTCAGGGTACAAAACTTGATGAAAGGTTTCAGATCATGAAAGAAGGTAGTGTGAGGCATATTTAATCTTTTAAAATCACCATCCACTCTCATTTCATCCTATACATTCCCCTATAGGTCTGCACTAAAAAATGAGTCTGTAAATGCTAGTGAGAGTTGACCTAGTCACCTACATGAATAAGAGTTTCAGGTTTGTACTATTGGAAAAGCCTAAATCATGACATGGTGTGATTTTAGGGATTTTAAACATGATAAATAACCTATCCTTAAGGTCCTATTTAGTTTTTATAGAGGACATATTTTATTAGAGCTAACATGTTCTAATTTGTAAGTTCTTAAGTATTCATATCCCTCTCTCAGCCTTGGAGTCCTGGATTCACTGATCCTATCAGGTTGAGGGTGATTTGGATATTTTGGTGGCTTTGAATGGCTATTTCATGGTTGATTTTTCTTTTATTTCAAATCAAAATCATGTTTTTGAGGGAGAGCCATATTTTTACAATCATGTTGGCCTATTTATGAAGCCCTAGCATAAAGGGTTTAATATAGTAGAGGATTTACCTTCACGGGTTCCTGTGTGGGTCCATTTGCCATGGATACTACCAGAGTTTTAGAGGGAGGATATTCTAATCTAGATTATGGCTTTGTTGGGAAAGCTAGATGCCATCACTTAGAATACTTTGGATAAAAAAGTTTTTTCTTTTGCTCGTATTTGTGTTGAAATTGACTTAAATAATCCTTTGCTAGACTCTTTGAAAATTTGTCTTGGCTCTGCTTCATGGGTTCAATGGGTAGACTATGAGTCCCTTCCTTTTTGATGTCATTTTTTTCATGAGTATGGACACCTTCAGTGCCAATGTCCTTACACACCCAAAGCTATAGGGTTTTCTTCTCCTCCTTCATCAGGGCCTTCGGTGGTGAAGGGGGATAATGTCAAGTCACCTGTGGCTGAGGGGGGTGTCAGAGAAGGATGGCTTCATTCCTACTAAGTTGAGGGCTAAAAGAAGGGGATAGAAGTGGGCCTATAAATATAAATAGAGTGATTAGGGCTTCAATCATTTTGAGGTCTTGGATATTCAGGCCTTGGAAGAGGGGATGCCTATTGAATTTCCTTTTAGGGACAATGGTATGGATACAGGGATGGAGTAGGCAATTGTTGTTAAGAATATTTCTTCAGCTTTAGAGCAGTGAAATTTTGGGCTTCCTGGTGACTCCACAGATCGACAAGATGACATTATATTAGTATATTTAGCTAAGGGGGTGGTGCCAACTAGTATGGCATGTGGATTATCTCATGTTTTGGGAGTGCTACAATGCCCTCTTAAGAAGGGTCAATAGGATAATTCATCTAAAGCTAGCCATAAAAAGGATGTGGATGAGATTAAATCCACTAGGGATTTATTGGTGGTATCTGGGTTGGTTAAGACCATTGATTCCCTCTTCTCTCCACTTTCCTCATGATTATTCTTTCATGGAATGTAAGGGGGTTGAACAACACCCCCCATCAAAAGGCTATTCAAGATTTGATTGTGATTCATTCTCTAGATATATTTTGCATTCAAGAGACTAAGCTTAGGGTGGACTTCATGCTTCAGTATGATCCCTATATTTGGTCATCTGGGTAGTGTCAGTGTATTGGTTCTAGGGGAAACTCTAGAGATCTAGAATTTTTTTGGGATCCATAAAAGGTTGTCCCTCGCTGGTGGATTACTAGCCACTCTTCTATTTCTATGGTGGCTTTGGTTTTGGAATCTGGTGAGACTATTTAGTTAGTAATGTCTATGCTCTAATTGACTTCCATGGTAAAATCTAGCTTTGGGCACATATCAAGTTTGTTTGGTCTTGTGCCCCTTTTCTTCCTTGGATCTTAGCTGGTGATTTCAATTCTATGTTGTGTTTGGAGGAGAAAAGAGGGCGGGTTGCCTAGGCTTGGTCCTGCTTCAGATCTTTTTTAGGCAAATGTGGATTCTCTTGCTCTTGTTGATTTTAAATCCTCTAATGGCATTTTCACTTAGAATAATAGGAGTGGTCTAGAAATTATTTTTGAGTGGTTGGATAGATTTCTTGTTTCCAATTTTTGGATGGGCAGTAGTATGGTCACTTATTCTGAGATTCTTAATTGGTGTGGCTCTGATCATTAGCCAATTAAGTTTTCTGCTTCTTCTTTTCCTACTCCTAAGAATCCTCCTTTAAAATTTTAGATTATGTGGCTTCATGATCCATCCTTGTATGACCTTATTGCCTAGTGGTGGTAGGATGGGGCCCCTATGTATGGTACAACTATGTATTGACTTGTTAAGAAGCTACAACATATCAAGTATCATCTTAATCAATGGAATATGTTATGTTTTGGCAATCTATGGGCCAAGAAACATGAAGCATAGGGTCATCTTACTATTATTACTTATCAAATTCATGATTTGGGATTTTCAAAGGTTTTGGGACATGCTGAGTCCTAGGCTCTAAAATTGGTAGAAAAGTGGGAGCTCTGATAGGAGATTTTTTGGAAACAAAAGGCAAAGATTGACTAGCTTCAAGAGGGTGATAAGAGTACTAATTTCTTCCATCATTCTATGTAAGCTCATTAGAATAAGTGTTATATCTCTTCTCTGGTTAACTTTGAGGGTCTTTTGATTTCCTCGCAATAGGCTTTGTCTAGAGAAGCTCATCAGTTTTACTCTGGTCTATTTACTAAAGACTCACCTCCTACTGAGGCTAAAGAGAATATGGCCCTTTCTTGCATTCCTTATTCGATTTATAATGATTTGAATGCTTCTGTTACTCATCTGATTTCCCTATTTGAAGTGGAAGAGGTTGTTTTTGGGATGAATAAGGAAAAAGATCCTGGCTCTAATGGTTTCCCAATTGAATTTTCCAAGAGTTTTGGGATATTGTGAAGTTGGATTTGTTGGAGGTTATCCAGGAGTCTCTTCATAGTAAGTAGATGCTCCAAGCACCTCTTTGGAGTAGTCTATGTTCATCAAGTTGGATATGGCCAAAGCTTATAGCAGAATTAAATGGATTTTTCTTCAGAATATTATGTTGGCCTTTGGTTTTTCTTCAGATTGGGTAAGTTGGACTTTGAGTTGTGTGACTTCCTCCTATTTTTTAGTTATTTTGAATGGTGAACCTTCATATCCCTTTGGTGTTACTAGGGGCCTTCATCAAGGCGATCCACTCTATTTTTATCTATTTATTATTATGGTAGAAGGGCTGAGTCAGTTTCTTAAATTTTGGGTTTTTCAAGGCCTGATTCATGGTTGGTAGTGGGGCTTAGGTCTACCAATTATTTCTCATCTCCATTTTGTGGATGATACTTCTCTTATGGGGTTGGATCGTATTCAAGAAGTAGAATCATTTAGGCAAGCTTTGGATATCTACCTTGTTGCTTTGGGTTAGAAAGTCAATGAGAAAAAGTCTTCTATTTTATTTTTTAATGTGCCTTAGGCTATCCAAAGGTAGATTGCTACTTTGTGGTTTCAAATCAGGTCTCTTCCCTTTGTCTATTTGGGTATTCCTCTTACTGTTGGACATCAGCCTAGGTCCTCATGGCAGATGCTACTTGAAAAGCCGATGTAGAAGGTAACTCATTAGACTCATTAGTGGTTGTCTATAGCTACTAGAGTGACTCTTCTCAAGTCTGTTATCTAGGCCCTTCCTATCTATAGATTCTTTGTTTAAGTGGCCCCTATGTATTTCATTATGGAATTTGATGCCCTCTCATGTCAATTTCTTTGGAGTGGTAACTTGTTGTCTACTAAGTGGTGCCTTGTTAAGTGGGATTTTTTGTGTAGACCAAAGTAAGAGGGTGGTCTTGGCTTATGCTCTACTATTCTAAATGGGTAGGTTCTTATTGCTAAGTTGTACTAGCATTGGTGTTCTAATCAACATCAATTATGGGGTCATATTCTCAACCATAAATATCTTAGGGGTGTTGCTTATTTTGAGGTTCCTCACTATCCTCTAGAGGGGAGTGGTTCTATGATTTAGAATACTTTGAAAGTTGGGGCTCAGTTGATTAAACATGTACTTTTTTGGATTTGTCATTTGGGGTCATAGGCTCTTTTTTGGTTAGATTCTTGGGATGGTCACCCACCTATTCTCTCTTCTCTCCCTCACCTCCAGTCACTTTTTGATGTTTTTACTATGGCTAGATGGGATACCATTGAGCATTATAAGTGTGCACAACACTTTTTATTATCTATAAGCTTTCATTGGAAGCTTCTTTCTGGATGGCCACCTGGAGGGTCTAAGGAAGATAGGCATGAGCTTGCTCAGCTTTTGGCTTCCCGTGTTTATAACTCTTTGAGGGGACCTAATGTCTTGGCTTGGGATGGATCTTATTTATTTGGGAAGTAATCTACATCTATTGGATATAAACATCTCAGTAAGTAGTTGTTTGGTAATAATGAGGTCCCTTGGTGGAAGCATGTTTGACACAAGTTATTATGGCCCAAATGCACTTTCTTCATATGGTTAGTTGCTCAAAACTAGTGTCTCACTTGGGATAATATATGTAAGCATGGGTTCCAAGGCCCTTCTATGTGTGTTTTGTGTTGTAACTATGAGGAGAGTGTCTCTCATCTCTTCTTCTAATGTTCCTATGCTAGGGAGATTTGAATTTTTTGGTGGAGGGTGTGGAATAAGTCCTGTTGGCATGTTTCCTCATTAGATAATTTTGTGGATTGGTGGGGTAGGGATCTAGTTTCTACTTCCTTTCTTCATGTAGCTTGGGATATTGGCCCATCCTTTATTATCTAGGACCTTTGGTTGGAAATATAATGATGGGTTTTTTAGGAGGAGATGGTGGTGGCCCCTCACTTGTGGTGGAAAATTTTGCATTCTTTAGGAGAAACTATTGTGGCTAAGTGTGATCTTACTGCATTAGTGGATCCTTATGATGTTGAATGTTTGAATCATATTCATCTTCTACCTCAACAACATTAGCTCATGTGGAATAGATGTAGACATCCTACCCTAAAGGTGAATAAGGAGGGGAGATGGTCTCTACCTCCTCAGGGTGTCTTAAAAATCAACATGGATGGCTCTTCTCAAGGTAACCCTGGTCATGTTGGGATTGGTGGTGTTGGTTGGGATAGCTCTGGAGATGTTTAGTTTATCTTTTCTATTTGTAGGGGTCTTCATACTAATAATCTAATGGAGGCTTAGGCTATTCTAACAGCAGTGGAGCATGGAAGTCAATTGGCCTGGTGAAGGATCATATATGAGTCTGATTCCCAGGTTGTGGTGAATTTATTGAATAGACAACATTTAGATGATGTCAATTGGCATTTGGCTTTGATTGTTGCTTAGATTCTTAACCTCTGTGCTTCTTTGGAGTTTATTACTTTTACTCATATTCCTATAGAGTGGAATGGTGTTGCTGATTGTTTGGCTAAATGGGCTTCTGAGCATATTCATGATTGGAAATTGATGGACCAAGGTCATTTACCCCCAGATCTATCTTAATAGTTGGATCACTTGGTTGAGCTTGATAGGGCTATGTAATTCCCTTGATTTTTACTTCTTCTTGATTTAATAAATTTTTACCCCTCCTTTATGTTAAAAGGTCCTATTTAGTTTTCATGGCCATCCAAATAGGTATCACTAAGAAACTATGCCTAATTTCCTAGTAGGCCTAGTTGGCCAACTAAAGAAGATGTATATTGGCATAGAGGGGATGGTAAGGGAGTAAATTAAGGGATATTAAACATTTTTAACTTCCTCATGAAGTCAAGAAAACACACTTATCATGGTAATCATGGATGATGGAGAAGTTTTCTTTGGCATAGTCAACATGCATAAGGGGAAGGAGGCTACTTAATGATCCATGAAGGCTATTTAGAGCATGATGCCACCTTTTTAATTGTCATGAGGAGATGGAATTGACCAATTTATCATGAACATGATATTAATGGGGTCAACCATGTTTAAATTAGCCTCCACCACTCCATATCTATGCCATACTCTTTGAAGGACATCTACTAGTAAATGCAATGCATGGAGAGATGAGGGGATTGTTATAGGTGTTGTAATTGTTTGTTGAGTGAATGAGGGTCATTATGACATCTTTTCCACTATTACACAAAATTTTATATTCTCTCACCTTCTCCATTGTTATATATATTGAGACTATAAGGCCATTATTATTATCCCTTGAGTGGGTACGAAGTGATTTTGCCCAAATTTGTACTTTGTCATCTCTTGAGCTAATACAAGGACTATTTAAAATTCTCTAATATTGGTTTAGTGTGTTATTATTATTTTATTTTTAAAAGTTTTAGGTTTTTCTCCCTTTGTATGTCCTTTCCTCACCTAGATGTTAGTAAGTTTTTCTATGAAGGTCACATAGTGTGTGAAGGTGTTAGTGGTTGAGCTTGGAGTGAAGTTTGACTGGTAAGTGTCTTGAATCATACCTTCCCTTCATGACCATCATGTTTTAATCACTTATCAAAATCTCTATGTGAAACATTATTTCTTAGAAACCTTTGAAGAGGTGGTTAAGTTCATGTTTGTTCATTAGTGTTGTTTAAGGTCAAATAGAGTGGATAAATCATATTGGTGCATCGCCTCTAGTAGTACAGGTTTAAATTTTATACATTTATCTATCCCTTTTCACCCCAACAAGTTAGTAGGATTAGTTATTTGATCCTAACTGATGCACTATGGAGATAACCCCATAAACTAGAGGTTTAATCCATCCATAAGTCACCCACAACCTTCGGGCTAATCCCATGTTACCCCAAACTTGGAGAGGTATGAACAACCTCTTCCTAAGGGTGCAGCTTAGTGAGTCAACACTAATGAAGGCCATGTTTTCAAAGAACCCACTAATGCACAATTTTTGAATAAATATTTTTATTAAATATTTTACTTCTTATCATATTTATATATACTTTCCTACTAACACTTCTTACAATATCTCTCCAAGGATCTCACAATCTTCAGTAGTCTATATTACACCCAAACTTTAGTTCCTTACTTTGGTTTATTTAAATTAATGAGTTTTATTATAATATTATGGATAGGACCTAGTTTTCCTCATGATTTCCCTTTTTTGTTTCATACATGATTGTTCATACTTTTTCTCTCTTTTTTTCATATAAGTTTGTTATTTTCCAATGTGTTTTTACACCCACTTGGGTTTTTATTTTGTGAGTTGTAGTGAAAGACCATGGATAGGACTAGGATCTCCTCAAAAATACTATTTTTCACACCATTTTTACACCCACTTGTGTTTTTATTTTTTGAGTTATAGTGTAAGACCATATATAGGACTAGGGTCTCCTCAAAAATACCATTTTTAACTTTTTGCACCCATTTGGGTTTATCTTTTATGAGATGCAATGTAAGGCTCTCCTCATAAAATATACATATTATTTCAAATATTTTTACTAAACCAAGTGGTCTTTTTCTAGAATGTTATGAAATTATTACAAGTTTGTGATCCCATATTCTCAACTTCATTTTTTATTTATTTTGGAGATAAAACTTGCACAATAAAATATGTTAGCATGTTTCTTTACACTTACATACCTTCTTATGATAAGTAATCATACTTACCTATCATTTTGTCATTTTCACATTGTCACATTTTTTTGAAATTTGAAGTAATTCAAATTGTTTCATGTTCATTTTCACCTTGTCTTCCTTTCATTTCATTACACTTTGGATAAAACAAGGTTGAAGTCAAGATAATACTCTTATTTCACATCAGTAAACAAGAATTTTATACACCATTCTCTCTAAGTCCTCTTTCTTAGCTACCTAGTACCAAATTTTCAAATGATAGTCATCTTTAGCACCCATGTTTGGTTCTCCAAATCCATATGGAGGAGGAATAGAAAAGCCATCAAAATTTAAAAGCTAATTCATTTTAAAAAGGTAATGATCAAAAGGCAATATAAAAATAAAAAAATCAACATCACACTAAATTACATGATTTATAACACATATCCTATCTCCAATCAAAGATCAAACTCCATAGTTGGCTTCATCATAGAGCCAAGGTCAATCAGGTGTGGTAAGCTAATAGATTGGGGTAGGAAAATTCAAAATGATCTATAATGGCACCTACTTTATCATGCAAGTACCCAATCTTTGTAGTAGATTGGTGGCTCTATAAGGGGTCTTGAGGAATGGGGAACACATTATGGGAAGGTAGGTCCATTTTTTTTGTGTGCATATAGCCTTAATGGGATGATATTTATACTTTATTTAATAACCCAATATTTGTGTGGTTGGGAAAAAAATTTCAGAGTTCTTAATGTCAAAAGTCCTCTTGTTTTTTGACAAACCTAATTTTAGTGTCTTGACTTTGATAAAGAGTTTCTCTACCTTGATTTTTACTTCATTTATCCCACCACCCATTTCATTCCCCCCTTGATTGGAAATTTTGATATTAAATATGTTTTACCTCTTCTATATTTCCTCTTCTTCACATCTTAAAACATGCTAGCATTACTTTTTTTCAATTTTATATATCTTTAGAAATAAAATAATATGATTGAGTGACTATGGATTATTTTATTTACACCATTTATTTACCTTTATATAATTACATTGGTTTCATTTGCAAAAAAATCATTCTCATACCCTTTTCTTGGATAGCTGCATCTGTTTCCATATTTTTTTACTTTTTCCATTATTGAGAGAGTTTAGATTGTTCCTTCTCACTCATCAAAGTGGTTTTTATTTACGTTTTTTTTCAATTATTAAGTGAGTTTGGATTGTTACTTCTATCTCACAAATGTTATTTTCCCTTTCATGTACTTTTTCTATTGATGATTGAGTAAGGATTATTACTTCTCACTCATCAATGTTATTTAACCATTTTTTCCCCATCTTTGTTTAAGTATGGATTGTTACTTCTTTCACATTTGATGTTATAATTTCATTTTACATGTATCATTAGTTTCATTTTATTTTTTTACCTTTCTTAATTAAGTTATACTTATTTAAAAAATTTATTCATTTAGTAACTATGGATTTTTTGTTACTATATTTACTCTAAATTTTGACTTGTTCATTTGGTCCTAACTTAGAATTTATCACCCTAGCTTACCAAATTTCCTAGTACATCATGCCTACACATTTTATTTATCTTGGATTTCTTGCATTTGTTTCTTTTTTATTTTTATTTTTGTACCCTTGGGTTTGTCCAAAGCAGTCTCTACACCCTCCATGATCAAAAATACAAACATAACATACAACCATTCAACTATAAAGGTATGCATACATTACATTCATTTTAGTTATTTACCTTTTAGCAATTTACTTTTAGTTATTTTATGCTTCAATTTATTTAGCTCAGTGTTGTGTGTTACTATTTTCTTTTCTTGAAGCACCATCCTCTATTACAAATGGGTGACACATGATGATATTCAAGTGGGGAATATGTATACAAACAATATTTTTAAACTTTATCAATTATAAATGCTTTCTCTATTGAAGGAACCCATCAAGCCTCAATCTGTATGAATTCATGCCTTAAAGGGTGCATCAAAAAAAGGGTGGGCAGGCCATTGGTACTTTGTAATATTTTTGTTCCTTATACCACCACTTGAAACCAACACAAACCTCTCTTATAAATTTACTTAAGATTTGACACCTCTTTTACATAATCCTCCAAGCACTTCATCACCTCACATAACCCATACCTAAGCTAAAACCTCTTTTTGAGTTTTACAAAACAAAATAAACCTAGGATGATCCTATACTTAAAATATATGAGCATGTTATAGTATTATGTTAACCTCAACCAACCTAATCTAGGACCTAATCACTTTATTAATTTAAAGATACAGGGTCGACTAGGTTAAATTTGTAAAATTAAACTTTAAAAGAGTTTAGGGTTAGATCTATCTATATAAACACATCCTTTTCATCATTTTAAAGAGATAAAAAGAGTTAATTATTCATTTGTGATTATTTACAATATAATCTTCCACAAATCTACTTAAGGATTCATTGATTAGGGTTTACACTTGGAAAAAAGAATGTCATCTTATGGAAAAGAATTGGATGCTTATGAGACTTCATATAGCCTAGATTTGGCCCTTTTTAGTGATCTTTACAAACCACAATAATCTCTTAAAAAACACCATTGGCCAAGGGAGAGATTGAGTCTCGACGGGTTCATCTTTAAGGTAAGTATCTTTAACTCTTACTCCTCTATTTTAGTAGATATAACTATCATAAGTAATAGATTTTGAATATATTTCTCTCTCCATGCATTAGGGTTATATCTATAATAACTTAATTAGAATTATTATATGCATGTTTAATTTTATGTTTATTACCCCCATTTTTTGCAACATGCTTTGGTGAGCACTATGTTAGATTTTTCTATACTTTATCATTTACTTGTGAATAAGAAAACATAGGACCTAGGTAGGGTTCTCATATGGTGTTACTTGACTAGAGGCTTTGGAACCCTCTCTAGTGATATTGTTTTGGTAAGAGACACCTTGGTTAGGTCTAGTGGATCCATATTGGTCTTGACCCCTATTGTCTAAATGTACCAATAAGTAGGAGGGCTAGTGTGATTTATCTTCTCCAAGATAAGATTGATTTGTAGATCCACTTCAATTTCCATTGTGTACAATATCTTCCCAAAGTGTATGTATGTAGGTTCCCCATTCTTTGATAACTTCTTCAATCATTATTACTATAATTCATATGATAGGAACTACTCATTTTTTGTATTCTTTAAGCCCAACAAATAAACCCTAGATAGCCATAATGCCAATTTTGCCAACTACAGTCTAGTTTCTTATGATTTTGGCTTTTCCTCCCCTAAAAAAATTGTGATTAGTCCTCTTACTATGGATATTACCATTAGGGTTTATTACACATCTTTTGTTTGTTACATGCAAAATTTGCATAACACCCCAATGACACACTCATTCTTTAGTGGACCTAGTCCCCAAACCCTTGGGACATAAAATAGTGTCCACCTCCATTTTTGAAACATAGGCTAGGATATCTACACAGTTGGGAATACCTATTACCCAAGATTCCTAGACATATTCCCCTATAATTTTAGTACATAAAGTAGCTTAGAAAACTAAGTATATCATTGATACTCACACACACACAAAAGTTAGGAGGAAGGCTGTACTTCCTTTCCCTCAATTAGGGACATCATCTCCTATAAAAATGTAACCTCTAGGATAAGCTCCTTATTCTACTCCTATAGTCATATAGCAAGCTGAGCAACAAGTTGTATTGAATGTTCCCTTGTGGATTCAATAGATGCAACAAAAGGAATCAGGTAGACAAGACTTGGTGATTGTTGATCAACCAATGATAAAGTTCTATTTTGATAGATAAACAAATACCTTAAGTTAAAAAGGAATAATGTGGTTGCATAGGGAGAATAGGTTGAATTGGAAAAAAGAAAATATATTTTTTCTTTAGCAAAAAGAAGAAAAACAAAACCCTCAGACCTAAGTAGATATGGGAAAGATCCATTCAATTTTTGATATGTTATTAGGGGTGTAATAAAATAGATATTAAGAGCTATGACTAGTTTGTACAGAGGTCACAATAGAGGAACACTATTCAATCTCTAAAAGATATTATAAATAATGTATAGGGTGAAACTAAAAAGTTGTATGACACTATTCAATTAATAAGGTATGAAATAGCTACATCTCATCTTAAGTGGGGGATATACTTTAATTATTTAATAAAATTAAGGATATGGATGGTAAGCTCCACTTCCTTAGGAAAGAAACAAGGAAAAGGGTGTATGTTTATTTGAACCTAATAAAAACACTAGAGGTTTCATGGGCCAGAGGAATAACTTACTTGATTAACACAGAGAGATGAGAACTTTAGTGAAATAATTTGCAAGTCAAGAGAGAGAGGTTTTCTCCATTTTGAAGGATATGAGGGTCACTGAGGTAAGCACTCATATTGGGCAATTAGTTCCTAGGCCCATTTTTGAGAACCTCCTCTGAGTTGTAATTGATAAATTATAAGCAAAAATTAAGTGAATATTTTATAGGACCAATGAATAAATCATGCAACTAGTGAATTTTTCTAGAGACAAAATTATAGGTACAAAGACACTTCATGTGGAGGTTAAATTTACATTGACCATGCATAGAAATTTGATGGAAAATATTCCATAGTTGTTTAAAAGGTATTTTCTATATTTTAAAACTTTTATATGGAATTTCAAGATATTCATGCCTTATACTTACAAATGGAGGAGAAAGATAATCAAATTTTGTAGTAGAGACACCACTAATACATCCTCAGGGTTCTTAGTATCAGAACCCAAATTATACACTAGTATAAAAACAAATAGGGCCAACATATGTGCCACTTTACACATTAACTACTAGAAATACATTGATTTAAACTTCTATCATAACTCTAGGTAACATATTTACAATAATAGTACCCACTGTAGTTGTAACTCTAGTTACAACTAGAGTCTTATTTGCATTAGTGAACATGCAAGTTCCACCTCCCAGTGTTTCCATGTCATATATATATTTTGATAGGAATGCATATTTTAATTTTAACTTAATTTTATTTTGGGACCCTTTTATTTTCATAACTTTTATAAAAAATATGATTTATAATCACAATACAAACATGCATTCCATGCATGAATTTTTGGCACCGTGTTCTATTTTTAGAGATGTAAATTTAATTTTTTCTTGAGAGATGAGATATCCCCATCCCACTATTATAAATAATTTTATCACCCTAATCTAAATGAAGGATAATTTTGGCTATTAAGATTAATAATAAATTCTAAATAATGTTTTGCAATTGGTATTGGCGTGCAAATATTGTTCTTCTCTAAAGTTATGAATCTTGAAAAAAGTTATATCAAAATGGTGTATGAGTCTTTTTTTTTGCATTATTATAGTTTTAATATAGCTATTCATATTGTGTTATTTCTAATTTGAATGATTTTGTTTAGTAATGATAATCTCGCTTTGTAGATGTGCAATTTTAGTCTCACAAATGAAACAACCTTTGATTATATGTTAAAGTTCATATTATTATTTATTCCTTGAAATATTAACTATGTTTTATTATTGGTATGAATATAGTAGCTTGAAAAAAATATTGGTTCCTAATTTCTTATCCAACCCTTACTTTAATAACTAACTTAGAAATGTTACATCTTGTCTGATCCATGAACCTTCTTTCTTTCCCTACCTTTCATTATTTTTTAAGTTTATTTTGTTTAGGACCACCCTAGGTTTGATTATACATAAATCAATCCATATAAAATATATCTATATTCATGTCATCTATGAACCATCTGATGTAAAGAATTGCTCCACTCACCACTATTCCAACAACATATTATTTACAGAACCCAATACCCCACAACTCGTGCCTTAGAATGACTCTTCTTCACTAATCATAAAATGTTATAGGTTACCTTATAAGGTTCATTGGTGTCCATAAAACCCACATCAACATGGTGGTATAAAATTAAGATAGTAGCCCTCTTATGACTAAGGATTTTTGTTAGGTTTAGTATTACAATTCAAATGTGGATCATTTTATCCAACACCTCCCTTAAACAAATGTTAGTGCTCAAGGCTCCTATTTCAGTGCTTAGGATTTATATTATATATCTAATACCATGTTATTTTTTGTTTAAAAACTTAGACATGATCTTAAGACCTCCCATTTGAATCCTAGGGTGCTCTACCACTGAGCTATTAATCATTTTTTGACTAGGGATTTCTAGTGAGCTCCTTATTAGTTTAAAGTGTGAATCTATGAGTCATTAGACCTTAGACTTATTGATGAAATTTTTTTATACAACTATAATTTTAAATAATTAGTCTGTATGTGATGCATGAACATTATAAGAAAATAAAATTTTTACATTTTCTAGTATAGATAATTCTACTTTTAAGAAGGTTCTAACTTGGAAGGAGCATAAGCACAAGTATTTAGGAACTTAGGATGACATACACTAAGTAAAGGAGAAAATAGAAGTAGGACCAAATATATTTCATAGTTTTGTGAGACTCTAAGGCCTTGGATAAATATCACATATTTGTGAGGCACAAAATTTGGGCAAGTTTTGGTGAAGTAATAGAGGCCACAAAAAGAAAAAAAGTAGTGCTAAAATTATAAAGTAGGAAAATTTGAGGATTGCATAACAATGCTTAGGTTTAAAAAAATTCAAAGAGTAGACAAGGAATGTATGCAAAAGGATTATACTAGTGTAAAGTTCATGGTTAGATATTTACATTACATGATGAATTCTCAATGGAATGCAAGTGCATGGATAAGAGGCATGCTTAGAAGTACATGCGATCAAAGTTGACATTTTGTTTTTGTTAGAGTTTAGGGTCATGTAGTATTTTCTAGGTTTAATCATACACCATTGTCCAAGGTGTTAGGATGTAAGCATATCAAGGTAAAAATTCAATCACAACATAAGTCACGCATATTATACATACATAATCTTGTGCACAAACATTGATATACGTAAAGAAATATTAGTGTGCAAGTAGAAGGGAGGCATACAATAACATCAAATCGAAGATGAGTTGATGTAGTGTAGGGTATAGAATTAAATAATATACAACTCTAGCCAACCCATGTAGACCTATGATTAACCATCTAGATGCATAGATAGTTACATCTAAGGGAAACAAACATTAGGATAGGGGTTGGTGAAGTTACATCTAGATACAAATCTATCATGATAGGAAAGATAAAATTTAGGCATCTTGATAACCTCATATGGGTTATTCCTATATAGTAGACATATAGGTTTGTCAATAAAATGCAGATAGACATGGTACATAATTGAATAAGTTTGTTGAATCTACATGGAAGAAAATTTAGAGGTGATTAGGGCTTGACTAATATCTAAGGAGATGCCATTTTTTTGTGGGGTAAGTTCACTTGTTTAGGAATATTCTATTTAATTGTATAAAGGATGAGAGTGAGAATAATATCAACATAATAATGCCTAAATCCTTTAACAAGTTCATGTATATTTTCTAAACTCCATTATCATTGTAAGAGGCAAAGATATATCCAAGTTTGAGGATGAGACTGGAAGAGCTGAGAGCTCCATTGTTATAGATTATAATCTTTAGAATGTCTTGTATCCCCTAAGTTAATGAATGAAAAGTGTATTTTACATGAATATGTTGTGCAAGATTGGTATGAGAGAGTGATATGATACGTGGTTAATGCATCCTTTCAATAGTACCCTTGACCATGACTATGTCATATTGTATCAAAGTAATTTGAGCCTACAAGAAGTGAGATTTGAATAAGTAGAACATAAAATAAGATACAACTATATGATAAAGGAGGGAAGATAACGAGGGGTGAAATAAAATATAACTTGGTGAAGAGTAAAATATACATAAGATTTCAAATGGGATCGCATAATAATAGTTCATAAGTCCAAAGTGATTACATAGGATAATGATAAAGGAACACATCTACATGTAGTGGTAAGTAGTATTGAGGTGAAACTAGCATAGTAGACAAGTTGTGAGGAAATACTAGAGGAAATACAAGTGGTCCTATGAATAAAAGATAAGGGAAGTGGTAGGGGAATAACTCTAAATAAAACTACAAGTGAAAGGCTACACATGAAGTTCCCAAAAATAAAAATGGGGGAGTTGAAGCTAGAGCACTAACAAATCATTGAATGTGAGGTAGTTAGTGTATGAGAGAAGTACACATATTCCAACAAAATCATGTTGGGTAGAATGTGTGAATAAGTAATAATCTATCTGAATTGTGTGTAGATGGGTAGAGAGAAAGCTATGAATAATATGGTTGAATAGAAATCTAAAATGAGATGTGACCTAGAGTCATATATCTCAAAGATTCTATAAGAGATAACATTAAAACTACAAAAAATTTAGGGAAGGAAAATACTATAGGAAAAAGAGGATTATAGGGATGTAGAGTACTATGAGGAGAAAATATCCATGTATAAGGGAGAAATAAATGGGGGTGTTAGAGTGTGTATAGATTTAGTCTAAATTTGATGTCCTTATGTTTCTTTTAAAGGTGGTGTGTAAGGGGAGCCATATTGTGAGTGCCCTGAATCTATTTGTAGGAGAAAAATACAAAAGTATTTTGTGTAATCCTTAAAAGAAGAGACCACCACAAAGGATTGAAAGTATATGATAGTTATTAATCTAGAGGAAGTAGAGACTCTAGAATATGTTTTACTCATAAAAGGTTTCCCCTAAGGAAACATAACTAGATAAGGCATAAATAAATATCATGGAAGGGATGAGCTATGTTGTGTGAAATTAGACACTATGGTGCATAGACAAAGTGAGGATGAGGTGTATGTGTCTAAAAATATGCCTAATGAAAATGTAGGAGATTCGAAAGGAGCACTAGTAGGAATAAGTGTGAGTGAGGGAGGCTAAAGTGCACTAGTAGAAGGGAAACACAAGGATACATGTGCTACAAATGAGGAGTGTGAAAATGACAATAATATGGAGGAAGGATTCCCTTCACAAGCCATAAAATTAGAGAGATAAATATGTGGAAGTATTTTTTCACAAGGTATGTGTAAAATTCCAAAAGGTATAATAATGGAGAGGATCCAATGTATAGTTGCAGAGTTATCCTTGAGATAATAGTATATATAATAAAATTAAGGATAAATGTAAGGAGGAAGGATATGGATAAGTACTATAGATGACCATCTTGATCGTACAAAGGTGGATTTTACATCAAAGAAAGGAAACATAAATAATAAGGGTTTTGATGGATTTCATGAAGGTGATCACTAATGGACATTAAATAGATTGAAGTGAAAAAAAGTGAAGGTAATGAGAGTACCACATATAAGTTCCTAGCTAGAGGTATTAAGGAGATAAAGTATTTTTTTAGTTTAACTGCACATAGATGTTTTGAAGAAGACATAAGGAGGTATGGGTTTAAATTATACTTACTTGGAAAATTTAAGAATAATGAGGAAAAAAGGAACATTTTATCCATGGTGAGGAAACTTTGGTTTGAAGCACACAAGTTTTGGAAAGAAAATAAGGTTCTTAGAAACATTTGGTGAAGGTAGACAGATGATGGTTGGTGAAAACCAACATAAGTAAAAGTGAGAAAAAATGAATGATATAAAGAGTGCATAAAGAGTGAGTTTTATGGTGCATATGACTAAAAGGGGTTAAAAAGTGTTGAAAACACTTAATGGATGTGGATGGTCAGAGGTGGGCATAAACCCATGAGAGAAAAGATGATGCATGGGTATCACAATGACGCATAGGTGAAAGTATTTTAGAGTGCCCAAGTTTGTCATTTTTGGTTTTTTATGGGTATAAAAGGGTCTTTTATGGTCCCTAGAATTTTTTTGAGTCCTTGAGAGTCATTAGAGTGTGTGTTTTTAGACCATTTTTTGTTTCCTGTCAAAAGTCCATTTTTAAAAATTCAAATTATCAATTAGCATTATGAGTGGGTTTAGGGGTATTTCATGAAAAGTAACTAATGTTTTATGTTGAAAATGGATCTTATATGATCCTATTGGGTGTCATAAGGTGTCTCCAAATGTTCAAGTCTTTATACTCCATCTCAATCCAAGAAAAAAGAAAGTTTAGGTCAGATATGATTGCCTTCTATGTATGAGTTGGTCTAACAATTAAGTTACCATGAAAATTTGGTGAAAAGAGGAGATATATTAGGCATGTAAAAGAGAGGAGAGAGTGTTTAAGTTATTATATTAGGTAGGATTGTCAATTAAATGATCAAATGGAGAAATAATAAGAGACAACTATGTGTTGAACATTGTCATTGATTAAGGAAGAGATTATTGAGCATTGTCATCGAGTGTTGAGCTTTGATATTTAATGTTCTCATTGATGTCAAAGTTTCTTATGAAGATGTATGGTTATTTAATTGATGTCAATATAATATCATTGATGTCAAATATTCTTATGAAAATTCTTGGTCAAGTAAGCTTTGAGGTGGCATGATGAAATGAGTAAGCTCTGAAGAAGAAGTTGTGTGCTTTGAAGATTTATGTAAGCAGTTCTAAAAATGCCATGAAGATGAGAATGATATAAAGAACATTTTATAGTATTTTATCATGAGAGAGATTGTTTTATTTTGTACATGATATGTTGAGGACCTAAAAAATTATTATAATATTAGATCCGAAGATCTATATATGTAGTTTTGAATATGCTACGAACATCTCAATCAAGATCTGAAGAAGTATTGTTGAATTTATGAAGGAAAGTGAGTGTATGAGGTTGATTGAGCATATAAAATAGGCATTGGAGCATAGGTTTTTTTCAAGTTAAAGCCTAAAGGGTGGATATAATGTTAGATTCAATGCCTAATAAGACTTGCAAGCCAAGGCTTAGAAAGTAAGAATAGAGATGGTGGCCATATAAGGTAATAGGATCAGTTTCCATGCAATGAGTGAGAAATTGAACATTAAAATATCTGATTCAAGTTTTTTAAAGTATGTGCATTTAGTTTTAGATCAAGGTTTTCAAGAAAAGGCTTAAAAAAGTGTTTCAAGGTTTCTCGAATGTATAGAATGAAGAGTTGTCTACTCAAGATGGTCTTCTCAGTGCTCATTAGAATGTGCAACATCTAACTGAGATCTTAAGATATTAATGGTATATGATGAAGGGTTTTATCTCAAATTTTCAATCATTGGTTTATGTAAAGAGGAGTTAAGTTTTATGAATGATTGTTAAGACTGGTAGATGGTCTAAACCCTTATAAAACCCTAAAAAGTGACCCAATGTTGAATATATTATTATAAAGAGATAATAAAGGAATTTTATGGTCATAAAAATTATTGGAGTTTGAATTAAACTCTCCCAAACATCTCAATGTGTGATCAGTTTCTCAAGTGAGTGAGCAGACCCTACAGAAAAGTGCTTATCTTTTAGAAGTTTGCTATAAAAGACATAATTGATTGAGTCAAAGTTACTAAGTGGATGAAGATAATAGTGTAAGGATTGTAGTTATTTTTCATAAATTTTTTTGGATAGGTTATAAATTTCATGTGTGCAAAGTCTTTGATCCAAGTTGGCTAGTCGTTAACAAGAGCTTGTGGTGCAGATAGTAAGAAAATCAGGCCAAAGTGAGAAGATGTTTTCTAATGTGTTTTCATTTAACAATGATGAATTAAAATAAATGATGATGTTTTTTGGGTATTTAATGACCTATACATGATTTATATAAGCTTTAAATTTATTTTAAGAGTTGAAATATTGAATCCAAAATGTCTTATCTAGCTGAGTAGAGTTCGTGAGAGAAGGTCAACATATTGGTTTGTAAGACCAATACTTTTCATTAGATCACATGATCTGATTGGTTTAGGTTTCTCTAAGGATTTTATAATATATTATTCATGAATTTAAATCCTTTTAAGATATTTATTCATGTGTTATATGTTCATGTTTCCTTAACTGTGTTTTGGAGTCAGTTGGTAGTTCTAAGTGAATATCTTGCAAAGAAGTATTTGAGCCTATTTACCCTGAGTTGAAGCATAAAATAAATATTATGATGACACTGAGGTCATGATGTTTTTTAATATGAAATTTATTTTCATGGTTATTTGGAAAAATTGAGTATATACCTCATTTGTTCAAGTTAGAGTTTTTTGTATATGCATAGGGCTTTTATATATAGTAATTTGAGTAAGGGTTCAAATGGTGATTGGACCTAAAAGGTGTTGTAAACCTAAATTGAATTTGAATAAGGGATATTGGATTAAATTATGATTTTTTTTAATTGTGTGATATGTTTGGATTTGTTTTAATAAAGATCAAAGGGTAACGTGTTGTTAAGAAGATCTATTAGGTCTCCATAAGCCTAAAAGAAGAATAAGGGCTAATTAATGTATGACCGACCTATTATATTGATTGATTCATGATTAATTAATGTTATTTTATTATTATAAGTCATATTCATGAATAACCTAAGTTATTTGAATGTGTCGCTGAGGAATAAATATATGATCAAGTGAATTATATAAAAGCAAGACAATTTAGGCCTATTTTGTGTGAGTTGTGTGGTATGCTTAGAGGATGCTAAGTATAGAGAGAAGAAGAGGATAATAGAATGATATGGATAATTGGTAAGTATAAATAGGTCATGTATATAATCAAATAAGTGTTATGATTATATAACATAGGTTATGCATATGAGGATCAAGGTCAAAATACCTAATCAATCCATGAAGAGGCCTAGTTGAGTGAAGAAAGTTGAAGGCTAGTTTGTGAGGGATAGAAGTGAGAGAAGATATGAAGGATTAGATCATCATAAATTATATAATCAATAAGGGTTTCTATATGTGATCAAATAATTAGGTGGATGATTTTTTGCTGAGTCATCTAGGGGGTTGGTGCATCCTTACAAGTGGGTGATTGCTAAAGTCTAGCTGAGTTAGTGCTGAGCTAGTTGGGGTTGGTAATCCATGTGAAGTTGGTGATTCACCAAATATTTATGTTTTTATTATAGTAATATATTAAATTTAATTCATCAGTGGGTTTTTTATCTCTATAGGGTTTCCTATGTATATGTTGTGTTCATGTGTTTCATTCTCTTATGTTTTGATGCTTATAACTAATAAGATATAAATGCTTCTTAGAATGATTCATGTATGGTTAAGTGGAATTGAGTGAAATTTTTTGAATACTAATTCACCCCCTCAATCATCTTATTTCTAATAATTGGTATCAGAGCAAGTCCTTTAGAGTAAGCTTGGTAGCCTAAAGGTGATCCTAAGAAGCATAAGATATCTTGTGATCAATAGGGAGAAGACAACATGTATGATGAAGAAGTATTATATGATAGTAAAGAAGGAGAAGTAGAGGTTAACCATTAAACTAATATCATAAGAGATATTTATGATTTAAAGAATCAAAATAAGACTATCAATTATCTCAATAGTCAGTTAGAATATATCAACACAAGGTTCAAATCAAAGGAATCTAAATATAACCAGTTGAATGTTGAACATGTGCAACTAATAGACAAAATGAGAAATTTCAAGAGAGAACATGAAAAATAATAAAAATTAAATAATATATACATAAAAAAACCAATGAGGCAGCCCAAATCAATAAAGGATATGCCAATTTAAAACCATGGTAAGTATAGAAATGTTGTTTGTTACATCTATCACAATATAGGACACATTGCTAGATTCTGCTCTAATAAAGTTAAAAGGCCTACAAGATTAAAAAAAACACATGAGGCTCCTAAAATATACAAAAAGGATCAAACATGGGTATGAAATCTAAAGCAAATTAGGATGGATCATATTGAATCTAAGAAGCAAGATGGACCTCTTACCAAGGAGTAATAGAAGACTAAAGAGGATTCTATGCTAGCTCAGACTGATTTTCACATCTAAGATGAAGGGATAAAATGGTATATATATATATATAGTGGTTTCTCAAGCCACATGATAGGAGATAGAAATAATTTTATCTCATTAAAAAATAATGTTGTAGGAATAGTGAGATTTGGAGACAACATAACTACTAATATAGTTGGCAAGGGTATTTTGAGTCTAGATAATGGAAAGACCAAGCCTCAAAATGTGTTATATGTGGAAAGTATAAACCATAAACTACTCAATTTTAGTCAAATGTGAAAACAAGGACACATACTAACCTTTCATAATAGAGGATGTGAGATAAGGAGAGCCAAATCAAGAAGGCTAATTGAAAATGCCAAGAAGACTAAGAATAACTTATATGTACTAAATGAGATCAAGAAGGAGAGATGTTTCATGAGCATAATAGATGAAATTTGGCTATGGAACATAAGGATAAGATACCTAAACTTTGAAAATTGGTCAAAATTATCACTAATAAGTCTATGAATAATATGTCCAATATCATCAAACCTATAAACATTCTTTACAAGGCATTTGAACATGGTAAGCAGACTAACAGAATGGGGTAGTGGAAATGAATAATAAAATGGTTCAAGAGATGGTTATAACTATGTTTTATGAATATATATTATCTAATGGATATTAGAGAGAGGTAGTTAGCACTATTATCTACATTTTGAATAGAGGACAACTAAGGATAAATGGTAGCAAGACTCTTTATGAACTATGGAAGGGCATACCTAAAAATATAAAACACTTTAGAGTTTTTAGGAGTAAATGTTTCATCAAAAGAGATGATGAAAAATTGGGTGAGTTTGATTCTAGATTTGATGAAGGAATATTCTTAGGATAATCATCAATAAGCTCAGCCTATAGATTTTAAAATAAGAGACTACAAAAGATAGTGGAAAGTACAAATGTAAAGGTTGATGAGATAAGAAAATATCACTCACAGTTAAAGAATACTTCAAAAAAATTGACTTTAATAATGATGAGGAGACTATAGATGTTGATGAGGAGGAAGAAGAAGCTGAAGAGAGATAGGACTTAAAAGGACCTTCAAGATAGATTCAAAGAGATCACCCTAAATCTCAAATCATTGGCAACAAGAATGTAGGTATGCAAAGAAGGAGAAGATTGGTAAGTGATCTAAATCAAGATAATGTTGATTTATTATCCACTATTAAAGATAAGAATCTTATATAGGAAAACAAAGACAAATTTTGGATAGATGCTATAAATGAAGAGTTAGATCAAATAGAGAAGAATGAGACTTGGAAACTAGTTCCTAGACCTAAAGACAAAACTGTCATTGCCACAAAATGGGTGTTCAGAAATAAGCTAAATGAAGATGGAGAAGTCAATAGGAATAATGATAGATTGGTATGCAAGGGATATGCATAGGGTAAAGATGTAGAATTTGAGGATACCTTTGCACCAGTAGTTGGAGGCAATCAGATTATTTTTAGCTTATTCAAGATTTAAAGGATTTAAGGTATACCATATGGATATATCTACCAGTTTGAATGGGAAATCTAGAAGAAGTGTATATTGATTAACCTAAATGGTTCTCTCTAAAAGATAAAAAAATACTATGTTTGTAGATTAAAAAAATCTCTCTATGGTCTAAAGCAAGCTCCTAGAGCTTGGTATTCTAGGCTAGACAAGTATATGTTGGATTAAGGATTCAAAAGAGGAGTTTTAGATAGTAATCTATATATCAAGATATAAGATAACCATCAACTGATAGTATTTATTTTTGTATGACATCATCTTTGGTTGAAATAATGAAAACATGAAAAAGGTCTATGCAGAAGTGATGAAGAAAGAATTTGAGATGTCTATGCTAGGAGAACTATTATTCTTTCTTAGGTTATAGATCACTCAATATAAAAAAGGTATATTTATCCCACGAACCAAGTACATAAGATAGATGTTAAAAGAAATTGAGATGGAAGAATGCAAGGAAGTTAGTACACCCATGGACATAAGATGTAAGTTAAGTAAGGAAGATGAGTTTTCAAAGGTCTATCAGATGTCATATAGGTCAATGATAGGAATTATATTGTATACCTCTACGTCTAGACCTAACATCATGCAAGTAGTAGGTCTTATGGGAAGATTCCCAGTAGATCCAAATGAGAATCATATGGAAGAAATCAAATGGATACTGAGGTATCTCAAGGGGACTATAGAATATGGATTGTGTTATCTAAAAGGCAAGGAGTTAAACTTGACAACCTACATAGATGTAGATTGGGTAGGAATTATAGATGATATAAAGAGTACCACTGGAGGATCTTTCTTCCTAGGAGGATGTTTAGTCTCATGGATAAGAAAGAAGCAACCATCAGTATATTTTTCCACTTGTGAGGCTGAGTACATTATAGTAACTTCATGTTGCACATAGGTCCTAAGGATGACATAGACTCTAAAATAATATTAGGTGGAATATGATGGTCTAAGATCTATCTACTATGACAATACAAGTGTTATAAGTGTCTCAAATAATCCTGTCATGCACTAAATAAAAAAACACATTCCCATCAAATATCATTTTCTAAGAGAGAAGGTAAGTGAACAAAGTGCCAAACTTGAATATGTTTCTACATAGGAACATATTATAGACATCCTAACCAAAGCACTACCAAAGGTAACTTTTGAATACTTAAGACAATAACTAGGTGTAATTCCTACCACTAGTAATCATTGAAATAGTCAAGTATTAAGGGGTAGATAATCATGCTCATTACCTTCATAAATAGGTGATTTTTTTAAAAAGGTACACGTGGTTTGAGGGGGATTTATTCAAGTTGTTGACTTGTCCTGATCTGTCTTGAAGTAATCTTGTAATTTGAATTCACTCTAAAAGAGGTAAATATTTGTGAAAGATATTTGTCATTAATATCAAAGGGAGATAAAGATCAAAAAAAATGAGAAAAGGGGAAAGATTAGAAAGGGAAAAAGAAAAGATAAGAACCAGGTCTAACAGATGATTATGATCAAGAAGTGGTTAACAAATTTTTTTGAGTATGTTTGCCATCAATGACAAAGAGGAATATTGTTGAACATTGTCATTCATTAAGGAAGATATTGTTGAGCATTGTCATTGAGTGCTGAGATTTGATATTTAATGTTATAATTGATGTCAAAGGTTCTTATGAAGATGCATGGTTATTTCATTTATGTCAATCTAATATCATTGATGTTAAATTTTCTTGTGCAAATTCTTGGTCAAGTAAGACTTGAGGTGGCATGATGACATGATTAATCTCTAAAGAAGAAGTTGTGTGATCTAAAGATCTATATAAGTAGTTCTGAAGATACTATGTATATGAGACTGCCATGAAGAACACTTGATAGCATTTGAGTATGAGAGAGATTGTTTGAGGTTGTACATGAGATGTTGAATACCTCAAAAATGATTAGAAGATAATATTTGAAGATCTATTTATGTAACACTGAAGATGTTATGAAGATCCTAGTCAAACTTTGAAGATAAGTAGTTCTGAAGAAGTTTTGTTGAAGTTATGAAGGAAAGTGAGTGTATGAGGTTGCTTGATCATACACAAGAGGCATTGAAATATAGGTATTTTTCAAGGTAAAACCTACATGGTGGCTAGAAGGTTAGATTAAAGGCATAATAATACTTGAAATTCAAGGCTTAGAAATCAAGAATAGAGATGGTGGCTAGATGAGGTAACATGATTAGTTTCCATGGAATGAATAAACAAGTGAACATTTACATAGGTGATTCAAGTCATTTTAAGTATGTGCATGTAGTTTTAGATCAAGGTTTGCAAGAAAAGGCTTAAAAAAGTGTTTCAAGGTTTCTTGAATGCCTAAAATGAAGAGTTGTCTACTTGAGAAGGTTTTATCAGTGCTCATTGGAATATAAAACATCTGCATGAGATCTTAAGCTATTCGTGATAGATGAGGAAGGGTTCTAGATAAAATTTTCAAGCATTTTTTTATGGAAAGAGGAGCTAAGTTTTATGAATGATCATTAAGATTGGTATATGGTCTAAACCCTCATAAAACCCTAACAAGTGATATGATGTTGAAGATATTATTATAAAGAGATAAAAAAGGTTTGGTATGGTTATAAAAGTGATTGGAAGTTGAATTCAACTCTCCCAAGCATCTCCAAGTGTAATTGATTTCTTAGGTGAGTGAGTAGACCCTACAAAAAAGTGCTTATATTTTGGAACTTTACTATAAAAGATAGAATTGCACAAGTCAAAGTTTCTAAGTGGATGAAGATAAAAGTGTGAGACTTTTAATTATTTTTCATAATGGTTTATGGATAAGTTCCATATCTCAAGTGTGCAAAGTTGGGGATCTAAGTTGGCCAGTCGTTAACAAGCCCTTGTGGTGCAGATAGTAATAAAATTAGGCTGAAGTGAGAAGATGTTTCTTATGTGTTTTCATGTAACAATGATGCATTTAAATACATGATGATTTTGTTTGGCTTTTTGAATTAACTATCCATGCGTTTCATAATCTTGGAACTTAGTGTAATATATTGAAACATTGAAGCCAAAATGGTCTATTTCATTGAGTAGAGTTTGTGAGAGAGAAGGTCAATAGATTGGTTTGCAAGAACAATAGTTTTCATTAGAGATCATAATATGATTGGTTGGGGTTGTTTTGAGGATGTTAAAAGATACTATTCATGCATTGAAATCCCTTGAAGATATTCAATCATGTGTCATATGTTCACATTTCCTTGATTATGTTTTGGAGTCAATTGGTAGTTTTGAGTGAACATCTTACAAATAAGTATTTGAACCTATTTACCCTGATTTGAATAATTATATAAAGATTGTGATGACGCTAAGGTAATGAGGTTTTTGAATATGTAATTTGTTATCATGATTGTTTGGAAAAATTGAGTATATGCCTCATTTGTTCAAGATATAGTTTCTATAAATGCACATGCCTTTTATATACATTAATTTGAGTAACGTTTCATGATGAGTTTCATTTAATTCTTTATTTAATCAATATTTTAGATTGATGTCTATTAAACTAGGGTTGGTGTCCAAATCTATCTGTAGTAAGGTTTATAGTGGTAGATCTATAAGTTGGTATTGGGGAAATTTTTATGATTCCAATCTAACTTTTACCAATGAAAGAATTATTCTAAGCTAATTTATTCACACACTTTACAAAAGAAGAGATTAATGACTAATTCAATCCTCTTCTTGAAATCAAAACACACTTTCACACTTGCTTGAAATTATAAATTTAAATCTAATTCACACTTGCTAAAACTATAAATCTAAATCTATTTCACACTTTGCTTAAACTGTAAATCTAAATATAATTCACACTTACATGGAAATTTAAATCTTTATCTACCTCACACTTTTATTAAAAATTTAAATTTAACTCTTCATTCACACTTGCTAAAAAAATGAAATACTATTGAAATGTAAACCTAGAATTTACTATTTTATGAATGACTAAGACATGCAACGACTGAAGATACTTTGATTATATAATAATGGAGA
The DNA here is from genome assembly GCA_037957365.1 of Torreya grandis. Taxonomy (NCBI): domain Eukaryota; kingdom Viridiplantae; phylum Streptophyta; class Pinopsida; order Cupressales; family Taxaceae; genus Torreya; species Torreya grandis. The sequence continues at coordinate 226,271 of JARHVA010002605.1, forward strand.
ATTAATTTAACATAAATATAAATACCATATAAAAATTCTTGGTTCTAAGGAGAGTGGGCCCTTGCTCTTCTTAGAGTCAGGAATGAAGTTTACTCGGTACTGAAAATTGGAATAATTCTACATTAACTCATGAAAGTTAGAAAGTTACAATATTCTTGGAGCTCAAAATGTAACTATATTCATTATTTTTTTACTCTATATGAAAGTGTACATATTTATACTGATAACATGCTAAAAAATAAAACTAATATTCAGTTTTTTGCTCCTTAAAGATAGGAAATTTAGATTGATTATAATCTTAGAGAATCCAACTATTATCACAAAATAGTTATACTATCCCTATAATATTTTTATGTTCCAAATATGTACAAAGTGTATCAAGATTGAATATTTAAAAATAGGAGGCAAATATTTTATTGATGTGATTCCAACTATAGCCATCCTTCTTTCCTGCAACTCTCATATTTCCTAAATCTTAGATCTACAAAATTTGTATAAATAAACCTATAGAGTTTGTAGATTATGGATCTATAGTGTTCATATAAGTAGTTGTATAGTGTCTATAGAATTAGTTCTATTGAGTTCATATAAGTGGTTCTATAGAGTCTATATAAGTAGTTCTATAGAGTCTATAGAAGTAGTTATACAAAGTCTGTAGAAGTGGTTCTGCAGAGTCCATAGATGTTGGTCGAGTGAGTATGTAGCTTCAAGAAACTGAGGTCAAAATTGGAACTTCTCCAAAATGTTATTTTTTTCATCCTTCTTGTGTATTGTTCAAAACTAAAGCACTAAAACATGCTACTTGTTAGGTATAAATGACAAAATGGTAACTCAACCTTTGGTTTGACATAAATGAGATAAAGTAGCTATTTTTCATGGAATAGTTAGCTAAATGTCTATGATTTGCATAATATTATATCCTTAGAGAGATGAAATGAAGGAAATTCCATGTCAATAATGAGCCATATTTTGGGCTCATCATCTCCCCCAAACTTTACCTTTTGCAAGTCCCATTATAAACATTCAACTAGCTTCATTGGTTCTTAGATTATTTTCCATGCCCTTGTTGAGATCATATTCATCAAATTCATATTTGATATGACGATATGTATTACTTGTAAATATTTTATAAGTTTGAACCATTCTTTTCCATATGTTAAACTCTTCATCAAATTATGGTGCCTGATTTTGCCATCCAAGAATTGGTATGATAAATACTAGAGGTCTATACCTCATTCCAATCCATATTTGTTTTCCTCTAGAGTTTACTACTTTTATAATTTCTTCAAGAATTTCTTTAGCTCTTCTTTTACTCTACCTCAAATTTTTAGGAGACATAACTTATCATATTTTGAGAGATACTGATAATTGGTCCCATCTTTTCACACTAGCAACAATAATTGAATCAAAGATTTATCTTACAAATAGGTCAAATGAAATAATATAGTTATATAAAGCTTCCAAATAGTGGTTTTTGATGACAATATTTAAACAAGCTCGCTTAAAATTGTGGTCAATCAATATCAAAATGGAGAAGGTTGGTCTGATGCATAACCTTGTATTTTTAATATGATCTATATATTTTTCCATGCCAATTGATTCTTGAAATTGGAATGAAGTGCTCTCAAATAAAGTTATCCTACATGTAAATTTATCAAAAATTTATTATGTTCATGATCTCTTATTATCAAATCATGTAGATAAAATTCATAGAGGAGATCTTAAGTATCAGACCCAGAACTGTAGAATATTTCCAAAAATGTAGATGGATCTAAAATATTATAAGGAAGATGGAAAGATATTCTGAGAATTTACCATCTATAGAATTTTTAAAATAGGAACAAACTATATGTAGGAGATGGAATTTTATAAGCTAAAAGAATCTCTCCTAATTTGCAAGCATTCTACAAGTCTTCCTCCAAAGTCTGAGTTTTAATTTCTAAAATTTGTTTTTCATTTTCCAATTTCTTATTGATAATGACTAAAAATTCATTATTCTATTTGATTTATTGATATTCCTCTTGATCTTGATGTAACATTTATAATGGAGGAATATATAGATAACTAGTCTGACATCCTTGATCAAAAAATGTTTTCAAAGAAGAGGTAGGCTGACTACCCGTAACAGAAAATGTTTGAGAAGAATTCAATAATTTCTATTTTAACTTTTTATTTTATTTCTCAAGGCTCTTTATATATGTCCATGAATTGACTTCTTCCTCCTCTTTTTGCTCTATTATTTCTTCTAGATAATTAAATTTCAAAGCAAAATTCAAAGATGTTTCTAATTTTTGTACTAACATAGATTTGGGTTGATCCTTACTCTATAGTTCACTGAGTAGATTTGAAATATCTACTACTTGTTGTTGAATCAACTTTTGGGCTTTAGAAAGTTCCATGGTTAGCTGGATGATAGGATCCTTGGGACTGGATGGTTCTCCTTTTTCAAATGTATATAGAACTTTACCTTTGTCTAATGTAACTCCAATTTGATCATTTTGTTCTCCTTTTAAATTACCTTGTTTAAATTCTGGTTCCCTTATTGGAGAGATTTTTAATTCCTCCAATGGTTACATTGCAGAGCTCTTAGTAGATTCATCTATAGGAACTTTTGTAAGAGATTCTCATTCTTTAATATTCTATTGTTCTAAAGGTTGAGATAGTTGTTTAAGACTATCCAAAGTATTCACTACTTATTTTTCATCTTCATCCAAAAGAATCAGCTTCTTTCTTAGTTTCTTAGTTCTTTGGGCTACACTTGACTATTCTTCTACTACAGCAATGAAACCCTTAGGCTTCTTAGAACCTATTTAGGTAGCAACTTTTTTTTTAATTTTCTTCTTCTTGATTAGAGGACTAGTTGCTCAACAAGTTCCTGAGGTTCTTGTGGAGGCCCTAAAATAGTGAGGGTTTGTGAAACTTGAGATCTTGTAACCCTTATTGAAGAGAGAGGAGTTTCCTTTAAAATTGTATGTTGTTTTTGCTTTTTCCTTGAGATCATTTGTTTGGTAGATGTAGTAGCTATAAGATATTGCCTTTGTGATTGTATTAAACCTAATGTTGTAGTTTTTTCATGTACAGGTGGGACTAGAATTTGTCTAATGACTCTATTTTCAAAGGCTTCCCAAACATATTGCCCCTATTATAGGAAATGATGCTGAATAATCAAGTGAATGAGGCCATGATGTCTGAAGAAAGCATTAGGGGTTATGATCATCAGTTATAAGTGACCATACAAGAAATATGGAAGGTTAATTTTGCACTAGGGGTTTTGCCTTCCATGTTTAAGATGTATCAAGGTTTTCATGGATTCTCCTCCTAAAAGACTACATTGCCTTTCACATGTGATATACTTGATTAACCATAATGCCACAGACTACCATGGCTTTAGAAGTAAATCTCTATAGATCCCCTTATCTTTCCCTTTTGAATTAATCAAGCATGCATCTACAATCCATTCATTGCCTTTGAATTGAGAAATTAGGTCATTAAATAGAATTATTCTTGTTACTTTCATTAGATCATCTAGGATTTCTATGATTTCACTAATAACTTGACTAGATACTAGAATAACTATTCCTTCAATAGTAGAAAAATTAGGAGTAATGTTTTTTACAAATTCACTAACCAGTGCTTCATAGAAGCCCTAAAACTTTTGGATGAATGGTAACCAAATATTCACCTTAAATACTACAATATAAGCCCTATTATTAAGGAATTTGGTTGCCTTTTTCAATTTTGACCTTGTCTTTTGCCCCATGTTTTTCTAAATTTATGAATGTCAACCAAATTACCACTGATTGTGGGGAAGTTTTCTAAATTTAAACTAGGGTTTACACTTATTTTCCTTTAGAATTCATTGAGGAAAGTATCTAATGCACTTCATAGAGACTGATAACTTTTGTGAGCATGATATGTCTGTGAGTTTAATTCTCTATGAGCTAGTGGTAGTTGTAATCATTATTTTACATGAATTTTGGCTTTACTTGATGTCGATGGAGTAGGACTACTGAATGTTGAGGTTACCTGAACACTGACGTGACCGGTTGAATGATGGCATGGCATAGTGGTAGTTTTATTGCTCACATGGAGGGGATAGTTATTTCTTCCATCGCCATAGGCTTTTTCCCTATTTGATCAATAATGATTAGAGACCCTTTTATTTTGAGGTTTTTTATAAGATGATGTCATCATAATGATAATAATACAATTGATTGCATTAGATATATTTATCCATTATGACATTTGTTCCCTCATCTCTTTCTTTTGCATGCTATGATTATTCCTTTTTTAAGGAATAAATGATTATCTAGTTATAATTTTTCATCTCCATAGAATTAACCTTATTTAAATCAAAAAAATTTAGTTCACTAAAACATGAATAGATAAACTTGTCACTCACTTATTCTTACCTAAGATCTTGTTATTCTCTTGCCATTTGTCCTATACAAGTAAGTTTACATGAATTAGTTAGCATAATTCCAAAGAATAATATGAAGTTTCATTACATGAGGAAATCAATCAAGATTGCACAATCAAACTTTTTTTTAATAGTTTTTGCCCCTTGACCAGCCATTACTGGTTTTCTAGTCAAGGACCTTTTTAGCAATACATAACCAACCATCAAACTAGTTTTCAAGCTATGCATTATCAATAGCATCCCCAAAAGGATTTTCACTATTGAATTTATTTATTTTTATTTTTATATTTATTTTTGGAACATAGAGAAATCATTTAAGGACAAGTTCCCTGGAGGAAACTAATTCCTCCAAGAAAGCTATTTCACTTTTCATTTTCTATATAAATTCATCTTTACTGAGAGGTTTCTAATAAATTTTTAGTCTATGCCCATTGACAAGAAGAGTCCTTTTGCTATCATCAATGGGCATCAACTTGACAGAACCATTTTCAAAGACTTCCTCCATTTGATATGGTCATAACCACCTTGTCTATAGTTTACATTTGAATTATTGAACTTTTGAGTTAAACAATAATGTCTAATCTCCTTTCTAAAACTTTTAGTGTTTGATGTGTGAGTCATGCCAAAATTTCCTCTAATTTTTCACCAATTCAATCTTCTATACTGTTTTAATTCTCATTTCATCAAGTTGATTGAGTTACATGAGTCTCTCCTTCTGTACTTTTTTAAATTTAATTCCTACTTCTAATGCTATTTTCAATATTTATAATTCAAATTCAATAGAGAATAAGCGTCTCTTACCATAAACTATCTCGTAAGGAGAGAAACCAGTAGTTGTTTTCTAAGTGGTATTATAGGCCCAAACTACCTCTGGTATTTTATCTACCCAATCTTTTCTAATAATGCTAAAAAACATGGTCAAAATGATTTCTAATTCTCTGTTGGTGACTTCAACTTGTCCATTAGATTGTGGGTGGTAAGGAGAAGACTTCCTATGTTGAGCTTGATAAGTCTTCATGAATTATTCTATCATATTTTACATGAATTGGGGTCCTTGATCTAAAACTATCTCCCTTGGGGCACCAAATCTCTGCATAATTTTGAAATATAGGAAATATGCTACAACTTCTTGAGCATGTGTTAAAACTTCAACTTCTACCCATTTGGTAACATAGTCTATGCAGACTAATAGATATTCTTTTCCTCTAGATGGGGGATCCACAAGTCCTACAAAGTAAATTCCTCATTTCTCAAATGGTTCTAAAACTAGATGAGGATAGAGAGGCATCTTAGCTGAAAGAATGGGTTATCTCATTCTTTGATATGCATCACATTATTTGACATATCTTTTTACTTGTCTATGAAGAGAAGCACAGTAGTAGCCTACTCTTAGGATTTTGTGTATAGTCTTCTGAGTTGAGTAATGGCCTCCTCCTAATTCATCATGATAAGCTCTGATGATGTCATAGGCTTCATTATTAATTATACACCTATGAAACACATGATCAAGTCTAAATTTAAATAACATTCCATTAATCCATTTAAAATAACTTTCTCTGATTAAATGTTTTCTTTGCCTTCTTGAAAAAAACAAAGGAAACTTCCCTATAGCAAGTTAGTTAGCTATATCAGAAAACCATGGAGATTCTATTGAAATAACAAATAGTTATTCATCTATAAAATTATCCTTCACTAGTTCTTCTTCACTTGAAGTGTCAAGTCTAGACAAGAAATCAACAACCACATTAAATCTTCCTTGTTTATCTATAATATTTATATCAAATTTCTAAAAAATAAATAGCCATCTGATAATCCTTCCTCCCATTATTGGTTTGTTGATAAATTATCTAATAGATGAATGGTCTAAATAGATAAACACCTTGTAGCCTATTATATAGTGTATGAATTTATTTAATGCATAGACTACAACAAGAAATTATTTTTCAATTGTGGTGTAATTTCTTTTAGAAGGTGTCATATTTTTGTTGATATAATATATAACATGCATGTGATCATTCTCATCTTTTTGTCCCAGGACTGTACCCATTGTTTTGTTTGAATCATCTTTATATATATGAAAAGGTTGTGTCCAATATGGTCCTCTTAATACTGGGGTAGTACTAAGCTTAGTTTTGATTATTTTAGAATCTTGTTGGTAATCAACACTCCATACAAACTTATTGTCCTTTATGAGCAAAGAAAACATAGAAACATTTATTTTACTGAAGTTGTCTATAAAGCATCTATAGTAGCCAACATGTCCTAATAAACTTTTGACCTCTATTTGTGTATGTGGAATGGGTACGTTGGATATTATCTCAACTTTCTTAGGATATACCTAAATGCCTCTTGCAAAAATATGATGTCCTAGCACTATTCCTTGATTCATCATCAACAAGCATTTTTCATGAATTAATGATAATTGATGTTCCTCACATCTTGTCAAAACTCTTTATAAATTATTAAGAAATTATTCATAGGTTTCTTCATGGACAATGAAACCATCCATGTAAACCTCCACACAGTCATTAGTGAGGTCACAAAATATTGATAGGACTACTCTTTGAAAGGTTGTAGAAACATTGCAAAGTCTAAATGGAAGTACTTGATAGGAAAAGGCTCCCTAAGGATAGGTGAATGTGGTTTTATCTTAATCTTTAGCTTCTACCATTATTTGGTTGTATCCACTAAACCCATCTAGAAAAGAGAAATATTTTTTTCTTGCTAAAATATCTAGAACTTGGTCAATGAAAGGCAATGGAAAATAATCTCTTAAAGTGGCTTTGTTCCATTATCTATAATATACACATACACATCATTTCCCATTATTTTTAGGTATAATTACCAATGGTGAAACCTGATAGATATCTAAAATGGGGTTAATAAATCCTACATCTAACAATTTTTGAATTTATATTTTGACTGTCTTTCAATGCTAGATTTATTTTCTTTGTGGCTGTCTTACTAGTTTTATTAATTTTATGTAGATATCATGTGTGCATAAACTTAGGTTAATTCCCTTCATATCATTGTAATCCCAAGCAAAATCCTTGGTGTGTCATTCTAATACTTCAAAAATTTGATCTTCTTCATCATTTGTCAGCCAACTATTAATATTTAAGACTTTGCCAGGTAACACCATGAGAGGTTTAGTGCCTAGATGATTAGGATCCACTTGATTAAATTAATTCATTAATGAATTCAAAGCACATGGATGAGAAAGTATCACATAAAATGTATTTATGATTTTAACAAATCCTTTTCCAGGAGGAATAACTCTTGCTAATGGGAAATAAATGCACTCAAGAAATGGGTTTGTTGTGTTTCTACCTAATTCTAAATATTTGCCTGAATCAACCTATGATCATATGATGAAGCAAAAGTAGAAAGGTTGAGATAATATGTCCCAAGAAAGTTTGTAGATTCTAGACTGGTAGAGTTTGTAGATTCTAGACTAACTGAGTCCATAGATTTTGGACTGATAGAGTTCATAGATTCTAGACTAGCAGAGATTTCTATTGAATGGTCATTTTTTCATAACCTTGGATTAATTATTCATTCAATTATTTTAGATGATCTTTAACTATAATTTTATCCAAAAATGAAAAGTCATTTGTTATATTGTCTGGCTTATCCACCCAAATTTTTTCTATGTGGTTGACTGATGGTTTTGCAAGAGGGTACAAAGAAATGTTTTTGGATTTTAAACCATTGGAAATGGTCATGTTTCTCAACTTGCAATCAATTAGTGCTACCACAATAGTTATCCATGATCTTCTTAGGATTAGGGGATATCTTAACTTCTTGGTTTTGGGTTACAACACCATAAAGTCAACTGAATACTCCCAAGATTCAACAAGTATTACAACATTCTCTATAGTTCTTTTTGGTTTAGCCAGAGATTAATTTGCCATTTGGAGGATGGTATTGGTAATTTGTATTCCCATTAGGGATAGTGTTTGGACAGTATCAGTTGTCATGACGTTGATTTTTACCCCTAAATCCACTAGAATATTTGGAATTTCCTTTCCTCCTATTGTGACTATTATGATAGGACTACTTGGGTCTACATACTTGGGTATTAAGAATTTTCCTACTAAAAAATAAACAATCTTGCCATCAACATGTATGGTTTTTGGATACTATTTCTTTCTTCTAGGTGTCTTGACACATAAATTCTTAATGATTTTATTCAATTCAGGAATATCCCTAATAGCTTGTAGTAGGGGTACTTCAATACTCATCTTTTACAACTCATGGATCAAATCCATTTCTTCTTTGGTTTCAATTTCTTTTAATCTCTCTAGGAAAGGAACTACTAGTATAGTGACATTTCCCTTGTGTTTATTCAAATTTTCCTTACTTTCAATTTCTTTATTGTTTAGTTGAGTTTGTTTTGTTTTTTCATTTGGTATTTCAAAAATGAGAATTAGTGGTTCTTTTACATTTTTTCTTGATCTTAACTAAATTTTAGAGTAGTCAATTGATCTTATATTCATTGTGTCATCTTGTTCCCTGACATAAATAGGTTGTGGCTACTTATTATTTGGATTGGCTATTAGTTATGTAGGCATTGGGGGCTAATTAAATTGTTATAGATATTGGACAATAGGGGGTGGCATTATAGTTTACTACTATGGTGGTCTTCTTGGGTGATTGTATTATGGATTAATATTCCATTGTGGATTCCATTGTGTATGTGACTGTTGTTGGGGCACCCATGGTTGTTGTGGCATCATCCATGGTTGAGGTGGTATCATCCATGGTTGAGGTGGTATCCATTCTTTTCCTTTCCATGGAATTTAAGCTAATGGAATTTGTTTTTGTTCGTACATGTATGGATGTATTAGAACATTTCACGATGATGTCTAAGGATTACCTATATTTTTAGAAGCAAACTATCCTTGTTGCTAGTTTTGTGGAAAAAATCTCTACTTCTGAATATAGTTTATCTCTTCACTAGGTTGAATGTTTGATTTCATCTAAGTTTTCAAAGTGGTTAGATAAGTATGCTGATCTATGTCATGATCTTTTCCTTCATAGATTTTAAAAGATGAAATGTTTGTTTTATGCAAAGGACAGTCTCTAAGGGCATGTTTCAACCTACACTTAAGACAATATATTGCTAATGGTTCCATTGTATTGGCTTTAGTCTGAAGGGCATCCAATGTAGTATTGAGTATGACCAAAATGTCTACCCTTAGATTAGCAAATCTTCCATCAATTTACCCATTTCATCAGATTTCCCTAGTCTTGTTCTCTTAATCCCTAGTTTTGTCCTAGAGTAGTTAGTATAGAGTTATAGAATCTAATGAAAGGCCAGTTTATTTATGTCTCCTCCTCCCATTATATTTAATGCATCTTTGGTTTCTTCATATAATCCTTTAAGGAAAACAAGCTTTAGGATTTCCTTAGTGAGTGGGTAACTAATCCATTTATAAACAAATCTAAATCTATCTAAATATTCTTCCAAGGATTCATCATCATTCTATTTGATTTAAAAAGAAATCTTCCTTTCTTTCCCATACCATGAAATAATCTTGATACTTGTTTAAAAATTTAGTTTCCATTTCATCCCATGTGTGAATGGAATTACCTTGCAAGCTCATGAACCATCTCATGGTTGCATCTTTGAGAGTAGATGGGAACAATTTGAGTTTTTGATTGTCTGTTGTATAGTAATTTACAAAGTAATTTAAATTCAAACAAAAATTGATCAAGGTCTTCTATAGATTTTCCCAAAAAAATTGGAAAATTAGCAGGAGAAATGTTTTTCATTGAAGTTTGATCATTAAGATTTGAAACAATGGGAAAGGAAAAAGTCCTTCCTAGTACTATAACTTACTGGTTTTGTTGTTCAACCATATATTCTTCTTCTGATGGTTCTTCAAAACTAGGATTATCTTCCCAATGAACATTGGTTGAAGGTTATTCAAATTCTTCAAAACTCTCTTCAGTGATGGCTTATTTAAATGCTTCTTCTAAGTCTTTTTCAAACTCTAAATACTCTCTTCTTAAAAATGAATGTTCTGGGTGAATTCTTCCTATAGGACTTGGTTGAAACAATGCTCTAGTCCCAAATAATATTTCAAGAGAATCCTGAAGATGTGATTCCATAGCTTGTTCAAGGATCTCAACTAAAGATGATGAAGGACTTCCTTCTTGGAGATATAAAGTAGAGATTTCACCTTTTTTTTAAAGGGTATTTAAGGACAAACCTTCCTTTAAAATCTATGGGTTGAAACATAAATTGGTTGCTCTTTGTTTGATTTTTGTTTGTTTTATGTTATTTTTTACTATAGATCAATAAGGTTTACCTTACTAACACCTAATAATTTCTCTGGTAATAGTGCCAAAAATGATGAGTGTCATTTGACTCTTTATTTAATCAAATCTTTCAGATTGATGTCCTATCAAACTAGGGTCAGTGTCCAAAGCTATCTGTAGTAAGGTTTATAGTGGTTGATCTATAAGTTGGTCTTGGGGGAATTTTGATGATTCTAATCTAACTTTTACCAATGAAATAATTATTCTAAGTTAATTTCTTCACACACTTGCTGAAAGAAAAGATTACTAACTAATTCAATCCTTTGCTTGAAATCAAAACACACTTTCACACTTGATTGAATTTGTAAATTTAAATCTAATTCACACTTGTTGAAACTGTAAATCTAAATCTAATTCACACTTTGTTTAAACTGTAAATCTAAATTTAATTCACACTTGCATGGAAATGTAAATCTATATCTAATTCATAATTTGCTTTGAAATGTAAATTTAACTCTTCATTCACACTTGCTGAAAAAATGAAATACTATTGAAATGTAAACATAAAATTTAATGTTTTATGAATGACTAAGACATGCAACAATTGAAGATCCTTTTATTATCTAATAATGAAGAATTAATTTAACATAAATATAAATACCGTATAAAAATTCTTAATTCCAAGGAGAGTGGGCCCTTGATCTTCTTAGAGTCAGGAATGGAGTTTACTCAGTACTAAAAATTGGAATAATTTTGCATTAACTCATGAAATTTGGATAGTTACAATATTCTTGGAGCTCAAAATGTAACTATATTCATTATTTTTTTACTCCAAATGAAAATGTACATATTTATACTCATTCCTCAAACTAAAGATAGTATGTTGAAAAATAGAACTACTAGTCAATTTGTTGCTCCCCAAAGATAGGATATTCAAATTGATTATAATCCTAGAGAATCTAACTATTATCACAAAATAGTTATATTATCCTATAATAGTTTTATGGTCCAAATATGTACAAAATGTATCAAGACTAAAAACTTCAAAATAGGAGGCAAATATTTTGTTGATGTGATTCCAGCTACAACCATCTTTCTTTCTTGCAACTCCCATATTTCTCAAATCTTGGATCTACAAAGTTCATAGAAATAAACCTACAAAATCCGTAGATTCTAGATTTGTAGTGTACATAGAAGTAGTTATGTAGAGTCTGTAAAAGTGGTTTTGTAGAGTCTGTTGAAGTGGTTCTGTAGAGTCCATAGAAGTAGTTCTATAGAGTCCATAGAAGTGGTTCTATAGAGTCTATAGATGTTGGCTGAGTGAGTTTGTAGCTTTAAGAAATTGAGGTTAAAATTGGAACTTCTCCAAAATGCTATTTCTGCCATCCTTCCTATGTATTCTTCAAAACCAAAACACTAAAACATGTTACTTATTGGGTATAAATGATAAAATGGTAACTCAACCTTTGGTTTGACATAAATGAGATAAAATAGTTATTTTCCATGTAATAGTTAGCTAAAGGTCTATGATTTGCATAAGATTATATCCTTAGAGAGATTAAATGAAGTAAATTCCATGTCAATAATGACCCATATTTTGGGCTCATCAGTTCAAGTGGTGATTGGAACTAAAAGGTGTTGTAGACCTATAGTCAAGTTGAATATGGGATATTGGAGTATCAAATGATGTGTTCCTACTATGTAAAAGGTTTACATATGTTTTAAGAAAGATAAAAGGGTAATGTGTTTTTAAGAAGACCTATTAGGTCTCTATAAGACTAAAAGAGGAATAAGGTCTAATTGATGTATGGTTGGCCTATTATATTGATTTATTCATGATTAAGGAATGTTATTTTATTATTATATGACCTATTCATGGCTGAATTAAGTGATTTGAATGTGTGGCCGATTAATAAACATATGATCAAGTGACTTGTATAAAAGCAAGGTAGTTTAGTCCTATTTTATGTGAGATATGTGGTATGCTTAGAGGATTCTAAGTGTGGAGAGAAGAATAGGATAAGAGAATTATATGGATCAATTAAGTTCATAAGACCTAATCAAACCATGAAGGGGGTTAGTTGAGTGAAGAAGGTTGAAGGCTAGTTTGAGGGATAGAAGTGATCAAAGAGCTAAAGGAGTAGATCATCATATAGTGTAAAAGAAATAAGGTTTTATAAAGGTGATCAAATAATTAGGTGGATACGTTAGTGCTAAGTCATCTAGGGGGTTGGTACCTCCTAGCAAGTGGGCAATTGCTAAAGTCTAGCTGAATTGGTTTTGAGCTAGTTAGGGTTGGTACTCCATGTGAAGTTCATGCTTCACTAAAGATTGATATTTGTCTTATAAGACTATAGTCCATTTGATTCATCAGTATATTTTTTTCCCCTATAGGCTTTTCCACATATAAGTTATGTTTATATGTTTCATGTTCTTATGTTTTGATGCTTATGCTTGTTAAGATATACGTGCTTGTTAGAATGACTCATGTGTGGTTAAGTGGATTTGAATGAAAATTTTTGAAGACTAATTTACCCCCCCTCTCAGTCATCTTATTTCCAATACTATGTTGTCCATGGAGAATAATGATATGATAGGGAGTCTTATTTGTAAATATATAAAGTAAGATCAAAATAAAATGTATTGTTATATGTAATATTCACCTAAACTAGGTAATGACATGAACATATAGTAGCTCAGGTGTCTGAAAAAGCCTATTACTCCTTGAAAAGTATTCTTACTTATTATTTGTAAGCCTGTGTTTTAAAAAATGGTGTGTTACAGTCATTACATGAAATGTCTACCTTGAAAGATAAGATTTAGGAGGAAGAAAAAGTCATTTGGAAAGTTATTGAGAAGGATTTATAAATAAAATAATTTTTTATATTATCATTATCTTGTTAAAGAGTTTAAATAAGATCAAGATTGGAAGAAAGAGTTATACTATTTTGCAACTTCTGTGTAAGGCTGTGTATGGAGGTATATATAGGAATAAAGAATGTTTAAGGTTTATCTTGTGTTCCTAGTGTATCTTGGTAAGGGTTAAAATTTATATTTTTTATATCAATCATTTTTTTTATGAAATTTAACTTAAAGAGCATGAGATTCAAATAAAACCCTCATTCTTGCACACACAGTCTTTTATATAAACTCAAAATTCTACAAATCTACAAATAGAAGAATCTTAATGATTATTTAAGAGATAAAAACCATTGAGAAAGGTGAATCTAGATGTGAAAACCCATTTCAATCCTTTTATTTATTTAAAAACATAAAAGACTTAATTTATGTCATTTTCTTCCCTCTCAGCCACCTACAAGCCTAGGTATGATAAAACTAGGGTTTTAAATTTCAAATGCATCTATCTGACATTTCCACCCTCCAAATTTTACCAAAATTTATAATCGAAGATAAAATTAAGAGTCTTACAATATTATAAAAAGTTTTGGAACCATACCCTACCAGACTATATAATATTTTGGAATGTGTCTTCAAAATATGCATAATAGACCTAATTAAGGGTGAGATTTGATGAGTTAGAGGGGTTATATAGAGAACTACATTTTTAAACTATTTGTGAAGCTAAAATAATTTAAAGGGTACTTGAATATGTCTTTATTTTGTCTTGAAGTATTGTATTGTGTTCAGACCTAAGAGATTTGTATGAAATGAGGGCTACAAGCCAATAGGCTTTAAAGAGGAATGACAATAGTTATTGTTGAGTGATTGAGTGTGATAAGTGGATGAATATGAGTGTTCTAATAGGTATGTGTATGGTCATAAGATACCTAGTTATGAATACTAGAACCATGAAGATAATGTTAGGTTGTGGAGCTAAAAGCTTCAACCTTTGCAAACTGAGGAACAGATGGTTGCTGAGTTCTACAAGAACCGGCGTCGGCAGCAGGACCGACGTCGGCAGAATCCAGTGCAGAAGGCCACCGGCGATGGCAGGAAGTCGGCCGATGTCGGCAGAACCAGACCAGCAGGGACCGGCGTCGGTCGCCTGTGTGTTCCCGAAGTGTTCGTTTCACGGACAGTTAGTTAAGTGAACGATGAGTTTGCATGTTAAGACCAGCCAGAGTCTTGGGTTGCGAGGATAATTGTCTAAATTAAGAGTCTAAGTTAGTGTTTGAGTTAGGGATCTATTTATAGACCCATTGGCATGTATTGTTTAAGGCATGAGATAGAAAGGAAGTGTTCCTTCTAGTTGTAAGATCTGTGAGTTGCAGGTTGTTGCAAGCTCATTGGGGATCTACATGTAAGTTTGGTCCTTGAATTGCAGGTTGCAGGTTCATGAGAGATCAGCTTGAAGTGCTATAGAGTGCTTGGTGTACCGGCAGGGTTATTACTGACTGGTTGGTGAGGTGAACACCAATTCTGTGTGTGAGTTGGTTGTTGGGACCATTTTTGTGTAGGAGAATGTGTGAGAAGAATTACTGTACACTTGAGGTGTGGCGAATCTCTGTAAGGTGAAAGAGTGTGGTGGCTCTTTGATGTATTCTTTTCTGTATAGTGTTAATACAAGATAGTGTATTGTCTCTCATATTCTGTGCTATTGGTGAATTCTAGTTACTTGTGTTTCTGGTTATTTCCGCATATTCAATTGCTTATATTTGGTAATCATACTGTGCTCTATCTGAGGAGCAAGATCCTAACGAGTGGTGTCAGAGCATGTTTATTGTTCTAGATTCCTGACAAGTGGTATCAGAGCTTTTGGTTGGGATACTAACAGATTGGTGTAGATCTGGGTAGTGTGTTTTGATTAAAGGTTACTCACAGGGTTTCTGTTTGAGTGGGAGTTGAGCAATGGCAGAAAACAGTCAACTATGAATGGAAAAGTTCAATGGCAAGAACTACCAATTATGGAGGATGCAGATTGAGGACTATCTGTATCAGAAAGATTTGTACTTACCGTTGGGTGGGGTTGCTAGCAAACCCTTGGATATGAAAGATGAAGAATGGGAGGTTCTTGATCGGAAGGCTCTGGGATCTGTTAGATTGAGTCTTGATTCATCTGTGATTTCCAGCTTATCACAGTGTAAGACAACGGTGGAGTTGATGAAATCTTTGGCAAATTTGTATGAAAAACCCTCGGCTTCAAATAAGGTATTTCTTATGAAGCGTTTATTTAATTTGCAAATGATGGAAGGTGGATCTGTTCATAGCCATCTTAGTGATTTCCATGGTTTGGTAAACCAGTTAAGTTCAGTGAATATTGTATTTGATGATGAACTTAGAGCTCTCTTAATCTTGTGTTCATTACCTGAAAGTTGGGAAGGTTTGGTAATGGCAGTTTCTAATACTGTGTCTCCTTCAAAAGTCTTAAAAGTGGATGATGTTGTGAGCGTGATCTTGAATGAAGAGATACGCAGGAAAAGCACAGGTGAATTATCTGGAAATGCTTTGAGTGTTGAAGGAAGAGGAAGGCCAAGAGAGAGGACAGAGCGTGGGTGATCAAGGTCAAAGACAGGCAAAAGATCCAAGTCCAGGTATGGCAGAATAACCTGCTGGAAATGTGGAAAGCAAGGGCACTTAAAGAGAGATTGCAGATCGGGTGAAGATCATCATGAAGAACATGGAGAAGAAGCAGATGTTGCAGGCTACGTTGCATAGGATGCTCTGGTATGTTCTTTGGATAAAGTAGAATCTTGGGTATTAGATTCTGGTGCCTCTTTTCATGCATCTCCACATAGAGAATTTTTTCATGAGTATGTCCAGGGAGACTTTGGAGAAATTTGTGTAGGGGATGGTAAGTCTTGTCAGATTGTTGGCAAAGGCAAAGTGAAGCTGAAATTGCAGACAGGTGACACATGGGTGTTAAAGGAGGTCATGCATGTCCCAGTTCTGAAGCAGAATCTGATTTCTGTTAGAAGTTTGGGTGAAGAGGGTTGCACAGTAACTCTCACAGTGGACTCTTGGAAGGTTACCAAGGGTACACTTGTTATAGCTAGAGGTAAGAAAGTAGGTACGCTTTATCTATCTACTTGTTTTACTGATTCTCTTTCTGGGTTATCTACTTCAGCTGTAGATTCAGAGATGTGGCTTGATAGGCTTGGTCACATAGATAAGAAGGAGATGCTGGTTCTTGAGTCAAAGAATATGCTTTCGGATTTGGAAGGCATGGATCGTGGTTTCTGTATGCAGAAGAAGAAGGTGAGGTTTCTTGAGGAATCCGATGTTAGTGACAAGAACGGGAAAGCCTTGGTTTTCAAGGAGAAAGTGACGGATAGAGTTCAGCACAAGGTGCAGAGGAATTCTGAGCAGAGCAAGGGTGATTTGGACAAGGTTTTGATCCAAAAAGAGCTCGCGGGAAAAAGTCAGGTCTCACAAGAAAAACACAGAGACCGACGTCGGCAGGAAAATCGACGTCGGTGTCCAGACAGGGACCGACGTCGGCTATGTGCAGCCCGACGTCGGTGACTCAGGGCAGAAAAGAGATCGGCGTCGGCCAGGGGAAACCGACGTCGGTAGGGAGGCAGTCGCAGGAAACTGACATCGATCGGCTGTAGACTGAGATGTGACTGGCATCGGTTACTGAGACGAATTTTTGGGTGGACAGCGAGTTGTCATGGAGTCTCAAGCGCCCATATGGAGGACTGAAGGTGTAAGTAAGTTCTTAAATTCGTCATTTCCCTTCTTTACACTACTTGTTGCTCACTTATGGCATAGGACCAGGAAGTTATTGAAGAAGCAGAACAGGTAGATCTAGGAAACAGTGGGAGCTTGGCATGGATGAGGATGTGATTCCTTGGAAGAGAACCAAACAGGGGTTTTGGGTAGTGTTGCCAGCTGGAAGTAAGCACTGAGAGACGAATGGATGTTGAGGATGAAGAAGAGCGGAAATGGATATGTGAGATGGAAGATCAGGGTATATGATCTTGTATTAGCTGCAGGGCAATGGAGGTTTGATCATTGTGTTTCTCTTTACCAGGTTGGATAGTATTAGCTACACTATTCTATTTTCTGTATGATGTGCTTGTTGCAGGGTTACATATACAGGTTTTGCTGAACTAAAGGTAAAGCTAGTTTAGGGGTTTGTCATGGAGAATCTGGGAGCAGCAAGATTCTTTGGCATGAGTGTGTTCTAGAGACATGGAGGTCTTGTTGACTTTGTTTCAGGATGATTGTGTGAAGCCGGTTAGCACGCCGATGGTTAGACAGTTCATAGAACAGGTGTCTTGATTCACATAATGAGGTTGAGTACATGGTATGTACTAAACCTGAGTTTTCCCAAGCAGTGGGAGTTGTCACAAGTTTGGAGTCAATCTAGGAGAGTAATACTGAAGGGCAGTTCAGTGGGACCAGCAGCAGGTGCACATGCTATGCAGGGTCAAGTTCTTTTTCTACATGGTTGTAGATGCGGATGTGGCAGGTAATTTGGATGACAGTTTTTACATCATGGATTTTGTGGTGGTTGGTCTTCAAGAGTGATCTTGAGGAGGGATACAAAGCCAAGGAAACAAACTAGACGGTGTACAGGTACAGGTACAGGTTGCAGCTATTTATCTCCAAGTGGGAGATTGTTAGGTTGTGGAGCTAAAAGCTTCAACCTTTGCAAACTGAGGAACAGATGGTTGCTGAGTTCTACAGGAACTGGCATCAGCAGCAGCACCGACGTCGGCAGAATCCAGTGCAGAAGGCCACCGGCGACGGCAGGAAGTCGGCCGACGTCGACAGAACCAGACCAGCAGGGACCGGCGTCGGTCGCCTGTGTGTTCCCGAAGTGTTCGTTTCACGGATAGTTAGTTAAGTGAACGATGAGTTTGCATGTTAAGACCAGCCAGAGTCTTGGGTTGCGAGGATAATTGTCTAAATTAAGAGTCTAAGTTAGTGTTTGAGTTAGGGATCTATTTATAGACCCATTGGCATGTATTATTTAAGGCATGAGATAGAAAGGAAGTGTTCCTTCTAGTTGTAAGATCTGTGAGTTGCAGGTTGTTGCAAGCTCATTGGGGATCTACATGTAAGTTTGGTCCTTGAATTGTAGGTTGCAGGTTCATGAGAGATCAGCTTGAAGTGCTATAGAGTGCTTGGTGTACCGGCAGGGTTATTACTGACTGGTTGGTGAGGTGAACACCAATTCTGTGTGTGAGTTGGTTGTTGGGACCATTTTTGTGTAGGAGAGTGTGTGAGAAGAATTACTGTACACTTGAGGTGTGGCGAATCTCTGTAAGGTGAAAGAGTGTGGCGGCTCTTTGATGTATTCTTTTTTGTATAGTGTTAATACAAGATAGTGTATTGTCTCTCATATTCTGTGCTATTGGTGAATTCTAGTTACTTGTGTTTCTGGTTATTTCCGCATATTCAATTGCTTATATTTGGTAATCATACTGTGCTCTATCTGAGGAGCAAGATCCTAACGAGTGGTGTCAGAGCATGTTTATTGTTCTAGATTCCTGACAGATAATGCTTGAAGATATGAAGCTTTTAAGTTTATATGAGAAATTGAATAGTTTGAACTAAGCAAAGAGAGTGAAAATATTAAAGTGGTGGTTAAGAGAATGGTGTAGATGATGGTGAGTATATCAACGAGTGAGGTAATACATGGAATGAATAATGGTGATCTAATTTAAGAATGATAAAGAATTTTATGCTTACAAGAAGGCTATAAGCCTAGTGGAGACAAGATTGATCCAAGGTGATAAGAGAGGAGCAAAGTTCTTGTTTGAAACCAACCAAAACTAGATAAGAGAAAGAATATAAAATAATATATTAAATCCATGTAATAAATAATGAGAGTGTAGGTTTAGCCTCTACATTATATTGGTATCAGAGAGAGAATATTCTATTGGCAAAGAAAATAGACCAGAGCTTAAGCAAGAAAAAGGTACATTTTATTTGATAATTTGTTATTGTGTTTATGAGAAAGTTTAAGTTGTGAAGAGGATTTGTAAGTTGAAATAAGGTGCAGGTATGACCCATTGAGGTTGACATAAAAATAATATTAGTGAGATAATAACCTAGATACCCTAAGTTTAAGGTGAAGGACTTGAAGACTAGGCAAGAAGAGCCTAAGAAGAGATAGTGAGAAAAGAGCATATAAGCTCAAAATATAAAACCAATATAAATTGTGGTGGAAACAATAAAGCCATTAAGGCTTAAATAAGGTGAAAAGAGATGTTAGAAGCTCAAGTACAAGTTTAAAAAGAGAGATAGAGACTCAAATTTATATTCAAGAGAAGGAAAAGATAATGAAGGAGACCCAAGTGAGGTACTAGATGGTGTAGAAATATAAAATTGGCCACCAATAACCTCCAGCCAGGCTTCAGACCAATTTCTACCAAAGTGCATAATTTGGGTTAAAAACACCAAAATATGCTTAATGATGTGAACCTGTCATATACAAGTGTCTATTTTGGTTAATGTATCCCTAAATGGGGTAATGCATTTTATGAGATAGCTAACTTTGATCAGATCATTTCATGTCAAAATGACATTTTTGCACCTAGGTGCTCTAGATTGCTCTTTTCTACCAAATTTATTACACAAGACACATGTCATTTTATTTTATGTTAGAAACATCCTAAATAGGATAATGGATCCACCACATCTAACATCACATCTTAATTCTAATGCAATCAAATTTTGAGTCAATATTATGGCATTTTGACTAATTTGATTAATTTGTGCACCAATGACAAAAATTTGCACCACAATTGATAAATCATGTTTAAGAATAATTAATTTGGATCAAGAACTTAGGTGAACTTGTTGAATATTTATTTTTTGAAATTGATTATGAGTTTTTGCATCATTAAGTGACATTATTTCTTGAGAAGACATCCCTAGGCCACTAATGCATAAAATATCTGATCAAGCCCTCTCATGCCTCATTAATGCCTTTTATGCCTCTTTAATTCCTCTCTATACCAAATATTTATGAGGTCCTTTATTGAATTTTGCCTCTAAAATTGAATATATTCTTATCCACACATCTTCACCTTGAGATGGATGGTTTAGGTTCATTCTGATCATTTGATAAAATCTATAAATAGAAGGCCTCACAACTATAATTTTAAGCTCTTTTGGTGTAAAGTTATAACACTTTAAATCTCTCTCAATCAATTGATGTAGTTTTATCATGTCAAATTGTTGAGCCAAGCCAAAGCCATCACAAATCCATTGGTGTCAAGGAGAAGAGGAGATAGCCAAGCCTCTTTTAATGAAGACTCATTGAGCACAAGCTAAGCAAGCCACTTCAACAATTTATTTGGATCATCCAAGGAAGGTGAAGAATTTATTTTATATTTTGCATTTTAGTTGTGTTTCTCATTTGGTTTTGTTATCATTCTCCCCCCTTGAGATAGGCTTAAGGTATTAGCATTAGTGTGTTTTGTTTGGATTTTGCTTTCATTCACTAACACCATATTAATCTCCCCTTATTACAAACCTATGTTCATAAATAGCATGCCTGGTGGGACCTAGACTCAAAAATTTAGACAAATAGCACCTACAAGCAACCTAGTAACCATTTTCATGCAGGATCTTGGAGTGTGGGAGCAACTAGACTGAAAATTTGAGCACAAATATATTTTTCTAGAAGTCACAGTTTTGTCACTATAGAGTCACAATTTTGTCCTTTGGATCACAACCCTACCACTAACATAGTCATGATTTTTTCATTTTAAGTCATGGTATTATGTTTCAACTATGTTTTTAGACTAACCTTATTTTTATCTATAGACCTTGTAGTTATATTACAATACCGCTACTCACAAGTAGTGATATTTTAATACCATGATGTACTAATAGCAATATTTCATCACTACTCTCTAAGTAGTGATATTGTAATACTATGAGTTTATAGTAGCAATATTACAACACCGTGACTTTACATTCATGATATTATAATACCATGACTCAACATTAGTGATATTGTGTAATCGAATCACAATATTATAGTTAAGTTGCTAGTAGTTAAGTGATAAAACCACAACTCTTGTAGTGGTGGTATTGTACTATGACCTATGGGATTTTTAGCTTCAGTAGAGATATTATGGATTTATGTTAACTAACTCAAGTAGTGATATTGTTTGTCTGAGTCAAAGTTTTGCAGAGTAGTAGGATTGCACTGTGGAGTAGTAGGATTGCACTATGTGGAACCCAAGAGCTCACTTTGTAAAGTTGTTTGTTTAATTTGGAAAAGTGCTTCAAGGCTAAACAAAACTTTGAATTTTTCCTTGTAGGGCCAATTTGAAAAGGGTTCTAAACAAGCTTAATATAGTTTTTTAAAACTCTTTTTAAGTGCTTATAAAGGATTAGGAACTTTCATTTTGGTGCTTAAGGAAATACTTATATGTTTACTTGAATAGTTTGTAGTTGTTTTTTAAATTTTTTTACAACTTAAAGCCAAGGGGATAAAGAACATCACCACACATTTCTCTTAGTGATTTAAAATTGAACACACTTCATGTTTTTGCAAGTTTTTTAATCATTATTTCTTTAGTTAGTTTTGGTTGAACAAATAGGGAGTTGTGCGTGTATGCTCTCCCCCCATCCCTTATAGGGAACTTATGGGATCAAAAGAACCAACTTAATTGCAAATTACCTTAGTTTAAAGGTGTAAAATAAAAGTTTTGAAGGCTCTCCACAAGACCCACATGGCTTGGGTGACCTAGAAATAACCTTAAAGCTCTTTTACTTAGTTTTTATTTTATGCATCTTGGCTTGTGAGAGGGATTTCATTACCTTCCCATAAGTTATTTAGGGAGGATTTTACCTAGGGTTTCATCTCCCAACATCATCTTCAACCCCTCTCCACAGGGGGTATATAAATTGGGATCAATGCACTAGGATGATGGTTTCAGTGGTTAAACCATCTCCTATCGTTGGGGCTAAGCCTATGATGTTTGAGCACATTAGACAACACACTACACTAAGTGAGTGATGGATGTAGTGGTTTTAAAAAAGATAAGACCTTTTTATAACAAGATAATTTCTATTGACCCAATTTATGTGTTACTTCTATCGTATTTTGATGTAAAATTCTTGTGCACCTAATCCATCTAGAAACATTCAAAAACTTGTTATTTAGTTAACCCCACTTTGCCATACCTTATCAGTTTAGGATTTAAGATGATTAGTTAGTTAATTTTTATTTGTATTAGATTACTTGGTCTTGTTTGGAGTCAAAAAATTTTATTAAAAAGTTACATAACTAAACACATTTTCCACCATTTTATTGAAAAAAGAGGCATTATTCTACCCAAATAATGAAAATCATCTTTTTTCGTGTTCAAAATTTTATCATAAAATTTGTGTCATATATTCCAATTTGGCATAGTTATGCTACCCATTTTATTTTAGACCATTTTCCAAATTTTGTTTAATTCCCTCATTAATAGTTTAAATTTAAAATTAGACTCTTCCATGTTTTAAAGGTTGATGTGTTAAATTGGGTTCACCACTTTGCACTCAACTTAATTTAACTTGAGTTCAATTCCTAATTTAAATTGAGGGCCATTTTTAGACTCATGATCATTATCATCATTTGGTAGGACTCAAATCATCTTGCGTATCACTCACACTTTAAGTCCTAGGATACATTTTTTACTACCCATCCTATTTTACCATTTGTCTTGAGTTTATTTGATAAACACATTTTTGACTTTGATCTTTGTCAAAATTTGTGTGTGTGTATCATTTGAGTTGAGGAGAGTAGTGTTACACTACCAAAATTGTGTTGAAACCATTCTTGCCTTAGAGTCTTGAAACAAGCATTTACCCCACCTTTTGAAAAAATTTAAAGTGGCTACACTACTCAAATTATTTTAAAACTTGTTTCATCAACCTATTCGCATAGATACAAATTTTTTCCAAATTTTCCAACCAATTTGAGTTTTCTTTGAGAGCCTTTATCTAGTACGGTTATGTCATTCACCTTTATCTAGCTTATCAGTTAAAAAAATCTAGTTTGTGCCATTATTTGTGAGAAAATAAACTATCTCTAAGTGCCTTTTGTATCATACCTCATACATATTGATCAAGTTTATGTCCAAGAGTCAAATGCCTAGTTTTTTTTAGAAGTGTTTAAAATATATTAGATTAAATATCTCATCTTTTAAAGTCTAGCTTTTGACACCATTTGGCCAAAATTCCTAGCACATACCTTTGTTTGAGTCTAACTTTTGATGCCACGTTTGGCCAAAATACTTAGCAACTTTTGTTTTTTTCTAGATTAGACTCGTTTGAAACACTTTGACCTAGAATTTGGAATTTTTATTTATGGTCCTTTTTCTTGACCTTTTTGTGTGAAGACGTGTAACATTAGATACTTGACATTAGCTTATTTTATCACAAATCATTACATCCACATTTTTGGATACACACATCTATCCTTTTGACTAGGTTAGACCAAGAGTGAACCTCTTTTCAGACATCAATTTTTTAGAGTTTTTGGAACTCTATACCTTTTTATTACACATGTAGTGGCCTCATGTACAATCTAGGCTTTAGTAATGTGGTCACACAAAAATAAATAGATCAAGACCCCTATGCAGACAATGTTACTTATGAGACGGATCCTTATCCATCTTATAACACTCAAGAAGGGTAAAAAAACCAAGACCCATTGGCTCATTATTTGGTAAAAATGCCTCCATACTCGAAGTAAGATCAAGAAAAAATAGATTAGCATCTAGCTTTGGTACCTATAGTTGAAGAACTAGTTTCTCAATAATCTTACTATATTACTGCACCATCTATGTATGATCCTTATCTCTTTAAGCATCACTTGTTAGAAAAGAAGGTTGAAATTTTGGTTAGATATATAGAAGTAAGGGCTAAGTTTTTGATAGAGTTCCCCCATGAGAACTTGTCAAGTCTAGTAAGAATGCCTCATAACATAATTTATAGGCAATAGGCTTCTTATAACAATCCTTTAGCTCTAGTCTAAATACCATATCAGGACCCTAATATGCTTATCAAAGGAAAATACCACATGGAAGATCACTTTATAAAAATGTAGATAACATATCAAATGTACTTAAACCTAGCACACAATTTTAACCAAATGACCATGTCAAATAGGCCTCTCATAGATTTAGTTCCTTCAATAGTAGTTCTAATAGAATTGAATAGTTAAGATAATCAAGGTGTAGACCCCTTCATTCAAAACACTTCATTGATAACTTGTTTCATACCCCAACCATAGAAGAAGTGTCTTTTGCTTTTATGTAGGATATTGAGCAAAACCTAATGGACAATGCACAAACAACATCTAATCCAAACCAAAGTGGTGTAAGTACACAAAAAATTAGACTACAAACAAGTGTAATTTTAGTTAACACCATGACTAGTTCTCCAAATCAAGGAGTAGGAGTTTCTACATCCCAATCTCAACCAACTACTATCACTAATCCTCAACCAACTATTTCTTTGAGCGCTCAACCATCATGACTAGGTAATCAACCAATGACCAATGTCATGCCTCCAAAACAAAATGTGATGAATCTTACTCAACAAGTAATGAGTAATATTCCAAAATAGTAGGCCAAATATAATATACCGATGCATTAGAGGAAAAACATATTACCACCTCAACAGGGGGAAACTAATGTTCCACCTCTCTAAGTAGTAGTGAACATACCTCTTTCCTCATAGACCAATATGCCAGTTCTAATCCAAATGATGTCTAATTGATAACATATCAATATTGGTAAGTGATAAATCCTAATATTCCATAAGTATCAACTTCCCAATAAGGATTCACACAACCTAGAGGTTCTAATGTTCTTCAAATACTGATTAGGCAAACTTTACCTTTTGTGCAAAATGTTCCACTAGTTTAAAGAGAGGGTATTGGCTCTCAAATACACCCTCAACATCAAAGTTTGATTAGTCAAAAACAAGTCCCTATTCAACCCCATCAGGAATAATACAACCATATTTTTCCATCCTAACCTCAAAATCTCCAAACCCATACTTATATACCCAATCCAAACCATAATATTACACAACCATAAATGTAATTTCAATAATTGCATTATAATCCATGCATGCAAATTCCTAGTCTATTATCCAACCAAACCAACATGCCTTAGTAAATACCATCATCATACCCTGGTCAAATTATTCTATTTATGACCACTCAACCATTTACCCAAGCCAATCTTCCCTCTAGTTTCCTATCCCAAGAACTACAATAGGTGAAGGATGCAATTGTTACCATCCATGTTGGGAAACAAACCAAAATTTTTAAGTTGGATGATGTGTGTTCTTATCTATTTAACATGGATTACTTATAGATACCATTTCCTCTAGGATAAGAACCACCAAAATTTGACAAATATAAGGGGAAAGGTGACCCCAAGGCTCATTTGATTGAGTTCTTTATTACATGTCAGCCAATCGACCATAGTGACATATACATTTTGTTTTTGTTCCCAATGAGTCTAGAAATACAACCCCTAAAGTGGTTTTTGAAGTTTCCCAAGAATTTAGTATCCAATTTTGATGATCTTTTAGACAAGTTTGTGCATCACTTTTCATACAATCTCAAACATGAGATTTATTTGGTTAACTCGATGCAAGCTAATTAGAAGGACAGTGAGAGTTTTAAAAGTTGTCTATAATGATGAAGAGCCCTTACAAGCTAATTCACCCATAGTTTACTAGATAAATAATTAGCTATTGTGTTTACTAAAAATTTGCACATTGAGATATCCTATCATTTGTAACTACAGTGTGTGCATACCTTTAAGGAGATCATTGATAAAGGTTTGTTAATTGAGTGAGCCATTGTTAATAAATAGATCATTAAGCTTACCTCATCAAATCAAAATACCAATCAAGGAAATGGCCAAAACTAGCATCAAGCTTAAGCATAAGCATCACAACCAGCACAAGCCAATAACAATGATAGACCAGGGTAATTCATTTGTAACAAAAATGTTGTTGGAAATGAAGTAATAGAGTTGAGACATATCCAAATAGTGCAAACACCATCTGCTCAACCCACATAACATATTCAAATTACTCCTAATCCATAATCTTTTTAGCCAATGTAGCAACCTTTGCCATTATAAACCCCTCTTCCAAGGAGAACAATGCCTACTCATTGAATTTTAGTGACCTTGAAGAACCTATTAATTCTATGTTTTGTAATCTCACCACCACTAATATGATTAGCTAGCTTATATCAAAACATTATCCTCAGAGCATCCCTTATCCTGATTGGTACCACCAAAATGAATTCTATGAATATCATCAGGTTAATGGGAAAAATTTTCACCATTGTGTGTAAATTAAAATTTTGATTCATAATATGGTGGAGAATGGGGAGATAACATTGGATGGTGGTGATTCCACTTCCAATCAAACCCTTGGAATCTATCAAAACCCCTTTCCCCAATATAATAACCAACCACAACAATAATAACAACAATAGCAACAACAGATAATGTAACACCAACAATAATAATTTCAATAACAAAGGCCAAACCAACAAAATCAATAGAATCATCAACAATAGAACCAATAACATCTGAATAATGGATAGCACCAAGGTCAAAATGACAACCACCAATATACCTACCATGCATTTGCACATGACTACAATAGGGTTATATGCCATATTATAGGAGGTCATATTAATACCATCTCCATTAATCTGAGACCAAATACCAATCAATCAAGACCTTTGATAAACAATGTCAATCCATCAATTCACATTAATAATCCTTCCTTAACTTGGGACTGTATATAGGCATACCAAAAAGTAGGGATTACTAATTTTGGACCCTATACTGATAACTCATCATTGCCTTATGACCACACACAAGTGCACTACTAGCCGAGACTTATCCTATCTAGTCCCCCACCATCACCACTATTTGATAGAAATCATGGTCCTATATTTAGTCTTGATTGTGTAGTCATAACTCAAAAGTCAAAGATTACTATTCCAAGCCCACATCCATTTACCAGTTTACCCATCATTCAACCAGTAACTATACCTTAGAATAAACCATTTAACACTAACCAAGAGAAAAAGTTTGACATTGTGGAACAATTATAAAATACACTCACACAAATATCCATTTTAGATTTGTTACGCACATCAAAAATACACAAAAACATTTTGAATGAGTTCCTTAGCCAATCCATATCTTCTAGTGACATATCCTCTGACAAATTCCAAGCTTTGGTTGGACACCTAGCTCTAGCCCAACAAGTCACTTTCAACTAAAGCAATATGTCATCCCTTGGCCCATTACATAATAATCCCTTTCACATTGAAGTTTGCATAAAGTGGCACAAAGTGAAATGTGTCCTTATAGATAATGGATCAGGTCTAAACATAGTGTCTTTAAAGCTCATTAAGCTTCTTGGATACACAACAACATATCTTCAAGTAGAGATAATAACCATAAAATCCTATGATAATGAGGAACAAAAATCATAAGGCACCATCTATTTACCAGTTATCCTTAGGCCTTTGAACCATGATACACTTCTCCATGTGCTAGATCTTGATTTGTCATACAATATGATTTTGGGTAGACCTTGGTTACATTAAATTCATGTAGTCCCATTGACATTGCACCAATGTATCAAGTTTTCCCATTCAGGGATGGAAGTTTTTATACTAGGAGATTTGCATCCATAAAAGCACTAAAAACACCTAGAGGCTAAATTCAAGAGCTATAACTATCATTTCAATATAAATCTAGTAGCTAAGTAGGATAAGGGAAAATTAATACTCCTTGATTCACCAAGAGTCTAATGTGTCAATTGATGAGTTCCAAAACTACGAGGCTTTTTATGATTTTCTCGACCTTAAAGACAATATTTTATTGGGGGACCATAAATCAAGGTTCTCAATCAAGTGGGATCTTGAAGCCTATTTTGGAGAGTGGATGAACACCCTTAGCCAAAAGAAAATAATTAAAACATTGAGGTCTCATAGTGAAAACCTCTTTGAGGTGCTTTTTGACCAAAGAAAAAGTTAAAAAAAAAAGGCCAGTCTAGTGTTGAAAATGTATTTCAAGTGCCATTAGATGGGGTGTTCAAACTTCCTCAAGCATAGCTCAAAAGACCACCAATGATGAACTTTTCTATGAGTCTAAGTTTAGTTTTGAGGATTAACAAAATTTTGATCAAATCCTTCAGGAGTTTTTAATAGTTTTTGTTACATGGCCAAACCTCCCATTAGGAGACTCTGATTCATCATGCCTAGGGGAACTCAAAGACCCAATCTTAACAGAGGACTTTAATGTTTCCAACTAGTTCAAATAATTGCCCATTAGCCTTGAAGATGGTTCAACCCTTTTAGTGGAAGATATAATAGAGGTTAACATCGGGTCCCCAGATGACCCAAAGTGGATCAAGCTATGTGTGTTCCTTATTGAGGAGTGTGATTTCCTTACAACCCTTTTGAGGGAATTTTTTGACATTATTGCATGGGCATATTATGGAATGCTAGGTTTGGAACCTACCTTGGTTCTGCACCACCTTTTGGTCAATCCTGATGTCAAACTAGTAAAACAAAAGTTGCATAAAATGCATTCTTGGATTGTTGTATTAGTGAATAAAGAGTTGGAAAAACTCTTAAAAGTAGGATGCATTCGGTCGATTGACTATTCAAAATGGATCTCTAATGTTGTGCTAGTTAGAAAAAAGCTAGAAGGAATCAGAATCTATACTAATTTCTATGATATAAACAAAGCTTACCCTAAGGATTAATTTCCATTTCCAAACATTAACATGATCATCAAATCCACAATGGGTTATGAAATACTTTCATTAATAGATGGATTTTTAGGGTACAACTAGATCAGGATAACACCAAAAGATCAACATAAGATAAATTGACCATTCTATGGGGAACATTCTATTATCAGGTAATACTATTTGGTATTAAGAATATAGGGGGCACCTATCAAAGAGCCATGACCATCATATTTCATGATATGATGCATGACATTGTTGAAGACTATGTTGATGAAATTCTTGGCAAATCAAAGACCAGGGCTAATCATCTACCAATGTTACACAAAATATTTGAAAGACTGCATAAGTACAAAGATAGACTTAATATTAATAAGTGTGTCTTTAGAGTTAATTCAAGTAAATTTTTAGGCTTCATTTTGTCTCATTGAGTCATTGAAGTTGATCTAGCCAAAGTCCAAGCCATAAAAGAGATGAAACCACCAACTAATTTGAAGCAAATCCATAGTTTGTAGGGCAAGATCCAGTCTATCCAACACTTCATATCATAGTTGGATAATAATTGCCATCCTTTTACATATCTTATAAAAATGGAGTCATATTTCACTAATATGATCATTTCTAGATAGCCTTTCAACAACTAAAAGACTATCGAACGAATCCACCTATTTTGTTGCCTCCTATGCTTGGAAAGACATTTTTGTTGTACCTATCAATGACTAATAATGCCTTGGGGGCACTTTTGGCTTAGCATGATGATAATGGAAAAGAGCATGATGTACACTATTTAAGCCATACACTAGTCATGTATGAACATAATTATACACCCATAGAAAAATCCTATTTAGCCATGGTCTTTATGGATCAGAAACTATGTCATTACATGTTAAACAATAAGACCATGGTTATTTCAAAAGTAGATCTACTCAAGTATCTACTATCTAAAACATCTTTACAAGGCCACATGGCCAAATGGATCATGCTTCTCAGTGAGTTTGACATCGTGTACACCAATCAAAAATACATTAAAGGGCAAGTTCTTGTAGACCAGCTTACTAAAGTACCCCTTATTGATATAGACCCGCTCACATTCCAATTCCCTGATGAATCCATCATGACCATCATTGACACACATCTTGTGGAGTAACATTGGAAGTTATATTTTGATGGATCATTCACAACACATGGATTAGGGGTAGGCCTTTTATATATTAAACCATAGGGGGATGTAATCCCTAAATCATTCATGGTCATCTTTCCTTGTACCAATAACATGGCCAAATATGAAACACTTATTTTAGGGCTTCACCAAGTGCTATAATGGAACATATCTCATCTCAAGGTTTATGGTGATTCTCAGCTAATCATCAATCAAGTTACATACCATTTTTAGACCAAAGATGACAAGTTAGTTCCATACAAGTTTATGGTCAATAGTCTCAAGTAGTAGATTATCAAAAATTAATTTGATCATATACCAAAGGTAAGTAACATAACCACAAATACTATAGTCACTATTAGATCTCTAATTTGACAAATAGACATGGCTAAATAGTATCAATTCCTTGTTGAGAAATTGTTAGCACCAGCTCATGAACCTTCAATCATCATGATGATTTGTGATATTGTTGGTCATAGCTCTATCTAGTACTCAAACCTTTACAACTACCTCCATGATTAAATTATGCCACCCAACCTATCTCAAAAACAATCTAAAGCCTTCATACATCAAACAACTCATTATATCTTACTTAGATCAACCCTTTACTACCATAGTTTTGATGGAAGTCTACTTTTTTATTTAACTTTATTAGAATCTACACTAATATTATGAGAATTTCATGAAGCAATATGTGGAGCCCACACTAGTGGGGTAGTTTTATCCAAAAATATCTTGTGTACTAGTTATTATTGGCCTATGATGGATGCATATGCAACTGTATATGTAAAGAAGTGTGGTAAGTGTTAACAACATGCTAATTTGATTCATACCCTTGTCAAAACTTTGAAACCAATGTTGACACCATGGCCATTTGCTATATGGGGCCTCAAACTCATTGGGAAGATCAATCCCACCTTATCCAATGGCCATAAACATATCCTTACCGCCACTATATATTTCACTAAGTGGGTTGAAGATATACCCCTCACTTATGTGACTAAAAAGAAAATTTCCAAGTTCATTTTCAACCATCTCATTTGTTTCTATGGTATCCATTTTGATATTATATCTAATAATGGAACATCATTTAATAATAAGGATGTCAAGAAACTATGTACTGAATATAACATCACACACCATTTATCTATGGCATATTACCTTCAAGGTAATGGTCAGACCAAAGCATCAAATAAAACCATTCTTAACATTCTCAAAAAGATTGTTGATGATGTTGGTCATGATTGGCACCTTCATATATTCCACACCCTTTGGGCATACCGTACCAACACTATACATGCATAGGAGCCACTCCATATTCAATTGTTTATGGTACTGAAGCCATTCTTTCCATTGAGTTTGAGCTACCATATTTACACATTTATTACAAACATGTCCTAGATGGAAATGGCTATCGAGTAACTTGCCTACAAAAGATAGAGTTACTTGATGAGAAACACATAGATGCGGTGAATAATATCCAAGCCTATCAGAATCAACTTCAAGGCCACTATAATAGACATGTGAAATATAGATAATTTGAACTTGTGATCTTGTCCTTAAAGAGAACTAAAAGAATACCATGATTGAAAAGAAGCATAAAGGCAAGTTCAAACCCAATTAGATTGGTCCTTTCATCATTATGAAAAACTATTGAATAGGAGTATATAGGATTGATACACTAGACAGACATGAAATTGATGAGATAATGAACATTATCCACCTCAAGTGGTACTACGCTTGAGTAACTTGGTGTAATTGACCTATGATGTTGTATCCTAGTTATAACCACCTATGGGAAAATTAATATCCCACTGGTCTTATTACTAATTATAACCACCTATGGGAAAATTAGTATCCCATTGGTCTTATTACTAATTATAACCACCTATGGGAAAATTAGTATCATTGACCTATGATGTTGTATCCTAGTTATAACTGCCTATGGAAAAACTAGGCGCAACATTTTTTTATCATGCCTTTACATACTAACTAGCCATTTCCTATGCCATAATGTGCCTTTATGCCAACTATGCCTATTTTTTTTTGAATTAGTTGCTCCACTAGTCACATTACTCTACTATAAAGAAGAAGTATAGTGACTTGAGGTCTCATCTTGGGATTGTGTAGGTAGTTTTCAATACTTGTTGAGGTCAGCTCAGTCACCCTTAAGCCACGCTCTCACCATTTTATGATTAACCTAAGCCATGTTCTCACCATTTTGTGAGCATCTTAAGTAACTCTCTCACCATTTTGAGAGCTTGGAACCTTTAATATCTCATAATTCTCAATTGAGTTGAGATATTCAAAAATTCCAAAAACATTTATAAAATCATTAGAAAAACCAAAAACATTGACCAATTCTTTATCTTAAGGATTTTGGGAACCCTTACTAAGTCATAAGCAAATCACTTGTCACTTAGTTTTCCCATCCTTTTTGGCCTTTTCTTCCATGCACTTGCCATTTGACAAGACCATTCCTATTATTCTATCACATCCATTATGTTTGTTTTTTAATTAGTTATCATTTTCTTCCCATTTCTTGGGAGAACTACATTTGACCTAAAGTTTTTGTTAGATATTACATCCATAAAACTATGTAGGTAATGTCCACTTACCTAGTGCATATGGAGATAACTCGGCCACACCCTTCCTTTTCTTACATTCCCCTAGTCATGTTTTTTTATTAAGTTGTCACCTATTTTCTAGGGGCAATGTTCATCACATTATTTGTACTAACATTAGGACTAACTATTATTTATTTCTTTGTTTTTTTGTTTATTTGCTTGTTTGTTTGATTTCATCATTGTTGCCTCGATTCAAGCTATGTACATTCATTAGGTGATTCCTTATGAATTTATACTTGAATTCATCTATATTCATATGTCTACATTTTAATCATTATTTTTATCATTGGTACATTATTTTCCCTTGAATATTAGTTTATGGGAATCAGTCCTTGTGCATATTTTGGCCTAGTCCTCATGGTGTTCTATCATGATGCCTATCATACAATGTTACAATAAAAATTAGATTCAAGAAGTCTACTCAGCAATGGTGGCATCAAAATCTCCTTGACATCAAATTTAACAACATCCCAATCATATCCCAAATAGAGTAATTAACCATAAAAGAATTTTAGCCTTTGTTAGTTCGAATGAGCATCTCCCTACTAGCAGGTTGTTCCAATTCATCATTACCCTCTATGTCAAATTATCATCATCATTAGCCAATAAATCATGTTTTCCATAATCATATTCCAATGATTATAATCACCTATAGGAAAATCATTGTACACCATCCCACCTACATTTCTTAATGATTCTAACCACCTTTAGGCAAATCATTATGTTATCACCAATTTACTTTATTTTTTCCCAAATAGGGGCATGTTGTTATCTTTTTTTATCTATCCTAACTGGAGCAACTTCATCTTATCAATGATTATAGCTACCTTTGGGTAAATCATTGTGTTATCATACCATGTTGCCACTATTAGGATCTAATGCTTATAACTGCCTTTGGGCAAACCATTATACACCATTCCACTTACATTCTCAATGATTTTGACTACTTTTTAAACATCATTGTGTTCTCACCCCATCATCTTCATATTTTTCCCCCTCATTTCGCTTCTTTCTTTCAAGGGACCATTTGTCAACCTACTTATGCCAACCATTCCCTCGAGGGAGTATCATATAGTTCATCCATTCTCATTAAAATTGTAGGAATATAAAACCTTTTCATTCTTTGAGAATATGTTACTATACCTATATATTTAAATGCCTTCCCAAATAGGGGAAAATTGTAGACACCTAAAATTGGCCACCAATAACCTTCAACCAGGCTTTTAGACTAATTTCAACCAAAATGCATAATTTGGGTTAAAAACACTAAAATGCATTAAATGATGTGAACTTGTCATATACAATTGGAAATTTTTTCCAATGTAGACCTAAATGGGGTAATTCATTTTATGAGACAACTACCTTTGATTAGAACATTTTGAGTTAAAATGACATTTTTGCACCTAGGTGCTCTGGATTGCTCTTTTCTACCAAATTTATTGCACAAGACATGTGCCATTATTATTTTGTGTTGGTAACATCCTAAATGTGATAATAGATCCATCACATCTAACATCACATCCTAATTTTAATCCAGTCAACTTTTGAGCCAATAATATGACATTCTAACTAATTTGATTAATTTGGGCACCAATGACCAAATTTTTTTCCAAAATTGATAAATCATGTTTAAGACTAATTAATTTGGATTCAGATCTTAAGTTAATTTTCCATGGAACTTGTTGAATATTTATTTTTAGAAATTGATTATGAGTTTCTACATCATCAAGTGACATCATTTCTTAGGAAGACATCCCTAGGCCATAAATGCATAAAATATCTGATCAAGCCCTCTCATGTCTCATTATTGCCATCCATGCCTCTTTAATGGCCTCTTTATCTCAAATATGTATGAGGTCATTTATTGAATTTGACCTCCAAAATTGAATGGATTCTTAGCCACACATATTCATCTTGAGATGGATGGTTCTGGTTCATTCTGATCATTTGATAAAATCTATAAATAGAAGGCCTCACAACCATAATTTTAAGCTCTTTTGGTGTAAAGTTATAATGCTACAAATCTATCTCAAGAAATTAATTTAGTTTTATCATGTCCAATTGTTTAACCAAGCCAAATCCATCATAGATCCGTTAGTTCCAAGGAGAAGAGGAGATAGCCAAGCCTCCTTTGATGAAGACTCATTGAGCACAACACGAGAAAGCCACTTCAACAAGATATTTGGAGCATCCAAGGAAGGTGAAGGATTTATTTTATCTTTTATATTATAGTTGTGTTTCTCATTTGGTTTTGTTATCATGTTGCCCCCTTGAGATAGGCTTAGGGTGTTAGCATTAGTGTGTTTTGTTTGGATTTTTCTTTCATTGATTAATACCATACTAAGATTCTCTTATTGAAATCCTATGTTCATAGATGGCAAGTAGACAAACTTGAAAAAAGAGATAGGTCCAAGTGAGGCTTAGAGAGTGAGGAGTAAAATAAGATGAAGATAGAAAAGATAAATAAAATATAGGGGATGGATGAGACAAATTACCATAGAGGATATGGTGAAAGAATATACCAAAAGAGAAGAGATGGATATAGAAGAAGAGGTGAAAGAGATAAGAAAGGAGTTTTGAAAATGCTTAGAGAGGATAATGTTCATGGTGGAGTACATGCATGAATAAGAATAATATTGTTATGTTTGGTCCTTGAGGAAGAAGATCAAGTAGCCTATAAGGCTTCTCATGAGAGGAAAAAGAGCATTGCCAAGAAAAATAATGAAAATGAAAATAAGTTTGAAAATAGATAGAGAGAAATGAATAAATTCATGTAAAATAAATTAGGTTTTGAAGATAAATAATGTATAGTGATGGGACAAATAAAATAAGAAAGTGAAGTACTTTTAAAAAGAGTACTTTATGAGGCTAAAATGCCTCAATTATTTGTTTCTAATGATATTTCTGAGTGTATGTATGTAGGTGTAAAATATGAGTTACAAGATGAAAGAGTGTCAACCTTGACACCTAATTAAGATAAAGATCACAAGAAAGCCATAGACAAAGTCATGAATGAAAATAATGAAGGAAATAAGAAGATATGGACACATAAAATGTAAGAGGATGACATGGATCTATGTAAGCTCTTAATATTGAGTTTTTGTTGTCCTTGGATGATATATTTCACCATCTGGATACCCAGGAACACTTGAAGTTAATACCAGTGTTGTGGAAAGTAAATGAGGAGAAAGCATATGAAAGTAAGAAAGTGAGAACATGTAGACATGAAGGTTTAAAATAATTAGCAAGGTTTTACACCATAGATAGGCCATATAATAGAGATAAAAAAACATTAAATGAATGCACATAAAGTGAAAATTGTTAAAGGTAAGCCATGAAAGGAAGGAGGCATGGCTATGTTAAATAAAGGAAAATCAAACCAAGTGAATGCGACACAAAGATATTGGAAGCATGGATGAGCATATGAAAGAATGAATATTTGTAAAACAATAGAGGGAGAAGATAAAATAATCAAGGGATTATAAGAGCTCATGATTGAGCAAAACATAGAGAAAAATAGTCAAGAGGGAAGTTTTATGAAGAATGCATGTTTGGAGGAGGACTATACTAGTCCAAAGGTGATTCAAAAAGAGCATAATAATAGGTTGGTATTGATAAATCAAAGAGAGGGTAGTTAGATCCCAAGAAATAGTCCCAGTGATGAGTCAAGAGATGAAGCACTATAAGAAAATAAACTACAAGAATTGAGCTAGTGAACAAGCATGTGAAGAAAGATCATGGTAAGAGATTAATATGTGTGAATAACAATGTTGTAGCTAAGTTTTGGAAAGTTATGTTTAAAAAAAGTAAGAGGAAGGTTACCAAGAGGTATTATGTTGTGATAAACATGATTTGAGCAAGAAGTTGGCATTACAAAAGGAACAAAGAGGTGATGATAATACTCACCTTAAGAAGGTGAAACATCTTGAAAAGGAAGTCAAAGAAGATTATAAGGATAAAATGACAAAGATGATCGAATAATTGATTTATAATTAAACATTTCAACATGAAATCAGAGGGGAAAACATAACTTGGAAGATAGATAAGCAAAGGATGCATGAATAAACTATGCCAATTATAGAAGAAGTAAATTATGGAGTAGGAATAAGAGTAGTGAACAAGAACAAACCATTTGGACCATAATATGATGTATAAACATCAAATATGGGGGAGGTAGAAGATGAAGAGACAAAATATTGGTAAAGGATCATATACCTTCTTGAGTTAGAGTATGAGTGGGCATGAAAGCAAGAGAAGACAAGGAGGAAAAGATAAAAGAAGTAGTTGAAAATAGATGAAGCTAAGAAGAGAAACAACATGAAGAGATCAAAACATCAGAGGAGGAGAAATCATAAAGAAAAGATAAATTTGGATAACTTACATATGAGCTGGTGCTCAAATTTTCCAACTTAAGTAGTATGATGCAAGGGAATCATAAGGAAACTTAGGTGAATGTATGTTAGAGTGTCAAAGTTTGTAATTTTTATTTTTATATGGGTATAAGAGGTATTTTAGGGTCCTTAGAAAGTTTTTGAGTCCTTTAGAGTCATTGGAGTGTCTTATTTTAGACCATTTTATGTTTCCTACCAAAATTCCATTTTTGAAAATTCAAATTATCAATTAGCATTTTGAGTGGGTTTAGCGGTGTTTCATGAAAAGTAACTAATGTTTTATGTTGAAAATGGATCCAATATGATCCTAGTGGGTGTCTTAATGTGTCACCAAATGTGAAAGTCTTGATACTCTATGCCAATCCAAGAAAAATAAAACCTTAGGTCAGTTATGATTGCCTTCTACTTAGGAGTTGGTCTAACAAGTAAGTTACCATGAAAACTTGGAGAAAATAGGCCTATTAGACCTAATTGAGGGTGAGATTTGATGAGTTAGAGGGGTTATATAGAGAAACAAGTTATAAAACTATTTGTGAAGCTAAAATAAGTTAAAGGGTACTTGAATATGTATTTAGTTTGTCTTGAAGTATTGTAGCGTGTTTAGACCTAGGAGATTTTCATGAAAGGAAGGTTATAAGCTAATAGGATTCAAGGAGGAATGAGAGAATTTGTGGATAGTTGTTTCTAAGTGATTGAGTGTGATGATTGGATGGTTATAAGTGTCTTAATAGGTAGGTGTATGGTCATAAGATACCTAGTTTTGAATACTAGAACCATGAAGATCATGTATGAATCTATGAAGTCTTTGAATCTATATGAGAGATTGAATAGTTTGAACTAAGTAAAGAGAGTAAAAATATGAAAATGGTGTAGGTGATGGTGAGTATATAAAGGAGTTAGGGAATACATGGAGTGAATAAGGGTGATATTATTCAAGATTGAGAAAGAATTTTATGCTTACAAGAAGGTTATAAACCTAGTGGAGACAAGATTGATCCAAGGTGATAATAAAGGAGTAGAGTTCTTATTTAAATCTAGCCAAAACTAGTTGAGATAAAGCATATCAAATAAGATATTACATCCAAGTAATAAATAAGGAGAGTGTAGGTTTATCTTATACATCAAAATATGAGATTAAAGAGGAGAAGAAACAAGGATAGGTTGAGTTCGATAGACTAAAACCAAGATGAGTGCAGGTCAAGAGAAGGTGAAGGTGTTAGAGCTAGGCATAAGAGGGTATTTCATAACCCAATAAGGTAGAAGAGAACACCATGGCCTTTGTGTCTATCCAAAAGATTAGTTTTACCCTCATACCCTACCTATGAGTAGGATCTCAAATGTTAATTACTTAGGGAATCTAA
This sequence comes from Torreya grandis, assembly GCA_037957365.1. Taxonomy (NCBI): domain Eukaryota; kingdom Viridiplantae; phylum Streptophyta; class Pinopsida; order Cupressales; family Taxaceae; genus Torreya; species Torreya grandis. Next base: position 265,168 of record JARHVA010002605.1, read on the forward strand.
TGTATGAGATAATGTTGGTGTAGGTTTTTACTACACATTTGTATTTCACCTTGTTTAGGTGGATAATTAGGCTATTTAAGTTATTTAGGTGAATAATGACATCAACCTAATGTCATATTGCACATGTGAGTGTATGGGTCACATAGTGAGTGGATGAGGTCATCCATCCCACTTGGTCCCCTGAGTGCCTAATCCACTCAGGTTCCTTTTCCACTGCGTTCCCTCAGTGCTCTCTCCACCCATAGTGGAGGAGCCCACCCACTCACCTTTTCTTGCTAAGTCATATTACACTCAACCAACATATTTATAGGCATGTCCTCAAAGGCATGTGGAGTGGAGTATTTCTCATTCTAAGCCATTTCTAGGTTGAGCATTTAGTGAGGCTTGTGAAGTTACTTGGCCCTTATGCCATTTATATAGTGTGATTGTAAGAATTGTGCTAATGTGCTACTTAGCTAGGAATTGTGTAAGCTATGAGCGATAGAGCTATGAGCTTAGTGAGATGTAAGGTTTGAGTCATTGTAATGCATTCCATATATACCTCATTTTGAATACATCTATTGTAATTATGATCTCTTTTGATTTCTAGCTTTAACAGTTGTGTTTTCTCTCTACAATCTTGGTCTTGGTCATCCTCGATTTTAGATGATTCTCACATGGTATCAGAGCTTCAAGGCTGGTAAACAAATACCAATTTTGTTTTATTGTTTTTAATAAGAAATCTTGATTAGTTTTCTATTTTGTATTCTCGATTGGTTGGCTTACAAATTGGAATTTGCCATTTTTTTATAAAGCCTGTATCAATCCTTGAGGGTTTATGAAATTTTAGGATTGTTTTGAATTAAAAATATTAAAAAATTTAGGGTGATCAAAAAAATTATAGGGATCCTTGTTTAGAGATAACTTATAGATCTAAGTGTTCATATGTGGTTTATTATCCTCTAACTCCCATATAGTATTTACATTTGCATGTTATTTGAATGGCCTTGATTGTGTGGTTGTAAATCAAAGAAGGCATTGGTTATATTTTGTTTTGATTAGGTCTCTCCTTTTAATATTAACACATGAGCATCATGTGGCATATACAAATGAGTGTTTTAGAGGTGTTATGAGTGGGAATAATGACCTAATTAAATCCTTCATCTACCTCAATCGGTGCTTCCTCATGAGATACTATCAACTAAGGATCTTAAACCATACCATTCAAGGCTAGCTCCACCACATGGCCTGTTATTGGCTCTCTATATAAATCAAATCTTAACTGTGGCTATTCCAAGGTTGTTGATTATAAATTAAGGTGGTAGTAGGCTATAAGGCATGTAAAGGGAATTTTTTTTATAAAACCTAAACTATGAGTATTTGGCCCAAGGATGTAGTTGGAAGCACATGTCTATCAATAACCACTCTTTGTTGTCTTGAAACTACTGGTCAACACCCTCTCAAAACCCAATTTATCCTCCCATGACATGTTACATTGCCACTCATAGTGCCCTCTACTTCCTCATTGGCTCTAGGTCACCGTGCCCCTTGATTCCATTGCTACCATTCTATAATAGCTTACTCCCCCTATAAGACATGTTTCTCTCTCCTATCATCACCCACTCAAGGTTTGGTCAAAATCCAAAACCACAGCTTTCAAAAGTTCAAAAAAAGGTAAATCTTACTTTATAAATCATTCATATGAAAGATATTTTTATTGTAAAGTTTTTAAATCAAGCCTAAGGTGGACAGATCCTTTTAATGTGGTGAACTTGGCGGAGATGACTTAATGGGGGACAATATTATTTCTTGGTGAAGAACATAGTGGGGTGATTCATCCATGTTGGGGGCCATATGTTTTTGTTAAGTAATTATTACTTAGTATAGACATGAAATTTTTGATTGATTTTTAATTTAAAAATAATACATTGTAAAGGAGATTATTGTATTGGTAATTTACCTTGTAATTTCATCTGATAAAGATGAAGGGTGAGGCTTGGGTTGGAAGGAGGCCAATTCCACCTACAAAATACAACCATTCCATTCCTCATCTCGTGTTGGTTCCAATGAGTGGTTTGAAGGCCACATTATCCTTTTCTATTCATGAATTTAATCTTTTTGTGAAAATTTGATTAAAATAGGCCATTAATGACATGAAATTGATTATGCCATAACTTTTGCTTGATAATTCAGATTTGAGTACCACTTTTTACAAAAGTTAATTATTTTTCATTATTATTCCATTAGACCTATTTTAATTATAAAATAAACTAAGGATATAAAGTGCCATATTCAGGGGGGTTACTTGTGTTATGTTCCCTATTACTTTCTACATTGTAATTCATGCACTAATTTCTCACACGTGGATACACTTTCAGATATGTCCAACATCTCCATTCTAAACATTCATTGTCCCTCACTCTATCATTGATTACTCACTTGGATGCATTCCTAGTTGTGCTCAACATCCCATTCATGAATGTGCTTCAAGGATTCATTATAGTTTGTATTATGAAGTCTTACACTTCTTTGTTGTATTCTCTCAGTCATGTTGACTCCACTTGAGAGATACATATTGAGGAGGAGGGTTTATTCTACTCTAGTGACTCTTCTTGGTAAGACCAATTATACTTCTTGTCAACTGTACATGGAATGCTCACTCAATAAATAAGAGCTTATAATATTCTTATATAGATAGATTCATAATCCTATTGTCCCACATCAATATGATGATTGGGCCAACTCTTGTGACTATGTCTATGGTCACTTGTTGTTTCATGGGATCTACACCACCATGTGGAGTACACAAAGTGTCCCTCCACTATTTGGAGCACCTTATAAATTCTTTGTGAGGATTCTACTATGACTTATATCACTCCTCCACTTCCTATTGTCTCTTATGAGACTATTGTACTCTCTCATCCTACTTTTATTCCCTATGATACCACATTTAAGGTGGAAAGTGATCTTCCTTCTATCGATCCCCCACTATATGATGAGATTCTGTCAGACCTTATCTATCTTATTATAGAGTCTACTTTCATTCCTATACAATATGTTGCTCTTCTAGAGCCATCATAGTCTAACACTTTGGAGGACTCTACTATTTTTAGTGAGATTACACCTATTGTGAGCATTTATGACTCATCTCTTCCTATGGACTTTATTTATTTATTTGGTGAGTCATGATCCACTCTTCACATGGACATTTGTTTAGTGAATGTTCCATGTATTTATTTTGATTGGACTACTTCAGTGGCATTACATCCAGATTCTACACATTTTCTTGCTAGACCTATGCCATAGATCTATTTTGGACCACATTCAAAGATATTCATACTTATACCTTCATCTACCATTGTAGAATGGGTAAAATTTTAGTATACACATTAGGTTCTTCCCTTACCAAAGGGAAGAAACATTGTCTGATGCAGATAAAACTTCTATAGTCCTTAGGCAGAGGATCTCATCATCAACCTTTGTCATCTTGTGAGCTATAATTAGAGTGTGGATTACTTCAACATTATATTTTTGGGGGTCTTTTAGTCTTCTTTTCATTTCTCTCTTTTTTTAGGGAGTTTTTTTCCCACTAGGTTTTCTCTTTTTACTCTAATTTATGAGAGATTATATTATACTTTGGTACCTGATCAAGCCTAGTTATCAGGACCTAATTATACTACCCACCTAAGTTATGCTTAAGGGGGGTGCTGGTGTAGGTTTTTACTACACATTTGTAATTCACCTTGCTTAAATGGATAATTAGGCTATTTAGGTTATTTGGGTGAATAATGACATCATCCTAATGTTATGTTGCACATGTGAATATATGGGGTCACACAGTGAGTGGATGGGGTCATCCATCCCACTTGGTCCCCTGATTGCCTAGTCCACTTAGGTTCCTTTTCCATTTTTTTCCCTTAGTTCTCTTTTCACCCATAGTGGAGGAGCCCACCCATTCACCTTGTTTGGCTGAGTCATCTTGCACTCAACCAACCTATTTATAGGCCTATCATCCAAGGCATGTGGATTAGAGTATTAATCATTCTAATCCATTTATGTATTGAGCATTTAGTGAGGCTTATGGAGCTACTTGGCCATTGTGCCATTTCTATAGTGTGATTTTAAGTCTTGTGCTATTGTGTTATTTAGCTAGGATATGTGTAAGTTGTGAGAAATAGAGATGTGAGCTTAGTGAGATATAAGTTTAAATCATTATAATTCATTCTATCTTCACCTCATTCTAGATACAGTTATTTTAGTTCTAATCTCTTCTAATTTTTGGTTTCAAAAATTGTGTGTTCACTCTATAGTCTTGATCTTGGTTATCCTCGATTCTATATGATTCTCACATATTGAATGTTAATTACTTAGGTAATATGATGTAGGAGCATCCCAAGTGAATTAAAAATATTACATAACCAAGGACAAACAAATATATTTTTGTGAAATTTCTAACTTATAAGGTGAAATAACATAAGTATTTGAAAACTTTGGATGGTTTGAAAGATGAAATGAAAGTTAGTTGCACTAAATTAGGTAGCTAATGGAACTAGGACCAAAGCTATTACATAGTTGTTTGAGACCACAAAAACATGGAGTAAGAGTGAAAATGTTTAAGGTTTATATGTTGGATAGTTTTTTGTGAAGGCATGGAGTGTATGTAATGAAATAAGGTGGCATTAAATTTTTAGAGTGCGGTACATTGAGGCTTATATAAAAGTGTGTAGGTCAACAGACTTGTAAAGAGTGGCCAAGGAACATATGTACAAGGATTATAATAATATAAAGGTGATGGTAATAAAATTTATATTTTTAAATGAAGTATGAACGGAACCCAAGCACATGGATAAGAGGCGTGTTTGAAAGTGTACACAAAAAAGTTAACATGTTATTTTTTGGGGTTGCACAGGATTGCACAAGGTTATTTATGTATAGTTGTATAAGGGGTCAAGGTGCAATCATATCAAGGAAATAATTATCTACCAATATAATTCACATTTATTATACACATAAAATATAGTTCACTCACATCAAGGTGCATAAGGAAATATCAGTGCACAAGAATAATGGACACACATGATAACATTAGCATACAAATGAGTTGACATGACACAAGGCAAATCATTAAATAATATACAATATTACCAACTAGAGATACTAAAATATGATTTATATAGTATATTATTTTTATATACTTGAAAAATAATACTCGTGGACTTCCTTTGAGTGCTTTAGACCTATAATATGATATCTTCTATGATTGATATGAAAATAGTGAAGAACAAGGAAGCTGCACTCAGTTATGAAATCTATTAAATGATTTTAAATAGGTGTTTGATTGTTATTTTCTAAATGTGTGCTTGGTAATCTTTTAAATATTATTTGGTGATAATGAATGGCATTTTGTTTTGTATTTATACCATGCCTTTTGAAAATATCTCATGAAATGGTTAAATAAAACAAATGGGTTGAACCATAGGATTCAAAATATTTTCAAACTAGATGACTTTTGAGATACAGACACTAGAAAATAATTTGGATACTTGTGTCAACACAAGTGTCCTTGTGTGGTAGGAAAGTGTCCAATGGGATAGGAAGCTACTAATAATGGTAAACTGATAGTGAAGGATTTATATTAGGTTTTAATAATTTTGTATTGTTCAAAAGATTTGGGTCATCAAAAATGATATGGTTAGACCATAAGATAAATAATTAGGCATAATGAGATGGTGAATGTGATACTTTTGGTATCAAAAAGGTATAGAACTAAAGGATAAAGGTTTGACATGTTTTTTTAAGTATATAAGACTTTTAAGATATATAAATTAGATTTTAGTATCTACATTTTCCCCCCTTTAATCTAGTAATGCATAAGGATGAAATTACCAGATTAAAGGAAAGAAATGTGTACTTGGGTGTGTATAAAACACCTTTCCTTTTCTTGAGCCCACTTTGAGTGTTTTTATGGTGTGTGACCTATAACCAATATCATTATTGTATAAATAAATACATATAATTAAAATTTAACATAATTGAAATGTTTGAAATGAAAGAGAGAAAGGAAGGAGTAAACATATATGTTGATGAAAGCATGCTACTCCATGGTACTTTGACTTGGTAAAGATTCTTCCATATGAATTTATAGATGAAAAAGGTTCAAAACTAAACCTTGGATATTTGAATATGGATATTGGAAGGTAATTATGCCCCTAATATGGTGCAAGGGTGATTTATGATATGGCCATTGAGATCATTGAATCTCAATCGCACAACTCAAGTGATAGTACAATACAATCTAAGTCAAGTGGTATATCTAATTCAACCTGTAAAAGGGAAGTAGTTTTAGGCCATTGATGTCATTGAATCTAAACCACACTACTAAAATGATCCAACTCTTTTAGACATAAAATGTTCAAAATAATGTTTCCTAGTGAAAACAATGCTTCTTGTTAAAGTATCAATGTTTCTTGGTAAATAAGTTTAAATATGCATTTGAAATTTTTAGTACACTTTCATGGCATATGAACCTATGATTTATCTAAATTTTAATGATTTATCAAAATATAACCTCTAATTTATAACTATGTATAATATCTATCACAAATATAAAAACTCTATCCTAAATCTATAAATATCAATGCAATTTATATAGTATTCTAACCCAAATGTATATCAGAATCATGTAAACTATATCAAATTATATCAAGTATGTAAAGTGTGTTTATGTATTTATATCATGCCTCCACTAATAAGCCTCCCCTCTTTTAAGGTGATGGGAATGGAATATGTAAGTTACCTTACCTCAAAAGGATAACTATATAATCTATGTATGAATCATGTAACATATAAGAGTAGCATTTATAAGTAGATATATAAACGAAGCTCATAGTATGTGATCATAAAAATCCCTAAGATACATGATATGGATCATGGCAATGTCTATAAAGTAACAATATAAGCTCAACAAACAATCAAACACACACAAAAGGGCACTCAATGTCATGCAAAAGGGGTATATGAAGACCAAAACCAAGGGGAATATTTAAATGACACACACTCAAATTAATGACATATTTAAATGCACATATATCAAAAATAAAACAACATATAGTGGCACAAGGGCTAATAAACAAGGAACATATTCAAATGTTACACAATCAAGATAATAACAAGAAGGAAAAAGACACTCAAGGAAGTGACAATGTGATTAAATGAAGTATAAGCAACCAACATAAACATATCATACTAGTCCTTGCATATATGTGTTATAGAAAATTTTCATGAACATATCATATCAAGTACACTATGAAATATGTAATCATGAGTTTAGACATGAGTATTAGTATATAAGCTCAACATGATATTAGAAAGGTGATCATATAATAATATAACATGTATCAATTGTGATCAAGGAAGAATTTACCCCCAACATAGTTGTGTTATTAAGAATTTATCTTAGCTATATTTTCACCATCATTAGTTGTTATTCTATCAAGAGCATAAAAACCAATGAAAAAAAATTTATAACCTAAGACCTCATGAGCAATACAAAAGGTTAGTCAATAATGCATTAGATTCAAATTTGAAATATGTAAACCTCCATTAAAAACTTCTTTGTATGGGATGTGGCTCAGATGTACCTTTGAGTTGTCTTTGCCAATGTTAATTATGTGAGGAAATCTCCCTTTGAAACTATGGACCTTGTTTAATTGATCAAAAGTAGAAGATTGATGAACAAGCTAGCTTGATAAAATATTAGGGATTCACTATATCGCTTGAACATGTTGAATTGTAATGAAAAGAGGTATATTTATAACAAATCTAGATCAAACAGGACCCTTCATCTTGAAATCAAGATGAATAGTTGTAAATGAGTCCTCAAATGTGTACATGGATCACTAATGTAATCCCTTCATCTCAATCAAGTTGAAGGGTGGATGATCATTTTTGAAAATATCAAATAATAAATAATATAAGCACTTCTTATTTTCAAGATTAAGGTTAGAATATTATCCTCATAATATATTTGTGAGAGTCATTTTGGGCCCTTCATCTTGTTACCAAGATTAAGGGTGGAGAATAATTCCAAAGAAATCGAATGGATAACCAATGTGGGACCTTCATCTTGTTTCCAAGATGCAAGGTTGAGAATACTCCCTAAAATATCTCACAATATTTATTGTGGCCCCTTCATACTATCTCTAAGATGAAGGGTGGAGAATAATCTTGTACATTAATTCACTTATCAATTTAATTATTTCCAAAAATAATATTCCATAAGATCTCACATATTTTATTTGCATGAAGATGCCCATTTGGAGGGAAAAATAGGAAATAATTAATTGAAAGATAATTATAATACCATTTGTAACAGAACTATAATTAGAAGAAAGATTTAGAGAAGGGGAATTAGTATCATTAATTTATCATGGAAGGGGGAATAATTGAATTAACCATAAGAGTGTAATTGAATAGGGAATTTGACTAGAGTGGATAATTAAACATAGAAATTAATCAAAGTGGATAATTGAACATAGAAATTGATTAGGGAATGATGATTGAACATATATAATACTGTGAATTGGATCACCTAGAGATGCTTAGAGGTGAATTCAAACACATATATTAGATGAATAGATGATTTCAAACCAGACTGTGTGAAATTGTGGAAAGTCTTTCTATTTTAAAAATTGACTTAGAAGTGATAAAATTGGCGTGTTACACTTACCCATTTTTAGAGGGTGTTGCAAGATGTAGATGAATCAATGAATTTTATAAGAATAAAAATCCATAAAAATTATCATAGAATAAAATTGATGGATGTTAGTTTTGATGAATTTTGCTAAAAATACTAGCAAACAGGTTCAAAAATGCCTCAAAGCAAGGTTTGGTAAGCCCTAGATGCCCCCTTGGGGGTAGAGTCAGTAAAATTTTAGTTGAGTGAACCCTTGAAATTATGAAATAATAGTGGGGTGCATCTAATATTAGGAACATGTATGAAAATGCATCTAAGATTATGAACAGATATGAAAATGCATCTAAGATTAGGAACATGTATGAAAATATATCTAAGATTAGGAACATGTATGAAAATTCATATAAGATTAGGAATAAGAATGAAAATGCATTTAAGATTAATAATAGGTATGAAAATATATCTAAGAATATGAATGTATTGACGAGGGTGACTAGGAACCGAATGAATAGATTGAACAAATCATTAGGAATAGATATATTAGATAGATATAGATGTATGTGATTGATGGCATTGACATGGTAACCATTTTCAAACTTGATTTTTTATTTTTCACATGATAATATACATCATAATATAGGAAGGATCATGATAACATTCATTTTTCAAAATGCATAACAATTTGAATTCAAAATGTGAATGTATACAACTTAAAATAAGATATAGAAAATCAAGCTTTAAATGTATAATATAATGCACTTAAATCAATTCTAATTTAGATATAATTATTAAAAACTCAAAATCATGATATGAATAGTCAACACTTAAGTGGAAAATATGATATAATAAATTAAGGCACTTGAGTAACAAATAACATATTTAAAACCAAACAAAAATTCAACACACAAGCAAAAGCAAGTAAATATTTAATTCAAAAATCAATGTGTGTGATAATAAGACATTACTCTTTGAGACCAAGGGTATAACAAAATTATCATGACCAAGGGGGAATATAAGAAAATTGAAGGGGTGGCTAAGTTAACTCTAAGTTTGTTGGGGGATCAATCCAACAATAGATTACAATTGTGATAGCAATAAACACGAAATTAAATCAGATTGACAAGTAATTAGAATGATAATAGCAAGAACAAGAGATACAAGAAAACACCCTGAAAACTTGTATTAACAAACTCTTTACAAAAGGAATACAATTGAAGAAAGCTTCTTTCTTCCACACCTCTCTTAGGTGTATAGATCTCTCACTAGATCTCTATTCCTTAAGAGCTCTCTCTCTCAAGAACAATCAACTCCAACAAGCCTGGATTGATTCAATTCTGTACTGTTCTTCACACACAAATGAATTACAATAATTCACCCAACTACAATAACCTACTACAAAGCTAAGAAGATCTAATTCTACATATAGAATTAGGAGACTTGAGCATGTACACCCAACAAACAGTTAAGCCACTTGAACAAGGGCTCTAAAAATAGAATTGCTAATAATAGAGACGCAAGCTTGAGTCTTCAACTCAAACTTATCATGAAAACACTCGCTTCTGTCCACGAAAATAGCTTTCTGGACACACAGGTAACCGACGTCGGTTCCTGCTGCTTGTCTGTGACCGCCGTCGGTCGACCTTCTGCCGACGTCGGCGTCTTTGCAACTGCCTGTGACCGACGTCGGTCACTCCTGACCGACGCCGGTGTCTGTGTAGACCCAAACCTGATAATGAATGCTCCTTGGTGAAGCTTTTAGCTCCACACCCTAACAATCTCCCACTTGGAGATAAACAGCTGCACTAGTACCTGTACAGCAACATCTTCTAGCTCCTCCATCTTCAACTCAATCATGAATACCAACAGAAGTTAAATGAAGATTCAACTTCTCCTTTGTAACTGGCTTGGTTAACATATCAGCAGGATTCCTATCTGTATGGATCTTCTCCAGCTTCAACTCACCATCTTCCAATACCTGTCGTATGAAGTGATACCTTAGCTGTATGTGCTTTGTTCTTGAATGAAAGGCTGAATTCTTAGCCAAATGGATTGCACTCTGACTGTCACTATACAATCTGCAACTCTCATGCTCCCTACCAAGCTCATCCATGAACCGTGTCATCCATATCATCTCCTTGCTAGCTTCTATGGCTGCAATATACTCTGCTTCTATAGTTGACAAGGCAACAACCTTCTGCAACTTAGATATCCAGCTAACTGCCGTTCCACCTATAGTAAAAACATAACCTGTAGTGTTCCTCCTGCCATCCAAATCACCTGCCATATCTGAATCTACATAACCATGTAGAGAAGTATCTAAACCTCCATAGCACAAGTGCTTACTACTGGTTCCTCTCAGATATCTAAGGATCCACTGAACTGCTTTCCAGTGTTCCTTACCTGGATTGGCCATATACTTACTTACCACTCCCACTGCTTGGGCAATATCCGGTCTAGTACACACCATTGCATACATCAAACTCCCTACTGTGGAAGAATATGGAACCTTACTCATGTACTCTACCTCATCATATGAATTAGGACATTGTTCTTTACTCAACTTAAAATGTCCAGCCAAAGGTGTACTTACCAGTTTAGCATCCTGCATATTGAACCGTTTTAACACCTTGTCCACATAATCTTCTTGAGACAATATCAACCTGTGATTTTTCCTGTCTCTCTTAATGCTCATGCCAAGGATTTTTTTTGCTGCTCCCAAATCCTTCATAGCAAATGTTTGAGCTAATTTTACCTTAAGCTCAGAGATATCCTGCATGTGTGATCCTGCAACCAGCATATCATCTACATACAACAATAGAATAATATATCTACCGTTATCAAATCTCTTGAAATACACACAATGGTCTGATTGACACCTACTGTAGCCATGCTCAGTCATAAACCTATCAAATTTTAAATACCATTGCCTAGGAGCTTGCTTGAGGCCATACAAGCTTTTCTTCAACCTGCACACAAACTTCTCCTTACCCTTGACCTCAAATCCTTTTGGTTGTTCCATATAAATTTCCTCATCCAGATCTCCATGAAGAAATGTTGTCTTAACATCTAGCTGCTCAAGATGCAAATCCTCAAAACCAACCAAAGACAATACAACCCTTATTGAAGTCATTTTAACAACAGGAGAAAAAATCTCACCAAAGTCGATACCTGGCTTTTGTGCAAATCCTTTTACCACTAATCTAGCCTTATATCTCATCTATCCATTCTCACCTTCCTTCAGCCTGTAGGTCCATCTGTTCTTGAGTGTTCTCTTACCAGCTGGCAATTCAACCAAATCCCATGTTTGGTTCTCTCTTAAGGACTCCAACTCCTCAACCATGCCACACTCCCACTCACTCTTGGACTCCACCTGTATTGCTTCTTCAAAACTCTCTGGTTCTCCACCATCAGTTAGCAATAAATAATATAAATAAGGAGAATATCTAATTGGAGGCTTACTCACCCTTTCTGACCTCCTGATGGGTGTCTGAGACTCGTCCACAACACGCTGTCCACCCAAATTCTCTGACAGTGACCAACCTCGGTCACCTGTAGACCTGTTACTGGTCGACGTCAGTTCTGCCTGACCAACCTCGGTACCTGTACAGCCGATGTCGGTCTCTGTATGGCTGACGCCGGTTTCTGTCCTGCCGACGCCGGTTCCTAACCTGCCGACGTCGGTCTCTGTGTTTTCTTGCAAGTGATTATTTCTTTTTCCTGCAAGCTCATCTTGGACTTTCACCTCGTCCAATTCACCATTGCTCTGCTTAGATTGATTCAACTTCCTTAGTTGATCACAATACATCACTCTTTCCTTGAAAACAACATCACGGCTCCTGATTACCTTGTTAGTTTCTAGATTCCACAATCTGTAACCAAAATCATCTGAGCCATAGCCAATAAACGTGCATCTCATAGACTTAGCATCAAGCTTCTTTCTATTTTCCTTATCTATATGCACAAAGGCTTCACAACCAAAAACTTTGAGATATGAGAGATCAACCTTTTTACCTGTCCATGCCTCTTCTGGAATACCACCATCCAGAGCTGTAGAGGGTCCTCTGTTAATCAGGTACACTGCAGTGTCAACAGCTTGTGCCCAAAACTGTAAGGGCAAACCGGCATGCAATCTCATACATCTTGCATGCTCCATTATTTTCTTGTTCATCCTTTTAGCAATACCATTTTGCTGAGGTGTCCTTAGAACCGTCCTTTGCCTACAGATTCCATGCATGTAACAATAATCTCTGAACTTATGACTGCAGAACTCACCACCATTGTCTGATCTCAGGCACTTTAATCTTTTACCTGTTTCATTCTCAACCATAGCTTTCCAAACCTTAAAAGTCTCAAATACATCAGATTTCTTTCTAATACAGTAGATCCATACCTTCCTTGTAGCATCATCTATGAAAGATACATAGTACTGTGATCCTCCAATGGAAGCAACCTGAGCCATTCCCCACACGTCTGTGTGAACAAGCTCCAACTTATGCCTCTTCTTAGTAGACCCAGTTTTGAGAAAACTAACCCTTTTTTGTTTTCCAAATACACAGTGCTCACAAAACTCTAGATCTATGCCTTTTAAATCTGAAAGCATAGCTTTGGACTTAAGAATTGACATCCCCTTCTCACTCATGTGGCCAAGCCTTGAGTGCCACAATTTAGCATCCACATCTGAAGTAGATAATACAGAAAGAGATTTGTTAGTAACACAATTACACAAATAGAGAGTACCTTCTCTCTTACCTCTGGCCATAACAAGTGCACCCTTGGTCACCTTCCAAGATTCTACTGTGAGAGTTACTGTACAACCCTCATCCCCTAACTTTCCTACAGAAATCAAATTTCTCTTCAAGCTAGGAACATGCATCACATCTCTCAACACCCATGTGTTGCTATTCTGCATCTTCAACTGCACTTTACCTTTGCCAATTATTTTATAGGGCTCATCATCCCCTAGATACACTATTCCAAAATCTCCATGGATATAGTCACTGAAATATTCCCTGTTAGGAGTAGCATGAAAAGATGTACCAAAATCTAATACCCAAGATTCTATATTATTATGCAGAGAGAAAATTAAAGCATCTTGTGCAATACCTGTAATCTTGGCTTCTTCATTTCCTTCGTGTTGGTTGTCCTCCTTAGGTTTTGACCAACAATCTCTGCTTATGTGCCCCATCCTTCCACAATTCCAGCATTGTGGCCTTCTACCATTTCTGGATTTAGATATGCCTTTCCCCTTTGACTTGGATCTTGATCTACCTTTCTTGCTCTTCTCTTTCTGCCTTCCCCTACTCTCAAAACTTAAAGCATTCCCAGATGCCTCTTCTATGCTTTTCTTGCGTATTTTCTCATTCAAGATAACACTAACAACATCCTCTACTTTCAAAATATTTGATGCAGATGCAGTATTACTTACTGCCATTACTAAGCCATGCCAGCTTTCAGGCAAAGAACATAATATCAAAAGAGCTTTTATCTCATCATCAAACACTATATTCACTGAACTTAATTGATTCACAATACCATTGAAATCATTCAGATGAGTAGAAACAGATCCACCTTCATTCATATGCAAATTAAATAACTGCTTCATAAGATATACCTTATTGGAAGCTGAGGGTTTTTCATACAAATTTGCTAACGTAGTCATCAACTCTACCGTAGACTTTGCCTGTGATAGATTGGATATCACAGTGGATGTTAGACTCAGTCTTATAGACCCCAAAGCCTTTCTGTCAAGAACTTCCCATTCTTCATCCTCCATGTCTTTGGGCTTCTTTGCAACCCCACCTAACGGTAAGTAGAGATCTTTCTGATACAGATAATCCTCTATCTGCATTCTCCAGTGTTGGTAATTTTTGCCATTGAACTTTTCCATTCTCAATTTACTTTCATCTGCCATTGCTTCTCCCACTCAAACAGAAATCCCTACAGAAACTCCTGTAAGAACCTGTAATCAATACACACTACACAGATCTGAACCGCCTGTTAGTGAACCTGAACTTTGATACCAATTATTGGATATCAAGCTCTGAACCTGCAACCAAGGCTCTGATACCACTTATTGGGGGATCAATCCAATAATAGATTACAATTGTGATAGCAATAAACATGGAATTAAATCAGATTGACAAGTAATTAGAATGATAATAGCAAGAACAAGAGATACAAGAAAACACCCTGAAAACTTGTATTAACAAACTCTTTACAAAAGGAATACAATTGAAGAAAGCTTCTTTCTTCCACACCTCTCCTAGGTGTATAGATCTCTCACTAGATCTCTATTCCTTAAGAGCTCTCTCTCTCAAGAACAATCAACTCCAACAAGCCTGGATTGATTCAATTCTATACTTTTCTTCACACACAAATGAATTACAATAATTCACCCAACTACAATAACCTACTACAAAGCTAAGAAGATCTAATTCTACATATAGAATTAGGAGACTTGAGCATGTAAACCCAACAAACAGTTAAGCCACTTGAACAAGGGCTCTAAAAATAGAATTGCTAATAATAGAGACGCAAGCTTGAGTCTTCAACTCAAACTTATCATGCAAACACTCACTTCTGTCCACGGAAACAGCTTTCTGGACACGCAGGTAACCGACGTCGGTTCCTGCTGCTTGTCTGTGACCGCCGTCGGCTGACCTTCTACCGACGTCGGCGTCTCTGCAACTGCCTGTGACCGACGTCGGTCGCTCCTGACCAATGCCGGTGTCTGTGTAGACCCGAACCTGATAATGAATGCTCCTTGGTGAAGCTTTTAGCTCCCCACCCTAACAAAGTTCCCCATTCAAGTAGACATTACCTGCATATTCCCATAGACATCAGATGTAACATGAACTTCAGGCTAAATGTAGTTCTCTCAAGTAATTAGGATTGACAAAAATTAGTGAAAAGTTAAAAAGACCAATTATAGAGTAAAAATAGGAATAGGGACTCAGAAAATGGCAAGAGTGTATAAGGAACAAGATTTCTAAAATGACAAGAGATATGTTCACAAAATGTTGAAAGTATGGGACAAGGTATGGTCAAGCTGATCTTATAAAACTGAGCACTACCTACATAGTCCAATTGGACCTCAAGCCATTATAGTTCAACTAGAAATTGAGCACATAAAATGATAAGTATGATCAGGGAAAAGAACATGAATAATTTGAGATAGAATGTTTAAGCTCACAAAATGATGATAGAATGAAATTGAGCTTGTAAAATGATGAACACATGAAAAAACTCATAAAATGGTGAGGGTGTGGATTTTATAACTCATAAAATGATGAGAGTTTCGATTAAATCATAAAATGGAGAGAGTGTGGACTTGATAATTAATAAATTGAGTAGATCATGGAAAGTTGGTTCCACTTTTTGAAATTCCATGCTCACAAAGAGATGAAAATAACCAATGGGGTACTTTGAAGAGATGAAAATAACCAATGGGGTACTTCAAGACGTGATACCTAAATAAAATCAATTGAAACCCAAGTTGAGTAACAAGATAATAATTAATCAATTGTGTGACATTATAAATGGGTAAAAATTGGAAAAACTATAAGATACTGAGCCATGCAACTTTTTAGGGTTTTCAACATAAGGGAATAGTTGTATCTTTAGGGATTTTTGGAATATTTGAACTTTTTAAGGATTTTTAGAATAGGATATGAACAAGATTATTTTGACCAAAGAATGTATAGGAATAAAATGTGTATATAAATACTATTTTAAAATTTTATCAATTATTGATGTTTTCTCTCTTATAAGAACCTATCAAGTCTTAATCTTTCTGAATGCATGCCTTAAGGGGTGCACCAAGAAAGGGGTGGGATGACCATTAGTGATTTGTAGGATTTTTGTCCCTATAATACCACTTTATAACTACACACCCATATCCTAAAATATTTTCCTAAGCTATGCCTCCTCTTTTGCACCATCTTGAAGTCATTTTCCACCTTCATTAGCCATTCCTTAGCCTAAAATCCTTTTTAGTAGTTTATGATACACTATATAACCCATCGATTCTATACTCTAATTGAAAAAACTCATTTAGGTTCTAGTTCAACCCTTGGCTAACATAAACTAGGACCTAATTTATTTTTATCAATAACAATATAGAGTCGATTGGGTCATCTCAATTGGATAAACTCTTAGAAAGTATTAGGGTTAGATTCACCTTATATAATTACACTCATTTCATCATTATGAAGAGAATGAGAAGAAGAAGAGATATATATTACACATCTGATTATCCACCATTATACTTGAGGAGCATAGCTTAGGGTTTCATACTTTCTTTGGAGATATAGATCTTGTCTTGTGGAGAAGTATTTTGGATGCATTAATAGGTTGTGTATCCTAGAGATGATTTATCCTTATCACTCTTATATAAAAAAACAACCTCTTGTGAAGCACCTTGGCCAAGGGAAAGATTGATTCTCAATGGGTTCATCTTTAAAGGTAAGTATTCCTAACTTTTTTCTTCCTTTGTAAGAATAGATAGATTAACATTTGCACTTCTCTCCCATGCATTAGGATTTCGTATACATTGATGTGAGTATATATCTTTTATGCATGTTTATATTTTATGTTGATTAACCCCACCTTATGCCACAAGATTTGGTGAGCACTAGATTATAATTTTATTTTATTTTATCATTTACTTACATTAGTGAATATGAAAACATAGGACCTATTTAGGTTATTGTGTAGTCTTCATTAACTGGAGGCTTTGGAATCCTCCCTAGTGATATTATTTTGGTAAGAGCTCCCTTGGCTAGGTCTAGTGGATACATCTTGGTCATGACCCTGAATATATAATATATCAACAATCAGAAGTGTAAGTAGGATTTATCTTCTTTGATCTAGGATTGACTTATATATCAGGTTCATTTCCCTTTGCATACATTATGCTAAACCCGATGTGAATCTAACCCTTGCAAGTTTTCTTTCATGTCATTATTTTTATCATTTTATTATATTTTATATATTTTTAGTATTGTATATAACCAATTGATATAGTTCTAACTTTTTGTGCACAAGTTTAAAAATAGTCACTTCATAATGACTATGCTCTATTTGTGTAATTCTTCATCAACTATAGGTTACTGGATCAATCATTTTGACACAATATTCTTTTTCAGTTCTAGATTATCATACACTATCAAATAGGTCAACTCTATCTAATATTTGCTTATATCAACTTATAGGTCAACAAACACTATGTCAAATAGGTCAACTCTATTCGTTATTTATTCTTCAACACAAAGGGTTTTATAGAACTTGGTCTAACTAGTTGACCCAATTTGAAAATTTTGAAATTAATAATTAAAGCATTATAGCATAAAAATCTAGAATTTAAATTATCTTCAATCCCACCAAGGTTACTTTCTTTTCTCTATGTGGTTTTAGTTATTTCTTCAAATCATTTTTTCACAAGTTGGTAGTCTTCAAAATTAGAACCTTACAGATAACTAGGTTGACCTGGTCGACTTCTCTACTTTCTGTTTGAGTGAGATAATCAACTTTTTTGACTTTATTTTTAAATAGCTTACTTCTATAAAATAGAAATGACCCAGCCAACTATGTTTTGTACTATTTTCAGACATTGTCACTTGAACCAACTATGTATTATTCTTAATCGAGGAATTAACATTTATTTACTAGTAATTAATTCACATTTCCTTTTCAATTGTTTGCATGCTTAGAGTAACTCACATAGTCTAAATAGGTGGTTTTTCAAAATTATCATTTTAGTTACACTATTTTACTCTTTTGTACACACTAAAAAATCACTTAACATTCAAAATGCATTTAAAAATTTGTATTTCCAAGGCCTACCTACTTAGATTCCATCACCAAGGGGGAAGTTGACTTGGTTTTTTGGCTATGTATAAATACATGGTTAGTAGTATATATTGACAAAGCTTTTAAAACCCTTATCACTATAAGATTATGAAGTGATGGGGTAGGTCCCAATATCAAGCCAATACCATTGCCAATATAAATCCATTTCACTCCAAATGTCCTGAAACCAACTTTAGACTACTTTCTAGTTCCCTATTTCAGCCAACTTTCTTATCACATTAAAATAAAAAATTTCTAATAATCTAATAACACTTAGGGAAACCAATTAGTTAGCATTTAATTTTTAGTTGATTGCTTTCTCTTTGCTCATTGTGTGTTGTATTACAAAAATTGCATTGGCTAGTGTTGGTGTAATGTTTGTGTTGTGTACCCCAATTAGATCAATCACATTGATCCAATTATTTATGTGTTTTCATTCTTGATTCAAATTATCTTGCAAAATTTTCCCCTTATTTCAGAACATTATCATCTTGGTTGATATAGTCTCTTATAGATGTTTTTTTTACATTATTTCTAATAGTACATAGTTGATCTCAATTTAACAATACACAGTCAATCTACATGACTATGTATCCTTATCAACTTGTTTAGCTTTCTTGTTTACAATACATAGTCGACTGAATGACTATGTATTCTTATCTATCTTTTGGGTTATAAAACACATTAAACTAATTATATTCTATATCTTATGTTTTTTATTTGTCTTTACATCACCATCATCATTATTAATCTTTTTCTCACATCATGAACTTCCTATTTGAGGATAACATAGATTTGAACTCAATATCTATGATGAAATTTATTAATCCCAATAGGTTTCTTCGTAAACAACTTGTGGTTTCCAATTTAGATCAAATTAATGTGCATGTGGCCAATTGCACTACAAATTATAGGACTCCTCATCGTGCATCTTTAGTTTGTAACCCTCTATACTCCTTAGAAGATCAGCCTAAATTAAGGTATACTCCAGAAATGCTTTTCTTCATTAATGAATTTCCTTAACATTGAGGAAAAGACCCTTTCACTATTTACAACCTTATGATAAGTGGTTAAGAAGAAGAAATCCATTCACCTTCCCCCACATTCTCACATAGATTTGGAGGAAATAACTTCTTTGCTTCTCAACCTCTTCCTTCTCTTTTGACCCCTTCTCATGCTATGACCTCTTCCTCCTTGATTTATTTTACCTTCATGCCAAGTATCTCTACTAAAATGATAGGTTCAACACCTAGTGGGTCTTTTCCATTAGTACATCATTTTATACCAATGGTGATCATGCCACCAGTGCTTCAATTTCTTCCAATACTTCTACTAGTGCATCTTTGGCAATACATACTAATAATGCCACGAGTGCCTCTATTTTTAACAACACCTCTCAGGCCACTAGTGTCACATAATTCACTACTCATAGTGGTACCCAATCCACTAATACCAATTCTAATGCTTCTCATGATACACACACTAATCAAAACACCACTCAAAGCCATCAACATTTGTTATAAATTATTTAACCAAATGAACACTTTCCAAGAAAAAAATGCCAACCAAATGATGCAAATGTAGAACCACCTTATTTACCTCCAAAATCACCCTCAATAGGTTCCATGGGGAGCACACAATCAAAATGACCTCTCACCCCCCATTAGGGATTCCCATGGAAACCTTATGCCCTAACCACCTCTTGTTAACAAAATGATTAAACATCTTCAAAATGAACCTCTTACACCTCAAATTTTCAACATAGATATAGTAGGTATCACTCCTACCATTAGTTATAATGGGACAACTAATCCTACCTTACATTTAAAAACATTTGGAAATCTATACAAAGATTGGGTCAAGTTAAACACTTTTTCCATTACTAAACTCTTAGCAAAAACCCTCTATAGACATGCTTTAGATTGGTATAATCAACTCAAATCTCATTCCTTAAATATTTTGGAAGATCTATTTAATGCTCTAGTATAAGAGTTTCAAACTAGTGACCTCCCTGAGAATACCTTGGCTCACTTTATTAATTTCAAGCAACTTGAGACAAAAACTGCACAAGCTTTCATAAAATTACGAAAGACCTTGTTTAACAAGTGTGAACACAACATGGAAAATGATAACCTCTTTCATCTATTCACCAATGCCCTCTATCCTAAGTTACAATATTAGGTTAGGACTCTCTTTCCACAAACTTTGGAAGAGGCCCTCGACCAAGCCAAGCACCAATATTTTCTCATGTGTAAGTTTGACCCATCCCAACCTCCTATGGGTACTCACATACTCATCCAAAATAAAAATTTTCATGCTACTAATGATGGTGTCATTGATTCATATGATACCATTCATAATATTCAAGCTATTGCTCCCATCCTTACTTTGGAATAAGCTTCCTCTTTAAACCACACCTCTAATCCTCAATTTTCTCCAATAAACAACATAAATGTTCATAAGCCATTATCCTTAGTAAAAATCCAAAATCATCTACCAAGGCCTCTTCCATGATATCTTGATCCCACTTGTCCTATGAAATCATGGTATAATTCAAATAAATTCTTTTGGTTCCATGTTAGTTGGGATCACTCTCATGAGACTTGTAGTGAATTGTATAACTTAGCTATGGATTTACTCCTTGGTCCAAATTTTGCTTATGATTTACTCATTCATAAACATCAAAAATCCTATGACATTGCCTTCAAGCTCATGAAACACAAAGTAAAAATTAATCTTTCAACCAAGCTAATGCTCATATGGCCATTTATAAAGATCCTCTTCCAAACCATCAAGATAATAATGATAAACCTACTCCTTCCACTAATCATGTTGATAGTCTTATAAACCAAAATCACAATGATAATGTGGTAAATATGACTAATATGTGAAGGGTAGTTACTTTCATTGATTCTCATCCTACCCACATGCACCAATCATATCACACTTTCTATGTTATCTAAGATTTTTCCCCCATTAACCTAATAGAGTTAGGGCAAGAGGACCTTATCTCTTTCGATGAAAAAAATCCAAAACCTCCATTAGATAACAGCTCTCATACCATTTCTACAATTTCTCCAACCTATTTACCCATCACCAATAATATTCAACCTTATAATATCACTTATTCAAATTTATCACAAGATACACCTAAATCAACTACCTCATCCTCTCACGATAATCAACCAATTTGTCCCCCAATTGAACCTCCCACATCCTATCAAAAAAAATTACATGCACTTATAATCTTCCTTCTGAGGAGCTCCTCCAACATTATGCACCTCTATCTAGTGATCCCCTCATGGGTTAAGATGAATAGGACCCTATCACAGAGCTTAATAACCTCTCATCTCAAATTCCCTTTCTTAAACTCATGCAGACTTCTCTACATCATCATAACCACATTATGAAACTCCTATTCAAAATGAACATCCTTTGTCCTCACCTATAAATACGTGAAGCTACCTTATTTAAGTTATAAGATAAAATCTTACAATAATGCAAAGATATGTCTATACATGTTGATAAAATAATGGACACTTCTCTCTCACATAAATTTCCTATTGCTTCTATGATTCTAGATGAGATTATGCTTTGTGCAGATGATCCTCCCCTCTTTTTAATGATTCAAATTAGTGACATCCAAGTCAAGCATTCTTTGATTGATGAAGGTTCAGACACATATGTTACCTCTCTTAACTTCATTAAAACCCTTAGATATTCTGAGTGTAATCTTAATTCTACATGTAACACATGTCAAGGTTATGATTAAAGGCAAATTCCTCCCTTAGGTTATGTGTGGATCCCTATTACTATCACAATTTTCATTGTTTAAGTGAAGGTTATGAACTTCAATTTTCCCTTCTCCTATAATATCTTGCTTGGTAGGCCATAGACTCATCACATGAGGGTTGTCACATCTTTTACCTGCCAATGTGTCAAGTTTCCTCACAGTGGTATTATCTATAGGATTTAAGGTGACACTAACCCTTGGAATTTTGAATAATTCCTAGACTATGGTGTATTCAAAATTATAACCCTTGAACCCTTGTCGAATGTTCCATTCTGAGAATCTCAACATTTTAATTTCTATTTTAACTTTACATGAGGTTATCATGGTCACCTCAAAATCATTAGGACTATACCACCTACCCTCTTAGATTATGATGAAGATGACCCAAATGAGATCAACCTCAACATAAAAAATTTCAATCTCTCTCCTCATCTCATTTCCTAGATTCCACCATCTTTAAAGTTGCATTCTCATCAACCACTTGGCAATGATATACCCATAATATTAACTAGGATTAATCATTATATTCATCATGCCACCTATGATGAGAAGGTCATACCTACCTGCATAATTGATCTTCATATATCGACTAGGATGATGGTTATAATTTAGATGACCCATTTTTAGGAGGTCTTGTTCAGTCAAAAGATGTTTAGATCCTTCATTATCATTATTCTTTATTTATATATTTATATTTATCTTATCACATTCTATCTTCTATAGTTCCTAATTTTAGATTTATTCATCTTGTTCACAGGGTAGATATGGTGTGTTTACATGGAACACCTCCAGTTTTTGAAGAAACTCTTAAGAACATCTTATATATCATGTTATGACTGGTCACTATCACTTCATTAGATACCAAGATCCCTATAGCCAGCTTCCCCTTGAGATGCTTTCTATTTCCCTTAAGTCCTCTATGCATCATGATCCTCCCTTAGTTAAACCTAGTCCAAATATTATTACCAATCTAGCTTTTGATGAATCTCTTCCTTCTTTTGATTTTGTTTCTCCTTCAATCAAGCATTGCCTAGTCTCTCCACCAGCCCCACCTCCCCTTAACGATGGCTTGCTTCCTTTACCATAGCTTGTTCATCTACCTACACAATGGGTTGATCAACTATACTATGACATTCATAGATTGTTTAGTCATTAAACTAGATATTGTAAGATATACTAGCCTTCCCCAACTTTTGCTTTCAATCCCTTTATTAGTACACCCACAAAGTCTACTATCAAGCATATATGTTGCTTCCATGACATAGATAATCATTCCTTTACCCATTATAAAAAGATTCAACACTATATCAGCACCTTATGACCTACTCTTCCTCAACCTACAAATAAGTTTATACCTCTTCCCAAGTTGTTACTTGATTATATTCCCAAATATGGAGAGGTATATTTCTATGGCACCAATGCAACACCCATCACATCAATCATTATTACATCTTCTAAAAACATCTCTAGGATCACCTTATGACCATTTTATTACCTACTATCCCTCCTCCCATAGGTTTCCAATGCAAGAAGGCTCCCCCTTCTTCCCTTATGGTTCCTCCACCTATGGTCCCTTCTCCACATGTGTTTCCTCCACTTGTGGATCTTATTTCACATGTGGTTACTTCTCCACTGGTGTATCCTTCATATCCCATAGATTCAACTCCTATTCCTTCTCTTGAGTATCCTATAAATGATGGTCCTCATGAGAATGATCTTTCAATCATAGCTACATTTTATATCAAAGAGATTGACGAGAGGTAGTTTCTCAACTTTCAATAAAGATCAATGAGACCCTTGCTACAGTTAGAGTCCAGTTCACAGAGATCTATAAAATGTTATGGATAATGTTTGTGGACAAATTTACTAATATTTATGAACATATCATGGTGATCCTTCACTTTATTCTTCATTTTTGATTAGACATTTGATCTAAGTTTATATTTATATAATTTATATCATTTGACCATGTGTCAAATTTTTCTTCATTTATCTATCTTATATGGCTATCTCTATTTCACATTATATGTTATTTATTGTGTCATTTTCTTTCCTTATAATCTCTTATAAATTATTTTCATGATTATATGTTTCTCTTTATGAGTTCATTTATTTTCATGGATGTATTATTCTTTTCTCATGATTGTTTCTACCTTATCTCCATAACATAGATAATCATTATTGTGACTTGGTTATACAAACCTTGCTCCCCTTAGTAAGCCTTATTTACCATGTGATCAATTATAAAACAAGTCATCTCATTATAATCTTATTTTATCAGTCTACCTTGGATCTCCATTTATTCCCCTTAATTATTTTCATAAAATAAGCATGCACATGGTCAAAACTTGAGATAACATATTGGTTCATAGGTAAGCCTAAGTGTTTTAGTCAATCATGTCTTTGGATACTTAGCTTCCTTTAGCCAAAGTCTAAATCTCATTTGTGTGTATCACTTTGTCTCTCATGTTGGTTATTACAAGTCTATATGGAGGAGGAATATTAAAAGCCATGAAAATCTAAGATCCAAATCATTGTAACAAAAGTCAATGATATAAAAGGCAACATTCAATATTTCAAAAGTCAAATCACACTAAATGACGTAATTCAAAGCACAACTCTTTTTTCTAATCAAAGATCAAACTTCATTGTTAACCTCATAATAGAGTCAAGGTCTATTGGGTTGTGATAGGCCAGTAGATTGGGAAAGGAGAATAAAAAAAATCTTTTAGTGCTACCTACTTTCTCACACAAGTACCCAATCTTTGTAGTAGACCGATGGCTCTGTAACAGGTCCTGAGGAATGGGGAACATGTTGTGGGAAGGTAGGTCCATTTTACTTTATTTTTTTCAAATAATCCACATGAGTCAATCTTAGTAACTCACTTATTTGTATATATAGCTTTATGTTTACTGTGAATAGGGTATCCTATGTATATTGATGGACATTAGTCATTTAGTGTCTTTTTTATGACATTAGTATGCCTCAGGTTTCCTAAGGTCTTCTCATAGATGCCTACATTGTGATTTTCACATTCTTATTTCATTTACAATCATCCTAATATTTTCTTTTGAGATTTTTTTTTTCATTGATTACTCCCCCTTAAGGATTCCATTTGTGAGTTACAGTGTAAGACCATGGATAGGACCATGCTTTCCTCACAAATTACCAAATTATCATTCCAAACATTCCTTTCAACATATTTTGCCAATATTTTCCATATCATTGGTGTTCCCTTTGGCAGTTGAAATGTAAGACCATAGATAGGACTAGGTCTTCCTCATACAATTTTCTAATACCCAAGTCATAATGAAATTACATGCACCAAATTTGAGATAAGTAGTGCATTAAACAATTTTATATCTTTATTACAATCTCATAGGCATTAGGAAGTGTGGTGCATCCCATTAATTGAATCATAACAATTATATCACTATTCAGGGTTATTAAATAATATGGGAAAGCATTATTTGGAGTTGGCTTGATCAATATTGAAAGTCTATTCCATGTCTTCTAGAAATAAAAATTAAAGTCAGCCATGTGCTCATGAAGAGCCCTTTGAATATAAGTTAACTACTCAACCAAGGAAAGGTGGTCACTCTTTTCTTCAAATTGGGTACATAGTGTAGTGCCTAGCTCATCCCAAACTCAAATGGAATTGGGAGCAAGACCTTTCTACCATTATAAAGCTTTACCTTTGAAATAGGAGACTAGAAGTCTGATTGTAACATTGTATTATACCATGTTGTGGACTGAACACAAATTATCAATATCTTGTATGTGTTCCATAGGAGTCATGGAAGTTTCACCAGTAAAATATGGTAGGATTTTTAAAGCCAAGGTAGGTATAACATTATAGTGCCAACTGGAGTGGATAGCCTCCATTGAAAGCTATGAAATTTAGATTTCTAGCCATTATGGGAGGTATGAAACTAATAGGAGTACATGGAAGGGATGCAAATAAAATTATAGGATATACTATAGGGTAAGGGACAATTTATTTTGATCTCTTTTTTATAAGAAAATTATAATTTTAAAAACTTATCTCTCTTACCTTTTGTAGATGATCTTGTTTATTTTATTAACATATGCAAACCCTAAAATTTTAAATACGTAGGATAGTGGAGTCATTCGATGCTCATTAAATTGATGTTGAGAATATCACCAATCTCTTTGTAATTTTTGGGTCTCATAGAGTGTGCCAAAAACTGTTATCATATAAATTTTGCACCTGTTTGTTGATATAGTAGCTCGCTATGCAAAGATATAATGATACAATGGAAAAACCTTCAAGATGTAGGACCTTGGTGAATTGAGGTTAACCTCTAGAAAAGGCCAACATTTTTTAACTAAAACGTATATAACTAATAAAATATTAGTTTTATAAAAATTTTGCTCCTTTAGTGTTCTTGTTCCTAAACTAGGGTTTGACTGGGAAAAGAGTTTGATAATGAAATTTGCAAAACTAAAAATGATAATTGCACCAAATATTTAATAGTGTATTTTAATAGTTGCTTGAATGAACACAATAGAATATAAAATAGGTTGAAATTTATTTGAGCATAAACTCATGCAAATGGGAAATAAGAGGCAATATTTTTTATTATTTCTCATAGGAGGAAAAAGATTCTTTTATTTTAATCAAATGATATTTCAGAAGGGTATAAAATACCACAAATGAATCTTTGTGACTAAAATAAGAATTAAAACTTCCAAAAATATTCACATAACTTGCATACACAGGGATTTATCAGATAAGAAAGACAAAATCTTTAATTTATTTCATTTTCTAAGTTACAGCTTGTAGAAAATACATGCAAAATGTAGAATAATATTACTAACAACAAAAAGATAGATTAGGCTACGGGGTTCTACCCATATTTATACAAAAGATCTCATAAATGAGATGTAATTATAAAAAACTTCAACACCTAGTAGAAAAAACATGCAAATCTAGAACTTCATGTAAAAAGAGGCATGATCTTTAGTTTATGGCATCTTTTGACTTAGTAAGATGTTTTGGAAAATGGCATGCAAGAGTTGGGCACGATATTGAACTTGGTGTGGTGTGAATAGACTTTGAGAAATCTTTATGCAATGCCTCTCTTTATCCTCATGTAGCTACAAATGGCTCTTCATTCAAAATGGGATGCCAAAGTGGAACTCAATGTTTAATCAAAAGATAAATTAGAAATAACTCAAGTTACTATTTTTGTGAAACCCTAAGTTGAAATTTTCAAGTGAGACTTTTACAACTTGCAAGTCATATCATTATGTCAAAACTGGAATTGTAATTTTTAATATGTGCTTTTACAACTTAAGTAATTACAACTTGTCAAAATGAAAAGTGTAATTTGTAAGTATGCTTTTTACAATTTACAAGCTATCAAAATAAAAAGTGTAAAATACATAAGGCTCTTTCTCAAAAAGAGCTAAAAATATATTTGAAATTTACAATATGCAACTTTAGAAAGTTTTTAAAATAATGAAAAAAATAATATATGAGAATGTTTTTAACAGAAAGAATTAATCAATTTCCAATACTTTCTCTGCCTCTTTATCTTTTGTGACTTGCAATTTCTGAACATATGCATCAAAAGCCTTGAAAATATATTATATTCTTTCTTCATCTGTGTCAAAAGAGTAAAGGTCAGCAATCTCACAATCTGCTAATGTGTCAAAAAGTTCCCTCCTCAAAACCCTGATTTCTTACATATCTTTACCCATCTTATCCAATGTATTATGATCCTTAATGTAGCCAACTCATCCTTGGTGACCTTGTCACTATCTATTTTCTAGTCTCTATTTCAAAATGAAAACTTAAGTAAACATTTTAATCATCTTTATTACCTATTTGTGTCTCGACCACTATGATCTCACCATCTGTACAACCACCTAACATAGTCCTTCCATCCATGTGGCCTCTTAGCACCTCCTCTATAGGTCACCTCCTCAGCTCAAATCTAGCTATCATGGCTCACGTCTGCCTCAGCCTGTGCCTGAGTGGTCTCTCTATCATCCAACTCTCCTTTGGATCACCTGCTAGGTCCTTAGGGATGGTGATAGTCTCCACTCTCTTGCTCTTCCTACCTCCATCGATGTTGTGTCCACTGAGGACATTGATTTGAAGGATTTTTATATGGTTTGGAAAAATGTGGAAAAGACAAGTGTCGTATTGGAAAATTGATATGTGGCAAAAATATAATGAGTTGATAAAATTACTTTTTATATTAAAATTATTTTATGTTGTTGATGGGTGTTATGTTGCAGATGCATGACTAAAACTACCATTTACCCATATTCCCCGTAACCCATCGACATCCAATTTTATCAACTTTACTACATAATTCTATTAAACCACCAAAATATTCCATATATTCAATTAATTTCCTACTATAATTCCTTCATTTTCCCATTTTCAAAATAATCCTAATATCTTATATTATAATTATTAAAAAAAATCATAAAATATATTTTAATTAAATCTAATTTAATTAAATCCTAAATTTAAAATATTCTTTATTTAAAAAAAAAAACCCCAACTTAATATTTTATTGATTCCATTGGATAATTATTCCAAATCCCAAATTTTTGATCAAAATCCCAACTTAATATTTTATTGATCCCATTGGATAATTATTCCAAATCCCAAATTTTTGATCCACCACAATCCCACGCAAATGGTTATGTATGGGTTTTAATTTAAGTGGGATATGTTTTAAGACTAAAAGTTATAAACTTTATTTATTCCACATTAATATTTACCACGTGGAATACAATTTACTTTGCATGGGGGTGCATTTGGTAATAATGGGATATGTTTAACCGATTTAAGTGGGATATGTCTTTAAAAACTTTAATATTTCCTTTTCACCTTTTTTTCCATGTGAAACTTTGGATTGGGTGGCAAGTTTAGTTACATGGAATATGATTTTAATAAATATTATCCTTTTCCCTGTGTTCGCATTTAAACAATCCTCTTTACATGCATGCATGCATGGGATATGTTTTATGTTTGATTCTAAACATGCACGTTATCCACCCCTCCCTCACGTGGATGGTTAAAGCGATGATACGTTGGTTTTTATTTAATTTTATTTTGGCAAGTGTTTTATTAAATAAAGTTTGGTGTTGGAACTATTCATTATTTATGAGATATTATTCCTTATTAAATGCATGAAGTCTATTTCAGAGATAATCATATTCTGTAACAGAAATAGAAAATTATTAGCCAATATTGGTTATATGACAATATTTAAATATTGAGGATTAAGATTATTTCATAGAAGCTTATAGAGAGCTTACAGAGAACAGCGGAAAGCTAACAAAGATGTACATGTTACTTATTTTATGACAGAGAAGGAATGTTATTGAGAATTTCAAGCATGGATGGTCCATACAAAAGAAGGTCTATTTTACTTGAAGAACACAGGGTATTTAATTCAATGAATTGATCGTGTTTAATTTTATCCCTGAATCCTTTTCAATCTGTATAAATTACAAAAATTTGTAGCCAAGGATATTTTTATAAATCTTTGAGAATATTATTTCCTCATATTGAGAGAATTAATAGCCCATTCAAGAGAGTTATAAGCATTTGCAGGAATTTGTTTGGGTGAAGAGAAGAACGTTTACATGCTACAAATGAGTTATTCATATCAGATAGAGTTGCAAGCTTAATCCATACAGGGATGTAAGTTTTAAATTTTGTATTTACATCTTATTTATATGGATGATTCAAATGAACCCAGGGACGTAGCCAATTGGGGAACTCCATAAAAAATCTCTTATCTCTCTATTCTTTTCAATTTTTCAATATTTCATCAGTTTTGAATTATTAACTGATATTTGAAAATTAATTATGTAAAATTGATTGTGAGATATTTGAAGAGATAAAAATACGAATGGAATGGTTTAACTGAATAAAAGAGTTGTATGAGTTTTCAGAACACTCATATTTAGAATTGTTCAGAAAATTCACATTTAAAGTTTAAAAGTCAATTCCTTTTAATTTAATTTTGGAAAATGACTTATATTTTTAAAATCCGTTTTAAATAAAACATTATCTATTAGTAGGGGCTAATTACTATTCATGGATTAGTGAATGCAGAATCATATTTATTGAGTTATTATTCACTCAAGTTTGAATATTAAATCTAATTTCTATTTGATTTAAAGGAAATTAAGAATTATGCATCCAGTTCTATTTTAATTTAGGGAATTGAGAATTTTAGTATCCGATTTTAAAAAACTGTTTTGATTTATCTAAAAAAAACTTAATTTTTGGATCATTTTTGGTATCAGAGTAGGTGATTGTAGGACTTGCTTCAGTTGTTGATCTACTTCAATTTGGATCTTGAATATCAGATATTGGTTTTTGTTTCTCTTTTTATTTGATTATGCAGGTCAGCTAGTGCAAAAAAATAAATAGAAGGTGTTCCAAGTCACTAGAAGAAGACAAGCTTCTAACAGCCAAGGTTCTTGAATCACTACCCTACATGATCAACATGAATGAAGAATATAATACATAATCACTTGAGATGTGAGATGATGTGAAAGGATCAATCTTTCTATCTTGGGAGCATTCAAATAAAATGCAAGAAATTTTTATTAGTGTACATCCAAGATGAATCAGTTACAGTCTTAGTTCTTACATAGAGGGTAGATTAAAGTATGATAGAAATCTGATTTTATATTGGTATTAACACAATATTTTGGTCTTTGATAACTAGTTGTGTAGCTTTTGTTTTTGGATGACTAATCATATTTTGGAAGCCTATAGGAACAAGTGAAAAAACCAATTCCATAGTAAGATATGAAAATAAAAAATAAGGCATTGTTCAAAAAATTAAACAGGGATTTGCATTTTATGGATTGATTTTTAATTGGTTTATAAGCTAGTTTATGTTTCATAGCTTTTTTAAGAGTTACAAGAAACAAACAAGAAGTTGTATAAATACCAATAGTATGTCAACAAGTACTCAATAGGTGCACTTCACAGTTTCTTCAGAGGTATAACTTATTTTCAAATGTAACTATGTTTACACAATTTTAGTTGAATCTTTTGTGTCAAGTTGCTTTGGGAGTAAAATATGTCTGTTTTGAAGTTGATTTTAAAAGCCTTTTGAAAATGAAGATGAATAATATAACTCTTATTAATATAGATTTTTTTTTATAAATATGAAACCACCTCCTATTCAGTTGTGAAAACCATGAAGAGGGAATAACCCTTATGGATAACTGGTTTGATTGAATAGTTTTGAAAAAAATCATAACTATAGTATGGAATAGTATGTTTAGTCTTTTTTCAACACTATTTTTAGAGAATTCCCAACTATTGGATATAGGGAATGAACTTTGATAAAGTTATGTTTTGAAGATATTTTGTTAATCTCCTATTTTAGTTTTCCATTATAATTAAATTTTGGAAATTAACTTAGTTGAATGAGTTTTAGAGGTATGAATCAGAGAGCAGTCAGATGGTGAAGCAAACCTCAAGACAGGCTTAAATTTTTTAGTTTTCTCCTCACCTTTATCTGATATTTACTTACAATTACTTGCAGAGTTGTGGGTTTGTAAAGAGGCTCTTATTATGAAAATTCTCTAAGTTGACATTGGAGTTTGACAAGTACAGGAAAAAAATTAATAATCAGTTTTAGGGATACATAAATTAACTATATTGTTGATAGGATAGTTATCACATTTATTTCCCTTGATTATTCGTTCATGTATTATGTATATTTTGCAATTATAACCTTATGATAGACAAATTCATTACACATTTTTATACTTTGCATATACATTTAAGTCCCACAATATTATGGGCAATATTTGTAAATGCAAGTATACACATGTTGTAGTTGTTTGTAAATTTTATAAGATATGCACATTTTGATTTTCCTTGTGTGATATATTGGATATAACAAGGAGAATACCTTAGCCTTTATGCAGTGCAAAGGTTGAGATAATCTGCCAGATGTTGTGACTATTTGGGTAACAGATCATTTTGATAGAATGGATAAAGAGTTTTACTCTCCATAATTAGGTTACAATTTCAATTGGACAGTTAACTTCTTGTAGGGAAGTTTTTATAACATCTTATTACACAGATATTTTTTTGAAATGGAGTTCTTTTGCATTGACTTCATAATTATTTCATATGCTATTTTTGGCTTTTGTATGTTTGGAAGCAGTATAAGAAGATTGTCAATGGCAAGAAGAGAACTCACAGAGTTTTTTGGGGCAGTTAGATTATTTGGACTTTTGGACACCAAAAGCTTCTTATTGGGGAGGTTTCATCTGGAGGATTTTTATATGGTTTGGAAAAATGTGGAAAATACAAGTGTCATAATGAAAAATTGACACGTGGCAAAAATATAGAGTTGATACAATTATTTTTTATATTAGAATTATTTTATGTTGGTGATATGTGTTATGTTGCAAATGCAAGTCTAAAACGACCATTTACTCATATTCCATGTAACCCATTGACATCCAATCTTATCAACTTTACTACATAATTCTATTAAGCCACTGAAATATTCCACATATTTAATTAATTCCCTACCATAATTCCTCCATTTTTCCATTTCCAAAATAATTCTAATATCCTATGTTATGATTATTAAAAAAAAATTATAGAATATATTTTAATTAAATCCCAAATTTTAAATATTCTCCATTTTAAAAAAATCACAACTTTAACATTTTATTTATCCCATTAGATAATTATTCCAAATCCCAAATTTTTTATCCACCCCAATCCCACGCAAATAATTATGTATGGGTTTTAATTTAAGTGGGATATGTTTTTAAGACTAAAAGTTATAAACTTTATTTATTCCACATTAAAATATACCACGTGGAATACCATTTACTTTGCATGGGGGTGCATTTGGTAATAATGGGATATGTTTAACCGATTTAAGTGGGATATGGCTTTAAAACCTTTAAAATTTCATGTGAAACTTTGGATTGGGGGGCAAGTTTAGCTACATGAGATATGATTTTAATAAATATTATCCTTTTACCTATGTTGGCATTTAAACAATCCTCTTTACATGCATGCATGCATGCATGCATGGGATATGTTTTATGTTTGACTCTAAACATGCACACTATCCAGCCCTCCCTCACGTCGATGGTTAAAGGGATGATGCATTGGCTTTTATTTTATTTTATTTTGGGAAATGTTTTATTAAATAAAGTTTGTTATTGGAAATACCCATTATTAATGGGATTTTATTCCTTATTAAATGCATGCAACTTATTTCAGAGATATTATATTCCAGGGCATAAATAAAAAATTGCTAGTCAATATTAGTTATATGATAATTTTTAAATATTGAGGATTATGATGATTTTGGTAGCAGCGTACAAAGAGCTTATAGAGAGTCGCTGAAAGTCAACAGAGATGGACATGTTTTTTTTTTGACAGAAAAATAATGTTATTGAGAATTTTAAGCATGGATGGTCCATACCCCTGAAGGTCTATTTTATTTGAAGAACACATGTTATTTAATTCAGTGAATTAACCATGTTTAATTTTATTCCTAATTCCTTTTCAGTCTATATAAATTACAAAGATTTGTAGCCAAGGATATTTTTATAAACCATTGAGAATATTATTTCCTCATATTGAGAGAATTAATAGCCCATTCAGAGGAGTTATAAGCAATTGTAGGTATTTGTTTGGGTGAAGAGAAGAATGTTTACGTGCTACAAATAATTTCTTCATATCACACAGAGCTACAAGTTTTATTCATCTATATAGAGATGTAAGTTTTAAATTATGTGTTTACATCTTATTTATATGGAATGGTTCAAATGAACCCAAGGATGTAGCCAATTAGTGAACCCCATAAATAATCTCTTATCTCTCTATTCTTTTTAATTTTTCATTATTTCATCAATTTTAAATTATTCACTGATATTTGAAAATTAATTATGCAAAATTGATTGTGAGATATTTGAAAGGATAAAAATATGAATGGAATGGTTTAACTGAATAAAAGAGTTGTATGAGTTTTCATAGCACTTATATTCAGAATTGTTCAGAGAATTCACATTCATAATTTAAAAGTTAATTCCTTTTAATTTAATTTTGGGAAATGACTTATTATATTTTTAAAATCTATTTTGAATAAAACATTATTTATTAGCATGGGCTAATTACTATTCATAGATTAGTGAATGCAGAATCATATTTATTGAGTTATTATTCACTCTGGTTTGATTCTTGAATATTAAATCTAATTTCTATTTGATTTAAAGGAAATTAAGAATTATGCATCCAATTCTATTTTAATTCAGAGAATTGAGAATTTCAATATTTGATTTTAAAAAATTATTTTGATTTATCTAAAAGGTAAACCCATTTTTTAGATCAGATATGATGTCGATGGAGGCAGGAGGAGAAAGAGAGAGTGAAGACTATCACCATCCTTGAGGACCCAATAAGTGAGCCATAAGAGAGTTGGATGATAGAGAGACCACTTAGGTGCAGGTTGACCCAAATGCAAGCCATGCTAGCTGGATTTGAGATGAGGAAGCAACCTATAAAGGAGGTGTTAGGAGGTCATACAGATGGAGGGACTGTGCTAGATGTTTGTGCAGATGGATAGACCATAGTGGTCGAGACACATACAAGTAATAAAGACAATTAAAATGTGTGCTTAAGTTTTTATTTTGAAATAGAGATTAGAAAATAGATAGTGATAAGGTCACCAAGGATGAGTTGGCTACAAGAGTTGGCACAACTGGATCACCTTAGATTTTTTTTAAAGGTATAGATAATTTGGGGTTTCCCTTAATCTCAATAAGTGCATTTTCATAATTCATGAAGGAAAATTACTAAGAAATGTTATGTCAAAATAGGGTCTTATAATAGACCCAGAAAGAATAAGTGTTATATTTGTATTAGCACTACCAAGTCATAAGAAAGGATTATAGAGCTTTCTTGGAAAAATCAACTTCATAAGAATATTTGTTCCAAAATTTGTCTTTATGACCAAACCCCTTATTGCAATGCTAAAGAAGGGTATCATCTTTAGTTGGACACAGGAGGGAAAAGACAATTTTGAAGCCATCAAGTAGGCTATTTCTTAGGCTCCTACCCTAGTCAACCCAAATTATGAGAAATATTTCATCCTCTATGCTTTTGGAGGGGAATTCTTTCAGCTATTTTTACTCAGCACAATCAAGAACAATTAGAACAACCAATATATTTTTTTCAGTCAGTCCCTAAAGGATTATGAAGAAAATTATAGTTTTGTGGAGAAGCAAGTATATGTTATGATTAAAGTTCTCAAGAAATTTAGGCATATGCTCTCTAACAATAAAATTCATTTGATGGTGAGTCATCAAAGTGTCAAAGAGTCATTGTTAAGCTGGGAGATAAATGAAAAAAAAAAAGCAAGATGGATCACAAAGGTCATGATATATGACGTGGACATTATATGTAATTAGAAATGTGTCATGTTTATAAATCATTTCTAGCTCGAAGAAGATAGAGCATATATACACTTTTGATTAGGGATACATTTGTTAAGTAGGGGCATAACCAATATGGAGATCTACTAGACCTAATTAGGGGATCACTTGTCATAATACACCATGATAGGAAGGGTTTTAAAGCCTACAGTCTAACACAATCATGTAACAATCTTAAAATAATCTTAGGTTTAATATTCACTCTATTCTAATAAATAAAAAAGTAAATATAATCTATTGTTCACCAAAACTTGTGGCACAAAGTGGGGGTTAAAAAAAAACTAAACTAAATATGCATAAAAGACATATACTCATGTCAATGTATACAGAATCTTAATACATAGAAGAAAGAAACATAACTACATTATCTATCTACTCTTACAAAGGAGAAATAAAGTTAGGAATAATTACTTTGAAAATGAACACGTCGAGCCTCAATCTCTCCCTTGACTAAGGTGCTTCACAAGAGATTATTGTGGTATGTAAGGATAAAAAAACAAATTAGCTCTAGGCTACACAATCTACCTATTCATCTAAAAGACTTATCCACAAGACAAGATCCGTATCTCCAAATAAAGTATGGAACCCTAATCTCTATTCCTCAAGTAGATTGGTCAATAAGTAGATGTTCATTCGCACTTATTATTCTTCACTTATCTTCTTACAAATGGTTGGAAATGAACTTGTATATATAGGTATATCTTGCCCTAAATCCTCCTAAAAATATCGACTATACAAGGTTGACCCAGTTGATCCTATATGTTTTCAAGGATAATTCACTAAGTCTGAGCTAGGTTGGTTGAAAGGATAATAAACCCAAAAAGTGAAAAATATCCCTAGACTGTATAGGGTTGACCTAATCATCTTAGTACAACTAACTATCTAAAATAAAATTAAATCAAGAAAAGGAGGATAAATCATGGAAAAAGATTGGAATGGGTAAGTTTAGGAAGAATAAGCTTAGGTTTAATGGTTTTTAGGAGATGAGTGTGTAAATGACAAGTGTCAAAAGGGACAATAATATTATGAAGCACCAATGATTTACCCACCCCTTTCTTGGTGTACCCCTTAAGGCATGCACTCAGAGAGATTGAGACTTAACAAGTTTCTACAAGATATAAAGTGTCAGTAATCAATAAAAATTTAAAAATGTTGTGTATACATATGCCCCACTTAAAGCTCATCACCTGTCACTAAGGTATAACACATGATGGTGTTTCAGGATAAAATATGATAACACACAATGTTGATGCTAAGTAAAGTGAAATAAATAACAAATAAGATAAAGGAAAAGACAAATTTGAAAAATACATACATTTACTTACCTTAGTGATATAGATAAAGTAGACTATAAGAGAAAAGTGAAGGCATCCAAAGTGAAGAACACTAGATGAACATGTAGAGGTTAGTGCAAAAAATAGCTAAAATTTGAAATTTTTGAAAAATAGGCATATGACAGTGTAAAATATTCTCTACATCATCATGAATCTAACACAATTTACGGTTTTAAAAATGGATGAGTAAATATAAAGATATAGATAAAATAAAGAATTTGTAAAAAAATAATTGATTAATTTGAATTTTGAAAAGTGTTTTTAAATAGGGGGAAAGACAAGTCATTGTGTTTTGTTGATAGCTTGGATCTATGAGAGGTTTCACATGTATCGACCAACTGGGTTGCCCCATGTGGTTGATGATAGGTCACCTTGAGTGTGGAGATGGAGAGAAGACTAGGTAGTATGGGCCATGCTCCACATGCTAGCATTACAGACTGTGAGACTTGCAGACATAGTTTAACATCCATAAAGAGACATAACAACTACATGGATGAGATGGTATATAGTTACACTAGCTACAATGAGGATAGAGGTTATTAAACACCATTTTTGGTAGAGAGAGCCACATCTTATGGCATGGGTACCAGGACAAATGGGCTTACCTCATCTAGAAATAATGATATTGATGTTCAAGTAATGAGATAGGCATGTGAGAGAGCCATGGGGGAAGAGGGGACTAGGACTACTAGTGATGAGGCTGACGCTCAGACCATGTCATGAGATACCATGGACTGGATGAGCATGATAGGGAGTAGAGTAAGAGGAGAGAGATACAAATGTCATGGCATCATAAATACCACCACTAGCTCTACAATGAGATGAGTTATGACCACTGAGGACACAACATCGATGGAGGAAGGAGAAGCAGGAGAGAGTGGAGAATATCACCATCCTTGAGGACCTAGTAGGTGAGCCAGAGGAGAGTTGGATGATAAAGAGACCACTCAAGCAAAGGCTGAGGTAGATGTGAGCCATGACAACTGGATTTGAGCTAAGGCAGAAACCTATAGAGGAGGTGTTATAACGTTGCATAGATGTCGATACTATGCTAGGCAATTACGTAGATGGTAAAACCATAGTGTTCAAGACACAAATAGGTAATAAAGATGATTAAAATGTTTACTTAAGTTTTCATTTTGAAATAGAGACTATAAAATAGATAGTGACAAGGTCACTAATGATAAGTTGAAAAATAAGGTTGAAAAACTTATGGCTACACTGAATATGTTCATAGAGGCCACTGATCCATCAACATAGCTTGAATTAGCATATCCAATCAACCAAATACTAGATCAAGCAAAAATTGATGTGGTGAATGAAATCACAAGGATGGGAAGTCCTACTAAGGAATGCTCAAAGGAGATCATCTCCAAATGTAATAATATTATTAATATTATAATGGACCATTATACAGTTTTGAGGGAAAGAAAGATCACATTGAGATAACTGGTCAATAAATATGAGGGATAAATAACAAGTTTGAATCTCTATCATCCCAAATTGACAGTTGTAGACTTTATTGATATAGACATCCTCCTTGCTAAAGGGATACTAAAAAATGATGGAGAATAGGAGTTAGATAGATCCACATAATTTAGGATAAAGTTGCTCATAAAGATTGCACATAAGGCCAAAGTTGCCCATGATAAGGCCATTGACATGATGTATAACATAGAAGATTTTTTGAATAAATTGTCATGCAAGCTAACGGATGATGAAGATAACCTTCTTTCAGTAGAGAAGGTCTAGAGTAAATTCAAAGAAGTGATAGAAAAAGAATCTACTAAAAATATAGTCTTTACCTTGAGCTCTATCCACCACTACATTAGGTATCATAATACGTTGGATAAGATGGGTAAAGATATGCAAGAAATTATGGATTTGAGGAGGGAACATTTTGACACATCAATAAATTATGAGATTACCAACCTATACTATTTTGGTGTAGATGATGAAAGAATCCATGATATTTTCAAGGCTTTTGATGCATATGTTCATAAATTACAAGCCGAGAATGACAAAAAGGTAGAGGAAGTATTAGAAATTGATTAATTCTTTCTATTGAAAACATTAACATATATATATATTTTTTAATTATTTTAAAAACTTTGTAAAGTTGCATATTGTAAATTGCAACTATCTTTTTAGCTCTTTTTGAGAAATATCCATGTGTATTTTACACTTTCTATTTTGATAGGTTAGAAATTATGAAAAGCATAATTACAAATTACACTTTTCATTTTGGCAAGTTACAATTGCTAAGTTGTAAAAGCACATATTGAAAAAGCAATTCTAGTTTAGACAAAGTGATATGACTTGCAAGTTGTAAAATTCTCACTTGAAAATTTCAACTTAAGTTTTTTCAAAAAAAGTAAATTGAGTTAATCTTTTGATTAAACATTAAGTTCTACTTTGGTGCCCCATTTTGCATGAAGAGCCATTTGCAGATACATGAGGAGAAAGAGAGGCATTGCATGAAGATTTATCAAAGTCCATCCCTACCATACCAAGTTCAATATCATGCCCAAATCTTGCATGCCATTTTCCAAACTATTTTACCAAGTCAAAGGATGCCACAAGCTAAAGATCACACCTCTTTTTGTATGAAGTTCTAGATTTGCATGTTTTTTCTATTAGGCATTAAAGTTTTTGATAACATATAATTTATGATATATTTTTTATAAATATGGGTATAACCCTATATCCCACTCTATCTTTTTTTTTAAGTAATATTATTCTACATTTTGGATGTACTATCTACAATTTGTAACCTAGAAAATGAAATAAATTAAAGATTTTGCCTTTTTGTCTAAGAAATCCCTGTGTATGAAAGTTATTTGAATATTTGTGAAATTTTTAGTTCTTATTTCAATCAAAAAGATCCATTTATGGTATTTTATACCCTTTTGAAAGATTGTTTGATTAAAATAAAATAATATGTTCCCTTCTATAAAAAATAACAAAAAATATTGCCTCTGATTTCCCATTTGCATGAGTTTTTGCTCAAACAAATTTCAATCTATTTTTTGTTATGTTGTGTTCATTCAATCAATCATTAAAATTCACTATAAAATATTTGGTGCAATCACCATTTTTAATTTTTCAAATTTCATTTTCAAACTATTTTCTTAGTCAAACCCTAGTTTAGGAGAAAGAACATTAAAGGAGCAAAATTTCTATAAAATTGATATTTTATCAGTTGGACCATATTTAGTGAAAGGAAGTCATCCTTCTTTATAGGTTAACCTCAATTTGCCAAGGTCCTATAGCTTGAAATTTTTCTAATGTATCATTATATCTTTGCACAACGAGTTACTACATCAATAAATGGGTGTAAAATCTATGTGATAATAGATACATTGTTGGCCTTATCATTTTGCTTCACCTTACTAACTAAGTTGACTAGGTCGATTCTATTCATCCAAAGTGGTAATATTTTCCCATTTATCATAAATGTTTCGGGCATTTATTGGTCTGAATTCTTCCTACCTAATACCCCATTTTACCCCTATTCTACCTAAAATTTTCTTAGGGTTCATTTCGGTGCCTATATTTTTCCTACCAATCAATTTTATAAATTTAGCTTAATTTCTAAAAAAAAACTTCAAAATTTTGAAATTTCAAATTGCTTACCTATGTTGCACTTATTGTGGCCATCAGGGATCCTCCCTATCTTAGCTGTCTTCTCCTCACCATGATCATAAAAATAACAAATGAATTATTTTTCACCCTATTTTTATTTATCATTCAAATTTATTTATCATTAGATTTTGTATTTAGATCATATTTATTATTTATACTAGCTCTTTTTCCAAATTATAAAATGCTCTCAAATTCTGACATTATAGAGAATATTTTCACCTATTATATGTCTATGTTACAAAATTTTGATTTTTTGCTTTTTTCTGCTAACTTCTACAAGTTCATCTAATACTCCTTACATTAGACACCTTCACATTTCTTGCATCTCCTTATTTATCTAAAACACTAAGGTAAGTAAAGGTATGTGTTTTTCAATTCTATCCTTTTATTTCTTTATTACAATTTATTTAGCTTCAACATTGTGTGTTGTTATGTTCTTTTCCTGAAGCACCATCCCGTATTGTACCTAAGTAACACATGATAAGCTTCAAGTGAGGTATATGTATATACATAATATTTATTAAATTTTATCAATTATTGATGCTTTCTCTATTGTATGAATCCATCGAGTCTCAATCTCTCTAAGTGCATGCCCTAAGGTGTGTACCAGGAAAGGGGTGGGTAGACCATTGGTGCTTCATAAGATTGTTGTCTCTATACTACCACTTGCTACCTAAAGAACCTTCTCATAAAAAAATTATCCTAAGATTTACCTCCTCTTTTTCACCCTAATCTAGTCATTTTCCAACTTCAATATCCCTTCCCTAGCCTAAAATCCTTTTTAGCAATCTATGATACACTGTCGAACCCATCGACCCTATACTCTAATTGACAAAACTCATTTAGGGTCTAGGTCAGGCCTTAACCGACATAGACCAAGACCTAATTTATTTTTATCAATAATGATATAGATTCGATTGGGCCAACTCTGTTGATTAAACTCTTGGAAAGGATTAGGGTTAGATTTAACTATATAAACACATTCATTTTATCATTAGGAAGAGATTCAGAAAAATAAAAGATATGTATTACACATCTAATTATCCACCATTCTACTTGAGGAGCATAACTTAGGGTTTCATACTTTATTTGGAGATATGGATCTTGTCTTGTAGATAATTCTTTTGGATGCATTGATAGGTTGTGTAGCTTAGAGCTGATTTATCTTTCTCACCCTTACATACCATTACAACCTTTTATGAATCACCTTGGCCAAAAGAGAGATTGAGGCTCGATGGGTTCATCTTTAAAGGTAAGTATTCCTAACTTTGTTCCTCCTTTAAAAGAGTAGATAGATTAAAATTTTTACTTCTGTCCCGTGCATTAGGATTATATATAAAATGATGTGAGTATATGCATTCTATGCATGTTTACTTTTTATCTTGATTACCCCCACTTTTTTCCACAAGCTTTGGTGAGTACTAGATTAGAATTTACTTTGACTTTGTCATTTACTTACATTATTGAATATAGAAACATAGGACCTATTTAGGGTTATTTCACAATTTTTTTTAACTAGAGGATTTGGAACCCTCCCTAGTGATATTATTGCGGTAAGATATCCCCTAGCTAGGTCTAGCAGATCCATCTTGGTCATGACCTTGAATATCTAATGTATCAACAATCAAAAGTGTAAGTATGATTTATCTTCTCTGAGTTAAGATTGATTTATAGATTATTTGAATTTTTATTTGCATATAGAATGATTAGATTGGATAATAATGGATGATAAGTAGATAAGGAATCTCTAAAGGGGTTGGAGCATAATCTTGTGTCCCACTTTTTAGTAGAAAGGGGACAACAAAAATGAAAATGTGCACATTTTTCAATTTGTATAGGCAATAATGACTAAATCGTACAAATGTGAAAATTATGTAAATTAAAGAAATATTAAATTTTAATTGTAGATTATATTTATATTTTTTTCAAATTAAAAAAATAAAAAAATAGATTTTTGAATTCCTAAATACATAGTGTGTATGTTTTATGTATAGAAATTTTATTGAGTGCTCGATTTCTCCTCATCATAATATTTTTAAAATGTAATATTTTTTAAATATTTATTACAAATATGTCCTAGAAACATAGATGTAATGCAAGATAATTTTTTTATAATTTTTTGATAAATTATTTATTATTTATTAATTTTTTAATGATCATGGCATGTAATATCAACACTTTGACTTCTCCTCATGATATATTTTTATATATATGTCAAAATAGATCTGTTTTTTTTTTTGGAATAAGGATAGTAAAATCAAGTGCATCAATATTTTTTTAAAATTTTAACTCACAGTCCAACATTTTTTTTGGTACATCAAAAAGATGATACTTTACTTCATAAATAACAATATGTTATTAAATCAATCAAAATAAATACTAACTATTATTTAAATTTAAAAAAATATATTTTAGAAAGATAATAAATAACCCTATTTACATGTGGAGTCACATGTCTTTATTTTATTTTTTCTTCCTAAAACGTGGTATCTGAAATGGTATTTCTAAGCCAATGAGAGCTTTCTAATTTAAAAAGCAAGATTTGATGCTACATGGGGTCGAACAAAGGGGGTTCGAATAAAGGGGGTTCATTCAAACCCCCTTAATTATGACTCTCTTCAAATTTTGTGCCCCAATAACTTCCTCCACCATCGTGTCACTTTGCTTATCCATCGCACCACTTTCCATTGCATTTTCTAATTCCATATTAAGTTGACTAAATGCCATTGATTTAGAATTTCCATTTTTTCCTATGAGTGTTATTGCACCACTTTCAATTTTGTGTAATTAGTCTCTAATTTGAGAATATGCATAGTGTCTTTGAGCTAAGAATATTATCTGAATATTATTTGATAAATGTAACAGTGTTCAAAAATCAAAGGGTTCAGTCTCACATAGTGCTCAAGCAGGGTATGGCTGAAATTTCTGTTCAAGAGATTTCCATTTAGGTATGATTCTCATATAATGCTCATTCATGCTTGATGGGTTTCATTTAGGTACGATTCATTTAATGCATCTTTATTCACTATGGTAGATCTTCTTCTTCTTTCCCTTATTTGTAACTAGATTGCCAAGTATTTGTATTCCTTATAGCGAATTTACCTTATTTTTCCTCCTGCACACTAATAAGCTTGATTCAGAGATGTTTTCCTTTAATCCTTAGTTTGATCAAACAAACCTCATTTTTTATGCGATCAAACAATAATGATATCCTAGTATTGATGATGGATCAAGCTCGTTGCATAAGCCAATTTTTATGAGTTCCCCTGGAACCCTCTGGTTTGCATTTAGCTCCTCTATGTTACTTCCATAATTTGGACTCATGAGTAAGCCCACATGTCCCTTGCATAACCTCTAAGTGAAAGTATCTACATTCCAAATATATTACATATACCATTACAAGTAAAGCCAATTTTTTTTAAGTGTATGCAAAACAATGCTAATAGAAAGATAATTTTATTACATCATATTCATGTGTTATCTTTGTTTGTGTTACTCAAGGGAGATTTCCCATTTTTGTTTGGATTTTCATCTATTGAGCTAGAAGGAGTAGAATTCCATTGTGTAAATATTATCATTTGGTACATTTCCATTTTCTTTGACCAAATTCAGGAGGTGTAGTGGCTACATGGGATGTGTACTTTAACTCGGGGCTCTGCCCAAGAAGCCACAATTTTTTTATGCCATGTAAGATCATTCCATTGCAATTTTTTACCAACAATATATACTCTAGTAAGTTGTTGGTTGTGTATGTTTTTTTGTGGTGTGTGGTGAGTGTCACTTCACACCGTCTAAATAATTTTAAAGAGTTCATCTTATATTAGAGAAGACAACTTTGAATCATTA
This sequence comes from Torreya grandis, assembly GCA_037957365.1. Taxonomy (NCBI): domain Eukaryota; kingdom Viridiplantae; phylum Streptophyta; class Pinopsida; order Cupressales; family Taxaceae; genus Torreya; species Torreya grandis. The sequence goes on from JARHVA010002605.1 coordinate 309,801, forward strand.
AGCTAAACTAATGTTTTTTCTCCTTTAAATAAAAAGAAGATAAAAATTTAAATTTACCCCATGAATGAGTGGAAAGAATGGCCTTAAGTGATATAAACCCATAAAAATTTATGTAAGTCCTATGAATTATGGAAAAATTGATGCAAATTATTAAACCATAAAATAAATGTAAGTTATAAATGCGATTATTCTTTGTCCATTTGAGAAATAGGAGGTTATCCATGTGTTTATTTACCTCATGATGTTTTTTATACATTCCTACTATCATATGTGAAGGGAAATCATAATATTACCATTCATAGAAATGATAATATTACTATTTATGGAACAATATTTCAAATTTATGATAGAATTCAATCTTTTTAGGGGCATCCACATTCCAACAAGACAAATTCCACATTTTTCACATCAGCATTAGATTGAAGAGTATTAATAACAACAAGGTTTTAGCTCTAGTTATAGTGAATAACAAAGGTACAAAACTCAAAGATTTGCACTTAGGAGAAATCAAAGTTATTAATTAAAAAATTGTAAATGATGCCTTGTTAAATGGTTTAAGATTTAAATAATATTTTTGAGTTTAAAACTAAAAATTGTAAATGACTATCTGTACTATAAATGCATTAATGCTTAAATAAGATCTCTGAGTTTATTACTTATTCAATATTTTCCTAAGTAATGAACTCAAATTATAACAATTCATTTCTTGAAATAGAGCTTTGACATGGTTTAGATTGCAAATGATGATTTTTTAAGCACATTCATATTTAAATAATAGCTTTGAGTTTGTGAAATTTTTAGTATTTATGTATGCAATTAAATTATTTTACCCAAATCAATATAGAACCCTTTACCAAAAGAGCTCTGAGTAGTTCCCTTTATAAATTTAGTATAATTTCCTGGTTCCTCCCATCAAGTACCCCTACCATAATATAAAAACAAGGTGCTTTAAAACTTCTTGAGATAGATACAATGACCATAATATAGATATTAAACTATATATAAAATATATTCTTACCAACAACCAAGGTAGAGTAACTAGAACTCATACTAGATCATAAGCTTGTAAATTTTCATAACCAACAACCATGAGAACTAGATTATTCCTCATTACCTATGTATAATTGTCATAGTAATTGTGATTAAGAAAATTCAAGTTTGCTTGTAAAATTTCATTACCAACAACCATGAGAACTAGATTATTCCTCATTACATGTGTATCATTATCATAGTAATTGTGATTGTGAAAATTCAAGGTTGCATCCAAACACTAATAATACCAATAATAAATTATCCATGTTGGGGATTTAATAACCATATAATCATTTAGTTACCAACACAAGGTTACACAACATTTTTTTCATGATAAATTAAGTATTGCATCACTCTCAATTAAAGCAAATCCAATTCTTCCTATAAATAAGATAAAGATACTAATAATTAGCATAATATTAGTATCCTTCTTTTTTTATGAGTTTATTTTTTAGTACATATTATAACTAGCACATAGAAAATTAAAACATAGGCTTCATCTTTAAATATTCACTCCACTTAAGAGAGTTTGAATTCCTTCATTATATAATATTGTAATGGAAATATTGAAAAAAATTTAAAATGACCAAATACCTCTTCAAATAACATACTAAGTAAATGGGTAAAATAATATCAAATACAATCAATCTCTTATAGATCTATGGAAGATTAGGTTTCATTTGTCGATCCATCTATTTTAGAAAGGATAAAACATGTACCTTTTGAAAGAGCCAAAGGAATCAAATCTTATAATTATCAACTCCACTACCCGTTCTAAGTTTAGTTAATTGAGGGTCAGGTCCCTATCAAAACCATAAATTTATAGCATATAAATGGAGGTTATGTTAAACCCTTAGGTTTAAAAATAAACATGGCTCAAAATAGTACTATATAGTTATCCATATCTTAGAGTAGACGAATTAGTTAAGTAGAGTAAGGTCAAGGTTACTTAACTCTTGAAAAAAATGAGCTTTCACTTATAAATCATATTCAACATCTCTTTTCCAATTGTATAGCTAACTGATGACCACTTCCATGCAAGTCTAACAATAATGGCACAATTAACATATTATACTTCAAGCTTCATAGCTTGAGAATAAATACACCCTATGATTCTATTAATTATATTTAAAGTTAGTTATAATAATTAGGTTTAAAATTTCATGTAAATAACACATTCAAGAAATAATTTAGATTAAAGATTTAATAATAAATATCAAATAAATTTATTAAGATCTTAACAATTCCCTTCAATTACTATTCAAGTTCAACTAATTTTTTTCATTCTAGAGTAGTTTCATATATTTGATTATAACAATGGTTCAGAATGAAAAACTATGACTCATTTATGATCAAGCAAGGATACTAAAAGATGGACTTTTATTATTATATACATAAGGTTCAATATGATAAATAATTTTACAACTAACAACTTAAGGTTGTACTAAAAATAATATATAATAATTATTAGTATCCATTTCAAGAACTTCTAGTTACCACAAAATACAACAAGATAATTATGTCAAAATGGGGTTTCGTATAAAAATACATCCTTTTGAACTTCATATAAGTTACGAATTGAAAATAACATTGGGTTTATAATAATAAGCTTTAGACTAGAATAGCAACATGTTTGTATAGCTAGTGGTACTCTCATTAGTGGGATAAAGGTATTGAAATTATTTTTTATATGTTCTAGGTTTAATATCAAGGATAGGAATATATAGAAAATAAGATCATATTAGTTACAATATGTTCATAGGTGGATGATGTGTTAAACCTATAATTCTTAAAAGATTAAATTTGTTATTGGTAAGGATGGGTTCGAATCATGTGTCCTCAACATGCATACAAAGTGTTTGGTTAGTAATAACCTATTATTTTATCTCTTTCTACAAAAAAGTGTTATGTATAAATCAAAGTTGTGAATAATTAAATATGTTAATTGAAATGAGTCTTGGTTTTACTCTATCTTGATTCTCTGTGTATATTTATTAATCATATTTAATATATTTTAAACTCCAATTTAACCCAGTAGATTTCCTGTATGTAGTGGAAAATAAAAATATTTTATTTTGAAACTTCTCATAAGTACTTTTGTGTGCCATAAGCTAGTACATGGACTCATGTCAACTAGTATCAGGGGCAAGTTTATTGTATTCTAGTTTTATATAATAGTTAAAAACATTTTGGTCCAGTTTTGTGCAAGTGCAAAGTTAAGAACTTATAAGATGTGAAATAAAAGGAATAGGCAAAGAAAGAGGGAAATAAAGTTTACTGTTGAAGATGAAGCTAAGAAAATTACTAATATGTGAATTATATAAGAAGAAAAAAATGGAGCCTACAAATTATATGATCACTAATTTTGATTTGATCAAACTATCCACGTGAATGAGGAAGCCTCTTTACTTGGTATGTGCACAAGTGTTTAAAAACTTCATAAATACATGATTAAACCACATGACTTAATTTACAAGTAAATTTAACTATAAAAATAGGAATATTAATTTACATTTGATGTCATTCAATCAATTATTTTTGTTATAGTTACTAAAGAAGATAAAGAAGAACCTACCAATATTGATGTGATTGAAGAAGATATAGAAGAAAGGTCTGTTAATATCAATGTGACTAATGACCATGAGTGTGCCCTATCTCCTGAACCACATGTATAACTTAATGAGAAAGTGTGGAAATGACTACCAAAAAAAAATATGACCCATCTAATGAATATGGTTATTAGGAAATTAGAAAAATATGCAGAAGATATGAGGCAACCTCAAAGGATAATCCATATATATTCTAACTGTATATTTGCAATCTAATTTAAAAGTTTGAATGAAATTGGTCATGCTTAATTGTTATTTTTTCTTATAAATCATGATGGGATGAAATATTGTCTATATATATTGGGATTGGATTAAAAACAAACAAGATACAAACCCTTGGAGTGGAAGTAGTGGAAAATGTGTCTGGGGGGTTGGATTTAATGGGTAAAAACACTTGCTTACCTGATAAAAGCATTTCATGTATAGTGATGTTGAGCTCAATTGTAAGTGAAAAAACATGATTATAGCCACCATGTTATTGCAATTGTATTATATCTTCCTAGAGTGAAACAAATGCATGGCTGAACTAAGTGGAAACTAGACAAGGAAGATCATGAAAGGATCTTACATGTTAGTGAGGAGCTATCTAAACCAATCAATCTTCTATAGGTTTTCATAATTGATTTATTTTTCCTTTTTGTGATGTTAAGTATATGATATATAATGATAATTGACTCTCACTTTACAATCTACTAAATATGCCTTTATTTTTAATAATCAATGAAACTCACAATCTACACATAATTTAATGTTATTATTGATGTGTCTTTTTTTCACAGTTTATCTTTTTGATTATATTTAAAAATATTAACTTAAAAATGTTAGAAAATATTAAATTTTGGTAGAGGTTGAATTAATTCCATTATTTTATTGATATGTAGCTATCTACAGATATATACTTGGTCATTCTTTATTGATTTCATGCCTATAAATGTAGCTATTTGCAGACATACTCTTGGTCATTCTTTATTGATTTCTTACAAAAAGATAAACATGTAATATTTATGCTAAAATGGAAGTTGTTTCCTATTTTTTTATGTTGATTGCCTTTTTGGATGATGTATAATTTATTTATACTTCTACAACAAATTTATTTATAATACAATTAATTAGATCTATAGACACTTAGATCATTAAATCTTCTACATTTGATTTACTAAACCTTCTAAACTTATTAGAATCTTTATATAATGTATGTCATCTTAAGTAGGCTACCTATCTATAAAATAATGGAAATTTTAAATAATTGAGTCTATCATGGAATGATAAAAAAATGGCACGTTCCTTGTAAAATTACATAATTAGTTCCTCCCTATTGTGAATTCTACATTTCATTATAAGCATAACATTAACTAAAACAAATTGAAGGGCTTGCTCTAAAAATAGATGAATGATGATCAAGTGATTTCATGTGTCACCCTATTGTCTTATGTAATCAATATTATTCCAATTTGACTCAATATGGAATATTTATTAGATCAAGATAAAAACTATGAAACATGTAAGTAAATGGAATGGGTTTCCCCATTTATAAATTATGTCCAATTAAATAACCATTTTGTGTTTTGTATGATACAAATCCAACATTAATTCAATATTAGATCTATTTGACTAAACATACATTGATTTAATAAGAAGGTAATAAGCCTTGATAGAATTATTAAGGAAATTGTGAAAATATGATCATAAAAAGACTTAACGAAAGGTTTTACCTTTACGTTTGCTTAACAAATGGATTAAAAAATAATTAACTCTTAATTAATCTTGGATCCAAACTAAATAATAAGGAGGTAAATGAATGAAAAATTAAATTTAATTAGATCAGATGAATTATAAATTATGAAGTAGATTGAACAATAGATATTAAGAATAAAATGAAATATATTGATGATCTTATCTTAATTACAACTTGAAGTCGAATGAAAAACTAAACCGTATAGGTTCTAACACAATTAATGCCATTTTGGTTTTTGGGAAATCATGTTGTGAAATTACTTAGCAATGAAAAGGTTAAAATCTTTTAAGGGTAGGGGTGCATGACCTCATGTAATTTGTATGAAATTAGATAATGTCATTCATCAATAGCCCTAATTAAGTATATAGACATACTTAGATTCCACATATCAAAAATTGGTGAGAATAAACTATGAGATACATTGTTGAAAAATAAGTATGATAGGTTTAATAAAAATAGAGATACATACATTATTGAAAAATTATGATTACAAATGCATTGAATTAAGTTAAAGCATTGAAGAACACAATCTTAACCAAATTATATGATAAGGCAATAAGATTAAATTATATATCAAGCAATGCATAGAAATAGAACAATAATATTACTAATTTTTGTGCACCAACACAAAGCATGTTACTAATTTCAACTAATCCAAAATCACAAGTATATAAACAATCATATGTCATTGAGTGTTTGGCATATAAAATTATTAATTTGAATATAAAAGTGTAGACATAAATATGCATGAAAAAAATATATATGCATGAATATAAACTTAAAAATAAAAGACTAAAATCATCATCGTTGGTTAGAATGAGTCTCTGATCCCTCACTACCATCATGTTGTTGATCCTACATTTAAAAGACAAAAATATCTTAATTAAAAATCCATAAATTGTTAATTTGATAATTATTTAATGATTTTATCTATACAAAAATTAAAATTAGTTATTAATTAATCATTAAATAAATATCACAACATTGCACCTCTGTACATGTCTCCTCAAAATCAAGATGCCTATGAGTACGACACACAATCTATGTCGAACCATGCCCAATAGATCCCTGTATACAAAACAATATATACATATTAGAATATATTAGATTAATTTTTTATAACCAAGTAAAAATATAAGTTAAATTTATTTGAATTTTTATATACTTCTAACGAGCTAGTATGAATGTTACCTTGAGTATGTACCTCATCTACTTCCTAAATAGTAGGCTTAGCAGCATGCACAACATTAGCCTTAATAGCATGTAGAACAATAAGATCAATAGCATGAGAAATATAAACTATCTCTCTCATATCCCCCTCAATCTCATGTAAATTTAAGTCACGTCTAAGAGACCCCAATGATAAAATAGTCCCCTCATGCATAAGTAATGCATTATATCCTTGGAGGCGCTAAATACATTGAGATTCTAACTAACTATGTGTATCATGCATGAAAAATGGTAGTAACATTAGCTCTATGTGAAGTGAAATAGGAGGGAAAGAGGTAGAAGGATATATACATGTACATGTTAACATGTAGTCCAATTAGTTTTATAATATAATATAGGAAATTTAAAATAAAAAAATAAAATGTACACGTAATTTAAAATTAACACACATAATAATTTAAATTATACCACAATATTGATGAACATAAACACCACTTTCATGATAATCAACATTATGCACAGGGGATCTCAAACTCTTCTTAGGAGTGGAGAATGTTGTCAATGATCCTATATCTTGATCATGGGCACCGTGAGTCTCAGATGGTATAATGCTCACACCATCAAAGACTAAGTCTAATTTTTAAATCCACTATCAATACTGCAAATAGTGTCCTCCACATATCTAATAATAGAAGAAAGAGGGATACGATGATCACTCCTATGACCTGATAAGCACACAGTAAATCATTTGTGAGAATCTGTGTAACCCTATGCATCTGACTCATATCAATAATACAATCAATGTCACTAGGTGACACTATATGTATCCACACAGAAGCCTCTTTTATTGATCTGATGCTTGTATTTGGTTGTCATAACAAAAAATCACCCACATGATCATGTGAATTTACTTGTGTGTGGCAAGAAATGTTTTCCACACCCTTTATTACTTTCCCTTACCCTACGATAATCAAGGGTGTTATGACATGGTCAAAACTAGGTAGAAAAACCCAATATTTGTCTACTATAAGTTCACAGGTATTAGGAGGTGGAGGCACTCCCTCACATCAATAATCATCTTGATCTTTCACTTTTCCCTTCCCAAGGTTTAAATGAACCTCAATGAATAACTGTTGTGAAAAATATAGAGGAATTTGGTCATTATTTGGATATTGACCATATGAAGCGACAAACCTAGGGTATATCAAGGGTGCCATAAGATCACATTTAAAATTAGATACTATGTGCCCTTGTAACCTAGATTATCCATTATAAACAGGAAAATAACAACTTTTAATCATATGTTTTGATACAAGATTCCCTACTTCTTTGAATCCCATTGTTCCCAAAATGTTGTCTTTTAATTTTTGCTTGAATTGATCAAGATTTTTAGGATTGAAAGGGTTGTGTGTTTTTAGCATTTCTTGAATATTTTTCAAGTCTAATTAAATATTTTTACAGTAAATCCTATACAATGTTTGAATGCTGAGATCTCTCAATATTTTTTCCAATTTCTCTATTTCCATATCAATTTTGCTAAACAAATCTCTCATTTGTGATGTTTTGCATAAAAATAAAATTGAATTAATTACAAGTTTTGGAAAAAAAATATAAAACATTTGCCTAAAAATAATAATTAAATATGAAATCAAAGAGGTCAACATAATATATGGATACTTATAATGAAGAAAATTACTCTTAAATTCATAAAATATTAAACACATGTACATGAGTTTAAAAAAATATTACATTAATGAGGGACTCTAAATTAGGGTGGCTTCCATTATTGATATTTGAGTGTTTCAAATTAAATGTGATGGCCATACAATTAAATATGTACATATTCTCAAGATTGGAATAAATACTAAATGGAAACAAAGAAATAAAATCACAACCAAAATGCAAGACTTTCTTAGACATCAAATCATAAGTACAATCTACAAGCAAGATGTAAAAATATTTCTAAACCTATATCTATGAAGCAAAATCTATAAGTAGTTGAGGTAAAGAAACCAAGAACAGCTCCAACACATTTACAACTTAGCTAAGTTTATTGAGATGGAAAGTTTAGAGCTTAGAACATGAACCTACAAAACTTGAATGGTGAAGCTATAAGGTCTCATTACCTTCCACCACTATTACAAGATTATTGTTTATACATGGGAGTCATCATGGATTATTGATCATTTTTTATTCTGTAAAGATAGAGTAGGGAAGTAGGATTAGATCTCACAACATGAGATATCTAAGAGTGGTTCCTTCCTTTGGGAATATTTTATGGTGTAACGCTGCCTTAAGGGTGTTTTATTCCTATTTATGAGAATATTTAAGATTTAATCTCATGTTGTAAATTTTTGTTATTATTCTTTATATTAGATATTTGGTTTTGAACACCACACCAAATTAGAAAGCCCAATAATTTTAATAATGTTAATTAAATTTTCAAAATGGAAATGGATTACTAGAATTGATTAAAAGGATTGCCCAAATTTCATTAATTTATAATTTAGAGGTTTAGACCCTAGGAAAATAGTTACTAAACATTTACAAAATCTTCAAGGCACAATTAGAGTTACTTATCATTATAAAGGGTATGATCATGATCAAATATTTTTTATCATTGAAGATGATATTAAGGTGTATAAGAGAATGAGTTTTTCAGGCATGATCATGAAAATTTCTCAAATTATCCAATATGATCCAACTCGGAAAAAAGGTAAAAGAGTTATATAGAGAAAAATTCCCTGAAGAGATTGATGTTTAGTTAAAAAGAAGGATATTAAAAGTTATTTATCATTCAAAGGCTAAATCTTCATCATATTCTAATTTAACCATAAGAATCACACTTAGGTTTACAATAGTTCTTCATGATACATATGTTAATCTAGTTATTTCTCCAACTTAACCAAGTCCACTAGAGAATAGCCAACATGACACTCCATAATTTCAAGGATTGTTGGGTTTTCCCTAGTCTTTTAACATACAAAATTTATTAAGGATAATATTCAAAGGAAGATAAAATTATAAGGTATGACATGAATTTTGATCAAAAGGCCTCTAAGGTACATATACATATTTTTATTTATATTACTATTGTTTCTACTATACCAATAACTATTGCAGGTACTAGTTATGTTTCCACTAATCTAGTCAACATAGTAAACACTCCTATTATTAGTACTATCATTTGTGCATATACTACTCAATTTTAAAAATTATATACACTTAAAATATATATTATTCCATTGGACAACCACACACACACCAATAAAGTTTGCCATTACAAGACCTATTGATTCTTTACTAGCCATTATATCCTCACCGACACTTACTACTACAAGGTTTTAAGACATAGTATATCTGATGACTTTTGCTGCTCAACCATTTTAAATACATATGTATTAAAAATTGATGGTACATATTTTAATAGACACTATGGTTGCATACCAAATTATAAAAATTATAACGGAGTCCCCCAATGTCATCAAATATATAAAATAGAGTGTTGTTTAGATTAAGGATTCAAGAGAAAATATGGTTAGCCCACCATTTCCCACTATTCCATTTTCCACACCTCCTAACCCATCTACTTTACTAGACCCTTCAATCCTCATGATTCCACCTCAATTTACCACATCTTCCCTTACCTCCTCATCCCCTTACTCTTCTTCCTATAGTGAGCCAATTATGACACAACAATGGATGAAACAATTAGATGTTGTACAATCATAGAGGTAGAATTTGTCCATGACTGAGGATCTAAATTTTATTTTGAAATTTGAGGAAAAAACTAATATGGTGAAAAAAATCATCGTAAGGAAGACATAAAGTGGATATAAAGTCATTGAACAGAGCTTGAAAAGTAAGATGATATCCTTCAATTAACCAAAAAGAGGAGAAAAGGGCCTATATAACATGATGAAATCAAGGAAGATCCAATATTAATTCTAGAATAAACAAGAAGTGTAATCAATAAGGTAGTCTTTACCTTTTAAAGATAAAAAATGATTTAGTCATAATATAAGATTAAGCCACCTACAAACATATATTATAAGGTACAACATGTATTCTAAATTATTTGTATTCTCTTGCTTTCTATTCATAGAGATAGATCTAGAGGGAAAATCTAATGGCAAAGGATAACCAACTTCATCTAAAATTTATGGCTTATTGACTCAAAACTAAATAACATTGATAATGAAATTAGATAGAACATGTTTCCTAAGATGAATTTGTTATCTATAAAATATATAGGTCTAGATCATAATTATGCCAACATAAAAAGAGAAGGCTTAGTAGATTGGCACAACCAAATGAAGACAATGATAGCTCGATTCAATACTTAAAAATAAATAATATTAGAGATATTCAATGAGATATAGATTTGTGATGTGTACAAACCAACTGGCCATGTTATCAACCAAAATATGTTTGAAAATTAGTTTCACTACATCATAAGAAACTTTAGACTAAGAATCAATTATTCTACCCATGTTTTTGATCCTAGTTCTGAATCCATCTTCAGGGTGATAAAGACTCAAGCCAATGCTTCATCATATAATTTAAGCCTAGTTTTTAAAATCCCACTTTTGGATCCATCCATCATGCAGTTTATTCTTAAAAATAAATAAAAATAAATAGTATATTTAGATATACTCAATCCTCTATGCTCCATATTCTTATTTTCTTTGAGGAAACAAGACATGTGAATAATCTGATCTTATTAGCATAAATGAAACAAAATGAATGAATCAAAATGTTTTAATGGATGCTTTATATAGTACTATATTCAAGTATAGAGTTTGAACTTATCATAAGAACATGTTAACAACCCATATGGACCAATAATGTGGATTGGTGAAGTGTTAATTTGTGAACTAATGTTTAAAACATGTTTGTTTTTGCATTAGTTTTGTTGCATGTTAAAACAAATCTTAGGAGGGATTATAATAATTTTGAGCCTTGTGTTTTTAAAAAAATAATATAAATATAGGAAGTCACATTCAATATTTTCTTAAGAATCAACTTCGGAATAATTTTAATTTGCATATTTTTATTGAATTTAGTCCTCAAGGAATACAGAGTAGATAAAGTTCCATATTGATGATTTTTCTTTGTATTTGTCATTCAGGGGAACCTAAAATTCTAGATTGTAAAGTATAAAGTTCTTCTATCATTCAGATTCTCTTCTAGATACATATTTTATTATAATTGCTACCTGAACATTTGTAAATGAAGTTAGGGACATATTCTCAACCATCTTTATGGTTCGTTATGGCCAAGCAATTTCTTTGTGCCTAATCTTCAGTTTCATTTTTTCTTCATTTAGATTGGATTTTCTATCATGGGTTATAGTAGTGACAAAAAGTAATATGAGAATGCCTAAGATGGCTAGCATTTTTCATGTGCTATATAGAGGCAGGGAACGAATACCAACTGCATAGCCCTGCATACATGAGGTTGATAATTTTTGAAATTTATATAGGACTTCAAGGATTATTGGAAAAAAAAATTCATGGAGACTTTTAAGAGCCATTATTGTTATAAAATTTCAACTTGCATACTAGTGCTCAGCCTTCTATAGCTTTTAGCATTTGAAAAAATACCTAAAATATTTTTATTGAAGTGGGCAGGTCCCTTAGGTGGGGATTATGCCTCAAAAAATTATGTTGATAATGTTATTGTAAAACAATGATTGGAAAATCATGAGGAGGATGATATTTCAGGGAAATATTTTTTGAAAAACTTAGACATGGATAATAAATTAGAGCTAATTGTTTCAAAGGCTCATTATTAGAGGAATAAACTTGCTAAAAGACAAGCCGGTCTAAATGTACAAATCCATAATGTAGCAAAAAAATTATTGTTGAGATGGAAATATAGAGATTAGATCCTTACATCATAATGCATAAGTGTTGAAGTTAGAATCGAAGGATATGGAAGATAAGCTACAAAAATCAGAGACATTTTTACCTTTAATAGATACAAGGTTTAAAGGGGATCTTAAGCTTACCTAGTTCATGATAAATTTGAATTAAAAAAAAAGGGTGACCTTCTGTAATTTTACTTTCCCTTAGACATTTCCCATTATCATATTCTTTGTGTTTAGGGAAGGCATACCCATGATGGCTCCAAAAATTTCTATGGGTTTTCTTGGAAGAGGGATTGCCAACCATTTTAACTCTACTTCTTGGTCTGACATTTGTATCTCATAACTATTTTGATTATAAAAATACTTGGCATGGATTGACTACATTAAAAGGTTTTACAACATGACAGAGAGAAAAGAATTGAGGTATTTTGTATCATATCAGGGATAGAGGAGGGATGAACCTATTTGAAAACATTTAATATGTAGATTGAAGAACCGATTTGAAAACATTTAACAAAATTTAAAAAGCATAATCTCCCTACCTTGCCTGGATGAAAATATAAATCTCCCTAATATTTTTAACATCTTTATCTTCTCTTTGAATAAACTTGCTTCAAACCAACCTACTTGAAAATGAACCTATTTGGAATAAACTTACTTGGAATGAACCGGTTTGTACCAATGGAGGAGGAATGTACAATTTTAAGCATTGGGCAGGTGGTTATTTGTAAGGGGTTAAAATGAAGCCCCTTTGTTCAAACATGTTTCAAACAAAAAACCTTTATTTGAACCCTAGGTCAAATGTGCACATGAAAGTTTGAATAAAGGTGTTTTATTTGAACCATGTTTGAACAAAGGGGCTTCATTCAAATTCTTTTTCACATTTCATGAGTTCCCTTGGCTTGGTTTCGAAGTGGGATGCAATTATGTGCATCAAACCAAGGACCATGTCACATAGGAACCAAAATGTCCAGTCATCAAAGTGCCATTAAGAGGATATGCCAAGAGATTTTCCAAAATAGGGATTAAAACAAATTCCATTTTCTTATTAAGACCAAGATGGGAAGGAAAAGTGGACCAAGGTAGGATGAACAAAAATATGGTTCAAGACATGGTAAAATGGTCAATATGATAGGAATGGAATGAATTTAATGAAGATAAGGTTGCCCCGAACTATCAAGGTACTTGTAGACAATAAATTATTTACACATAATGCCAGAAACTTGGTTTTCATCATGGTATTTGCCCAAGGTGTCACAAGCATATTTTTCACCATTAGACAAATTATTTCTCTTTCTCTTTTGATTTGATTTTTGTCTTTTTTTAAAATTTTTTTAGCATCTCAACTCAATGGAGGATTAAGAGATGCATAATGTTGAATGTCTGATCTCTGACCCATACTGATTTTGAATAGCTTTTATGTTAGAATTTTGTTGCTGATGTAGACTATACCGATGCCATTATGATATGCATTGGCCATTGATTTTGCTTCCACTAAACCTCTAAATAAGGTATATTCATAGTTTATTTTAAAGATAGTGATACCAAGGAGTGTACATATGGATAGGCATGGGATAAATGATCTGATTAGATAATGGAATATAGGTCTTGAATGAATAATAGGATCACAATGGAATGTATAATGGTTGGGAGATAGATAAAAATTGGGATTTCAATCACACATAATGTTGATGATTTTATATTTGACTTGATTTTGGTTATGGTAGGGATAATATTGACTTCAATAATGTCTTCATCAAGTAGTGAGGAACTAATTATCTTAGTTATTAGTGCCTTGAAGAGGTTTTCACCAATAAGGTCTTCTCGATTGTTCTAATTTAGATTGTCTTATAGTTCCTTAAATAAGGTTTCACTAAGGTATGTTGATAAATCAATTTGATTTTTCCTTGACACCTTAATCAAGGTTTCACTAAAGGATTTTGATTTTTATCCTACTTATCATGTAGCACCTCAAACAAGATTTCACTAGAAGATGCTAAGTTTAGACTTTTATTGTCCCCTAATACCTCAAATAAGGTTTCACTAGGAGATTATTCTTCTACCTAAATATTGTCTTGGACCACCAAAGATTCTGCCATTGAAATGTTGCCATGAAATAAATTCAATAATGTCAGATTTTGTTGGTCCCAATAAATGTTTGTGGGAGGTGTAATATCAATATATTGGCTAGGATTATTAATGGTAAAGGCATGTATATTTTTAATGGAATGGGAAAAGGCAACATAATCTTCATAGTGACTATGAGGAGAACTTGTGTCGATGTTGAAGGAAGCATCCTCAAAAACCATGGAAGGATCACAAATATATTCAATCTGATCTTTAAGAAGTGTGTAGCCGATGTCATAACATCTATTAAGGTATGATGATTTTCAATTTGATTCTGACTCAAGTGGATCTGATAGGAGTGTATAACCAATGTTGTGATATCCATTAATATAATTTGATTCTAAAATTGATTATGAATCAAGAGGATCTAAACCTAATGTTAATATTGATCTTGATTCTACTTTTGATGCTAAATTTGATAATGGTAATAGAATGGAACCTAATTCAGATATTGGTTAAAAAATAGAACCTGGTTCTGATGTAAATGTTGATCCTGGTTCTAATTTTGATGTGGGCTCTAAAATGGAACTTGATTCTAATAATAAATTTTATCTTGCTTTGGATTTAGCTACAAAAAAGGTCGGTTAAATTGTATTGTCCACAAGTACCCTTTTCACTATGCACTTGTAAATGATGGTTTTGGGATGAAGGAATTTATGGAAATGAGGGACTTTAGAGGATGGGAGAAAAATAGACTATGTATTAATAATGGGTTCTTTGAAGGTGAGCTCATTGAAGAGGGGTTCATCAAAGACATGTGAACACTTATAGAAAACCTCTTTAAATAAAAGCTCATCAAAGATAGGAGGATGGTCAAAGGATGACTCATCAAATATGGGTGATTCAATGAGAACATTAGAAATGGATGATTTGTCTTGATGTTGACTTGAAAGTAAATTAGTCTAATTATGATTGAAAAAATGATCTTATCATATCCCTAGCGAGTAATTCTGAGATGCGGATGTAATTGTATCTTTAGTAGTTGATGGCTCTTACAATGGTAATGGAAAGACATGATTGGATTGTTGGATTTATTTTGGTTCCAAGAATGGAATATATAGTAGATATTTAGACCAAGTGTAAAAGACTGAGGCAAAATTTAAAAATATTTGGCCAAAATCATGGATTATTATACTTTGATTTAGAAACAGGCCTAAACCTAGTGGCTGAAGTGTTTGTTATGTCTCAATCATGATATCTCCACAGTCAATCAAACATTGGACATAAATCTTGAACACACCACATCAGTTAAGTTAATGGCCCTAAATCCTATGATACTCACAATATTATTCTAATTAGTACCCCTTAGGTTTGGGATTATTTTCACCAAAAGGCTTAGTATGTGGATACACAATCATGTTTATTTCAATGAATTGGTAAAATATGTCTTCCCATATTTTATTAAAAGGATGTGACATTTGATATGGTTGTTGGGTCTCAATCATGATATCTCCATGGTCAATCAATCCTTGGACATAAATCTTGAACCCATTACATTAGTTAAGTGAATGGCCTTGAACCCTATGATACCCACATTATTCTTATTTTTGATACCACTTAGACTTTGGATCATTTTCACCAAAAGGCTTAGTATGTGGATACATAATCATGTTAGTTGTGACCAATTGGTAAAATATGGCTTTCAGGGATTTATTAAACAAATTATATTTTAACATGAATGTTTTAATTTATAAATCAAATAGGTGTGAGATAAAGGTATCAAAATGGGTTCCTTTTTTATATTATGATCATTATCATGTTTATAAGCTATATCAGAAAATTTAATGGACACCATTGAATGAATTGAAAAAGTGATAAAAGATTGATTGAAAGATGTCCCCAAGCAAGGATACATGCAAGGGGAAAGATTAGCTTGAAATTGGATTCAAATGAGTGAAATGATGGATGTCATGAATTTATCATTCCCAATAGATAGGTGCTGAAGATTAAATGGAAAGATAACGATATCAATTTGAAATAGATCTAGAAACATGACTCAAATAGAGTTAACTTTATAATAGCTTGAATGTGAATAGAGTTGACTGGATTGGACATAAAATTGGAATAAACATAGACATAAATGAGAAAATGAATTGGAAATGACCATAAAAAGATTTTGGACCTAGACAAGTCTGATTGGAACACGAAAAAATATCATACAAAGACTAGAATTCAATCCTAGTCTTGAAATGGTTTGGAACTTGAAATTTGGAAAAATGATTAGAATGGGTCCAAATTCACAGGGACAAAATATTAGTACCATTTCAGATAAGAAAGGTATGTATGTGTTTGAACATAAAAGGGATCAATTTTAACCAAGAATACATAAAGAATAATAGTAAAATTTCACACAAGAAATGTATGAAACATATAATTTTGAACAATTTGGGATCAATAATATGGATAGAGTAATAGTACACTTTCACATAAAGAAGGTATGAAATGTACATGTTAGAACAAATTTGGACTAGGAACACAGATAGAGTAATGTATTTTTATTTAGGTGTATGAAAATTATGACAAAGTTTTGACACTACAATCAATCAAGCTAACACTCAATCTATCAATACTATTTTAGTGACTGACATGACTACTTCACATTCATTGAGTCTTTTGATATACTTTCCTTGAGAGAGGAGAAAATTTGAGATTCATTAAATAAATTATTGTAGTTATTGGTAGGGTGTTTACACCCTCTTCTCTCAAAAAGGTTTGTATGTAAAATATATCTTTAGGGGATATTAACCTTTGCACCTATGCATCAATGAATGTGTTGTAGACAAAGAGTGTTAAGCTAATGTTTTGGGTGGCTTACTAGATGGTCTTGATATACCTTGCAGTATATGTGCACTTAAAAATAATCCATAAATTAGATGTCAATCCATCTAGTTTGTTATGAGAGGGTCTTATCCCTTTCTTAGCCACTTCATCCATCAAAATTTTCATTGAAGTGTGATGTATAGAACGTGCATGCTTCAAAGATTTATTTGACTTGTTAGGTTAGCCATTCAACCACTATTTAATTAGATAACATACTCAATTTGTATATCCGACCAAATATTGAGTTTGTTATGATATTGAGAGATGAAACCCCAAGTCAATGCACCCCTATATCACTTGCGAGGATGTAATGAAACCCACTTGCTAAGTTGACATAAAAAAGAAGGTATTATCATTCTGATTCACACAACTTCCACTAAGGGAAAATGAAGAGCATAATAAGCAAATCTTTAGGATTTAAAACAAATAGAATATTTTAATTTTTAAGTCACCCAAAGGGGAGAACATATGTGGAAAATATCTCCAAAACACACTCAAGTAATAATAAGCAACAAAAGAATACTTACACTAAATGAGAAAGCTTTGAAAAATAAGCAAGTGCTTTTAGAACCCAAAACGAAATGTGAATTGATTTTAAAGCACCAAAATAAAATGTGAGGAGAAAATGTGATTGTTTGAATAAATCATCTAACCTTTATTGAACCTGCAAGAAAACAAAGTAAGTAGTTTTGCTTGGTGGGTCTTTGGCATGTGTAAATCTTGAAACAAAATGTTAAAAGTAGTAGTCAATATTTTAATAATAACTTATAAAATATAAATTTCTTTTTCATGAAAGTTTTAGATATTTTTTATAGGATTAATATACATAGATCTGAAAAAAATTATATCAAAATAGATAACAGATTAAAAATTATGATTATTTTACTCATCATTTTTTATGAAAAATAAAATCAGAAATAAAAGGTAGCAATCAGTAATTTGACCATAATTCTTAAAAACTCTATGAATTTTCAACGAAAATTTGAGAGGTTTTTTATAGGAAAAACATGGACACTAATAAAATAATTTAGATTAAAAAAAATAATATATCAAAATTTATGAACATTTTACTATTTATTTTTAGCAAAAAGTAAAATTAGCAATAAAAGATGACAGTTAGTAATTTGACCATAACTCTCAAAATATACCTCAGTTTTTAACAAAATTTTTGGAGGTTTTTTATAGATAATATTCACACCCATGAAAAAATTAAAATTTAAAAAGATAAAAAATTAAAAGATATGAGTATTTTATCGGTCATTTCTTAGCAAAAATTAGATTTGCTTCAAAGAAAGATTATTAAAGAGGCTCAAAATAAAAGTGTGGCTTTTTAGTCCCACCAGGCATGCCATATGTGTCATTAGGAATCTACCTTAAACATATTTTCACCATTGTTATTTTTTGATCGATCAATAGCATAAAACCCAATTAAAATAAGTTGAGAGCCTAAGATCTCGTGAATGATATAAAAGGTTAGTCAATAATGCATTAGATTGAAACTTGAAATATGTAGACATCCATTAAAGACTTCTTTGTATGGGATGTGGCTCAGATGTAGATTTGAGTGGTCTTTGCCAATGCCAATTATGTATGGACATCTCCATTTGAAACTATGGACCTTGTCAAATTAATTAAAAGTAGAAGATTAATGAATAATTTATCTCGATAAAATGTTAGGGCTCCACTAAATCTCTTAAACATGTTCAATTTTAATGCAAAGAGGCATATTTATAACAAATATAGATGAAGGAAGACCCTTAATCTTGAAATCAAGATGAAAATTTTCAAACGAGTCCTCAAATGTGCACATGGATTAACACATGGATCACTAATGTGAGCCCTTCATCTCAATCAAGATGAAGGGTGGGGGATGATCTTTGAAAATATCAAATAAAAATTAATATAAGCCCTTCATCTTATTTTGAAGATGAAGGGTGGAGGATTCTCCTCATAATAACCAATATAAGCGATTGATCTTGTTTCCAAGAAAGCATATGAATAACCAATGTGGGCCCTTCATCTTGTTTCCAAGATGAATGGTTGAGAATACTCGCTAAAATATCTAACAAGATTCATTGTGGGTCCTTCATTTTGTTTCCATGATGGTGGAGAATAATCTTGTATATTAATTCATTAATCAATTTAATTAGCTCCTAAAAGAATATTCCACAAGATCTCAAGATCCTTTCTTTGCATGAGGATGCCCACTTGGAGGGGAAAAGAGGAAATAATTAATTGCAAGATAATTATAATTTTATAGGTAATAGAACTATAATTAGAGGAATGATTTAAAGAAGGGGAATTAATAGTATTAATTTATTAGAAAAGGGGGAATTATTTAATTGACTAGAACATATTAATTGAATAGAGAATTTGACCAAAGTGGATAATTGAACAAAGAAATTGATTAAAGTGGATAATTGAAAAGAGAAATTGATCAGAGAATGATGATTGAACAAATATAATATGGTGAATTGACTCACCTAGAGATGACCTAAGGTGAATTCAAACACATATATTAGATGAACAAATGATTTTGGATGAGATTGTGTGAAATTTTAAGAAGTCATTCTATTTTTCAATTTAACATAAAAGTGATAAAATTGGAGTGTCTACAGTAGTGTATCACACATGAAGAGGAAATGTACAACATATGTATGTATCATATATCTGGGGTATACCTATATCACACTCAAATATGTGTGAAATATATGCATATCTATAAAATAAATGTATGTTATCTACTAACATAAATTAAATAACATAGATTCTAAGGAGATAGTAAACATGTGTATGTTAAATATATTTGTATTTTTTAACTTATTTGAATGTTTGTGTATTTTATTGAATTTTTTTTTATAGATTTTTTTGGAATATTTGATAATAAAAAACTAACCTATGATCCCATCGAAGGGATGCTCATAGGTATATCCGAACTTAAATAATGGTACATCAAACTAGTGATACTAACAACTAGGTAGACCATGTAGGTGTAGATGGGGATCTTGTGGAATCTACCGTGTATCTTTGGTGTAATAGTCTCTCATGTATGGGACACCTAGGAAGGGGATTACCTATTCCTTACCCTTCATGAATGATTAACCTTAATAGGTAGTATAATTAGTTGTTTGGGAATAAACTTATCTTGTTCAATTGGATGTTCATATAAAATTTTAGAAACTA
This sequence comes from Torreya grandis, assembly GCA_037957365.1. Taxonomy (NCBI): domain Eukaryota; kingdom Viridiplantae; phylum Streptophyta; class Pinopsida; order Cupressales; family Taxaceae; genus Torreya; species Torreya grandis. The sequence goes on from JARHVA010002605.1 coordinate 330,349, forward strand.
TAATTAACCTATTAGAATGAATGTAGTTAATACACCCATTCATTGTATAAGGTACTACACTGAGTTTATGTATTCAAATTCATCTCAATTACATATTAAATGCTTATGTGTATGGTATAACTAAAAAGCTAGTAGCCAAATATGTTGGACCAACTTGTAAAGGTAAATCAACTCACCAATAATGTGCTGTAATGTCCCATCAAATGCTCTGACCATTTGGTCAAAGTTATAAATCATCATGTGTATATCCCAAATGTGTAAATAACATCATTGTACAATGTTCCCACTATCACTGTTATCAATAATAACACTATGTGTAGGCTAATGATCAAGGTATACTCAAATTAATAATGAATACCTGAAAAATATATATTAGGGCTCTACCCTTCAGTTCTAGACATTCTTGTTATGGAAAGGCTCACCTTCACTATCTCACTATGCTTAATTATTTATCTTATGGTTCAAACCTATCATTTCTGATGACCTAGATCTCCTGCATAATATAAAAAGCTTAAAACCTAATATATATTCTTCATTGTCAATTTCAAATCCTCAAAAACTTCCTATCTTGCTTGACATGTGTGTCCCACACAAAGACACTTGCATCGATGCAAATGTCAAAATTATTATCCAGTGTTCATACCTCAAAATTCATCTAATTTGCAAATCTTTTGAATCCTACGGGTCAACCCATTTATTTTATTTAACCCTTCTATGATATATTTTCAAAAGGTGTGGTATAAATACAAAACAAAAGACCATTCATTATCACCAAGAAATATTAAAAATATTATCAAACACACATCTAGAAAATACTAAGCAAGCACCTATTCAAACTTATTTAATTGATTGTACAGTTGATTTTTGATGCCCTATTCTTCCCTAATTTCATATTAATTATAGGATCAATCATATATTCCAAGTCTGAGGTACTCAAAGAACAAGCCATGAGCAGTATTTGTCAAATTATAAGCTATATCATTGCATGCCCTTACATATAGTATATTATACCCTTGTTCACACATAAGCCAAAACCTAGTGGACAACTACATATGTTTGAGGCCCTCTTTAGAGCACTGGATATGTAGGAAATGCCCATTGACAGAGGGGTCATTAGGTTCAATTCAACACCATGATCTTACTAACCCATTTTTGGCAAGGTACAAAGACCTAAGGTGAAGATCTAGGGTCTGATCCACATAAAACCATCTATATATTGTGCACACAAATAAAACATATCAATAAAAAGGTGAAAGAGAACCCAAAAATATCTAGGTGGTCATGTCATAATATAGTGAGTATTACATTGATATCAAGACATCTGAATTGATGCAAGTGTACCAAGGTTGGTGTAAGTGTTTAGGCCTCCATAAACACTTTTTCTAGAATTTGACAGTTAGATCATGGCCTTATTCCCTCTTGTTTACACCTTTGCATATCTAATATTTTCTTGTGCATTTGTATATAAGCTAAGTATTATATCTTCTTAGTGTTTATGAATCAAACTGCTATTTTGTAATGTACTTTCTATATTTAGCATAACTCAACATTTCAATTTAGAATATTCATTTATTTGAGTTTTCAATTAATTGACCTATTTTAAAATGGTTTTATTCATCCTTGTGTATAAGCTATTATACCCTTAACCCCAATTAAAAACTTACCCATGTAGACCTGCACCTAGTCATTTAGAAGCCCAATTAGTTCCATAAAAGGAAAAAAAAACATTAGGATAGGGGTTGGTGAATTTTGAAGGTGTGCATATTTGTCCTAGAAGGAAAGATAGGATTTTGGGCAGCTTGAGAGTCTCATAGGAGATATGCCTATTAAGTGGGCCTGCATGTTTGTCCACAAATAACATATATATGTATTACTCAATTGAATGAGGTTGTTAGATCCATGTGGAGAACAAGTTAGAGGCAACCAAGGCTCAAATACTATATAAGGAGATGTTAGAGCAATTTTGTGGGGGGTTCACTCCTTTAGGAAGATTCTCCTAGATTGTAGTTAGGAAGAAAGTGAGAATGATTTTACATAAGAAGGCTTATAGCCTTGAATGAGTTCATAGAGATATGAGAGACTTCATTATCATTGTAAGAGATAGAGAGAGATCCGAGTATTAGGACTTGACTTAGAGAGCTGAGAGCTTCATTTTAATCATTGAGAACCCTGGAATAACTTGTAACACCTAAGTTAATGAATAAAACATGGATTTTATATGAATTTGATATGGAATAGTGGTGTGAGAGAGTGATAGGCTACATGGTTAAGGCATCTCTTCACTGGGACCCTTGCCTGCAACTACATCATTATAATGCAACTTTAGTGATTTATCACACCTGATCAATAACATAAGTGTGCTAACTCATCACTTGCATCTCTATGGTTTGAAGTAATCTTCTACAACATGATATATCAAGATAAATGAACATCTTATGTGACATGGATTCTATCAATGTCTATATGATCAGAACCTTTAGCTCAAAGAACAAGGGGAGATCTTGATTCTTATTATGATATTCATGATCTAGTCATAACAATAAGTTCCAATAATGTGATTGTTGAAATAAATAATAATCTAAAGAAATCATTCGACATGACAAATTTTGGGCTTTTGCACTATTATCTTGGTTTGGAGCTAAGGAAAACTAGACATCTCATGTTTGTTTTTTAGATAAAATATACTAAATTTTCTCAAGAAATTTTAGATGATGGATTGTAGACCCATGTTGGCACACATGGAATCAACACTATTGTTGTCTTGATTTGATCCATCTTGTCACGTGAATTCTACTCTCTATCATCAGTTGATTGGGAGCCTAATTTACCTAACTTACACCAAGACAAATATAAATAATGTTTTCAATTATCTTTCACGGTTCATGCAAGAGCCAAAGATATGTCACTAGAAGTCAACAAAGCAAGTATTGAGGTATGTTTGTGACATTATTAAACATGCCATAGAGTACAAAAATAATGATCAATTCTTCTTGACTAGTTATATAGAGATGGACCATGTAGGATCCATCAATGACATGAAATCTAAATTTGGATTTATTTTATTTTTAGGCTATTATTTGACTTCATAAGAAAGTAAGAAGTTAAGCATAGTTTCTCAGTCTTCCACCTACACATAGTATCATGCAATATGTGGAGTTGTCTGTGAAACAATATGGTTATGTCATCTACTAGTAGGAATGGTAATAGCACAAAAAAATTAATGATCATGTACTATAATAATTAGGGTGTTCTCCAACTTATTTGTAATTCAATGTTCTATGAGTGTACCTAATACATTAAGGTTCAATATCAATTCATATACAAGCGTGTTCAATATTATAATTGTCAAACTAAAAGCTTCGAACATCAAAATATGGCTCAAATAGGAGTGATAGAGAAAATGAATCATCCTGGACTTACCAAAAACTCCCAGTCATTATAAAATTGATAGCTTAACGATAAACCACCCCAACATATTAAAAAAAAAGTCATAATTTTAAATTCTAAATAATCTATAAAAAATAACACTTAAAACATATTCTTTATATATATGTTTTTGATCTACAAATATAATCAAATAAAGTTTTCTTTAATTTTTAAAATTTTATAGAATAAGAAAGTTATCTTAAAATAACTTAATAAAAAGTTATCTTAAAATAATTCAAACACACAAGTTGATCACCCCCTCATTCCCACCCAAAAATAAATAAATAAAAAATATATAAATAAATATAAAATAAAATAAAATAAATCAATCAATCTAATCAAATTGCTCAAAATTAGAAAAATAGAAAGGTGAAAGAAGAATCTATCAAATTTTGCAGTGGCACACATAACATTTATAAAATAAAATTAAAAAAAAAAAAAAAAATACAACGGAAAAAATGAATCCCATTGATTTTAGATTGGACCACCGCTATATTGACATTTAATCTTTATTTTTGCTTATTTATTACATGTGAAACAGGTGAAAGTTGCGTTGGCCTACATATATCGAGGTTTATATAAATATGGCAAGACCAAGAGATGTGGTCTTCTCAGTTGTAACTGTGCGCACATAGTATAGAAATAGCATCATGCCTAATTCTAAGTCACACAATGCAATTGCCAGCGCTGAGATTTGACGTTCACCTTTGTTTGTCAACTAAAAATTTAATGACGGTTTAAATAACGTTTAAAAATAATATTTAACTAACATATATATATATATATAATCTCTCTTTAGATCTTAAAAGCCAATTATTTATTATTATAGCAATAGTTTGTTCTGTGTAGTCGCTGGGAGTACCTGTAAGTGTAAGCCTACAGTTGCTATCGGCAACCTGTAGGTGGAAAGCCTACAGTTTGACAGTTGTTACAGATATTTTATTGGTGAAAGTCTACAGTGGCTACGGGTAACCTGTGGGTGGAAATCCTATAGCTTGGTAGTTGCTACGCGCTGGAAGCCCTTTTTACTGTAGGCTTTTCTGTAAGTATAAAAACTCCACAAATATGGATATCTTCTCAAAATTTAAATACAAAATAAGAATAAAAACTCCACAAAATTTAATAATATAAACCTAAAAGTATAATGAAGTTGTGTAGTCATTATGCCATACACTTAGTCATGGCACCCAAGTGCTTATCGTTGGCAACGACTGTCTAAGTATGGTGTTTACTATTTAGTCTTTCCCTATGCACAAGGGCAATGACTCTATGAGGAAAAAACACATGCTCTGTGAACGTAATACTTGTGTCTAGGATTCAAGTGTGTGATAGTCTATTTGTCTGTATTAAAAAATCAAATAAAGTGATAACAATAAAAATTGGAATAAAATAAATCTTTTGGTGCAAGATAGTTTATAATGTAATAATTATTCTTGATAGGAAAAAAAATCTATATTCATGACAAAATAGTATAGATTTGTATTTTTTTAATAGAAAATTGATCATGGTCGGGCTTTGTTAGGCCATACAACTTTTGTAGCAGTTATGATTGCAAATTTGCAGGGTATTACAATTTTGTGAAGAGTTTCACTACCACTTCCAACTTACAGCTACCTATATCAGGTAATGCAGGTACAAAAAGCATAACTATGCAAATGCTAATTTCAAATGACCGAAAATCCCTCCATTATTACTGTGCAATTCCCAATGTGGACTCTCTTCAATCCCATAAAAATCCAATCCCAGCCCATTATCCTTCATCAGTTCATCAACAATTCCACTTTCTTCCTTGTATTCACCTCATAATTTTATTACTCTTTTTTGTAAATCTAGCATCCCACAGGTTCATAGATCGAATCACCTCAGGGCACTAAGGATGCCACAGCAATCAGAAAATGTCCCCGACATAGCAGGAATAAAGGAAATCATAGTAGCGCAGTTGAGTCCACAGTCTACCAGTACCAGTTTTTTCAAGGAATAATATAAAAATAGAAATAGAGAAAACAATATTTTCAGCCGTAAATGTTGTTGTCATCTAATCTATGCAACAACAATACAATTTAAATTACAGAAGATGACCATTGAGATGCATAAAAACTTGCAGCGCTGGTAGAAGCGTTGTTTGAGCGGTGGAGAGGGGGTTTCTTTTTGCCTTCACCATGGTTCTTCATACAAACAAGTAGAGCTTCCCTGCTGTGCTTTTCTTCATACATCCAAACAGAGCATTCTCAAAATTGATTAACATAAAAACAGAGTATAGAATGGCATTTGGAAGACTCTGGAAACATGTAGAAAGAGAGAAAAAAGAATTCAATGCATTAGATGTCCGAAGCAAGTGAATAGCAAAAGAAATAAATGAGTTAGATAGACGCATCACGAGTCACGAGTCACGTCGTTGGAGGTAGCAATAAGAAATAAATGAGGTAGATGGATCGGGAGGCAACTGCATAGTGGAGGCGCACGTATGTGAACAACAATAACAAATTAAAAACATTTTAATGCAAACTGACATCTAAATTAAAAAATTATTAAAAAGAGAATATAAAATCGAGGTCTACCATCCGACACTTATAAGGTACTAAATGGGCCTTATAAAATTATAAGTAAAAATGATGGGGACATTCCATGTGCATACGTCCTTTTAACGGGTTCAGAAAATTTTGAAAGTCTTTAGTAACGGTTTATAATAAAATAAAACTGTAAAATACATTCCAAACCCCAACAGTGAGAATTGCAACCGGGGAAAAAAAAAAAAAAAATCATCTTGAGATTATTGCATAGGGCAATGAATTGTCATATAGCTTTAACTTAAGGATAATTATCCTATCCCTATCCCTATGGGTAATTCTTCCTATAAAATATAAAATCCACAGGGCTCAGCTCACAGCCCGTGTTAGGCCATTTATTACTTCTCCCCACCTAGATAGATTGAGTCTATTCAAATGACAGTTGTTAAAATTCCTCTTCTTGGGATAAAAGCCGACATCCTTCATTATCCTGAAGGCTAAACACACACTAGACTTTTTCTTTCACAAGTAGCCAAGGTGGTAGCAGTGCATTAATTCATCCATCCTTATCCATATACCACTCTGGCAATATCAGTGTGAGACATGAATCGTGTCTCTATGATTCTTGTTCATAAAGTCTCGCTAATTATAACAAAGATCTGTTTTAGTCATGGCCCCTCAGTAGTAGTTGATTTTTTTTTTTTCCTCTCTCTGAAGGTGGTCCAATATTCTTGTGGGCCTAAATATAATCCTCATCTCCTACACGTCTGCCCACATGATATTGCGTGAATCCAACACTATATAAATATATATGTGAAGACAGTCCAAGTACAGTTCAATTCAGACAAAACAACCTATGTGGGCGAGGATTAGATTTGTGGTGTACACTCACTTGGTTTTTGAACAATTTTACACCATGAAAATCTGTGGATCTAAGGGATTTGTACGTAGGATTGTTAAAATGGTTCATAATCTTCATGTATTCTTTAGTGATATTTTCCAGTTGGAGAGGAGATCATTGCTGCTGCAGCAAAATGGAGGAATTATTTCTCATGGAGATGAAGATGATGGGAGATCAAGTATTTGTATTCCTCCTGATGTTCCTGAGGACCATTTGGCAATTTATTCTGGTTATATGCAGCCCCAGAGATTTGTGATAAGGACTAGTGATTTGAATCATCCATTGTTTAGGCTGCTTCTGGATAAGGCAGAGGAAGAATATGGGTTTGAGCAGAGAGGAGCGCTTGTTATTCCATGTGACCCAAAAGATATTCAGCATCTTCTCTGTCTTGTCCAAACAAAAACTTCCCCCCAGTCCTCCAATTTTGAATCTAAGGCTAAATTGTATGGACAGATTTCAGGCAAGAGACAGAGAGAGCGTAGAGTGGGATGATGTAAAATTGCCTCAAAGGTTTGATTAAGTCATGAAGTCTTTGGCATCTTTCAATATCGTGAAGTCCCAAGTCAAAATTTGAGCCTTCATGTTATCTTTTTCCTCTCCCTTTTCCTTGTGATTTACTGCGTGAACCAAAATGTTTAGAAAATGTGCATGAGTAAATTGAAACGTGTATGAGCAGCACAAAAGAGGTAGTTTAAGCCTTTAACGGCATTAATGGTACTAAAAACTTCAATACCAATCAGGTTTTGAGGGTTTACTTCTTGTTTAGGTACGATCAGCATCATTGTTATCTATATGAAATTCCTATAATGGTTAACATTTATAAGATTGACCTTGGATTGTTGGTAGGGATCTTTATCATTTCTTGGAAAGCTCAACTTTGGTATAATTCCAAATTCATGGGTTCGACTTCATTATGTTGCATTTACTAACAGTATCTCAGAAGCAGTAGTCCATATACTTAAATCCAGTCCATTTCAATTCTAAGAAAAGAAATAAGATGGACATACCTGGTTTTAGAAAATGCTTTAAAAAGCAGGATTCAAATTTGACAATTTCCTCATGTTCTGAATAAATTTATACTGATAAGTGGGTTTGATCAATTTTGTACTGGGAACGCAATCTTCCAATCTAAAAAGATATACTATAAAAGGTTTGGAGAAACTTAGTCTGATCATAGGAGGTTTGGAGATTGAATTTGTGTATCATAAAAACGATATTAGATCGATCAATTCTAGACCACAAACATAACTTTTGAAATTTAAATCGTTATACTATAAAAGATTTAGTCATTTTGGATTCAGAGATTGAATTTTCTTAGAATAATAAAGATGATACTAGACCGATCGGGAACACAACCTTTGAAACTTAGGTATATATTATGAAAAGTTTAAAGAAACTTAGCTTGATCATAGGAGAATTGGAGATTGCATGAGCCTAAACTAATGCTAATATTAATTTTTTTAATGGTATTAGATGTCATAAATAATGAGGCATGTTATATTAATTTAAATTGGGTGATGAACGAGAGTCAATGTCAATGGGAAAAACTGAATGGTGCATTAATATAAGAAAACTTGTGATTGTACGACTGATAAAATCTTCAAACTTCAACACCTTTTGATTTAAGCAGTCCTAAATCAATTTGTCAATACCGACAACATGTCTTATTTTCTAACATTTATGTGTTCGGTCTTTCAAGTTTGCAGGGCTATTTGAATAACTTACGGTTGAAAAGCATAACAAACACATTATGTCCTAATTAATCATGCAATAACAAATGTTGATGGGTTCCAGAGTCGCTTCTATGTTTTGGAATTTTGAGCTTGTATGGACAAGTTAAAATCTTGCAGTTGGTGCATGATACAAATTGGTGAATAGGAGTTCATGGCATCAAATGCTTATGTTGTGTGGAGACTTTTTCTAAGGATTGAGAAGTCCAGAATTATATAAATATCGGTATTTATACATATATTTTAAATTATGTATAATTAATCATAATTAATGAATAAACATATATCTAAAAAAGAACATTCTTTCAACTTCTCAAATAAACATTTTAACTAAAAAATCAAATAATTATTTTCTTAGAATTTCTAAAATATCATTAACAGCATATTGTTGATGTAGATGAAGCAAGAGCATGTCAAAGGCCACCAGTCTATTGAACTATTACAGTATTTGGAAAATGCCCTTATTATTATTTTAAAATAGCTTCCCACCATCTTCCAATTGACATGCTTCGAAGGTTGGCAGATTCATTTCTTGTACTGCAACAAGAAAATTCTAAACATGCCAAAGAAGACAATACCAGCATGCAAAGCATGGAAATTTTGCTTTTATTAACCTCTTCTCTGCAATTACCTAAAGAGCATTGCTTGATAATACACTAATGATGATAGCGAAATCCTTTCATTTTCCATCCTATGAACTTTAAAGAACAGAATCTTCTCTACCTTATTCAGGCAAAATTTAAAATAGAGGGTGGGTTCAGTAACAGTTCCTGGTAACAAATCTCCTCCGCTCGTTGCCCAATCCCTGCATAAACTGCCAAGTGCTCTTCTGGAAAATGCATCGGAACAAAAAAAATTATCCTCTGAAAAATCACAGCTTCAAATTACTCACAATTAAATCGGTTTTCTGAATGTTTGTTAAGAGTTGCACCATGTTTCTGCAATTCACTCATCAGACTGAACCTTAATGGTCTATGATGCTGCAAATTCTATTCACTCTCCTTATTCGCAATGGACAATATCAATGAACGGATATCCCAAGGTGGCTAAGCATTGCATATCCAAGTAAGAAAAATGTGTGTATATGCATTTATGTTTTGTTATAAGCCAAAGAAAAACCTTAAAACCAACCAGTATAGCAGACTAAGAGTGAAGATCAGCAACGGTGATTATCAGAAAACGAGAATGTAGGGTTTATGAGAGACATTGCTAGACTGAAATCGTTGTTAAGAATGGTAAAAGCACTTAGGCTATTTTTGCTAAGCCATAAAACAGTTAATGGCATATTGTCGGAGTTTACAGGGAAATACCAAAAGACCAAACTAAGGTCCAACAAGTTCTCGAGTGCATTTGTGGGTATAAAAGTAGGAAGCTCATATTAGACCAATGTTTTCCAAGTCTGGATATTGGGACCAACTGCATAATTTGGGCTCACTGTGACTAGGCAACCTGCAACAGGTAACCTTTATTAAGTAGACATTAAAGAAATGAATCTTTTACCAGATTTGCAAGACTGCAGTGGGGAAAGAGGCACTGATGCAAAGCATCGTGGAGGAAGCTGTTAATTGTCAAGTTGCTGAATAATTTAGAGACAGTCTCTGCTCATTTTAATTTCGTTTTGTCCTTTATTGTACTCTCCCCCAGCCCTCTCTACCCCCCGCCCCAGCTGCAATAAAATTATCTTTTATACTGCGAGTTCGAATAAAAAATTAATGTTATTCTGATTGATAACAATTTTGATCAAGGAAGGTCTGTGAAGCACTGTATGGACCATTTTCTCTTTCTCAATGTAGGAGTTATGTGATATTGATGTTGCACTAAGCTTTGAGTGTGATATGTTTGCATGCTATGGACTCTATCCCAGGTTTCTGACTTAATAAATCATTTCATCAATAATTGACCTAAAAGTCGTGTATACTATCTCTATTATGAACCAAAATTTTAACCAAATTATATAAACCTTTATAATTTTTTCATTGCAGTTGGGACACCTGATCGAGGATTCTTTTTTGCAATTATTTTGGGTTTTTTTAATTGCAGTTCATTGAATTTTTAGGGTGTGGAAAATAGATTGATTGGCATCAACCGAGTGCTCGCAAGCTTGAACCTGCACCCATAGGGGTCACCCTCACTCAATTAGTTATGATTCAACAAATATGAAAATATTTTTAATTTTGAAAAAAAGGTATAGTTTCATATTTTTAATTTTGAAAAAAAGGTATAGATTGATAGAGAATTGTGGATATTAAAAGTGAATATTTATATCATTTTAATTTTATATATTTGACAAATATTAATGAGTTTTACTTTTCAGTTTTAAATTTTTTTATTATCGAAATATTCACATTTTTCATTTTATTATACGTAAATGTTTATCTCTTAGTTCTATACTGCAGAAAAAACTTAAAACCTAATGAACATCTTTCACTGTTAGTTTTAGATCCATACTTATTTTCTAGCCCTCTGGGTACTACGAGCCACAAAGAGATACTATTGCCAATGGTACTGTCCAAATCCTTCTCTAGTGTCTAGTTGTTAAAGATTACCAGATTATAAATATTTCAAAACCTACGAGTCGGCTTTCGTCTTATTGAACCCTACCATGAGATATTTTCTAAAGGTGTGGTATAAATATAAGTATAAACCTTCTCATTCCTCATCTAACAAATACCAAACAAACACCTACTAAAGCTAAATCAATCAATTGTACAGCCAAGTTATTTGTCCATATTCATCCTTATTTTTAGATCAAGTATATGAACAATCATATTATAAGTCTGAAGCATTCAAAGAGTAGCTAATGAGCAATATTTGTCAAGTTACATGTTAGAAGCATATGAACACTCATATTATACGTCTGAAGCATTCATTTAATATATTTCACCCTTGTGCACACACTTTACAACATATAGGGGATAAATACATAATTTTGAGCCCCTCCCTGAGTATTGGCTATGTATGCAATACTCATTGATAGAGAGGTCTTTGGGACAACTTGACACCGTAAGCTCACTAACCCATTTTTTAGCAAACTCATTCCAAGGGTGAAGAAGGGTGAGGATTTAGGGTTTAATTTTTTTGTGAAGAATGACATCATGTATCCCAACTATGAATACATCAATAAAAGGGCGACAAAAAACCCAAAACAATGAATTTGGTTGCATCCAAATCCAATTATTATTTAATACTGGACACCTGCATCATAGTCAAACACTAGCATCGATAGTAGCGTCTAGATCCAATGATAGTGTCCACATTCATAGAATTATGATTTATAGAATTTGACAACTAATCCTGAATACTGACCCTGTATACTTTACACATATTTTAAGTCCAGATATACTTACGCATAGTAAACCAAGTACTATTGTTTCTTATTTATTGCAATTTATTTCAATAGTTGTACTTTACTATTTTTAGTAATCTTAGTTGTATAAATTTATAATATTATTTATCTCATTTCTTTAACTAATAAGCTTGTTATAGATTAGTTTATCATCCTTGTACTTAAACTATTTCTATATTCTTAACCTTATCCACCCCTTTTTAATTTAGGATTAAACATTTGATGAACCTAACTTTTGGTTTCCAAACCTTAGCTTTACCTAGGGTTTTCTAGTTTTATGACATCTAAATTTTGATTTCAAAAATATTCAAATTTTAAAACTGAATTAATTTTTTTTCTTCTTAAAATCATGTTTAATATGGATAAAAAAGAATATTTTCCTCCTCATAACCCAAAAGAGGGTGATATCTACCACCCCTCCAATCAAGTCCTTGATATCACTACTTCAAGGAATAAGGTGGCCCATTCTAAGGTTTCCAATGAGGGTAATCAATATGTCCTTTCTCAAACCCGTCCACCTCCCACATCCCCTCTAGATGGTGTGTGCATTCATATTTAATTTAAAGCACATAGGGTTTGCGATTATGAAGACCTAAAATTTCAAATCACCACTATGAGAAAATTAATAAAAGAGTTACAAAATTAGATTACATACATGAAAAATCTAAAATATGCTAGTGCTAATCATGTAGTTGAGTTTTCATCAAACAATGTTGTGCCCAACAAGGTTTCATATCAAAATAAGAATCTAAAAGAGACTTCATCTACAACTAATGATCCAAAGAATAAACAAAAGTCTAATAAGAGTTCATGTGAAATCATAAGAAATACTTTGAAATAAAGTGAATCAACTACCTCCTCTACATCCTATTATAAGATCCAAATACTATTGAGCTTGTCATAAAATGCATGGGCATCATATAGATTATTGTTTTGCATTAAAGATCAAAATACAAAGTCTCAAATATAATGGTAATCATGTCATTGATACATACATAAAATAATAAACTCACATTATGAGTACCTCCCCTAAAGCACAAGTGCCAAAACAAAAAAAATATAGGTACTAAACAATAATTCATAACAAAAACACTTGCACATGCAAAACTTAGAGCAAGAACAAATTCAAAAGGTAGTGTTACGAGAAGAGAAAGAACATAATTTGTAAAACCAAACTCCAAATAAGCAAACAAGCATTCTAAAAAGATAGTTTTTAACAAAATAATTTTCAAAGCAAGACATGCCTACAAAATCAAATGATACAAATATGATTACTAAGGACCCAAACATCATATATATATTTTTCCTCAAGGAAGAAAAAATTAGGGCATAAATTACATATTTTCCTATTGTTCAAACAAAGATACAAGACTATTCTCTAGTCCATTATAGATGCAACATTTTGAAAATGATGAACATACTCAAGAAGAGAACTTTTAAGAAAGAAATTCTAATCTATGGTGCAATGTTTTTTTCATACACAAATGCTCAAAATGATACACCACACATTAAAGAACAACATAAGAAGTTACATGACTCCTATGATTATGATCCTAACAATATAGAAGATTGGTATAATTTTGACCATAGCGATTATTCAACATATGAATATGACACACATGATAAAAATCCTTCATAGAGGTATCCCCTTGATGAGTATATTGGATTCTAGTTGTAATTTCCTTGTACGTCTTCTTTATTTATCCAACTCAAATATTCAAAAGAAAAACAAAAAATCAAATATTGAAGAAAATATAAAAACATTCAAATAAGTCAAAAATATAAATATATTTAGCATTTATAGATTTTATTAGCTCTTTGGCATCTATTTTGTTTGATTTATGTTAGTAGATAGCATATCTTGTCATTCCTATATACCCATATGTTTCATGTATATTTGAGTGTGATACGAGCATACCTAGACACGTGATCTATGCATTTTTAGATATTAGACATTTCTCATACTCACCTCATATAGTAAGTTGGGGGCATCTAATTCTTTGATCATGATTGATATAGGTTACATATCATTTATGATAATTTTTACATTACCATGTTTGAGATTATATGATAATTATTACACGTATAAATCTGTGCTCCTATCTTTCACAATGTACTTGATATGTTGTGTTATATAATATTTTTGCTAACACATATATGTAGGGACTAGTATAATATGATTATATTGGTTGTTTATGCTTCATCTATTTTTTTCACTTCCTTAAGTCTATTCCATTTCTTACAAGTGTCTTGCTTGTGGAATATTTGAATATGTTCCTTGTTTGTTGGCTCCTGTGACATTGTATGTTGTTTGGATATTTGAGTATCTCATTTTATGTGGATTGGACATTTAAATATGTCATATTTTTTATTGTGTGACATTTTAAGATGCCCCTTATATGAAGCCTCTTTGGACCATTCCTTTGCATTACATTGATTGATCTTGTGTGTGTGCTTGATTGTTTGTTGATATTGTACTATTACTATCTAGACATTGTTATGATCTATATCATGCATCTTTGTGACTTGACATGATCACCTACTATGAGCCTAATTGATATATCTACTTCAACATGTTATCACTATATGATACATGATTCATACATATATTATTCATTTTTTTTATCCTTTTGAGGTAAGGTACCTACCAAATTATATTTCCATAACCTTAAAATGGGGGCCATATTAATGGGAGCATACCATATAATCATGACCTCAATATTTTACATAGTTTCCATATTTCAGTGGGGGCATGTACTAAAAACATGACCTCCACACATATACACCATCTTATTTTCCAGATTTCAATGGGGGCATGCCATAAAAATATGACCTCCACACTTATAAAACTAATTATCATCTCTATATTTCAATGGGATCATGTAATAAAGACATGACCTCCACACTTTCATAATATCTAGTTCAATTTAATGATTTAGATATACACTTGGTGTTAGGTTGTGGAGCTAAAAGCTTCACTGATGCAGACATGGAGGAGGTTGCTGAGGTTGCAGAGGATTGCTGAGTTGCAAAACTAGTTGCAGGGCAACCGACGTCGGTCTGATTAACTGACGTCGGTCATATTACAGTGCAGAAGCAACCGACGTTAGTTATATGTCGGCCGACATCAGTCAGGAAGTTGACGATGTCGGCAACCTGTGTGTGCATGCAGTTTGCACGCGGGTTCTGGACAGGTCTATTTTTGAACTGTCAGTTTGCATGTTAAAGGCTAATTATAGTCTTGGAGTTGCGTGTCTAATTATTGTAATTAAGAAAGTCTAATTATTGTATGCATGAGATCTATATAATAGACTCATAGGCTATATTGTAAAAGTGTGCTAGAAAGCCATTGAGCTTGAAGAGAGAGCTAGAGTAGCTCCTCCTAGTTCCAAAGGGGTGTTGAGTGTGTATGATCAGGGAGAGTTACAGGTTATGCAAGTTCTACTAGGAGATCCACCGGGGTACTGGTTGAAGAATCATAAGGACTTGGTGAGGCAAGGACAAGGGTTCTGCAGGGTGTAGAGATATCTACATGGTAAGTAAGGTCTGTTGATTTGTAGGTGGCAGCAAGGAAAGGGAGATCTACTTGGAGTACGGTTGTGTACTTGGTGTACTGGCAGCGTTGTTACTGACTAGTGGAGGTGAACAACAACTCTGTATTTGAGTTGTGTGTTGGGACCGTGAGAGAGAGAGGGAAGAAGTCCTTGAGGTGTGGCAAGCCTTAGAGGTGGAAGAAGAAGTGGCATCTTCTTTATTGTATTTTCTTCTGAGTGATTATTAATACAATTGTGTATTGTCTCTCATATCCTGTATTGTTTCATATTTCTAGTTACTTATCATTCTGGTTAAATTCCGTGTTTAGTTGCTAATACAAGAGGTAATCATATATACTCTTATTGGTGGAGTAGGATCCTGACAAGTGGTATCAGAGCTTTTGATTGGGTTAATAACAGGTGATTTCATATCTGGTTAGTGTTTGTTGATTATAGGTCACTCTCAGGGGTTTCAGATTGAGTGGGAGTATAGCAATGACAGAAGAAAGTAAGCTACGAATGGAGAAACTGAATAGCACGAATGGTCTGATTGATGGAAAGAAAGAGTAGGTAAAGGAAGATTGTTGGTTGGTAAAAGATCAGCGTGTAGAAGCAGATGTTGTAGGTGTTGTTGCACAGGTTGCTCTGGATAAAGTAGAATCTTTGTTTACAGATTCTTTTGCCTCTTTCCATGCAGCCCGAAATAGAGCATCTTTTCATGGGTATGTCTTTGGAGACTTTGGAGAGATTTATTTAGGGGTTGGTGAGCCTTGTCAGATTATTGACGAAGGGGAAGTGAAGCTGAAATTGCAGACGGATAAAACATAGGTGTTGAAGAAAGTCATGCAGGGTCTAGTCTTGGAGATGAGTCTGATTTCTTCAAGAAAGTTAGGTGATGAGAGATGCACAGTAACTCTCACAGCGGATGCACTTGAATTAGACAGTGGTAAGAAAGTAGGTATCCTTTATCTATCTACTTATATTACTGATTCACCTTCTGTTGTAGAGATGTGGCTTTGTAGGCTTGGTGACATATGTAGGAGGGGATTGCATGTTCTTAAGCGGAAGACAGATATATTTGATAAACTTAAGAACTAGAAAGCCTTGGTGTTCATGGAGGAGATGACGGACAGAGATCAGTTGAGGGGACTGAATTATTTTGAGCAGGGCTGTGTTAATTTGAATAGGGTTTTTTGACCCAAAAGGAGCTCGCGAGTAAAAAATCATCACTCACAGGCGAACACAGGTACTGGCATTGGTCAAACAGTAACTGACGTTGGCAACAGGAAGACTGATGTCGGCCATACAAGAACCAATGTTGGCAGAAGGGATATCAGCGTCGGCTAGGGAAATGACGTCGATAGTCAGGGTAAGTGCAGGGAACCGACATCGGTCAGGTGCAGACTGGGAGATGGTCGAGATCAGTCACTGGAATGGATGTTGGGCAGACATCAAGCTGTCAAGGAGTCTCAAACGCCCATATGGAGGACTGAAAGGGTAAGTGGACCTCATATTTGTTGTTCACCTTCTTACTAGTTTCTTACTGATGGTCGAGAACCAGGAAGATGTGAAGAGGCAATGCAGGTAGAATCCAAAAATAGTGGGAGCTTGGCATGAATGAGGAGTGTGAGTCCTTGGAGAAGAACCAAACAGGAGTTTGTTGTGGAGTTGTCAGCTGAAAGAAAACACTGAAAGACGGATGGATTCCCAAGTTAAAGAAGAAAGTGGATGGATACGTGAGACGGAAGGCCAAGGTATGTGGTCTTGAGGAAGCTGCAGGACAGTGGTATAGGTGTTGATAGGTGGATGACAAAGCAAGGCTTCAGCCAATGTCAGTGTAACTGTTGTGTTTGTCTTACTAGGTGGATGATGAGTCGTGACATTATCCAGTTACTATATGTGGATGGTATGCTTGTAGCAGGTTCGTACATGCAGGGATTTGTTGAGCTAAGGGTAAGGTTAGTTCAGAGGTATGTCAGGGAGAATTTGGGAGCAACAAAATTCTTTGGCATAAGAGACATGTAGATTTTTTGGTCTCCAGTGGGAGCTAATGTGAAGATGGTGTTGGCGGGGTTCAATATGCAGGATGCAGAATCAGAAAGCACACCAAGGGCTGGATAGTTCAAGCTTAGCTTAGAATAGTGTTCAAAATCACATAAGGTCTAGTGTAGGCCTAAGTTTTCCCAAGCAGTGGGAGTTGTCAGAGAGTTTGGAGCCAATTCAGGGAAGGTGGATTCTCAGGTATCTAAGAGGGACTAACAGTAGGGATTCATGTTATGCAGGGTCAAGGTCTTCACTACATGGAGTTGTAGGTTCGGATGTGGTAGGTTACTTGGATGACAGGAAAGGCATCACAGGGTGTGTGGTGGTTTGTCTTCAGGATTGATCTTGAAGAGGGATACAAGCCAAGAAACAAATTAGATGGTGTATAGGTACAGGTATAGTGTAGCTGTTTATCTCCAAGTGGGAGATTGTTAGGTTGTGGAGCTAAAAGCTTCACCGATGCAGACATAGAGGAGGTTGTTGAGGTTGCGGAGGATTGTTGAGTTGTAGAACGAGTTGCAGGGCAACCGACATTGGTCTGATCAACTGACATCAGTCATATTACAGTGCAGAAGCAACCGACGTCGGTTATATGTCGGCTGACATCGGTCAGGAAGTTGCCGACGTCGGCAACCTGTGTGTGCATGCAGTTTGCATGTGGGTTCTGGATAGGTTTATTTTTGGACTGTCAGTTTGCATGTTAAAGGCTAATTATAGTCTTGGAATTGCATGTCTAATTATTGTAATTAAGAAAGTCTAATTATTGTATGCATGAGATCTATATAATAGACTCATAGGCTGTATTGTAAAAGTGTGCTAGAAAGCCATTGAGCTTGAAGAGAGAGCTAGAGTAGCTCCTCCTAGTTCCAAAGGGGTGTTGAGTGTGTATGATTAGGGAGAGTTGCAGGTTGTGCAAGTTCTACTAGGAGATCCACCAGGGTACTAGTTGAAGAATCATAAGGACTTGGTGAGGCAAGGACAAGGGTTCTTCAGGGTGTAGAGATATCTACATGGTAAGTAAGGTATGTTGATTTGCAGGTGGCAGCAAGGAAAGGGAGATCTACTTGGAGTACGGTTGTGTACTTGGTGTACTGGCAGCATTGTTACTGACTGGTGGAGGTGAACAACAACTCTGTATTTGAGTTGTGTGTTGGGACCATGAGAGAGAGAGGGAAGAAGTCCTTGAGGTGTGGCAAGCCTTAGAGGTGGAAGAAGAAGTGGCATCTTCTTTATTGTATTTTCTTCTGAGTGATTATTAATACAATTGTGTATTGTCTCTCATATCCTGTGTTGTTTCATATTTCTAGTTACTTATCATTCTGGTTAAATTCTGTGTTTAGTTGCTAATACAAGAGGTAATCATATATACTCTTATTGGTGGAGTAGGATCCTGACACTTGGGTCAGAATCTTATATATTGCACCAATTTTGCATAAATTTAAAATATAGTTTTTCATATTTATAACACATATACTCTAGATAATACATATTATAGGTACATATAATATGATATTGCACTAAAAAATAAAAAATGTTACCAATCATATTACTCACCAGGATGCACTGATTATAGTAAGATGTATTTTTATCAAGCATTTTTTGCCATAACGATTGGTTCATTTTATAGGTTGAAATGTTTAGATAATTTAACCTCACTATATTTATAGATTGGAATGATTAAATGATCCAATATCACCATATTTTAGGATGAGTTGATTAAATCACTCATCCTCACTAGATTATATATATTCACACTCGAGTTGTGTGTTTGAGATATAATGATCTCAATGATCATGTCATAAGTCATCTTTGCATTAGATTGGTGCATAATACCTTCCAATCTTTCTCTTCAACTCTCCAAGGTTTAGGTCTGAACCTTTTCTATCTTTAATTATTCATAAGGAAACATGTTTTCCAAGTTAAACTTCAAGATGCAACAAGATTGTAGTGAAAAATATGTGTACTCCTTCCTTGCTCTCTTTCTTTTTAGGAATTTTAATTTTTTTAAATTTTAGATTATATGCACTGAATTATACTATAGAATTCTCCTAGTTATAGGACATACATAAGTAAAACACTCAAAGTGGGCTCAAGCAAAGACAAGGTGTGTTGAACACACCTAGCTACACATTTATTTTCTTCAACCTAGTAATTTTATCTTTATGCATTACTAGATTAAAGGAGAGGCAAATGCAAATATTAAATTTAATATTTATAGAATCCTAGTCTTTTATATTTGACAAATATCAATCAAGTCTCTAACCTTTAGTTTTATACCTCCCTACTACCGAAAGGCTCACATTCTCCATTTCACTATGCTTAAGCAATTATCTCTTAGTCTGATCCATATTGTTTTGATGACCTAGGTCTCCTATACTTCACATAAATATTAAAGGTTGATAAACATCCTTCATTATCAATTTAAGATCTAAACCCATTTTCTAGCCTTCTGGACATTACTGGCTAGAAAAAGACACTACTGCCAATGGTAGTGTTCAGATCCTTATCTAATGTCTAATTATCAAAGGTCATCCAAATTTCATATATTTAAAAACCTATGCATTAACCTATTTATATTATTAAACCCTATGATGAGATATTTTTAAAATGTGTGGTATAAATACAAGTATAAGCCTTATCATTCTTCATATAGAAAATACCAAACAAACACATACTAAAACTAAATCATTTAACTACACAACCAATATACTCTACCCTATTCATACCTATTTTCATATCGAGCATAGGAATGTTCACAATATGGGTATGAAGCATTCAAAGAGAAACCAATGAATGATATTTATCAAGTTACAAGTTATATCACTATATGCATCATTATATAGTATATTGCACCTTTGGATACATACTTTCCCACACGTAATGGAAAAATGCATAAGTCTAATGTTCTCCTTGGAGTATTGGCAATTAAGGTAGTGCCCATTAATAGAGAGTTTTTTGAGGTAGCTCAACACCACGATTTCTCTAACCCATTTTTCAATAAACTCATTTAAAAAGTGAAGAAGGGTGAAAAGCTAAGGTTTGATCAATCTATTAGAGTATGTATTTCTCATGTTTGCTAGTCTACTAGCTATGTATTTCATCCTTTTCTTATTTTGTCATATGTGAAGATTTATCTCACATTGTTTAGTTAGGCTAGTTTTTAATTTTGTCGTGCCTACTTATGCAAGGGCTCCCTATTGTACTAGCATTTCATTCTGAATAATAATTTGACTTTCTTTGTTTTGCATCTCATTTATTTGCATCTTCATGTGTGATGTTTTTGATGCCAACACTTTATATCTTGGATTCTTGGAATGTTTTTACTATTCCTAACATGAAACCAGAGCCTTGAAGGGTTTCCACCATCCTCTATTGCTACATTTTTTTAGATAATTATATTTTACTTCTGCTTCCCTTGCTGAAGTTGTTACTTCCTCTTTCAAATCTACAATGGCTTTGGAGAGAGGCATTGAAGTTTTGAAGAATGTGTTTCTTTTTTGTTGTCCTCTACATTGTGTGAGTAACATTGAAAGGACGATTAGAGTTTTAGCTAAATCTGAACCTCCACTCTTTTCAAGATATACACCTTTTTTTCCTTCATAAAATGTGCCCTTTTTTTGGACAACATAGTGTTGAAGGAGGCATTACAAGAGAGAGTATTTATCCTTTATGGAGAGTTGAAACAAGGTGCACTTCTCTGTATAAGTGCATGGGAAGAGGAGGTGGCATGAATAAGCTTCCTATGTAGGATTGAGGACATCGAAGTGAGGAGATTTGCGTTGGAAAGTGAGAAGGTTAGCACAGGAGTGGAGGGGCAAGAGGCATCCTTTTCTCTATAATTTTCCTTGTGAAGCATTTCCATTTCTAGGATTGTGTGGAACTAGAAGGAATATTAATGTCAAAGGTGAATAGGTGGTTGAGTGGTTTGTGTCAGAGGTTGTTTGCTGCATCATCTTAATGCCATCCTTCCTACCTCAAAACTTGTGCCATCCTCTTTACCTCACACCTACATCCTCCTCTTCTTTTTTATTTGTCTGAGATCTATGTTGAAGGGTCTAGAAGGAGACCTGAGGATCTAAGACTATGTTGGAAGGGTCTACTCCTACCATACTATATGGGAGGCCTACATGTAGATCTGAGGTGTAACATATAAGAGACAGTGTTCTCCTTAGCATCTCATCTTTCTGCTCAGACCAAGAGACACTTGGTTGTGCCTAACTAGGCTTAAGACATCTGTAACCCACTTTCTTTCCTCTTATCATAGCTGAATATTCATTATTTTCTTTATTACATTGTATTTTTTGTCTCAAAAGGAAGTACAGTTCACTTGCATGTGTACAATGCCACCAACAAGGTCTTTTTTCAATTTAGTTGGCTTTTATAAGTCCATGGTTTAATTCTAATTCTAATGAGTGGTTGGAAGCCTAACTTCAATTCCATTTTTGGTCAACTAAATTTGTTTCTAGTGTCTTTTTTAATATTTTTGACCCATTTCTAAACATTTGTAAAGCCTCTAATTTTTGAACTGTAACTCAAATTTGAGTTCTATTTTTTTAAAAAAGTACATGGTTTTTAATTCTCTATCCATTGGTGTCATTACTTTGTAAAAATGAAATAATTTTATAAAGAGCTAAATTAGGGGTGGGGGCTTAATAGAATCTTTTGGGGGGTTGTCTCAGTGTCGATTTGTGCACCATCTTATATTCTTTCTACTATTTAGTGATTCACTAGCATGGATTCTACTTCTGGTATTGGTCATTATGAGCCTTTGACTACACATAATTTTTATATATGGGTATCCAAAATGGAAATAATCATAAAACACAAAGGATCATGGTTCCTAATGAATGAAGCTCAATCACAATTCATAAGAGAGTTTAAAATTTTTTAGCACCAATGTAAGTTTTAAGAGTGTATAGATTTGATAGAGAATTATGTGAGTGATAGTTTTTTTTTCATTTGGATGGGTGTGATACTCCATTCAAAATATGGGCTAAGCTAAAGGGTTTATTTGGGAAAGTAGATCACATGAGAGCCATGCATCTTGAAGTAGAGCTTACTTCACTCAATATGGATGAATTTACCTTTATTGTAGACTACCTCACTAAGTTTAAGCATTTATTGACATAAATTAAGGGGAGTGGATGAGATAAGAAAGATGAAGAGTGTGTGTACATGATTTTGTCTAAGTTCAGTGGTCTATTCCAATTCTTTGCTTCTACTTTTTTCTCTATCATGGATGCCTTAGGTGTCACATTGAAAATATCTAATTTAAATTTATTTTTTAGAGACTTACTAGGGAGGAATCTAAATTGTATCACCTTGAGTCTTCCACCTATCAAAAAGTATTAGTAGCATCACATCCCAAGAACAAAGAAAAACCAAAGAGTAAGAAGAAGAACACTCCTTCTCCATATCAAAATGTGCCTAAGCCCAACACCAACACATCTAAACCCAAATCATCTTCCAAATCCAAGAACAAGTCTAACCTATCTTTCTCATATTATGGGGGGATTGGTCATGAAGAGTCTAGGTGTTTTAAGAGAATGTAAGCCCTAGAGAATTTTGTTAGAAAATACAATATTCTATCTCCACTCCTCCATCTCATGAGCATGAGAACTCAATTAATGTTGTCGAGAGATCATAGTCACCTATTTTAGATAGTTAGGTTCTAGATTTTGGTGCTTCACACTATATGACTTCTTCCAAGGAGTCCTTTATATCTCTTAGTTTGAGTTCTATTTCAGACATTGAGGTTGGATATTATTTATTCATTTTGTTAAAGGAAAGGGTGACATATAACTAGATGGTGGATGCATCAATGATGTATTATATGTTCCAAACATCACCACCAATCTAATTTTAGTTTATCATATTTACCATTCTGATCAAGGTAATATAGTGACTTTAATACCACAGAGTGCTAAAGTTTGAGATTTTCTAGATCCACATACACTTATTACATAGGGTGTTGTTAATCATAGTTATTAACTCTATTATTTTGATGATACTCCTAATTTAGGGACACATTTGGTTTCTCATGCTAATTATGAGAGTAGGCTTTGGCATGAGATATTTGGATATTTGAAGGAGTTGAGCACTCATAGTATGGTAGAGGGTCTTCCTACAGTTTCATGTCTTGGTGTAGTTTTCCCTAGTTATGTATTAGGGAAATAACATCAAGATCCATTTCCTAAGGGCGTGCCCATGAGATATTCTTCACCACTTGAGCTTGTACACAATGATTTGATGGTCTTTCTTGCTCCTTTATTTAATGGAGCTAAATATGCACTTACCTTTATTGATAATTTATTGAGGTGTACTTAGATTTATTTTCTCAAGTACAAGAGTGATGTCTTTGATCACTTCAAAGTCTTTAAGGCTTTGGTCGAGAAATAATCTTTTAGTTGCATTAAGAAGCTTCATACATATAATGGGGGGAGTAATTCAATCAAGAGTTATCTAAATTTTTGGTAGCTCATGGTGTTGTTAACCAACATTATGTTGCACATACTCCACAAAAAAATGGCTTAGTAGAATGAAAGAAAGAAACTTTAAAGGAGATGGCTAACTGCATAATGCATTCATTGGATTTACCTCCTATCTATTGGGAAGAGGTAGTTAATTGTGTGAACTACATTCAGAGCCACACATGACATAGAGCTCTTGAGTATTTGACTTTGAAGGAGGCTTGGTATGGAACCAAGCTTGATGTCTCATTTTTTAAGTCTTTAGGAGCCTTGCTTGGGCATTCATACCAAATAAGAGAAGGAAAGAATTGGATAATAACATCAAAAATTTGACTTTTATAGGGTATTATGAGGACTTGACAACTTATCGTCTTTTAGATCCTGATACTCATGATGTTCATTTTTGAACACAAGTATATTTTGATGAACACTTCACATCTCATGACTCTTCATCTTCTTCCATACCTCCTTTTTTTGATGATTTATCACCTTCTCTTGAGAATTCATTCTTTGAGAAGCTAGTTTAAGAGATTTTTGAGGTTGAGGATCCTGCTCACATTGATGTTGCCACTATGCCTAAGTGGGCTCATACTATAGTTTCTAAGGCATCACCTTTCACACAAGATCTTCCACCCACTTGACATCATTGTGCACATTCTATAGGTACTTTAATTTTATGTTAGGCATTCTCTGGGGATCCATAATCTTTTTCACAAGCTTATGGGATACAAGAGTGGGATAATATAATGATAGATGAATATTATTATTTGATGAATAATCACACTTAGGAATTAGTATTTTTAATGAAATTACTTCAAGAATTAAGTATAATAGTAGAATTATATCCAAATATGACTGAAATATATCCAAATATATGATAATAGATAAGCCACTTCAAGGGGGCAACCTCCACAAGCTTCAATAAGAACAAAATTCACAATATGATGATAAATGATTACCCACTACCTCTTATATATAGTCTATCTAGGCCATGGTTACTCCATAGGTCGACCTACTAATCAAAAGAAAGCATAGATAAATGTAATATAACATCAAAGAGGGATAAGTAAGCCACAAGTCGGCTAATACTATCCTCATACATGTGATATGTTAGGGGTGTAGCATACCCTTCCCTTTCAAACCAATGTTGTCCTCAACATTGAACAACTTTGGATGTTGTTATAGAAAATCTTCACCTTCCCAAGTTGCATCTTCACTGCTCTGGTTTTTCCACTTGATCAAATATTCCCTAATCTCTCTGGTTCTCAACCTCTTAGTACGTGTTTGGAGGATCTTCTCTGGTTCCAAAATGACTCATCGTTATTCATCTAGTTCTGGGAGCTCTATCTGGGTAGAAAATTTTTATCCAATGACCTTCAAACAAGAAACATGAAATACTGGGTGTATGTGAGATGAATGAGGTAAATCAAGCTTGTAAGCTACACTTCCAATTTTTTGTAGAACCTGATAAGGGCCATAATACTTTCGAGCAAGTTTGTTGTCCTTTTTCTGTTGCTTCAAGGACATCTACTTGTAAGGCTGCAAACAAACAAATACCTAGTCACCCACCTCAAAATTTTGCTCACTATGGTGTTGATCTGCTTGTTGATTCATCCTATTTTGTGCCAAGGCCAAATTCTCTCTCAAACTAGCCAAAACCTCTTGTTGATGTTGAATGTGCTCTTCCACATCTCAAAATTTGGTGTGCACCTTTAATGAAGAAGTGATGTAAGGTGGATGGTAACTATATAATGATAGAAATGGAGACATTTTAGAAGAGGTATGGAAAGATGTGTTATACCACCATTCTGCAAGTGGTAGCTATTTAACCCAATGTTCTTGTTTATTTGATACAAAACAATGGAGATACCCCTCTAAACATTTGTTAACCACTTCAGTTTGTCCATCAGATTAGGGGTGGTAAGATGAGCTATGAGCTAATTGAGTACCCAAACAAGAAAATAGTTCAGTCTAGAAATTACTAGTGAAAATAGGATCATGATCACTTACAATTATTTTTGGGGTTCCATGTAATTTGATAACTGCTTCCATAAAAATAGCCGCTACTATACTTACTGAAAATGGGTGTGAGAGAGCAAAAAAATGGGCATATTTTTTAAGCCTATCCACAATGACCAAAATAACATTCTTACCTTCAGAACAAGGTCACCCAGTGATGAAGTCCATGGAAACCTCCTCCCACCTTTGACTAGGAATTGCTAACGGTTGTAACAGACCTGTGGTCTTAACTATTTCACCTTTATTCTGTTGGCATATCAAGCATTCTTCCACAAAATTTTGTACATCTCCCTTGAGTCCTTCCAAAAATAATTCTTTCTTAATTTTATGATAAGTTTTCAAGAACCCTGAGTGTCTCCCAATTGGAGATGCATGCAACTCTACAAGAATATTATGCTTAAGCTCTGAATTTTTGCACAAGTATAACCTACCCTTATACCATAAGACATTACCTTTCCATTAAAATTTGTCAGAGGATAAATTACCTTGCTAGAGATTTTGAATTAGAACATGTGTATCCTTGTCTTGCTCTCATTCTAACCTAGCTTCATCCACCCAATCTGCTTGCAACACAGACATTGCACAAAGTAATACTTTTGTGGATGCATCACGTCTAGATAGTGCATCTGCTACTACATTATCTTTACCCTTCTTGTAGATGATTTCAAAATCATAACCCAACATTTTGGTTACCCATTTTTGTTGTTCCTCAGATGATAATCTTTTCTCCAAAAAGTATTTGAGACTATCATGATCCATTTTCACTTTAAAGTGTCTACCCATCAGATAAGGCCTCCATTGTTTAACTGCATGAAGAATAACCATCATTTCTTTCTCATAAATAGGTTTTTGTAGATTCTTAAATTTGAATTGACAACTTTCAAATGCAATGGGTCTTCCTTCTGCATTAGTACTGCCCCCAATCCAGACCCAAAAGCATCACATTCAATAATGATTATCTGTGAGAAGTCTAGAGTAACCAAAATTGGAGTGGTGCACATAGTTACTTTTAGTTTTTCAAATGCTTTGGTGGCATCATCATTCCAATGGAAAACATCCTTCTTTAGCAATGCAGTGAGTGGAGCTGCTATGCTACCATAACCTTTCACAAATCTTCTATAGTAACCTGTTAGTCTAAGGAACGCTCGAAGGTTTTTGAGAGCTTTTGGCATGGGCCATTCCATTATCACTTTGATCTTCTAGGGATCAACTTTGACACCTTCATGGGAAACAATGTGACTGAGGTACTCTACCTCATGTACTCCAAAAGCACATTTAGATGGCTTCGCATAAAGTTGGTGCTTCTCCAAAACTATCAACACCTGTTTCACATGTTGCAGATGTGCTTCCCATGTCTGAATATAAATCAATATGTCATCAAAGAAAACTAGCACAAACTTCCTTAAAAAAGGCCTAAAAATAGTGTTCATCAAGCTCTGAAAAGTAGATGGTGCATTTTTAAGACCAAAGGGCATTACCAAAAACTCATAATGGCCCTCATGTGTTCTAAAAGTAGTTTTATGAACATCTTCATCCTTGATTCTAATTTGATGGTACCCCGAGCGAAGATCCAATTTTGTGAAATAATTAGCACCATGTAACTCATCAAGTAAATAATCAATTACTGGAATACGAAACTTATCTTTGATGGTGTACCTTTTGAGTTCCCTATAATTTGGGCACATCCTCCATGTGTCATCCTTCTTCCGCACCATGAACACTGGTGATGAATATGCACTTTGGCTATGCTTGATGATCCCTGCCTCTAGCATCTCATGGACCATCTTTTCAATTTCACTCTTTTATGCATATGGATATCTATATGGTCTGATATTTGGTGGTTGACTACCTAGAATTAGTTGAATGGCATGATCATGTTCTCTTTTGGTGGTAGTCCTTTTGGCATGGCCCCAAAAATACATGAGTAATCCTCAAGAATTATCTGTAGATCAGGATGTGTAGATACCTATGTGGGTTAAACTTCTATGGAGCATAATCGTGTAATAATTCCCTCTACCCCCTTTTTTAGCATCTTAGTCATCTGATGTGAACTAATCAATTGTGGAGATTTTGCATGTAATCCACGTAGTTCAATTTTCTTACCTTCAGAATGAAAGTACATGAATAGTTCTTGGAAGTTCATCTCAATGGTACCTAAGGTTGTGATCCATTGGACTCCCAAAACAATGTCTGTGTTACCCATGGGAATAACAAACATAGGATATTGAAGATTGTACCCACCCATAGTAGGCTTAATACTATGGCATTTGCTTGAACAATTAATTATGCCACCATCTACAATCATGACCTAAAATTTTGGTGCTGGGTAGATGAAACAGTTCAATCGAGTGGCCAACTTATGGTTTATAAAGTTATATGTGCTCCTTCAATCAATCAACACTCTCACCTTCTATTTCTTGAGGAAACCCACCATCTTAAGATTTTTTGGAGTGCTAATACCTGCAAGTGCATGACAAGAGATTGCAGGTTGGGAATCTTTAGGTACCTCCTCTATATCTTCCTCATCATCATTGGAGGCATCATCTGCTTCTTCATCTTCATTTGGTCCCTCAATGTAGAATAACTTCTTCTTAGAACATCTATGTCCTTTAATCCACTTGCTGTCACAACTAAAACATAATCCTTTTGTACGCTTCTCTTCAATTTGCTGAGGGGTCAATCTAGTAGGTGGAGGAAATGTTGGTGACGATATGCTATGATCTTTGAAGTGAGTGAATGGCTGCTTCTTGTTGGCTATGAATTTTTCCTCAGCTCTACGTGCCATGATAATAGAATTAGAAATCTTAAGTGGATTAAACATGCATACCTCATGTTGAATGTGGTCCTTGAGTCCACCCAAAAATAGGTCATTCAAGTTTGCTTCAAAAATTGTCTCCACATGTAAGGACAGGTTCTAAAAATGATGAATATAATCCTTGACGGATCTAGTTTTTCATAATTTTTCCAGTTGGCTGAAGTAATTCTCTGTCACACTATTGCCATAGTGTAATTGTAGCTCCTCTATAAAAACTGACCAGGTGACATTGAGAGTCATCTTTTTATTTTGAGCACACAACCATCGATACCAAATGAATTGATCAGGTTCAAGATACAAGGATGCCATGGTAACCTTTTTTCCACCTAGAATCTGATGTAGGTCAAATAAAATCTCTATTTGGTTGATCCAATTGAGTGGATCTTTTCCATCAAATTTGTGCATATCCACCTTTGGTAATAGGTTCCTCTGTGGCCATGGAGTTAGATTTGAAGTAGACTGGTTAGGAGAACCACCCTGGTGGGTTTGTGCAATAGAGTTAGCTTGATGATTTGAATGATTAATGTTCAAAGCCATCATGATATCTCCCAAACATCTTTTATGGATTGCATATTAGATTGTATGTCTTGCACCTCACTCTGAATGCCTTGCACACTATAGTCAAGCTGGCTCACTTTGTGATATATGTTAGAAAACCCTGATACAAAGGGTCTAGTCCATCCCCATTCTGACTCCATATCTTCCTTTTTAGGAGTTTTACCTAGAGTTTCAGCACTCTTTCCTCGGCCTCGGGTTTGTGGACCTGCCATAAAAGGGTTTTAAGATGTCGACCCTTATTGGCACTTTTGACTCAACTTTGACCAAGCAATTTTGGAATTATGTCAGACTAAAATCAAAATATACAAAGAACATACCATATCCAAATTTTTATAATCTTTCCAAAAATGTAAATAACTTAGAAAGATTCTTTGAATTGTGCACTAGAGAGCAATTTTATGAAAAAAAAATAAAATAGAGATAAATTTTGTAAACCAGATCCAAATGAGCTTAAATTTTAATGGAAGCTTAATTTTATTATTTTTCACCTCAAAAAAAAGATTTGTATAGAAATTCCCAACCATTTTTTATATATCTCAAAATTTAAAAATTTAGTGTTTCACCCACAAGATTGCCCAAATCGCAGCTCTGATACCACTTGTAATGAAATTACTTCAATAATTAAGTATAATAGCAGAATTATATATAAATATGACTGAAATATATCCAAATATATGATAATAGATAATCCACTTTGAGGGGTAAACTTCCACAAGCTTCAATAAGAGCATAATTCACAATATGATGATAAATGATTACCCACTACCTCTTGTATATAGTCTATCTAGGCCATGGTTACTCCATAGGCCGACCTACAAATCAAAAGAAAGCATAGATAAATGTAATAAAACATCAAAGAGGGATAAGTAAGCCACAAGTTGGATAATACTATCCTCATACATGTGATAGGTTAGGGGCATAGCAGTATTTCTTCCTAAGGGGAGAAATTTGGTTAGGTGTAAGTGGATTAATCACACCAAGTATGTAGTTGATGGGTCTATTGATAAGTATAAGCCATGTCTTGTTGTAAAATAGTTCTCTTAGGTAGAAGGTATTAATTTATATGAGACTTTTGCATTCATTGCCAAGATGGATTATGTTCACCTTGTAATTTCTCTTGTTGCATCATAGGGTTGGCTAGTATATCAGATAGACATTAAGAGTGCCTTATTACATGGTGATTTATAGGAGGAAATATATATGGAGTAGCCTGTTGGGTGTATTCATGATTCTTATCTTGTTTTTCAACTTAGGATGTTTCTTTACGGTCTCAAACAAGTCCCTCAGGCTTGGTATAATGAGATGGATTCATTTCTTCTCTCTATTGGCTTTATTCACTACCACTCCTATCCCATAGTGTATATTAAATGTATTAGGGAGGAAACTTTTATACTATTCTTGTATGTTAATGATTTTATTCTCATAGGTAGCTCCTCATTTTATATTTAGGCTATTCAATAGGCACTTTAAGCATAGTTTGATATGATATGTCTTGGTAATTTTAACTTCTTTGGTTTACATATTTCACAATCAATATAGGGATTTTTTTGAGTCAGTAAAAGTACACCCTTGATCTTCTTCAAAATTTTGTCATGGTTAATTTCAAGCCAAGTCCTTCTCCTTTTTAGTTTGGAGTCATTCTCACTTATACCTCTATTACTCCACTTTGTGATCCTACATTGTATAAGTAGATGGCTGGGAATCTTATGTATTTAACCCATACTCATCCTGACATTTAATTTATAATTGGGTTTGTATCTAAGTTTGTAGATCCCCCTCATGATAATCATTGATAGGTTACCAATAGTATTTTACAATATGTGCAAGGCACTACTCATTTTAGTTTACACTACACCAGAGGTTCTACTCAGTTGGTTGGGTATAGTGATTCAGATTGGGCAAGTTATATTGATGATAGGTGTTCAAATTATGACTGCATATTTTGTCTTAGTTCTTCACCTATTTATTGGCTATGTAATAAGTAGCAGGATATTGAAGTTTCATCTAAAGACACTGAGTATAGAGAAGCAGTTACAATGAGTCAACATGTTCTTTGGCTTCATTAGTTATTGATAAATTTTGGATTCATATAGGATTTACCTACTATAATTTGGTGTAATAACTAGAGTGAAATTCACATATCTCACAATTCATTTGAACACCAGTGGACCAAGCACATTGAGGTATATATTCACTTCATTTGTCAACACATTTAGGATGAATTTCTTAGCTTGGCGTACATTTCAACTTAGCAACAGGCTGTAGACATATTCACAAAGCCTTTTACATCACTTCATTTCATTTAGTTGCATGACATGATTGGGGTTTTAGAATTTTTATTTGGGGGGTGTTTGTGAGGACATCTTCCTTCTTTATTTTATTGATACATATTGTACATGAGTACCTTATCAAGCCTAGTTGTTAGGACTCATACAGTGGTTATGCCACTATTTATTTTTTTACTATTGTTTGCCCATAGCTTCACTTAAGAGGGGGCGTTAGAGTATGTAGTTCTCATATTTTCCAGTCTATTAACTAGGTATTTTGTCTTTTTCATAGTTTTTTATATGTGTCGATTTATCCCACATTGCTTAGTTACGATAGTTTCTAATTTTGCCTTGCCTAATTATGTAAGAGCTTCCTATTGTACTAACATCTCATTCCAAATAATCATTTGACTTGCCTTATTTTGAATCTCATTTGTTTGCAACTTCATGTGTGATGTTCTTGTTACTAACTCTTTAGATCTCGAATTCTTGGAACATTTTTACCATTATTAACACAATTAGTGAAGAGTGGAAACCAGTATCCTAGATATAAATACATTAGAATAAATGTGACATAAAAACCATAACATCAAATTTGTTCACATCTATATCCAATCATTATTTTGTATTGGACACTCACATCATAGTTAGACACTAGTGTTGATGGTAGCATCCAAATTTGATGGTAGTTTTCATGGCCACATAAGTGAAATTTATAGAATTCGATGGCTAAGTACCATTGTTTCTTATTATTGACATATATTTCAATAGTTATACTTTAATATTTTTAGCGATCTCATTTTTATAAATTGAAAATATTATTTATCTAATTTTTATATTAATTGGCATGATATAGATTAGTTTATCATCCTTGTGCTTTAATTATTTATATATTCTTAAATCTATCCAATCCCTTTTCAATTTAGGGTTAAACAAGAATTAAAATTTAAATGTTGATAACTGTACTTCTAATATGGATAATGAACATCACTTGAGGAATATAAACTTTTGTAGATTGAATCCTAGTGGTTAAAGGCTTGAACATTGTGCATAAATCTACCTTGTGAAATGAGGAGTGCATGATTGCACATATGGGGGATGCATACAATTATGATCACATTGCATGGATTAGGAAATAAATGGAAGAACATGAGATTTAAATAATTAAAACACTATTAGAGGGATGGGAAGACAATTGTTAGTTATGATATAGAATGGAGTCATTGTTCTTCATGCTTTTTGATTTAAATATATGCATTATCTTTCATTTTATCATATCATTGGAAAGAAAATTCAAGGGATTTGTGAAGGTCTTTCAATGAATTAAATCTTTAGATTATAATAATGGTAATACCCTATTGATCAATGTTTCCAATGTCAATTATTTTATTTTTTAATGTCAAATCTATGAATTATGCGTTGCTAGAGCTTAGGTCATCTTCAAGGGAAGTTGTTTTCTATATCCATGGGTGATAAGTATAATTGGTACATAAATTTTATTGTTCACATCCCATGTTGGGTCAATGTATATTTTGTAGTTGACAACCATGAACATTTAAAAATATAGAGCCTTTGTGCATTATCTATAGATAATAGCAAGACATTTCCCAAGAGATCCATTTACTAGGTGAGTTGTGACTCACAAATTGGTAGTGAGCATAACTTATTATCCTTTATATTACAATAGGAATTTGGAATTTAATTGACCATCATTGTATTTTATAGATTTTCTCCATGTATGTTTTACATTTTATTCAAGAGGATATGAACTTTCAATCCATTTGAGGCACCACATTATTTTATTATGGCATGGTTTTTGTTTACTACCAATTTCAACATTATCCCAAACACACATGCATATTATGAAGTGATAAATAATATTATATGATATCACACAACTCCTATAATTATAGTATTATGTTATACAACACTATAATGGTGTTATCATAAGATGAAAAAATAATGATTGGTTATGAACTAGTTATTACCAAAACTTGTCATGGTTTAATTGATGCTTCATATTCATCCTTTGTATATTAATATAAAATTCACTTATTTATAGTTATAATGAAGTTAAGGAGTAAGTAAACATCATACATCTAACCTCTTAGATCTTGTACAAAACTTTACATAATATAATTTATTTTCATTTATCTGCTTTACTCTTTCCCTTATCTTACTATAGTCTTATATATCCTTTGGCTTTTGTCATTCAATATACATTTCCAAAATAGCCTATTTAATTAGTTAAGTGTGTTATTCCAACAAATTTCCTCTTGGGCCTCAAATTAGTGGTATCAAAACATACATACTTCATATCATCTCAAAGTTTTATAAAAGATATATCTAAAATCCTTCTCTATGTGTATGCCCATGCATATGAGGTTTATATGTAATATACATTAGAGATCGAGACTTGTGACTCTTCACATACCTTACTTTACATCCTCATGTGGAAGAAGTATAAATTAAAAAGAAAAATAATCCATAAATTTTATATAAAATGATAGAGGATGTTTTATAAAAGAAATAAGAAAAATCATAAAATTGTCATACATGTGGATGAGCATGTATTTTCATTCACTTTGCTCAACTTATCAATCATATTTACAATAGTTATAGCACATATTATTCAAAACAACATTTTGGTTGTCACACACCCTAAAAGGTATAAGTCAATATACAATTCCCTATGTTTGAAAAAAAAGTAGATGTAGACACCCTAGATAACTGGCTTAATCAAATATATTCATACTACATGGTAAATTATTATTTCTAACCGAGAAAAAATTCATTAACTCTTCTATTTTTTTTAATGAATAATTACATAAAGAATATTATATTAATTGAATGTATATTAATCACTCAAGAGTCATAATAAGGTAAATCTGATCTAAATATATTAAAATAACAAATAATACCTAGGCTAAGTGTAAAGGGGGTATTTAATAAAAATATATGGGAATGATTGATAATTGAAAATGGAATTTACATGCACATACCTAATTTATAACTCATATAAACTATGCAAGAAACTATAAATAATGAAAAGAGGGTCCAAAAATAGTGCAAAATAACATCTAGAAAGATAATGATTATTTGTTGAAGTGACAAGAATTAGACCATCCAAATAGTGACTAACCAAAGTCAAATTGTTCTAATTTTGACATCTTGTCCCAAAAGTGGTAGTTATATTTTTAATAGTGGTAATGTTGATCACACAGGTATAAAACTTTGTGAATAACTTCTTCTACACTAGCTTTAAAAAAATCCCTTAATTCAATGAATTGGTGTGCAAAAATGCAAAAATGTCTTATCATTTTATCAAACCCTAATATGTGTTAAGAATTCTCAGAAAGATAAAAAAATAATTTTATTTATGAGAATTTCTTATTCAGCCCCTACTTTATGATACAGTGGAAATTAAAACTCTCGCATGTCAACAATCATGTTATATATATGGTAATCTCATCCCTTATCCATATGATATAAGATGTAAGATGAAACTTGTAAAAAAATATACATGCTTGTTGGGCCCCCAATTTTGGCTAATTACTTTTTGGAAATAACCAATACAGAGAGACATGACATGGAATACTATGGCACAGGAGTCCATGATGTGGAAAGATCAATTCTCATGGAATAAATTCACATGTTAAATGAAGAACCTGAGAATGAAGGACTTGGATCTTAGAGAAAGATTTGGGGAGCATACAAAAAGTGGAGACAGTTATGGATCAATTTGTAGGGATAAAAGAAAAGGCTAAGTTAAGTAAGAATCCAACACTGACCCAAAAGAAGATAGGCACTTGATAACAAGCATCAATCATTGAGAGAGAATATAAAGGCAAATAGGCCTAGGTCTATAGGAACTTAATGTAAAAAGCTGTTGTAACTCAAATCTATTGATGATCATTGACTAGTCATCTTGATTGTAATTACTTATATAACTTCTTAGTTAGGGAAAACCAAGTATAAATACCCCCATGATGTACTTTATAATGGTGTTGTTCAATTGGATGTTGTATCTTATGAGTTTGAAGAGTACAAAATATTGATTAGTTCCTTGTTAGTCTAAATGATAAAAAATCAATTATAAAAATACACTATAACTAAATACTATTATCTAAGAACTAAGGGGAGCATAACATAGTAAACAAGATAAAAAAATAGAGATTAAAAAAACACAAGTAATTTACCTCCTTTTGTTGTATTTTATGTCCACTTGTTGATATAAGGATGTTCATGCTCGATGTATGACAATTAGAGTCTTCTAACAATGATTCTCCATGGTGGTAGCATTATCCAATGGTCACTTGTGGCTTGGTGTGAATATTGACATAAAATGGGCATTATTACACTAATCTTAATGGCTTCTTGAAGGTATTCCATAAGAATACTTACACATAAAAGCTTGTTGGCATATGGTATAACTAGTTATATTTTTAGCTCTAAGAACTAACTCTAACCTTAGGGAGGTTAGGTTAAATTCTAACTTTAGTTGAGTCTAAAATAACCTAGATTGAGTTAGACTAACCTTGGGTTGGGTCAAAGCACTCATGAAATATTGACACCTTAGTTTTAGATATTTGTGATGCATGACAACTCACTTTGGATATTTGTGAGGTTGTGACTCATAATTTTGGAATATTTAAGAAATAATAAATCACTTATGAATTTCACTAATTTGATTTGGAATTTTTTT
This sequence comes from Torreya grandis, assembly GCA_037957365.1. Classification (NCBI taxonomy): domain Eukaryota; kingdom Viridiplantae; phylum Streptophyta; class Pinopsida; order Cupressales; family Taxaceae; genus Torreya; species Torreya grandis. The sequence goes on from JARHVA010002605.1 coordinate 366,669, forward strand.
AGGCAAGTTAATTAAGATTTTTAATGTAATTAATCTTACTTAGTGATTTTTGGCTTTTGAAAACTATTTTAAATGTTTTAAATTAATAGACTGATAAGCCAAAGTGTCAAATTACTAGTCATAATTTAACTAGGGTTAAAATTAAACTAGGTTATTGGTGGATATAAGGTGATACCCTATATAATAAAGCTTCAACACATTTCTAAGAAATTAAATCCCTTATGCAGATATATTTGGGCATTTAGGTGATTTTCAGACTTAAATTGTTTTGTTTGCTAGAAATTGATCTGAATCCTAATTTAGGCATGAAAATAGCCAAAATTAAGTGTCTACAGTTTTCCCCTATTTGATAAGGCATTTCAAGACATAGGTGCATTAACATACTTTTAAATAATTCAAAATTAGTTAATTCAAATGGTTCATGCCCCAAAGGATGGTCGATAAGCCCTTGATTCCCCCTTGAGGGAGCATGCAACTAAATAGAGTCATCAAACATTCCCTAAAAATGAATAAAATGACATGATCTAGTGACATTGGGGGTAGGATTACTAAATTTCCCAAGAAATTTGTAAATAGTAATGTCTAGGAGTCACTTATTTTCCCAAAGGTAGTTATAATCAGGAACAAAAGGGTGTGACATTAGCTATCCCAAAGGTGGTTATAAAACATGGCACATATATTTACCCCAAAGGGTAGTGGGATGATTATTAATTTTTCCAAAGGTGGTTATAATTATTACCAAAGCACAAAATAGAGATTTTCATAAAGGTGATTATAATCACTAACGCATGCATTTACCATAATAGGGGGTGGAGCATGTTTCTCTCAATTTTTTACTTTTTCCTAAGTGTGAAAAGTAGAAACTAGTTATGAAGGGTGTGGAAGAATACCTATTGAATGTGTGTGTATTGAATCCAGATGATTATACAGAGATCCACTTTGGCTTAGGAGGATGACCTGAAAATAAGAAAACACTAAAATAAACTTGTTTGTTAGACAAGTAGATGGGTGGATTGCCTAGTGTGAGCTAGATCTTAGAAGCAAAAGCTTTCTAGAAGGCTGTCAATCCACCTAATTTTAAACACTTAAGTGGTAATGATAAAAGAAATATATTTTCCTCACATTACTATAAAATTGAAATTAAATACATCAAATAATATAAAATTAATCACGAAAATTAAATGTTTTACTTAGATCGCTAAAATAAAGCAACTAGTTTAAATAATACTAATGCTGAAAATTAGCTAAAATAAAGTTATGATTTTTGGTTTAGATTGGTTTGATAAAGGTCAAAAGAGTGATTTGCTTGGGGTTGGAAAGTGGTTGAGATGGTGAAGGGTAATGCTAAATAAAACAAGAGGGATAAGTGGTCAAAAGAGGGCCAATAAGGCAAAAGGGAAAATGGTCAAAATGAGGCCAAGAAGGCAAAGGGGCAAATGGCCAAAATGAGGCCAAGAAGGCAAAGGGGCAAATGGTCAACATGAGGCCAAAAAGGCAAAAGGGTAAATGGTGATCAAGAAGACAAGGGGATATGGATAAGAGGATAAAATGACAAGAGGGTGATGAAATAAGTAAGTGAAAAAATAAGACCAAAGGGAAAGGAATACATAAATTAAGATAACTAAACAACAAGATTACCTCAATGCTTGAAGATGCTTGTTAATGAAGATTGGCTTGTTGATAGTTGATGAAGACTTTAAGTAATTTTGGCAGAGTTTTATTGCTTGAGATCCTTCTCTTCAATATGATGACCTCCTTGATGATACCTCTAAACCTAAAATAAAAATGTTAATAAAAAATACTAAATTCCAACTTAACGTTGGGTGAAGGAGATGAAGGGGGGGGGTATTTATAGAATTTGATGTGAAGAAACATGCAAAAATAGAGGAATAGTGAAGCAATTCAAATTTATCCAAGTGGGCTCATGAATGAGTCAAGGATGAGGTTGGTGGGGATTCCCACTTTGATCATAAGTCTCCCATTTGGGTTTGGTGTGTCTCCCACCTTGCACATGAGTCTAATTTTGAATGGGAATCATGCACATGGGTTTAAATGAGACCAAAGACTTATCCCCACCATTTATTGCTTTCACATAAGCACTTAAAGGGGTGGCACACCAAATGTGTACATGTGGAGGATGAAATGTCCAAGGTGAAGTCATGGAAGATTCCCATTTGGGTCTAGAAGTATCCCATTTAAGCTAAGAAGTCAAAAATGGGTGCCCTTTTTCTTTCCCAAAGTATTAAAGAGGTAGGTATCTCTTTTAAAGTCTAATTTCATGTAGGGAAGGCAAAATACATATTTAATAATGACCCCTTAAGGGAAAATTCACCATATTTCAAGGGGGAAACTGTGTGACGCTGAAATGAGGTTATTAGGCACTTTGGGAAAGGGTCCTAAGTGGGGTATGGTGTCCCACATCAAGCCATAGCATTTCTAAGCTGTGTAACTTTCCACATCACCTCCAAATCACATGCCATGTCACTTGCCATGTCATCATGAATAGTGATAGTGGGGTCCATAATGAATAGTGATAATGAATAGTACTTTCAAATAGTGATGTTGAATGCTATTATGTGACTAGGAGAATAATGATTTAGTTGGGTTAAGGGGGGTTTTTGGAAGGTTTAAGAATTTTTAGGGTTCTCGAGGCATTTAGTCATCAAAAAATGTAAATGTATAGTTTTCTAGTGTCTACATTTTGCCCCTTTTTGTTATGCAGCCTTGAATTGATAAGCTACAAAATAAAAATGAATTTCTTGGTCGAAGGTCAGGGTACCTAAAGTATGGGAGGAGGTGTTCCCCCTAAAACTAAGAGTCAATGAGGAAAGGTCAAATCAAGTGTATGTTTGATAAATAGTTGATGGGGAGGCACTAGGTGGTGCCACAAGGTAGCTAGGTATGTGAAATGCTAATGGGTTCACAAAATATGACAAAGCACAATAGTCAAGATAATGTAGAGACTAAAGGTGCCAATGTTGATAACAAAAAGGTCAGGTTCTAAGATAAATGATAAGGGAATTGGTCCTCAACATTGGTCATAGCTGATTAGGTTAGTCTTATCAAGGATCCTATATAGGGTCGATATTGACTTAGGTATCTAGGGTAGGAAGTGCTCTCAAGAAAACACAAATGATCTAATTTTTTATGAGGTGGTGAAAAAGTTTACAATTTTAACATGGTGAGGTTGGTCATTATAGTCAAAAGTTATTGCAAAAAACATCAATGTTCTGGGTCAAAATCAATCGATGTCAAGGTGGACGTGGTAAAAATGTGGGTGGATTAGGTATGGGTTGGAAGGGGATGGTTGAGCTGACTCTAGATGCACATGGTAAGTGGATGCTACCTATATATTTCTATGGATAGGAATCCAAAAATAATGTTAGGCCAAATGTAGTTCTTTTGAGGTGAAGGGTGTTGGTTAATGTGGTTGCCCCAATTTGATATGTAGGTAGGTCTGGGTGAAGGATGTTAGAGAAAAGGAAGCGCTAAAGGGTGGAAAAGATGGCTATCAAATAGTTTATGATGGATGTGGTATAAATGGTGGATGAGATTACCTAGGATGTAATTAGATGATTACATCAACTATGCAAATAGAATCTACAACCATGAATAAGTAGGTTGAAGCATGAAAATTTTGCCACATTTTGAAAAAAAGAGAAATATGCTTTACCAAGATTTGGAAAATCTAGAACTACTCAAATTACCATGATTATCTAATAGGTTCTTTCATCACCATCTAAATAAGCTGACATTATGCACAATTCACAACAATGTCGTTAATAGGCTATGCAAGGTTATTATTCAATGGTTTAGGGAAGAAAAGTAGCAAAGTTGGTAAATGAGAAGTTGTAAAGATTTGAACCCTTGACTCTCGAGTCAGTGGGGCCCCAAAATAAGCAAGCATTGATTTTTTGATGGAATTTGGAGAAAGACATTGAGGGGTTTTAGAATATGGAGTGAGGTGAAAAATAATATTAATTAAATGAGGGAGCAGGTTGTGGATTTCATTTATTAAAGCAAAGGATATTTCAAGGCATAAGAATATGTAGTCTAGGAAGGGAGAATAAAGGGGAATTATTCAAAGGTAGGGTGCATGAGAGGGTGTAGCCAACATCCCCACACATGCATCCCAAAGCTTTTATTTGAAGGTGTGTTTAGTTTTGATTCTAACATCTTTGAAGGTCAGAGTAAAAGGGGTTGAAAATAGGCAAGACCAAAAGAGGCGAGGAAGGAATTTTCATCTCGATGGCTTAATAACACTCAGTCTTGCTAGTTGGTTGTATGAGCTAATGATCCTAACCAATTGTGATATAGAGTCATAGGATTGGTATATATCTCGTAGTAAACCAAAATTGAGTGGAAGACTTTGGATGCCGTAGCATGCTCAAAATAGGTAGAGGGTTTAAAAGGAAAAAGGTGATATGGAGGGTGAAGGGAGTAGTTGGAGAGGGATTAAAAAAAAGAGAGTCCATGTGCAACATACACAGGCATTAAAGGAAGAAAGGGTTGCTCTTGAAGTAATGAACCTAACTAGAATTTATGAATTAAGGCAAGGGCATGGAGGATTTAAGGAAGAAGACAAGTATATGTACATAGAATTAGTACAAGTGGTGACTGCACTCTAAAGATGTGGAGAACATAAGGGAGATACAAAAAGGGAGGAGGTAAAGGGGGACCAGGAGATGGATGAAGAGAAAATAATGAGGTCACAAATAAAGATGAAGGTGGAGAAGGATGGAAGAAGCCAGGCATGGCTAGATAGGTCGGGAAGAGCAAGGAAGGGCATCAAGGGAGATGAAAAAAATGAAATGAAATGGAGAAAAGAGAAAAATAAAAGGTAAAAGATTGGGGGTGAGAGATGCACTAAAGAATGGTAGATTGGATAATTGAAAAGGATAGGGAGAGAAGTGTAACAATCATGAAGGGTAAGGGGAGGATGGTAAATATGGGAGCCATGAAGGGTTTGAATATAAGTTTAGAAAAAAACCAGGGAGAAAAATAGTTTGCTGATGAAAATGAAAAAAAACAAGGAAATAAATAGAAAAAAAGAAAATAGGAGGAAAAATGAGTGACATGAGGACACAAAAAGGATGATAGGAGAGTGAAGAAGAAGGTAGTATCTTGACCAAGTAAGCATGGATGATGATGGATAATGAATCAAAGTAGATGGTGGTTTTGGATATGAGAATGGGATGGAAAATGGGAAAGGGGTTAATAAAAACAAAGGGGAAGCAAGTAAAAAGGTGAAGAGAGAAGGTAGCATCAATCGACTTGTTAGAAGAGATTGACAAGATGAAGGGATGATTAGATGAGATTGTCAAGCCAAAAAGTGGTGAGGTGGTGAAGAAATAGGGGGAAATAATGAAAGGGAGTGAGATGAAACTAAGGGATGAAGATTAGGGATGATAAGAATAAAAGTGAAGAGTTGAAACAGGGATACAAAGCACATATACTCACATAGATGCAAAAGACAAGTTAGTACCGAGATAGAAAGAGGAAAAGGGGAATGCAAAGGGCAGAAGGCAAGAAGAGATAAGAAGAAAAGGGAAATTATGGAAGGATTCTCAAAGGATAAAGGTCCAATTAGAAGCTAGTTATGGAGGAAAAAAATAAAAAAGGTGGGAAGAGTGGCAAATTGACAAAGAGTGGTGGCACATGTAAGAAAAAAATGGGATGATAGAAGAAATAGAAAGCAGGCTAGATGGAAAAGAATGGAAAGAGGAAAAAAGGAACCAAGAACTAGAATGAAGGTGGTTTAGAGTCTGTGGAAGAGTAGTAAGAAGGTGGTAGCAAAAAAGAGAAGAAGGTAAAAGTGTCCCTCGATGTGCAAGGGAACAAGATGACATGAAATTGGTGAGGGAAAGAGAGTGACAAAGAGGGTATGATAAATATCCAAGGGCAAGGGGAAATGATGAGGACATTGAAATAAGTTGAAGGGGATAAAGGGAAAGGTTAGAAATAAGGTGTAAGAGAGGTAGAAAATGCAAAAGGTGGGTGGGGAAGTGAGCCATGAATCATACATAAGGAAAGGTGATGACGAGGCCAACAAATTAGAGTAGGTGGTAGTTTTATGGGGGATAAGAGGGGTTAATGAGGAAGGATATCAGTCCTTGTGTTAAAATAGATTGACAGGCTAGAAAAGTGGTTAAAAAAGATTGACAAACTGGAGGGAAGTAGGTGATGAGGAGTGAGGTAGAGAAGTGGAGGAAGATATTTTAGGTGAAAAGGGAAAACAAATTAAATAATGTGGCCAAGCTGACCTCAGTAACTGAGCGCTACCTACATAGTCCAAAAAGACCTCAGGCTGATGTAGTTCTCCCAATAATGAGGGAAAGACTTAAGATGAGGTATTATATGGTGTTAAAACATAAGGATGTTCAATAAATAATTCAAAGCTTCCTTAATGTAGGATGCCCTAAGCAAGAGGGCACTATTAGCAGTGGAAATGAGTGAGAAGAAAAAGGGGATGGCAATTAGTTATTAGTGGATGAGCTTCCCCTGGAAGTTGAGAAATGCCTACATAATCCATGGAAATTAGGCCAATGTAGTTCAACAAGGTTTGGATGAGTGGTTTTCAAATTGGCTACCCCAATTTGATGGACCACATGGGTTGAGGGAGAAGGTTTGATAAAATAATAGTTTTGGGTTTTGGTGAAGGTGTCAGTGAAAGTGAAAAGGGTAGGTTGGTAAATAGTTACCATAATGATCCTAAATTTAGTAGGATTAGATATATAGATGGGAAAGGTAGGATAAATTATAAGGGAACATAATGTGAAGTACCATAAAGGATATTTAATGGAGCTAATCCAAAGAAGAGGTGCCTTTGTTAGGAGGTTACACCTTCTAAAATTATGTGAGGGTAGGAGTTTAGAGATAGTGTTTACCGCTATGAGCCATGTTTTAAGAGGTGGGGGTCTATCCAAATATGTAGAGTTGTTGTGGCTAAGGTTCATAACCGCTATGAGCCAAGTTTTAAGGGTAGTAGCGAAGTGATGACCTATAAATAATTTCTTTGATGATTAAGTAGATTATAAAAGTAAGGAATTTAGTAGCATGGTGAGCAATAGAAGATGGACCTTGTGTGACCCAAGAGCTACATAGATAGGATAGACAAATTATGGCCATTTCTACATCCTCTATCCCATCTCTATGGAACTAATGACTTATTGGTTTTGCTAGTTCAGGCCTAACCAACAAGAAGTTGCATGGTCAGGAGAAGATGGTGGTTCCCTTACTATGGATGAACATTTAGTGGGCACAAAAGAAAAGACTACCATGTTTAAGAAGACACTACCAATGGTTGGGGTCTAATGATTAGGGCATGTGGTAATGGGATGGTAGGAATAGGAGGGAAAAAGGGTCAAGAAGGTGAATGTATCATTGTGAAATACTGAGAGTAGAGTATGATTCTTGCCCTATGGGGATGAATGTGGGAGAGGAGAATAAAGTATACTCTTTAGTGGTTGCTGAGATAGGGAATGCTATAGATGTTAGTTTAAGGAGTAATTAAGTAGAAGGATGGTTGAACACAAATCCAAAGTCATTAGATAATCAATCCAATGCTTAGGTAGGAAAATAATGTATGCCTGTGCATTAGGCAATGTGTGTGTAATCTGATGACTATGCATGTGTCATATGACTCCTCACACCCTAAATAAAATATTGCATAGTTTGATGTAACCATGTATAAAATGTGTTGGATGTTGTTGGTTGAATGTTATGGTTATGGTTATGATTGGTATGTTTATGATTGTTGTAATCTCACTTAATGTAAAAGGAATGACTATTGTTGTTGCAATTTTAGATGGTACAAGTCATGATGAAAACATCAACCAAGCACATTAGGATAATAATAGGACCTAATTCTTTATTTTTGAAAAAGACTAAAAATAGACCCAAAGTGAGATTGGCTTAATGAATATAAGCCTTTCAAATGTTTTACATGAGCGGTCATTAGTTGATAAAGATCTCTTGATCATAGGGTGTCAAGTAAGCACTAAATCCCTTGATTTACAGATAGTCTAAAGGGAAGATGGGTGATAGGCAGTGTGAAGGGTAATGGGTGATATGTATGATATCCTCATGTGAATACATTTTCCCCATTTATAGGTGGCCTAAGAATGGTAATAGATAAGTCCATGTCATATGTTAGATGTAAACTGATCAATCTGAGAAGTCTATATGTGAAAGTTGATTGCAGCTTTAGATTTTTTTGTGATAGTGGGTATTTTTATTTATTATTGTATATGGGAAGCTAATCAATGAGGGAAGCTTCAATGAAATTTCTCTACTTTGGACAAATTTAACTCAGTGATTCTTCAAGGGATTGGTCTAAGCTTATTGGATTTATTTTAATGTTCTTGATAACTGTCCTTTAAGGGAGTAGTCTACATTACATGTGGCAGTTTTTAGTTTGTTTTTGGGTAGCTGTCATTCGAGGAAGTAGTTTGTAATGCTTAAAATATTGACCCAATTTATTATTACAAGATAAAATGTGTTTAGACATAGACTAGTCTAATTAGGTTCAGAGGTTTACCTTTATGAGGTCAAAACTTTACACAAGAAGGTCGATGATATGTGAAAGGGTATAGTTTTGAGAGACAATGACCATGGGATTCCATCTTGTTAGAGATGAAAATTATCCATGACAACCATGATATGGGTAGAGTTGTGGTGCCCATATTTAGGATTAGGCTATGACTATGATGGTTAATCATATGGTTTTATGTTATAATCAATTATCCTGAAAAGGGGAGGAGGAAGGTGGGTGAAGGTTAAGATCTCATTATCAAGGGATGAGCTTAAGTTAGACAAACAAGTGAGTTTGATACCTTTAAAAAAAAAATGGACACAAATTTAAAGCATTAAGAGGCTCAAGTTTTGGTTTGCCTTTGAGAAAGGACAAATGATAGGCTCCTAATCCATACTTATTGGTGATGATGTAGGGTCCAAGCTAATTGAAAACAAACTTACCTCATTTAATCTTGTCCATGTTGGTTACATGTTGGTTTTCTTTTAGGATGAGATCTCTGAGATTGAATTCTTGTTATCTGAGGTTCTTATTATAAGCACATGTGATATGCTCTTAATAGATATAGAGGTGGGTGAGAGCTGATAAATAAAGCTCATCAAGTATCTCAAGTTGAGCTAAATGATGCTGATAAAAATATTCCTCAGAAATGAGTTCCTTCAAAGATATGTGAAGAGAGGGGATTTGGACTTCAAGAGGCAAGACTGCCTCTACTCTGAAGACTAGAGAGAAAGGGGTATCACCAGTGGAGGTTCAAATTCTAGTGCAATAGGATCATAAGGCAAATGGGATGTGCAAGTGCCAATCTTGACCTGAAGCACTAACAACTTTGGTTAATATTTTGGTGAGGGTTTTATTACAAGCTTCTACTTGTCCATTTTCTTGTGGTCGATAAGGCAATGAAAAGCTTAAATTGATGCCAAATACATCACATAAACCTTGGACTTGCTTATTCTTAAAGGATTTGCCATTATTGATGATGATTTTATGAGGAACACCAAAGTGACATATGATATGGTGGTTGATGCATTTGACAATATTTTTTGCTTTTGTAGAGATTAGAGGAATAAATTCCACCCACTTGGTGAAGTATTCGGTGTTTGTGATGATGAAGCTATGCTATTGCAAAGAATGAGGGTTAATTTCCCTAATGAGATCAAGCTCTTATTGAGAGAAAGGACAAAAGTCCTTAGATACTTAGAGGTTATTGACTGGTGCATGATGTAAATTAGCATGTTGTTGACATTTAACACACTTTTTTACATATTTACAATAGTATTAGTTGAGGGTTGGCTAATAGTAGCTAAATTGAAGGATACATTTAGCGATCGCTAGGCCACTAATGTGTCCCCCACAGATCCCATCATGTGTTTCTTTGATAGCACAGGAAGCTTCATGGATACATAGGAAATGAAGAAGGAGACCATCAAAACCAAGTATGTAAAGGATTCCCCCTAGTATGGTGTAACAAGAGGTACTCTAAATAAAATCTCTTCATGCATTTCTAGAGAGGTTGGGAGGAACAATCCTTAGGTTGAGGTAGTTGAAAGTTTGGTCATACCAAATGTCAGATGGGGATTCCTCTACATTAAAAATAGTAAGGAGGTCATATTGGCCATAAGAGGGTGTGGTAAAATGATGAATGGTGACAAATATTTTGGAATTGGAAGGTTGAGAAGGGATCTTAGAAGTAAAATAGGCCATTGTATCTACAAATTTATTGGTAGATCAAGGAATAGATTGGACTAGGTAATATTCAAATGATTTTAAGATTTTGTCAACTAAAAGTTTATATTTTAGCAAGAAATCATTCTTACATTGATAGGATCCATTAACCTGGTTGACCACAAGTTGGGAATCACCAAAGACATGGATTGTCTTAATTCCCAAGCTTTGAGTAGTTTGGATACCTATCACTAGGGCTTCATACTTGGCCATATTATTGGTGCATTCAAAGTCAATTTTGGAAGAGAGAGGAAGGGGTTCACCATCAAGAGGAATGATAATAACTCCATCACCCCCTCCTTTTTGGCATTTTGAGCCATCGAAGAACATGGTCATTTGGTAGGTTATGTCATCTTCTTGAAAAAGAGTTGTGATAGACTCATCTGGAAAGGCAAGAGGAGGTGGTTGGTTATTTGTTAAAGGAGCTTTGACAAATTGATCATCAATGACTTGACCTTTAATCGAATTCTATTAGAGGAATTCAAGGTAAAATTTAGCTAGGAGCATGAGCCACTTAGCCATACACTAATTTTGGTATGGTTTAGAGTGCATGTATTTGAGTAGGTCAATATTAGTGATGACATAGGTTTTATGGTTAAGAAGGTAGTGTCAGAGTTTGGTGGCCATGAAGGTCAATGATAAGCATAGTTTCTTAGTGTGTGTATATTGAGTCTCATATTCTACAAGTGTATGACTAATGTATTATATGTCTTGCTCTTTGTGTTGTTAATCTCGATGAGCCAACATTACCCCTAAGAAATGGTTAGTGGAAGATATATATGGATAAAAAGGGCGGTCATATTTAGGAGGGGTGAGGATAGGTGGTGATAAAAGGTACTATTTGAGTGAATCAAAGGCCTTTTGATAATAATTATTCCATATGAAAGAGACATCTTTATTTATAAAGTGATGGAAAGGTTGGCACCAGTCTAAAAGTTGGGAAATGAAATGGTGAATAGATTGGAATTTCCCCTATAGGCTACGAAGTTGCTTAAGGTTAGTTAGAGGAGGCATGCCCAAAATTGCTCTATATTTAGTAGGTTCTAATTTAATTCTATGAAGAAATATGATAAAGCCAAGAAGCTTTCCTAAAAGGACCCTAAAAATGCATTATTGGGGATTTAGATGAACATGAAAATGGATGAGGTTCTCAAATATAATCATAAGAGTAGTCAAGTGATCTTTTTAGAGTTTGGATTTCCTAAAAAGGTCATCCACATAGTCTTTGATAATTTTATGGATGATATCATGGAAAATATAAGTCATGACACATTGGTAGGTTGCACCAACATTTTTTAACCTGACAGGCATGACTTTATAGTAGAAATTTTCCCAAGGGGTGGTAAAGGTAGTTTTATGTTGATCTTTAGGAGCAATTAAGATCTGATTATAACCTAAAAATCCATCCATGAGAGATAACATCTCATGGCCAACTATAAGATCAATAAGCTGGTCAATGTTAGGTAGAGGGAAGTCATCCTTGGGGTAGGTGAGGTTAAGGTCATGAAAGTTTACATAAATGCATAGATCCCTAGTGACTTTTTGTGATAGGTATAATGTTTGAGACCCATTTGGGGTAATCAATGGGTTAAATGAAGTTTAAAAATAGGAGACATTAAAGCTCTTCTTTGATGAGAAGGGCTATGTGGGGATGCAAGTATTGAAGTTTCTATTTAACAAGCTTGGCATCATAGTGAGTGACTATGCTATGGGTAGCAATGATGGGGTCAATCCTAGGTATATCATTGTAAGACAAAGCAAATGTTATGCTAAGATCTTGGAGGAAAGAGGATAAATCCTGAAGTTCCTTGGTATTCAAATTTTTTTTCCAATTTGACAATATAGGGTTCATCTAGAGTGCCCAAGTTGATATCAATGGTAGATTCATTCAACATAGTCGAGGCCTCAAGAGGAAAGGATTTATGGATAGAAGAATCTCTTGCATCAAGGTAGGTAAGAATGGAATCATCATCTTGATGTTAGATGGTGTTAATGGTGGGAGAATCAATCTCTACTATTTCAAGATGTATGAGTGGAAGGACTTTGGTTTGGCCACTCTTTTGGTAGATGAGAGGGCCCAAACTTACAGTATTGATAAAAAAAGTTAAGAAGGATAATATCAAGGTCTTCAGGTGGAGAAAGTGGTTGAGTTGGAAAGGATGGGATATCTTCCTTTATGGTGGCAATGGGTTTGGGTGATTTGGTGGATTCTTGAGGCAGTTCATAACCAAGGCCAAATGACTCATGACGTTGTAAAGTTTTGAGATGGGGTAATTCATGAGGCCATTGTTCATAGCGACCAAGGCTAAATCTTTTTCAAACACATCTATGAAGATACAACTTAGTGAACTTTGGTCTGCTAAGATAGGAAAAGTTAGAGGTAAATGGTTAGATGGATGATGTAGTGGTAGGGGATGGAAGTGGTTGATCAATTCCCCCATAAATTAAATTCATTTTATGGTTAGGGAGACCAATGGGGATGATGGTTCTAATGTTAGGGTCGTAAGAATGGTCATGTATGAGATTCTCATATTCTTAGGGGGTAAAGAAGACATCTAAGGCTAAGAGTATATATTACCCAAAAGAAATACATTGGAATGTGGTTGTCATGAGGTCTTCTATAGGAATATAAGAAGAGGGGATAAATGAGCTAGTGGAAGCTTCATCAACATTAGGTGTGGAAATGCTATGGGTTTTGGCTGGTAAGGTTGTGTTGTTGGAAGATGGTTGTGTGGTGGATAAAGGAGGAAGAAGGACATCATTGGGCTGATATTTCATATTAAAAGACATAAAAAGACTAGGGTCAACTTAGATAGTCACAACTTGCCCTTCATGTTCAAACTTGACACATCAATGTAGGGTGGAAGGGACAAAATTCATGGCATGAATCTAAGGGAATTTGAGTAAAATGTTGTATTGATATTCTCCTTCTACAACATAAAAGTGTTCAAGTATAGTATGATTCCCTACACAGATGTGGAAGACAATTGTGCCCAAGGTGGTAGCCATAATATCATTAAAAGAATGAAAGACTATTGAGATTTCAGACATGATGTTTTTAGGTAATTGTAGCTAGTCATAAGCATGAGAGGAGATAATATTGATGCTAGCTCCCCCATCGATCATCACCCTTTTGATGTGGGATTGATTGATGTATGTTATAATGAAGAAGGGAGGATCAAGACCCTCTAAATGAACATAAGGTATTTTTGAATTCTTGAAGGTGATAAATTTGGAAGTCTGAACGGTACCAACAAAAGTGGCTAGAGGTTGAGGATCATCGGGTTGGACCTTGATGGATTGTAGAGCCTCTATGAGTACCTGACAGTGATGGGGAGAGGTAGAGATTAACTCATATAATCTCATCTTTGTTGGAGTTTGGTGAAGTTTCTTGAGGATAGTTTTTTGGATGGATATCACATATGGGTTAGGTTATGGAGGGTTAGATGGGGAGGCACCTAAGATAGACACCTTAGGTTTGTATGAAGATGGAGAAGGTTGGGTATTATTTTCTTAGGAGTTCAGAGAGGGGTAAGTCCAAGGAATGGATGTCTTAGTCTTCCCTTTATCCTTTTGTTCGGCCCGAGATCAGGTAATAATGTGAATAGTGTGGATAATGAGGTCTTTTGAATTAGATGGTTTCTTCATTTCCTCTCCACTTTTGGGTGAGATCAAAGATCAGATTGGTTGAGTTTGTGGTTAGATTGGAAATGGGGATGAAGGAGGTTTGTCTGATAATAGATCATCATCTTCATATAAGTTGTGAAAAAGTGCTTGGAGAGATTTATAATTCTTCGTGTTATGTCCTGGTTCCCTATGATATGCACATATCAAGTTATCATTAAACCAAGAGGGTTTAGTACGTTAAGGGTCAAAGGGTTTGATAGCTGGTAAGCTCAGGGAAGAAGTTTACAATAACTATTGGAGAATGGTTAAGTAATATTCAACTAAAGGTGGTAGATGTTTAGTGGCTTTTTGCTTTAGGTGTTGAAGTGGGAGGTTTTGTGGATGTAGGTTTTGTGGTAGGTGTCTTGGATAAAATGGTATGCTTGGTTGATAGTTTTGGTTTAGGTACGATGGTTGACGAGCTAGTGGCAAAGGATATCAAGGTAGGTAACGTAGGAATTATTGGTGTAGTGGGGAAAGGTGCTTTAGAAAGCAAGTATGAAGGTGTGACCAATAAAGGTGGTGGGGTTTTGGTAAAAATGATGGACTTTATGTTTAAGGTAGAGGGATGGGGACCTGGAATGGAGGGCATAATTGAAGGAGGTGAAATTCAAGGTTTTGGGCCCTTTGGTGATTTTACCTCTTTGGTTATTTTAATTGTTGGTTTTGGAGGGGATTTGGTCTCTTTAATTATCTTGCTGGGTTTAGGTGTTTTAGAGTTAATAAATTTGGAGGAGGTTTTGGTTTTCATGGAGGTTTTAGTTTGTTTAGAAGGGCTAGGTTGGTCTTCCAAAGAAGGGGTTAAAAAATCTAGTTTGCTTCCCTTACCTTTATCTTGACCTCTGATAGAAGGTTTTGAAATTAGAGGTTGGGTGGATGGATCCATATTCTCTTATGAGATAGCTTCAAAAGAGGCGGTGGATGGTTTTGCGATAGGGGAGGTAGGTGTGGTATCCTCTAATGGAGGTGTGGATATAGTTGCTTCCTTTTTTAGGTGTCGAAAGGATGATAAGGTAGTGTTTTTTCTTCTATTAGGGGAATGGGGAAAGAAGTGATTGAGGCAACATTTCCTTCATCAATGGGTTCACTAGTAACCAAATTAATAGTATGTGCCTCATGAGATGGTTCAAGTTTATTTTCATGATGAGGGGTAGAAAAAGCATGATTAGGGAAAGGCTTAAAGAATATGTCAAGGGCTTGGTTTAGTGGTACATTAAGATTGTCCAATGTGAGATCCCCCTTGTCAATGAGGGATTGGAAAAGGTATTTCACCTATTTTTGCCATGGCATATGACTTAGTGAAAAGCACAATGGTCATTCTCATTATACCTACTGGGCAAGGGGTAAGAAGTATCAAACTATTGGGGTGGTTTAATTGGTGGAAGTTGGATGATTTTAGATTTTAATAACTTTTACAAAATATAAGGATAAGGCTCCCCAAGTGGAGTTAATGGTTTATGGTTATTCCAAGTTTTTTTCCTCTGGTTTCAGTTTGGATAGTTGAATGGGTCAGAGGTTAGGTTCCTTGGGTTCTGTTGGTTGGTATATAGAAGAGGTGTGGCTTTGAGGATAATAGTGTTGGTGATGGATTTTATCTTGGAATTATTATTGGTTGGGTTGTTTAGGTTGGAAGAAGAGGGCTCATTGGGTTTTTAAGTTGGGTTCTTGTTCTTAAACTTTAATCTTCCCTCATCAATGACTCTATTCTCTAGTTTGTGAGCCATGGTAAAAGATTCATCGAATGTCTGGAAGCTTTAGACATGCAATGTGGATGAAATGTGTTTTGCACATGCTCGAGTGAAGAAATCTATAAGCTCAAGTTGAGGCAATAAAAAGGAAAGTTGGTTGATTAGGATCCTCTAATGAGCTATGAAATCAGCAATAGATTCATCTTCAAATTGTAAAATAGAGTAGAGGTTGGTAATAGAAACTTTCTTAGATACATTGATCGAAAAGTGATCCAATTTTTTTTGGCTTAGTTGGGTGAAGGAGAAGATGGAGTGTTTTGGGATGGCACTATACCAATCTAATGCCTATCCAAATAAGGACATAGGAAAGGTAAGGAGGAGAAAAGCATCGTAATGGGAAATCAAGTAACATGCATGCCTAAATGCTCTTAAATATTGTTGGAGGTCCTCCTTGCTTTGAAATTTAGAGAATTTTGGCAATTCCCATTGTGGAGGATATGTTCAGAGAGGGACAAATGGATGGATGGGTTCATTGAAAATTTGGTCATAAGAGATAAGGTTATGTGATCCTAAGATGGATGAGTCAAGGGTAGTAATTTTCTCCATTAACATCTTGACCAAGTCTATTTGGGGTTGTTGGGTTATATAGGTATATGCCATATTTTATTGGGGCTGGGTGACATGGGAATAACTAGTGGATGCTTGGGATGATATCATGTGTGTATGTGAGGTCACATAAGATTGGGTGGAAGGTGAAGGTATGTATACTTATGTATTAGGAATATATTGATAAGATGTCATGGGTATATGTTGGAGGGTTGAAGTTGGGGGGTTTATGTGTGGCATCGAAGTGATTAGTGGGTTAGCTAGGTAAAGGTGGGTATTGACCAAAGTGATTAAAGGGGGAAGTGTTTGTGCTATGAAGAGTACTAAGTTCTAAAAGGGAGTTGAGTTTGGTATATTGGTTAAGATGAAGGGAGTAGTAAAAATAGGTGTAAAAGACACTGCATTGGAAAAAGGGGTAGAAGTGATAAGGGGTAAAGTTGAACTGATGTCAGAGGTATTGGTTGGGGTCACATGCATTTGGGTGGTTGTGGTAGATGAACCAATGGTATAATATGAAGCTTGGATAATAGAAGGGTGAGATGATGCAACACCAACCATGAGGTGGTGTGGCATACTATAAGGGGGATCCATGGGAGGAACATAAGCCATCAAAGTATGGTAGGCTAAGGTGGTAAGATAGTGTTGTAAAGTAACTATATTGTTGTCTAGAAAGGTGGCAAAATCTGAATCACCTTCAGGGATTATTGTAGGCATCATAGGTGGGGGAGAATGGTGTAGTCAAGCATGGGCCGATCTATCAACATCTGAAGTATAATCCATGGATGAAGATGAAGAAGAAGATGGTAGTGGGTTGTTTTGTTTTTTCACTTGTTGTTTGGTTAAGATCATATGATAAATCTAGAGATGGATAATTAACCTCTTTCCTCACTCAATGAGCAAACAAAGAAAAACCCAAAATAAGTAAAACACACACTAAAAGTGAAATTAATCCTAGGATTTATTTTAAATCTCTTTTGAGTTATGTCTTTAATAATGTGAAAGGGGAAATTGGCTTGAATAGGTCCTAAACAAGTTAGTTTATGTTTGTTTTTGGGTTATTTTTAGGTACTCAAGAAGAAGTTTGTATTGGTGCTTGGTATTTGCTCCCCTTACTTCATGATCTTATAGCTAGTGCAGGTGCTTAGCTAATATATACTGATTAACAAAGTTTATACTCAAGCAAAGAACTGAGTTGGTTATCCCCTTGGTGATTAAATCCAAGTACAATAATTGAGAAAGGGTAAGGTGATATGCTAGGTGATGAAATACTAGTTGGGCCTTGTCTCAAGTGAGTTTTATGTTTTTTTGTGCAAGTGGTTTGGTTGTGTAACATTTGTACACTATGGTTAATATGCTTTGCCTTTAATTAATTTATGTGAACTAATTAAGTAAGCAAGCAAACAATATATGCAGTTAATTTTAAGCCAAAGAAAAAATTTCTTTGATTTTTTTAATGATAAAAATAATAAATAAAATTCACCTAAATTAAACATGAATATGCAATCATAATCCTAGGATGAATCCTATTTTGATTTTTAGAAATGGAAGAAAAAAAATTCTACTTTTTTAATTTTTTCCTGATTTTTTAAATAAAAGAAGCTAAAACTTACATTTTGAAAGAGATGAATGATTAAATTTCATAAATTAAATTACATATAAATGTCATTTTAATAATGCAACTAAATTTACTAAAAAAACTAATGAACCCAAGAAAAATCAGGGTGTGCTAAAATGTTTCTCTCAATTTTTTGCTTTTTTTTAAGTGTGAAAAGTAGAAACTAGTTATGAAGGGTGTGGAAGAATACTTGTTGCATGTCTGCACATTGAATCCAGATGATTGTGGAGAGATCTAATTTGTCTTGGGAGGATTACCTAAAAATTAAAAAAAAACTAAAATAAAATTGTTTTTTAGACAAGTAGATGGGTGGATTGCCTAGCATGAGCCAGATCCTAGAAGTAAAAGCTTTTTAGGAGGTTGTCAATCCACCTACTTTTAAACACTTAAGTGGTAATGATAAAAGAAATATGTTTGCCTCATATTAATGCAAAACTTAAATTAAATACAAAAAATAACATTAAATTAATCAATAAAACTAAATTCTTTGCTTGGATGGCTAAAATAAAGCAACTAGTTTAAATAATGCTAATGCTGAAAATTAGCTAAAATAAAGTTATGGTTTTTGGTTTGGATTGGCTTGATAAAGGTCAAAAGATTTTTTTTTTTCTGGTTGGGAAGGGTTTGATATGGTGAAGGGTAATGTGTTAAAGAAAATGAGAGGGATAAATGGTCAAAAGAGGGTCAAGAAGGCAAAGGGCCAAATGGTCAAAATGAGGCCAAGAAGGCAAAGAGACAAATGGTCAAAATAAAGCCAAGAAGGCAAAAGGGTAAATGGTGATCAAGAATACAAAGGGGATATTGATAAGAGGATAAAATTTTAAGAGTATGATGAAGGAAGAAAGTGAAAAAATAAATCCAAAGGGAAAGGAATACAAAAATTAAGATAACTAAACAACAAGATTATCTCAATGCTTGAAGATGCTTGTTGATAGTTAATGAAGACTTGAAGTAATTTTGGTAGAGTTTTATTGATTGAGCTCCTTATATTCAAGATTATGACCTCATTTATGATAAATAAAAACCTAAAACATAAATTTTAATAACAAAATACTAACTTCCAACTTAACCTTAGGTGAAGGAGAGGGGGCCATTTATAACATTTGATGTGAAGAAACATGCCAAAATAGAGGAGCAATGAAGAAATTCGAATTTTTCCAAGTGGGATAATGAATGAGTCAAGTATGATGTTGGTGGGGATTGCCACTTTGATCATAAGTCTCCCTTTTGGGGTTGGTGTGTCTCCCACCTTGCACATGAGTCCAATTTTGAATGGGAATCATGCACATGGGTTTAAATGAGACCAAAGACTTCTCCCCACCATTTTTTGCTTTCATACAAGCATTTAAATGGGTGGCACATAAAATATGGTGACATTTTCCTTGTGGGGGATGAAAATTCCAAGGTGAGGTTGTGGAATATTCCCATTTGGGTTGAGAAGTCTCCCATTTCGGCTAAGAAGTAAAAAATGGGCACCCTTTGTCTTTACCAAAGTCTTAAAGAGGTAGGTATCTACTTTAAAGTCTAATTTCATGTGGGGAAGACAAAATACATGTTTAATAATGACCCCTTAAGTGGAAATTCACCATATTTCAAGGAGGGAACTTTGTGATGCTAAAATGAGGTCATTAGGCACTTTGAGAAAGGGTCCCAATTGGGGTATGGTGTCCCACATCAAGCAACGACATTTCTAAGCCATGTCAATTTACATATCACCTCCAAATCACATGCCATGTCACTTTCCATGTCATCATGTCATGTCATCATGAATAGTGATAGTAGGCCCATAGTGAATAGTGATGATGAATAGTAATTTAAAATAGTGATTTTGAATGATATTATGTGACTAGAAGAATAATGATTTGGTTGGGGTAAGGGGGTTTTGGGAAGGCTTAAGAAGTTTTAGGGGGTCCCGAGGCATTTAGTCATAAAAATTTATAAATATGTAGTTTTCTAGTGTCTATAGAATAGGTAAAATAATGATTTTTCCAAAGGTGATTATAATCAATAACACATGACAAAAAAAAATAATTTGCCTACAAGAGGTTATAATAACTAATCCGGTAAAAAATAATGATTTACCCAAAGGCAGTTATAATCATTTGCACATTTAAATCACATTTATCAGTCAATTTTTTTCCATATTTGGACAAATTGGCAATGGTAGTTAATGTAAAAAATATTTAAAATAGATTTATGATGAGCTAGAAAAAGATAACAACACATTTCTTGGCTAAATGTGAGTTTGATGATGCATGTTTAAACAAACATGAGGTATAGGTAGAAAAATAAAAATTTTAAACGGGTCTCAAGAGAGGCCTAAAAAGATGGGTTGGTTATAATACAGTCCAAAAATAAGGTATGTAGGATCAAACAACATCCAAAATGAGCCATGGATGTGAAAGATAAACTCTTAGAGCACATGAAATGAACTATAGGTCCCAGGGGGTAAAAATTTAATTTTTTGGCTATATATTCATCCCTAGGGTGAAAAATAATTCATTTTCACCCTAGCCAATGGAAATTTTTGAGCTCTAATATTTTGTACAATGAGATAAGTAAAATGTCCTACAAAAGAGAATAACACCATGTTTCTATGTTTGTGAGAGAGCACAAGCAACCACCACATGATGGACCACCAGTAAGTAACATCAACTTCATAATTAATGCACTTTTTCTTGCATTTATTGCATGTTTCAGGTCAAAAAATGGTGAAGATACCATTTTAATTTTAGGGAAATGATGACATCACTAAGGAACATGCCAAATTTATATGAATTCATCATTCTTATAAGTAACATAAATGCCAAAATAGGGTGGAAATCACCTAAATGGTAATTTCACCCATTTTAGGTGAAGTCATCATTTTTTTTGAAAATGAAAATGGTGATATCACCTAAAAATGTGAAATATAACCTAAATAGTGACTTCACCCTTAGGAAAATGGTAGCTTCACCCTAGAAGCCAAAAACAGTTAGTTCAGGGACTCAACAGGGGTCTAACCTTTTGGAGAGGGTCAATTAGGCTTAGTAAGCTAAACTTAGGCTCAAGTAGCTACACATAGTTAAGTTGATGCTAAATTTTTGGTGATTGTAAGAGTGAATAGATATAAAAACATGTTAGGAGTGATGTTTTCACTATCTATGGACCTCATAAGTCTAGATAGAGGATATGATTTCCTTTTTGTAGACACTAGATCTTCATGACATGGCATAAATGCTAGTCATCTGGGCATATCAGGCATACTTAAGCATGTTAGTTGAGTGCTGACATGATAAGATATTTAACTTCTAGCTACCTACTAAAGAGGCCACTATGACACTTAAGTATATCTGACATATCCTCAAGTTGCATATGCATGGATGGAGATTATTTTAGACACCACCAGTATAACAGTATGTAGTTCTTAATGATTTGGTTAGTTATCAAGGTATCCTCTTGTTTTAGGGTAAGGTAGATATAGACTTGATAAAGACATATACATACATTCGGTAAGATGATTTACCTACTAGGGATCCATCACCACCAACATTTTTTGATAGGGAGGTAGTTGTGTTCATGTCCATTGTCAATGACATCATGTTGCCTAACAATAGTGGTCGATACTTTCATATAGACCTAGGAGGTGTAGTATAGAGTATGCTTGATGATTCTACACACTTTTTTGGAGTCCAGGTATCCTAACATAACTTTATATAGATCTACATATGATAGAATACCGTGGTGGATAGAACATTAGGGCTTTCACTCTTCTAATTGACTAGGTCTAGGATCACATTTTGATTAAGTGATTGGTAAGAATATGTTAATTATGGGACCCAGAAGATCCATTGGCATATGGTTGGGTTTAGATAAGAGTAAGTAGGCATGGGCGTAAAGGGGATATTGCATTCTATCATCTAATTTTTAATGATCTTACACCATAAATTTTCATTTAGAGGCCTTACCTCACATACCAGTTGTATTGGTTTAGAGATAGGTGGCATATGGATTTCCTAATGACCAAATGATTTCTAACTAGGAGATAGTCCCACCTTATTTAATAGTACTACCCTAATAAAAAACTCAGATAGTTCAAGTTCACATAAAATTTACCTAAGGGGTTGAGATGGTTTGCCTATGTTACATGGGAGTTCGGTTAGGATACTCCTATTATACTAAGGAGTGAGGCTACTATGAGATATATTAGTGTTCCTAAAGTTGCCTAGGTTTAAATAGGAGTAAAAAATGTACGTGTCACTTCAGCCTATATACATTGGTGGGTATATGTATGCCTTCTGAGGTTGATAGTTTTAGTTCAAGTAGGAGGATAGGTGCCCATAGACATTGAGGAGATGGAGGTCAAGAATAGAGTAATAGTGGTAGTACCTAGTAGGATAGTGGTAGTAATGATGGTGATGGTGATGTATTTGATGGAGGAGATGGTGGAGGATATGGAGATGATGAGGATGATGGGGATGATGGAGGAGACAAAGCAGGAGATGTATGTGATGGGGATGATGGAGGGGACAGAGGAGGAGATGGATATGATGGGGATGATGGCCCAAATTTAATATTACTTGATCCTATATCGATAGTGATTACAGTGGCATAAGTTGATCTAGGATAGGTAGGGCCTTTTAGCACACATGTAAATCTAGGCCAAGCAAGGCCTTCTAGCATAGCTATAACATGTAAAGATACAAGTATGATAGAGCAAGAGATCATTACTTGGGTAAGAGAGATTGTAGTATTATAACATCAGGTAGTTGATTTTCAAAGCACCTTAGATATGAGGGATGATGACATGACTTGGATACAGATAAAGATCACTCAGTTGAACACTAAAATAGATAGGATGGTATAGGTTTATGGCCACCAACTCACTACAAAGAGAGATAAGGCCATTAACAAGAAAGATCAAGCATTGGCCATTATTGATAGGCTCAGGCGAGAGTGAGATGTAACTCAAGGAACTGTTACACATTTTATATTTTCATAGATGGTTGGGGAGTACCTTCAAGTGAAGGATGAGGCATGTTATTATCAAGATGACTATGCCTAAGGACTAGTAGATTGATTCTTTTGAGGTATGGGATGCACATAAGGAATTTAGCATATTTAGTCGATCTCACACTAGGACTCATTTTATAAGTGCCTTAGGTCAGTTCATTCATCAACCATGACCACCAGTACTAGGACCATTAGGGCTATTAGGGAACCCCCATCCACAGGTCCCATGGACACACATAGCCAGAGTTGAGCATAGGGATCTTGGCATTTTGGCATATGGCATTGTAATTATTATATCGACATATTGATGTATTTTGAGACACTACCATGATATGTATATATACTCTATGTATTATGACATTTGAGAGACATTGACATTTAGTTTTGGGTCTATCGAGGCTGATGTGCATGTATATGATATTGCTTTGATATGTATATAATGCCATGTTGTTATCTTATTTATCTCATATTTATAATTGATTGGCATTAGGTATGTTTAACATTTTTGATTCTTATGCTCATGTATGTTTTCACTCATCCATTTCTTATGCCATGTTTATGAGATGTTGTTCTATTGGTTATCATCTAATTATGATGTATGACTCATATGTATGCTTATTTAGATATGCACATATGTATAAACACATTATAAATCATATTTATCTCTTTATTATTACTCATTGATTTAGACATGTGTTTAGAAGGACTATTTCATATAATTTGGACTTATCAATAGTCCAATTTTTTGAAAACTATCATAAATAAATTAGACTATGTCCAAATTAAATTAGACTATATCCAAATTAAGTTGGAATTATTATAAATAACTCATATCTATCTAGTGTATTTGTGATAAGTCCAATTTATTTAAAATGATCATAAATAATTTATTTATTAGTAGTTGAAAACTATCATAAATATAGTTTTGACTTCATCAAGAATTACTTGGACTCATAACAAATAAATCACATCTATATCATATATTTACAATAAGTCCAAATTATATGACTATTCAAACTGGTTCACAGATTTATAGATATTATAAGACTTGGCAGTATATTTATTAAGGAAACATAATTCATACATCAATCATGAACTCAGTTGATATGTAATTTAGAACACCTGAGATGATTGGGATGTCACATGTCATCAATTGATTGGATCATGAACTATCTATTTAATTTAATTTGAGTGACATCCTCATGACTGTCAAAGTTTATCTCATATTATCTTGCACAATCTCAGGGACCACATGAAAATCCAAATAACATCTGTTGATACACAAATGCTGAAGAACAAATATTGATGCGCAAGTGGGACGTTCTGAGGTGTAAACCCCAAAGACCTTTTTGCATACATAAGGAATGTCGAACTATATTTTGAAAAACACAAAAGCTATAGTGTACTAAATAATTAGATGTGCAAATTATGAAGGCCTTTTGCCAAAGACCATTTTTAAGGACACAAAAATGAAAAGTGGATGTTACAACAATCAAATGTTATTAAATAGATGCATAGTTACCAAAATGCTGAATTGTCCTAGTAGAAAATATAAAACTCAAATGCCAAAGTGTATTTTCCAAGACCCAAAATGTGAAGTGCCACTAGAAATAAATATAAATAAATAAAATAATAAACCATTATACAATCTCAAAAAATGAATTAAATTTAAAAAAAAAACATTCATATTTCTCATTTCAAAATTAAGGAAACACCATTTCAACCTATTGGGATGATGCATTCAAATAGTTTGTTACAATGCCTTTCAAAAAATTAGTGAGAACAAGTGTATGACCTCTCCAATTTTTATTTGGTTTCCAAGTGTATATGATACTATCTATGAGTATGAATGGTAAATATGTATCAATTGGGTTTGGCTTCCATTTCTTATCCAAGCAGCCTAAATAAATTTCTATTTCTTCTGAATCTTTTTTCCTTGCATGAACTAGGATGAACCAAGCTACATTGACATTTCATTCTATATCCCCATTTTTTTGTAGTATCTCAATATTTATTTTAGCTCTAGTAACCCATACTATGTAGTCCACTCTTGTAGAATCATCAGGTCTAAAAAATAATATATCTCCTATTTGTACATCTTGAGCTAGATCAAATGCAATCCTTATTCTTTTTCTTCTTGGACCAACATATGTATTTATAGATGCCACTCCAAAATCAAGGGTGATATTATGAACCATTTTGTGCAGATCTCTATGTAGGGGTATGTCATGATGAGTTCTAGACCAAAACTCTCCTATGCACTCAAATTCAGAAGGGAACATGTCTTATTTCATTATGTCATGGATGTTTTAGAAGTAATATGCTAGATCCTTCCACTTATTATTTATGGTCAAACCAAATTAATTGAATTTTTGTACATACTTATTCAAGTTATATTTAATTTCTTTTTCACTATTTTTTCTATTTATATCTGAGTCTTTAGAAACAATGGAATCTTAAGACATTTCTCAAATTTTCAAGTCTTTGAAATATATTTTTGTCAGATTACCTTCTAGAACATTTGGATCACCATTTTATTTTGTTCCCCATAATGTAATGAGGGGGGGACCAATTTATATGTATTATAGAGTTCTTACAATGCATAATGGGTTAACCTTGCTCCATGCATAGAAGAAAGTATTGACCTTTTGTCAAGCCTATTATTTCATTTCTTCCCTTTAGCTAGTAAATATTAACATACTCTTTGAAATCCACTACCCCTTCAATCAAACATGGCATGAATTTTCTTGTATTTTCACATGTTCTATAACTGTCCATCATCTCTACCACACTTCATACATATTTTCTCTTTATACATTCAGACAAGTTTTCAAATGTGTCATTGATGTCCTCATGGGTATGTCTTATAGGCATAAATTTGACCTCAACATTGAGGAAAACACCTTTGTAGACAAGGAGAGATAAATATTGCAACACATACATGTACAAAAATACATGATTTTGTGAATTTATAAATGTAACATTAATTCCATATAAGGTTTGACATTTTAAAAATATAATTATGGATGGAAGTACCTATTTTTATAATCCTCACAATAGTTGTCTAGTTAAAGGTATAGCCTAGAAGGAAGTTTCTTGAAGGCACCAATTGATTTTACTTGTTCTCTATATTTCTTACGTTCAGGGTAGTAGTTTTTAAACAAAAGTGCATCATACTATGGATATTTTGAAGTTACATGTTTATATAATAAAGATCCATAAGTATCTGGCACTATTGTTTCCATATCCTTGAAGCACTTTTTTAATGAGGTGATATTAAAGTTAGACCCTGAAAGAACATATGGTAAAAAAATGCCCATATCCACCTACACCATGACCATGTGTTATAATCCTTGCCATTGACAACTCTAATATTTTTTTGGTAGCTACTTTACTTTTTGTTACTATCCTCAACACAAATGTTTTTTGACATTCCATCTTGTCATGAATGATACTGAGGCATTCTTTAGGGTATTTCTACGACATTCATTTATGTATGTAATACATTTGTCTTGCTATTTATATAGTAAATATCCATAAGTATCTAACACTGTTGTTTCCATATTCTTGAATCACTTGTTTAATGAGGTGATAGTAAAGTTAGACCCTCCAAGAATGTAAGGTAAAATAAATGCCCATATCCACTTGCACCATGACCATGTGTTATAATCCCTACCATTAACAACTCTAATATTCTATTGGTAATTGCTTTGATTTTTTCACTATCCTTGACACAAATGTTTTTTGACATTCCACCTTATCATGAATGACATTGAGGCATTATTCAGGGTATTTATTTGACATTAATTTATGTGTGTAATACATTTGTCTTATTGAAAGTATTTGATTTGAGTGCATCACAAATTCTTGATCGATACGCTCTTATTGATCTCTAGAGAGGGACCCACAGAGTTTCTGTTGAGTCAATAAGATGCATGGTTTTCACCTAGTGAAGTCATTAGACATGGAAATGATCACATCATGAAAATTAATTCTCCACATGTTATTGAATTTTGACTAGGATATTAACTAATATTCCATATTTGATAGTTTTACATTGATGTGGCACCTCATAAATTCTTGAGTGAAAGATGCTAGAAGATGTCAAACATTTTCTTGTGATCTGTCTATATCTATCTGGTATGTTAGTCATGGAGAAACATCTACAAAACCATCCACCAATCAGTCCAATAAATCTTTAGCTTCCATTGTCTTGATTTGTGGATTTTGTCAAAATCTCCCTACATGGAATGCATTTTGTTCCCCATTTTTATGACAATTTTGAATGTCAAAAAATTTACTTCTCTTCAATCCATATATTTAAAGCCAAGCTTCCAAATAGATCTCTATACCTTGTAAATCAATGCTAGTTTTGTTTTTATTTTTCTTAAATAATTTAGTAGAAATGTCATCCAAGACATGTTGCCTCCTATCTATTGTGGTGGAATCAAGAAACTTCATCTTTGCATATTCTAGAATCTCAAATGACAATCCTAATTGAAAACATTTTCTAGTGCAACATTTATTTGCATACATTGTTGTAATCTCACTATCTATGCTTTCATCAAACTACACTTAGCTGAGTGAATTATTTGGCTGACTTCTTTTTTGGCCTGAGTATTTGTAGGAATGAGCTAATTTTTTAGGATGCCTTTGTGTTATGATTGTTAGGCAAGGAGTGGATTCATTATCCACTATGTCCCAAATTTTTTCAATTCCTTTCTTCTTTGGTGTCATGTATGGTAAATTAATTGCTCTAAAAGTATCAGTGTCCACTATTTTGTTGGAAGGCCATCTAATGATAGATGTTTCAATTGCCTCTATACTGCAAGTCTCATAATGTTGTATAACATGCCTTATGTAAATTCTCAATTCATTTTCTAACATTGGGACAAAAATTTAACCAAAACTCTCCCTTCGTTGTGAAAATTCAAAATAACCAAAAGCAATTTTTTCATCATTTTCAAGAGCTGTACAATTCTACAAAAAATGTACCCTTTTCCTAACAAAAAATTTTCTTAGGCTTTGAAATGTGGTAGGATCATTGATATATCGAACAAATGAATCTAAGCAAGGGTTTTCTTGTTGTAATGGTTTTTTATGTAGAATTGGACTCAAATTATTTTGACTTTGTTTCATGTCATTGTCTATAGAAAACTCATATGTGACATATTGCATCATTCTTGTGTTCCATATAGTAAAAGTATCAACTAAATCCCTCAAATTATCCACAAAAGCTGTAGGAAATGGAAGTAGTAGAGTCAAATCAAAAGCTTTAGTCACATTAACACTTACACATCTAATAGGTATTTCCTCATTGTGGCATGTGGAAGTGAGATTTATGGGCTCTAGAGATTCAACATCTAGACCTACCACTTTGTGTATTATTCCTTCACCAATGACCTTACCATTATTTATGAGAGAAATATAGTCTCCACATTAGAAAGCCATTGACGTATGATTTTTCAGCTTGGACATTTGCAAAAGACATGAGAAGAGTTATTAATTAGGTTATTTATAAAATTAGTCCAATTTATAACTGTATGTCAAAGATAAAGCTATATTTATACTAGAACATAAGCATGGAGATATGCTAAAACCTAAAAATGTTAAAAAGGTAATGTATAACATTTTTTTTAATGACACAGTTTATGTCAATCCAAAAAAATAATAGATTTTAATATCATATATTGCATAATTCAATTCTTGCTTCATCCTACTTTGAAGGTATCTCCTAGGAGATACATTTCAAACAAGCATCATAGTAAAATAGCCGCATAGAGAAAGAAAGCTAATTAAGTCAATATTCAACCATGTATTTTATTACAATATAAAATGATAATGAGCAATGGGGGTTTTGAGAAAAATTATGGAAAATGATTAGCTTTTTATATTTTGAGATCTTCTATTTGATTTTAACCTCTGTTGTGAACCCAAAAGTTTGAATTTATCTCTTAAGAGGTACCATTAAAACATGCATATGGGTATCCTTCAAGGTTTGAAGGTAGTACTAGGGGATACCTTGAAGGGCCTTGTAATACCTTCAAGGGTACTAATGACATTAAGCTTAAGACTTCATTTTTCAATAGTCAAGGATATGTAGCATGCACTCATGAACCCACAAAATCTCAACACTAAAAAACATTTCAAGTTCACCAAGCAAGTGAATCTCTATGATTATGCCAAGTGTCTCCATCCCATATACCCAGAGACTATCAGATGGAACTTCATATATGGAATCTTAAAGATATGTAAGAAGCATTATGGTGATGCATGTCTCCCTCTGAACTACCTCTAAAATTCTTGTTTATAATTGGCCCCACTTCCTTGGGAAATGGCACACCTTTTATTTAAGGAAGAATTACCTTCTTTCTTAGAGAGTGTTGTGATAACACATGTTATCAATGGAAGGGGCTGAGACTTCAAGTTTGTGGCCACACTTACCTATGTGCTTAGTCGTTATGACTTCACAATGAACCCAAGTGCTAGCTTCAAGTTTGTGACAACATTATTTAATCTCTCCCAATAGGATACCTATAGTCTAGGAGTGGGCAGTGAGGTCATTCTTTAATTACTATATTTCTTGGTCCTTGGATGAGGACTCTTATTCCATTTATGGTTACATCTATTGTTGCACACTTTTAGAGCCAAGAGGCTATTATGGGTATGCATAATAAAACTTATTAAATGCATTTAATAAGTTAGTCTAAAATATAAAATATCATTATTTGTACTTTTCCAAAGAAAGGAGATTAAGGAGCAATCTGGTAAAAAAAGTACATCGATCTCGAATTAAGTTTGAGAAAGTGGAAGTGATAAGACATGCATGGAAAAAGGAATACTAATGGTCATTCAAAACCATTAATGACATGGCATTTATAAATATTACATCTTATTCGAGGCAAATCAAGTTGGGATGTGATAGGCTATCAGGTGATTTCAATATTTGTGAGATAAAAAAGGTCACCATCAAAGCCAAAATGTTAAAGATGAGGAAGAACGCTTATGTACAAATAGTCAGTGCATTTATAGAGGTTGGAAAAAGTAAATTAGATCCCAAAAGACATAAAAAAAAGTGGAGGAACAATGCAAAAACATTACAAACTTTGGTGAAGAAGAATATTCTACTATCTACTCTCAATATACTCCCGTGCAGAAAAATTGATACCTAGATTTCGATAGAAAAAATCAATCAAATAGTGTAGATTACAGGTTTAGTCATGGATATGAGTAAGTAATTTATCCCACTCACATATGTAGAGAAGGCAAAAATTGGGATTTGAATACATTTTTAACAAACCAAATTCATTGACCCAGATCCCTTCGACTTTGTGAAAATAGTTGAAGTAACTCTCGTCACCCTATCAACACAACCAAGTGCACAAGTAGGAGATCTTGCACTTCAACATCTACTTTAGGGTTTTGATGTAGAGAGGCTAATCAAGTTACCTACATTCATGCAACTAGATAATGTCATGCATACCTTGTTAAAGAGATACAACTAAGGGGCTATTCATTTGTCCAAAAATATCACCGTTTGGATCAATGCAAAGACCATGGTGAGAGCCACAAGCCTCCTAATTCATGGAAAATCATTATTATGATAGAATTCCATCACACCACAAATTCATCCATAGGTTTAGGACAAGTTTCCCACTAGGGTAGGTAGAGGAACCTGTTGGGTCCAACATACCCCCATTTTCTTGAAAATTGGGACCTTTGAGATGCTTTGAACCTTAAAATTAAAAATTTGGCATGTTTGAATGTTATTAGAATCTAAATATAACCCTATTTGATAAAATGGATTATTTTATTTTCAATATTGAACTTTAATTTGCCTAATCTTATAAATGATTTTCCCTATGAATAGAAAGTGTAGGTTTTATGGAGATAACACTGATAAATGTTGATCAAAAGTTTCACAACATGGTCCAACCTAAGATTTTACTAGCCTTTGGTCTATGGGGAGTAGATCTTGATCCTCCTTTAGCAAAAACCTAAGCCTAAAACCCTTGGTTTAATTTAAAATCTTGGCATGAACAATTCAATGGGAACATTTGGTCCTATTGTGGACTTAAGCCTAATTTTATATTAAGGCTTGGTTGTGTTTCTTAAACACAACCAAACCTTAACATTAAAATATTCTTAGTCCTCATGTTTTTTTCCCCTTTTCATTTCTTATTTTTCCTAACCATATCTAAAGATGGTTTTGTAGGGTTCCTTTTTATATTTTCTAACTTGGTCCCTTTTGGTTTATGCCTTAGCCTATGGTTTTAATTCTAAGGCCCCAATGTATTTATTAATATGAATGAGACCTTAGCCTTAACATCTTATCCTAAGTTCTTTATATCCTATGAGTCCTAACTTAATGTCTCATTTCTTCACATATCCAATGATCCTCATTTCATCGTGGGACATGATATAATGGAGTAAAGAAAACTCAAGTTTTGGCCTAAAGAACATGCATCTTGAGAGATCCAATGGTCCTCGATTTCTCGCTTTATCTGATGTAATAAAGTGAAGAGTTATGATAAGAGTGAATGCTTAACTTTGGGACCAATCATGTGTAATTATCTGGATCATCATTCGATGGTCCTCGCTACTTCTCAGCTTTTAATCCAATGAAGTGAACATGATATTTAAAATTTAAAAGGCCATGGATAGGTTATAGAGACCCTATGGGGTGTCAAGAGTGCCTATAATAAGTATGTAAGTTCTTGGTTTTTATTTGATCCTTCATTGTGTTCATCTAGACATTTTGGTCAAGTGGCAAAAAAATTGAGTAAGGAATATTTTTGCTAAGTTTGAGCTCATGTGACATAGCGCATCAAAAGATATAAGTATGCAAAGTTGGATTCCAAATATTTTTAGACTATTTTACTGACAAGTATATGAACGTCATGCAAAATCATGAAAAATAACTCATTTTAGCATTTAATAGGTGCATTTGGAAAGCTCTCGGGACAAATAGGTTTAGTGGGTTTGTTCTTTTTGGTGCTTTGATGAGTTCTACGCTTTAATATAAAAAATTAAAAAGTTGGAAAAAAAATAGATGACGATCATACGGACCTCAAATTTAAGCCCATGTAAAAAACCATACGAGCTTAAATTTGATGGTCTTCAGGACGTCAATGACGGTCACACGAACATCAAATGACGGTCATGCGAGTGTAAAATTTAAACCTAGGCAAAAAATAACACGAGGGAATATTTTCACTAAATTTGAGCTCATGCAACATAATGAATCAAAAGTTATAGACGTGCAAAGTTGGCCTTTAAAGTATTTTCACTGGTTTTCTAGGTCTAAATAGAGCTTAGTGGGCATATTAAACATGCCATATATATCATGTACTATAGTTTCAATAGAAATGGTCAAATGGGGTTGTTAAACCTCATACAAAGAACATTTTAACCAAGTTTGAGCTCATGTTACATAGCATGTAAAAAGTTATGAACATGTAAAGTTGACCTTCAAAGCATTTTGATTGGTTTTTTGGGTCCAAACAGAGGCTATTGGGCATAATGAACTAGTCATATCTCACATGAGATGCGTCTTCAAGACAAATGGTCAAATGGGGTTTTTAACCCTCATACAAGAAATAGTTTTTATAAATTTGAGCTCATGAAACATAATGTATCAAAAGTTATAGATGTGGAAAGTTTCCCTCCAACGTATTTTCTACTGGTTTTTCAAGACTGCCAAATTTTTAGGGTGCAAATATATCGAAGTGAGTCTATTGGCAAGGCCATATCTCACAAGCACTACAAGTTCAAGAGAAATGATCAAATGAGTTTTTTCACATTTATGCTAAGATCATATGCACCAAATTTTAGTTCACCTGCTACTATGTTAGAAATATTATCATTGATGTCAAAGGTCTAGCATTGGTGATAAAGGTCCCATTGCATTTAATGGTGTTTTTAATAATCATATCTTGGATAATGTGTGTTAATATTTATTTAATATTAATGATTATATTTTTGGTTGCATATAAGTTAAAAGAGGGCCCATGGAGAAGTCAAAGAGTCATGGGGTAAAGACAAAAGAGGAATGGGACACATTTTTTCATGAAGAGTCATCTTAAAGAATTCTAGGAGTCACCATGTGAAGAAAAAAGAGGGTATGGCACATTTTTCCATGAAAAGACACTTTGAAGAATACAAAAAGTCACCAAGATAAAGACAAAAGAGGAAAGGACACATTTGCTTATGAAAGGTCACCATGTGACTTTTCAAATGCAAAGATATGAAAAGTCATACAAGTTTGGCATCATTTTACATTAGGATTGAAGGGTCATAAAGGGTGAATTCCAAAGGTCATTTGAAAAGCTATAAATAAAATCTTGAGAAGCCATTTTTAATATGCAAGAGAGTGCATGGTTTTATAATTGTTTTATATAAGAAAAGATGAGATAAAAGTAAGAGATATTGTAGAGTTCTATCATTTGTTGAGTACACAACATTGAGAAATAGTTGTGTTTTATACACAAGAGGGATTGGTGTTCTTGTGGGTTGGTGCTAACAAATATTTGTAAGGGGTTTGTGCTCCTACAAGTTGGTGCTTGCGAACTTTGTAATTTGAGTTGGTGCTCGTTCATATACTTGAGATTGTTTTTCATGGTTTTTTCCACTTTAGATTTCCACGTAAAAATTTGCTCTCTCTCTCTCTCTCTCTCTCTCTCTCTCTCTCTCTCATGTGGTGTATGTTATTGTTTCAAATTTATTGCATATCTTGAATGTGTGATTAAATGGATTAAAGAAAATAAATTAGATTAAGTAAAAGATATATAATATACTGATTCACCCCCCTCTTAGTATATTTCATGCTTAAAAATTGGTATCAGAGCAGGTTCTTTTTGAAAAAGTTTTACAACTTGAAGGTAGATCGGGGAAAGCATGATGGCTAGATAACATGAAGGTTTTTAAAAATAAGGCACGTTTGTTTGATGGCACAAATTATGATTTTTAGAGCATAAGGATGAGGACTTATTTTATGGCCTTTGGATTCAACATTTGGAAAGCAATGGTGGAAGAATATGAAGAACCATAAACACTTGTAACCACTCCAATGAAAAAGAAGGCAAGTGAAAATAATGTTAAAGCTTTAAATTCTATTTTATGTGGCTTATATGAATCATAATTTATTAAAATTATGTAATGTAAATCTGATCATAAAATTTGGGTAAAGCTTGAGAATATTACCAAAGGTGATGGAAAGGTTCAACAAGCTAATCTTCAAATTTTCGAAAGATAGTTTGAGAGTTTGAAGATGGAAGAGAAAGAAAATATAGCAAGTTACCTTTTACGAGTTGATCAACTAGTTAATCAGATTAAAAGTCTTAGAGAAAAGTTAGAAGAATCAATCATGATACAAAAAGTTTTGAGATATCTACCATGGAGATATGATGCAAAAGTTTCGACAATTGAAGAGATAAATAATTTAGCCAAGCTGAAGATGGATGAGCTACATGGTATTCTTATGACATATGAGATGTGGATCGAATAAGATAAATGCTCAAAGAGAAAAGATGATTTCAAGCTATCAAAGAAAGATAATGCTAAGATTCAAGAATCAAGTGATAGTTCTAACGTTGATGAAGATGACAATGAAGATTTATTCATTCACAAGCTGAAAAAGGGCATAGGTAGATATCAAGGAAAATTAACTTTTAAATATTTTAATTATGGAAAGATTGGACATTTTACAGCTAAGTAACAAGATAAGGGTAATGGTGACAATGAAAAAGGAAAGTCTACATACAAGAAGAATTTCAAATAAAAATTCAAGAAGGGATTCAAGAAGAAGAGTTTGTATTCTAAAGATCCTAGCTCAGTCGAAGATAGTGGAGTCAATGACTCAAAAGAAGAAGAGATTCTATTCATGGCCATACATGAAGATGTCTTCGTAAGCAAAAGTATAGATGATCAAGATGAAGAATATAATGAAGTCGAAGTGAATCTAAAAGGAGAACTCGTTTGTGCCCTAGAAGAGTTAAAATCTCTTGAGAAGAAGAATCGAAGATTGAAGCTCCAAATCAAGAAAAATGAAAAGGAGTCAGAAAATAATTGAATATATATGAGCACACTTTGAAGAAGCCAAGAAAAATGAAAAATATCTAATGACATAGTTACAAAAAGTAAGTGAAAAATGTAAAAGGTATATTATTGAAATTGCTTTTTTAAAAGCAGATCTTGAGAAAACAAATAAAACAATCAATGATAGAGCATCAGATGATTTAAAATTTGAGAATAACACTAATATGTTGAATAAGATATTATAATGTCAAAGATCAATGTCAGATAAGATAGGTATTAGATTTAAAAAAGAGAAAGAGGATGCCACTACTTTCACAGACAAGGTTAACACAAAAAAGGAAAGAGCTATGCTAAAGCTCTTACAAAAGAAAAAATAAAAAGAAAAGAAGTTAAGAATACAGAGGACATCTCAAACAATGAAGGCTAGAAGGAATAGAACTACAAAAGGCAATCAGGTCATAGATTCACAAATAGGTCCCATTTTTATGGTTAATATTTTTATTATAATGGATATGGTCATAAGAATATAAAATGTCAAAAAATGGCTAAAAATTTTATAAATAAGAAGGAAACTCATGTAGAGTCAAGCAGAAGTCAAAACTCTTTTGCTCCTCTATCAAGATTCAATGAAGAGGCCATAATATGTTACAAGTGCAACAACTTTAGACACATAGCCCATTATTGTAGAAGCATGTTCGAGTCAATCAAGAAGGACCAGAGTTTCAAGGCTCCATTCATCAAGAAAAAAGTTTAGACAGGGATTCATGGTAGAAGAAATAACCTAAAAAGTTTATGTTGGTCCAGAAAGTTTTACATGTAAGAAATAAAGAAAAGCCATGGTTAATTGATAGTGTATATTTAAGGCACATGACATGAGATAAGAGCAAGTTCATAACCTTGAATAATATCAATGGTGACACAATGAAATTAGAAGATAAGACTACTATCAAAATTATCAAAAAAGGTACACAAAGTTTGGATAATGGTAGAACTAAAACTAAAAATGTCTTGTATGTAGAAGGTATTAAGCATAATATTTTGAGTGTAAGTCAAACATGTGATCAAGGGTACATACTAAAGTTTTATGTAGAAGGTTGTAAAATTAGGATAAAATATTTAGATGTGTTGGTTACAGATGCTTAGAGAACAAGCAATAATTTATATATGTTATCAAACACCAAAGGTCAAAGATGTTATTTGAGTCAAATTGAATAAAGATGGCTATGGCACAGGAGAATGTGACACATAAATTTTGATAATATTGCCAACATCAAAAATAAGTAAACAATAATTTTTTTTCCAAAGATTACACAGCCATCCAACACACTTTGTGAACCTTATCGGGATGGGAAGCAGACTAGAAGGTGATTCAAAACAAAAGAATACTTGACCATTCAGATGTTAGAGCTTGTTCACACTAATTTATGTGGACCTATGAGAACTTAAAGACATTACGGTGAGAAATATTTCATGTTTTTTATTGATTATTTTTCATGTATGACTTGGGTAATGTTTTTAAATAAAAAATTAGAAGCTTTCAGACATTTCAAAGCATTAGTTGAGAATGAAATCAGTTTGAAGATTAAGTGCCTAGGATCAGATTAAAGAGGATAATTCATGTCAAAATAGTTTATTGAGTATTGTAAAGACCATGGAATAAAAAGACATTATTCAATAGCCAGAGCTCCATAACAAAATGGAGTAGTTGAATGGAGAAACAAAATAGTTCAAGAGATGGTGAGGATAATGCTAAATGAATCTAAGATACTAGATAAATATTAAAGAGAGGTAGTTGGTACAATAGTGCATATCCAAAATAGAGTATTATTGAGAGTCAATAGTGACAAGACTCGTTATGAGCTATGGAAAGATAAACCAGCTACAGTTGATTATTTTAGAGTTTTTGATAGCAGATGATTTATAATGAGAAATAATGAAAAACTTGGTAAGTTTGAATCCAGAGCAGATGAAGGTATATTTTTTGGTTATTCTTGCAAAAGTAAATCTTATAAATGTTATAACAAAAGAACCAAGAAGATAGTTGAAAGTACAAGTGTCAGGATAGAAGAAGATGGAACACAATGAATTAGCGATCCAATTGACATTCTTAAAATCATTGAAGAGGAAGATTTTGAAGAATCAGATGAAGATGAAAAGGAGAAATAGGACACCAAAACCCCATCCAAATATGTCTATAGAAATCATAATGAAAGTGACATGATTAGAGACATAAATAAAATAATTTGCACTAGAAGAATGATGATAAGTGAATTTGAGCAAGTTAATTTCTCTTTGTTATCCAAAATTTAGCCTAAAAGTTATTTAAAAGCTAGACATGATAAGAATTAGGTTAAGGCAATTGATGAAGAATTAAATTAGATAGAAAAGAATGATACTTGGGAATTAGTGCCTAGACCAAAATATCATAATGTGATAGAAATAAAATGGGTTTATAGAAATAAGTTGAATGAAAATAGAGAAGTGACCAAGAATAAAGTAAGATTAGTATGTAAAAGATATGCTTAGATTGAGGGAATAGATTTTGAAGAAACTTTTGTACCAGTGGCAAGGCTAGAGGCTATTCGAATGTTTCTTTTATATGCAATGTTTAAATTTTTTAAAGTGTTCCAGATGGACGTCAAATCTACCTTCCTAAATAAGAATATAGAAGAAGAGGTATACATTGAGTATCCTAAGGGATTTATTCTCTCAAAAGTTAGTAGCCATGTTTGCAGATTGAAGAAAGCCCTGTATGGATTGAAACAAGCTCCTAGAGCTTTGTATGCAAGATTTGATAAGTACCTGTAAGATAGAAGTTTCAAGAGAGGATTTGCTGACAATAATCTCTACATCAAAATAGAAGGTGAACATCAATTTATTGTTATGGTATATGTTGATGACATCATTTTTAGAGAAAACATTGAAAAGATGATATTTTTTTTGATAATATGAAAAAAAAAATGAGATGTCTATGCTTGGAGAATTGTCATTTTTCTTAGAGTTGCAAATATTTTAGTCAGAAAAAAGAATTTTCATATTTAAAAGTAAATATACCAAAGAAATGTCAAATAAATTTGATTTTGAGGATTGTGTACCAATTGACACACCAATGAGTATAGGAAATAAGGTGAGCAAAGATGGAGAATCACTTGTAGATCAATCTTTGTATATATCTATGATTGATAGTCTTTTATATTTGATAGCATTGAGACTAGACATCATGAATGTAGTAGGTATGGTTACAATATATCAATTAGATCCAAAAGATAGTTGCTGACCATTTTTTGCCCAACAGGCCAAAAATCGATCCCCTTCTTCCCCTGCTATTCTAGGCCAATTCATTTTTTTTATTTTGCATGAATCTGGCGATTTCTACAGACTCTACAGAATTTATACAAACTTTGTAGGTCTATTTCTATGGACTTTGTAGAGCTTGGTTTTCTATAGATTCTATAGGTCCATTTCTATGGACTCTGCAAGTTTTCTATGGACTCAGCAGTGAATTTTCTATGGACTCAGTAGTGAAGTTTCTACAGACTCTGCAGGTCCATTTCTATAGACTCTGCAGGTTTTCTATAGACTTCACAAGGACTTCTATGAAATCTGCAAGTTTTCTTTCGGCAGTTGAATAAACAGTTAAAGAGGGCAAGATTTTACAAAGCTTATTTGGATTTTCATCTGAAGAAATTCACAAAGAAAGTTCTCATCTTTGAACCATTTAACCATTGAACCGGTTCAATGCAAAGTTCAATTGGCAAAGTCCATCAGATGGTTCAATCACATAGTTCACTTAGTCAGTTCGTTAGCTTGGTTCAATGCACCAGTTCAAAGCTTGGTTCAATCGGCAAGTTCATCACTCAAGTTCATTGGCCTTGGTTCATCACTTGGTTCATGGCTTTTGGTTCAAACAAAGAGTTCAATGAGCTTGGTTCAACAATCGCTTAAACCGTTGAACCGATTCAATGGATTGGTTCAACAGTTGGTTCATCAACTCAGTTCAAACTTTAAGTTTAATGCTAAGGTTCAAAGGTTTTGGTCCATTGCTTTGAATCAATGCAAAAGTTCATCAGCTCAGTTTAAAGGCTTTGATTCAATGCTTTGGCAAAATTCAACTCTAAGTTCAAAGGCCTAGGTTCAACACTTCGGTTCAGTTCAATAGTTCAATGGCCTTTGGTTCAATGCAAGAGTTCATCGCTTGGTTCAATGCCTTGGTTCAACAATCACTTGAAGCATTGAACCATTGAACCGGTTCAATGGAATGGTTTAATGAGTTTGGTTCAACGCTCAGTTCAAAGTTGGTTCAACAAATGTATTGAACCATTGAACTGGTTCAATCAATTGGTTCAATCAATTGGTTCAATGGTTGGTTCAAGGGAGTAGTTCAATCAAAGGTCTAAGCCTCTCAAAGGACAAGTGCCCTTGCGAAGGATAGTTCTGGGTTTAAGAGCCCTTGTAGAGGGTAGGGAGCACTTCAAAGAGGCCACAAAAAAGAATCTTGCAAAAGACTAAGGCAAAAGAAATGAATTCTTTTAGGCTTTTTGTCAAAAGGAATTCCTTTAGACAAAAGTCCAAAGAAATTTGGAAAAAATCTGTAAGAGGAAAAGTTGACGAAAATTCCAAAGGAAAGCAAAGTGGTCGAAGACAATTCTTGTAGACTTTTGTCTGCGAGAAAATTGTCTACAAAAATTAGTCTACGATAAAATTGTCTATAGTAGAAAGCCGAAGGAAATTGCCAAGGACGGTGACGTCCTAAAAGTCATCAAAATTAAACATGGTAAACTAGCCATTGGTTTTCAAGCAATGACGGGTGTGCAAACGTCAAATTTAAGCCAGTAAAAAATCCATTTGTTTTTGAAATGCTTGAGTGCCAACTATGAAAAGAGCCCTAGAAATGCAGTGACCTACCAGAAGATCACCCCCGAGGGCCAAAGTGTTGAGTTGTGGAGCTAAAAGCTTCACCAAATGAGTGTGTACAAAGTTGCAGGTTTTACACAATCACCAGTGTCGGTCAGGAGAGACTAGGAGATATCGGCATCAGTTATATATCAGCTGACATTGGTCATAGGCAGACAGATAGGGACTGATGTCAGTCACCTGTGCCTCCAGAATCTATTTTTGTGGATAGAACATAATGTTTGCATGATAGGATTAAGTGTTAGTCTTAGGTCTGCATCTCTATCTTTAGTAGGACTATTTTGAGCCCTTGATTAGGAGGTGCATCTAATGGTTGTGAATGTATGCTCATGATCCCTAAAGTTATATAATAGGGATAGATATTCATAGCTTATTATTGTAGAGTAACAATACAAGAATTGTATATGTGAATCAATCCAGGTTGTTGGAGTTGATTGTAATTGAGAGAGAGAGCTCTTGAAGGAAAGAGATATGGAAAGAGATCTGTACATCTGAGAGAGGTGTGGAAGAAAAGAATTTTTTTCAATTGTATTCCTTCTATAAAGAGTTTAATACAAGTTTTCAGGGTGGTTTCTTGTATCTCTTATTCTTTGCTATTTCTGATTTTAGTTACTTATCATTCTAATTTAATTCCGCATTTAGTTGCTTTCATATAGTAATCAAGATTGTTGGTTGATCCCCAACAAGTGGTATTAGAGCATTTATGTTCTAGGTGCCTGACACAAAGAAGCTAGAAAGGGATAAAATGATGAAGAAGATAAAGTGCAAAAGTAGACAAAGCTAGTCCAAGTGGCAAAGGAGAGGTGAGTTATTGCCAGATGATCACCAAATGGCACAAACAATAAATGACACAGCCTATCTTCTCCCTTTCACATTTATAAGGGGAAAAACTACTTGAATATCTGGAAAAGAGGCACGGCCATGTTTTCTCATTAATGTTGGGATGCCAAAGTCAAAACAAGAACCGACAACCAAACGGCTCCCTCTTCCCAAGTCAAAGAGCACCAAAGTCTTTTCAAAAGAGGCACCAAGTTCTCTTCCCCTTTCTCTATATATTATAAAAATTCTCTTTGGAGAAGGATCCACTCTCTTAGCCTGTAAGGCAAAACTCTGTCCAAAATATCTCAGGATTGTAAGGCAGAGCTCTACCAGAATTTTATCTTGAATCGAAACATAGCATTTTTACCTCCATTCTGAGTTTGCATCTTTAGTATGTGTCTATGACTTGATTCTATGTTAAGTCATTTTCATAATGCTTTCATAAGATGATTTCAGCATGTCTAGTGCATTTTTTGAGTTTCCTTTTACAGGTCTATCAGAAGTGTCCCTAGAGGAGTATAGGTGAAGTGGATAGGCTGCTGCAGTATGTCTCAAAATGCCTCTAGTAGTTATTTCCTCTCTGTATCTCCATGGACCCCTGGCCCACTGATGCAAAAGGTTTTCTCATGTCAGATGAAGTGTATGGGAGCTTATTCTCAGTGGAAAGTGTATGTTCAGGTGGAGTAAATCAACCTTTTCTGGTGTATCACCTTTTCTTTTCGTAGGCTTAGGTTCTATTTTTAGCATCTCTTTTCATCCCCCCCTTTTTACATTTTTTATTAGCAGTAGGAGAAACCAAGGCCTAAATGATACATCAGAGGGAGCTAGCCCTTATCTAGAGACTCTCCCCTCTAGCTTCTCTGGTCCCACAGGTGAGAGGGGAGTTTCCATTGTTGCGTGTGGAAGGGTGAGAGCTAGGTGTCCTACCCCCGAGTGCAATCCACTGCGTCAATTATTTTTGGCACGCCCAGTGGGACCAACTAAGACAAGTTGTGTCCACAGAGTTAAAGAATTTTTTGGTGTGTTATTCAACCAACTAGCCTTTAGAGGCTTTTACATCAACACCAATGGTGACTCTGAGTTAAATCAACTGGTTAAGTAGTTCTGGTGCCATCAAGAAATAGTATTCTGGTATGTATAATTCCATCGTTCAGAACCATGGACCTTATTTCATTGGCCAATATGGCTATGATCCCTACCAACCTTATGTTGACCCTTATCAGGTCCAATATGACCAGTCCTAGCCCTATCATGAGCTATATCAACCTTATGCCCAGTCTTCTCAATGTGTCAC
Source organism: Torreya grandis (assembly GCA_037957365.1). Classification (NCBI taxonomy): domain Eukaryota; kingdom Viridiplantae; phylum Streptophyta; class Pinopsida; order Cupressales; family Taxaceae; genus Torreya; species Torreya grandis. The sequence continues at coordinate 408,557 of JARHVA010002605.1, forward strand.
TTCTCCTACTCAACCCAGTCTCTTTACCAATCAACCTGTCTCCACCTTCAAATGAGCACTACTGGGATATGAAAAGTATGTAATAGAGCTCAACACCAAAAGGGGATGTGGCCAAGAAATCCTTGATCATGTCATCCATCAAGTGAGAAATGCACTAGATCAGGTTAAGAGTGAATGGGCTCCTATTGAAAGAGCCAATTGGCAAAGGCTTACAACTAAGATGCTAGATGTGAGTCGTTTGATTGCATATTTGGAAGAGAAGCTGAGTATTCATGAGAGGCAGCCTTACCAAGTCTATCAATCTACATACTCGCTACCCCAAGTGTCATATCAGTCATACACAACCCCTGCTTATGAGCCAAGTCAAACCTGTCAAAGCCCTTTCCCTAATCATGTTGAGGAGAGTTCTGAAACAATAAACCTTGTGTTTTAGGCTAATCTTGATAAATAGATTGAATTGGAAAATCTTCAAATGCAACAGTCTATTTTGGCAGCAAGGGAAGTGGAATCTAAACCCTCACTACCCTCTCACATTATGGCCCCATCACCCCAAAAGGAGATGCCCAGTCCGAATATTTTGAGCTAGAATAAAGTGGTTGAGTCATGAAACAATAAGGAGGAGAAAGGCATTATCCAAGAGTGTGAGGTACAAAATGAGGTTAGTCCTTTTCAAGTCCCTCCCACCCTTCCTCAGGAAGCTTCCTGTACTTCATGGCAACCTTCATGCACTTCCCATCTCTACGATGATTCTTATGAGCTCCAAGAGGTACAAGGTGAGGATAATCTAGCTAAGCAGATTGAGGAATTGGAAGCTAGGATGAGACTGCTTAGAGAAAGAGAGATAGAGCTTTTAGACCTTGTAGAGGAGCCAACACCAAAAGACACCCCTTCCACCAATCCACAAGCTAATTTGAATATTGATGAAGTGTTGGTAAAGTGGAGGGACAAAAATCAAGAAGTTTTGGCCCAAGGTCTGCCCCCTCCTATTCTCAAGAAAGCCCCCTCTTGTGTGCCAAATCATTTCTACCAGATGACACTTGATCCTTCTGGCTCATTCGATGCATCAATCGATCCTACTCTCAATCTCATGTGCCTAGCTTTCCAGCATGCCTCTTTTTAGACAGCTCTTCCTGTACATGAGCAGACCCTCCCAAATCTTCCCCAACCTCCTCAAGTCTTTCAACATGATCTCTAAATTCTAAGCTGGAAGAAGGAACATCATGAACCATCTCAGGACCTTGAAGAGGATAAAGTTACTCCTTATTCACAAGGGGAAAATCAAAATCCCAAGGTCACGAGTTGGAAGCAAACAGTGGAATCTTGGGTCAGAAAGGAAGAGGAGGAGAAAGGTTTTGCTCAAAACCTTGAAGAAGATGAGGCTGCTCCTGCTCTTGATGATGATTGTGACCTCTAGGAAAGGCTCTTCCAAGAAGATATAGATGAGTGGATTGCAGAGTTGGATTTTAGAGCCAGTTTCCTCAGCTAGCGGGTGGTGGATGTTTTAGACCAAATAGTAGATTCCATGTCTGAACACACCCTATCCACACACCTCCAAGAAAGCTATCAGGCCACACCTGATATAGATGAAGTGCTAACTAGATGGAAAGAGGATAATCATTTGACTCTAGCTCAGGGACTACCTCCTCTTCCACATGAGTTTGTCCATCAGCCTTCCATTTTCCCCCTTTGTAAAGAGGAACCTATTTTGGAGGAAGCAAGTGAAGAGGAGTATGCTCAGTTTATGACTGATTAAGGAGACTTCATGAGTGCAAATGAGGAGGAGATCACCTTAGATGTCATTAAGGAGCATGGACAATCTCTGGTTCATGTTTTGAATAATTCATTTGAAGTCATTGGAGTAGGCTACACTTTTCTTCAAGAAGGCTACGAGCTAGATAAGAGTGGAGAAGGTAGCATTGGGACTCAAATGAGTATGCAAAGGGGCTACAGGCTTTCAGATTTATCCTTTCAAGAGGTTGGTGAATTTGAAGATATTTTCTTTGAAGCCATCAAGGAGGATGATCATACCATGGAACCCGAGCATGAGGTAGAAGGGGACAAGCCAATTCATGATGCACTACAAAGGGACTATGCAGATCAAAAGGCTTATGGTGATGAGCCAACAGCCATGAATTTCTTAATGAGATACATCAGCATGAAGAACCAACAGGAAGTAAGCTTCCAAGAACAAATAGAGTACGTATATGTTAGAATCATGTTTGAATCTCCACTCAAATACAAGACAACCCAGGTGGCAGGCAAGAGGAGCAGGTCATCGAATCTCCTTTTCATTCAGCCACTTGTCTGGCACCATAAGTTTCCTTACCAGGGAGGGGACTTAAATTTTTTTCCCTTTGATCTAGGAGGGAAGCATATGCACCTAGTTAGTTATACATAGTAGTCACTTTCAGTTTCTTTTCCTACTTTCCCTAAGTGCATTTTTGCACAGATAGTGTTTTAGTCTTGTGTGTGCTTTCCCTTATGTCTAGGGTAAAAATATCCATGTTTGATTCTTGGATCTTTTAGGGCTGTTATTAACTTTTCTTTAAAGCTGCATCTGACTCTATGCCCAATGGACTACAAGGCAACTGGTCTTTAAGCATAGCAGGCATGCTTCCCCTAGGAGTCACCAATTTGTTTACCATTTTTTGCCCAATAGGACAAAAATCAGTCCCCTTCTTCCCCTAATATTCTAGGCTAATTCAATTTTTTTATTTTGCATGAATCTGGCAATTTCTACAGACTTTATAGAATTTATACAGACTCTGTAGGTCTATTTCTACGGACTCTACAGAGCTTGGTTTTCTACAGACTCTACAGGTCCATTTCTATAGACTCTACAGGTTTTCTATGGACTCAGCAGTGAAGTTTTTACGGACTCAATAGTGAAGTTTCTACGGACTCTGTAGGTCCATTTCTATGGACTCTGTAGGTTTTCTACATACTTCACAAGGACTTCTACGAACTCTGTAGGTTTTATTTTGGCAGTTGAAGAACCAGTCAAAGAGGGTAAGATTTTACAAAGCTTCTTCAGATTTTTGTCTAAAGAAATTCACAACAAAAGTTAGCATCTTTAAATCATTGAACCATTAAACTGGTTCAACACTTTGGTTCAACGCAAAGTTCAATCAGTAAAGTTCATCAGATGTTCAATTACTTGATTCACTCAGTCAGTTCATCAACTTGGTTCAATGCACCGGTTCAAAGCTTGGTTCAATCGGCAAAGTTCATCGGATGGTTTGATCACTTGGTTCACTCAGTTGGTTCATTAGCTTGGTTCAAAGCTCAAGTTTAACACCTTGGTTCAATCGGCAAGTTCATCACTCAAGTTCATTGGCCTTGGTTCATCACTTGGTTCATGGCTTTTGGTTCAAACAAAGAGTTCAATGAGCTTGGTTCAATGATCACTTAAACCATTGAACCAGTTCAATGGATTGGTTCATCAGCTCAGTTCAAACTTTAAGTTCAACTCTAATGTTCAAAGGTTTCAATCCATCGCTTTGAATCAATGCAAAAGTTCATCAGCTCAATTCAAAGGCTTTGGTTCAATGCTTCAACAAAGTTCAATGCTAAGTTCAAAGGCTTAGGTTCAACACTTCGGTTTAGTTCAATAGTTCAACAACCTTTTGTTCAATGCAAGAGTTCATCGCTTGGTTCAATGCCTTAGTTCAACAATCACTTGAACTGTTGAACTGTTGAATCAGTTCAATGGATTGGTTCAACGAGCTTGGTTCAATGCTCAGTTCAAAGTTGGTTCAAAAAATGTATTAAATCATTGAACTGGTTCAATCAATTGGTTCAATTAATTGGTTCAACGGTTGGTTCAAGGGAGTGGTTCAATCAAAGGTCCAAGCCTCTCGAAGGATAAGTGCCCTTGTAGAGGGTAGTTCTGGGTTCAAGAGCCCTTGTGGAGGGTAGGGAGCACTTCAAAGAGGCCATAAAAAAGAATCCCGCAAAAGACTAAGGCAAAAGAAATGAATTCTTTCAAACTTTTTGTCAAAAAGAATTCCTTCAGACAAAACTTTGAAGAAATTTGGAAAAAAGCCACGGGAGGAAAAGCCAACAGAAATTTTGAAGGAAAGCAAAGTGGTCGAAGACAATTCTTCCAAAATTTTGTCTGTGAGAAAATTGTCCACAAAAATTAGTCTACGAAAAAATTGTCCACAGCAAAAAGCCGAAGGAAATTGCCAAGGGCGGTGACGTCCTGAAAGCTATCAAAATTAAACATGGCAAACTAGCCATTGGTTTTCAAGAAATTACGGGTGTGCGAATGTAAAATTTAAGCCAGTAAAAAAGTCATTTGTTTTTGAAATGCCTGAGTGCCAACCATGAAAAGAGCCCTAGAAATGTAGTGACCCACCAGAAGATCGCCCTTGAGGGCCGAAGAAGCTAGAAAGGGAAAAAATGAGGAAGAAGACAAAGTGCAGAAGCAAACAAAGCCAACCCAATTGGAAAAGGAGAGGCGAGTTATTACCAGATGATCACCAAACAATGCAAATAGTAAATGGCATGGCCTGTCTTCTCCCTTTTTCATTTATAAGGGGACAAACCACATGAATATCTAGAAGAAATAGTTTATTTGCAGGAAAAGAGGCACGACCATGTTTTCTCATTAATGTTGGGACGCCAAAGTCAAAATAGGAACTGACAACCAAATGGCTCCCTCTTCCCAAGTCAAAGAGTGCCAAAGTCTTTTCAAAAGAGGTGCCAAGTTATCTTCCCCTTTCTCTATATATTTTAAAAATTCTCTTTGGAGAAAGATCCACTCTCTTAGCCTATAAGGCAAAACTCTGCCCAAAATCTCTTGGGCTTGTAAGGTAGAGCTCTACTGAAATTTTACCTTGAATCGAAACATAACATTTTTACCTCCATTCTGAGTTTTGCATCTTTAGTATGTGTTTATGCCTTGATTCTATGTTAATTCATTTTCATAATGCTTTCGTAGGATGATTTCATCATGTCTGGTGCATTTTCTAAGTTTCCTTTTACAGGTCTATCAGAAGTGTCCATAGAGGAGTATAGGTGAAGTGGATAGGCTGTTGCAGTGTGTCTCAAAATGTCTCTAGTAGTTATTTCCTCCCTGTATCTCCACGGACCCATGACCCACTAATGAAGAAGGTTTTCTCATGTCAGATGAAGTGTATGGGAGCTTGTTCTTAGTGGAAAGTGTATGTTTAGGCGGAGTATATCAACCTTTTCTAGTGTATCACCTTTTCTTTTCGTAGGCTTAGGTTCTATTTTTAGCATCTCTTTTCATCCCCCCCTTTTTACATTTTCTGTTAGTAGTAGGAGAAAATAGGGCCTAAATGATACATCAGAGGGAGCTAACCCTTATCTAGAGACTCTCCCCTCCAGCTTTGCTGGTCCCACAAGCGAGAGGGGAGTTTCCATTGTTGCATGTGGAAGGGTGGGAGCTAAGCATCCTTTCCCCGGGTGCAATCCACTGCATCAACAATAGTCATGTTTAGTTGGTGAAGAAAATATTTAGATATATCAAGTAGACATTAGATTATAGATTGTGGTATCCCATAGGTAGAGATTTCACTTTGGTTGCTTATACAAATTTAGATTAGGCAGGTTTCTTGGATGATAGAAAGAGTACAATTAGAGGAGCTTTCTTCCTTGATGATAGCTTAGTATCATAGCTAAGCAAAAAACAAAATTTAGTATCACTTTCTACAGCTGAATTAGAATATATTATAGCGGTATTATGTTGTACTCAAGTGCTTTAGATGAAGCAAACTTTAGAAAATATCAAGGTAAAATATGATGAACCTATTTTTATTTTTTGTGACAACACAAGTGTTATTAATATTTCTAATAATCTAGCGATGCATTCAAGAACAAAACATATTGCAGATCAATAGGTTAAGATGGAATTTATCAATACTATAGAGCAAATTGTAGATATTTTCACAAAGGCACTACAAAAAGACACATTTGAGTATCTATGGGAAAAGTTGGGAGTAATTTATTTTACTTCTTTCTAATGAGGATCAACATCAATTTAGGGGGAGCTAAGTATTAGCTATAGGATAGGCCCTTTACCATTTATGTCAAAGGGGGAGAAGAATAGAAATAGGTACATGTACAAGTGCAAAAATAGGTATAGGTTGTTACAGTAAGGGGAGTTATTGTATATTTTTTAGATGGCAGTATGTGTAGGTTGACATGTGTAGTATAGGTTTCAAGATGTGGTAGTTTTAGTTTAAGGTTACCATTAATGACAAAGGGAGAGATTGTTGGAAATATTGTCACTAATGTCAAAGGTCTAACATTGGTGATAAAAGCCCATTTCACTTTGGTGTTTTTAATATTCATATCTTGGCTAATGTATGTTAATATTTATTTAATATTAACAAATATATTTTTGATTACATATAAGTCAAAAGAGGGCCCATGGAGAAGTCAAAGAGTCAAGAGGTAAAGATAAAAGAGGAATGGGATGCATTTTTTCATGAAGAGTCATCTGGAGGAATTCCAAGAGTTACCATGTGAAGACAAAAGACGGTATGGTGCATTTTTCCATGAAGGGACACTTTGAGAAATATGAAAAGTCATCAAGATAAAGACAAAAGAGGAAAGGATGCATTTGCTTATGAAGGGTTACCATATGACTTTTCAAATGCAAGGATACAAAGGGTCATGCAAGTTTGGCACCATTTTCCATGAGGATTGAAGGGTCATAAAGGGTGAATGCTAAAGGTCATTTGGAAAGCTATAAATAAAGGCTTGAGAATCCATTTTTAATATGCAAGAGAGTGCATGGTTTTGTAATTATTTTATGTAAGAAAAGAGGAGATAAAAGCAAGAGATATTGTAGAGTTCTATCATTTGTTGAGTAAGTAAAATTGAGAGATAGTTGTGTTTTATACATAAGAGGGGATGGTGCTCCTATGGGTTTGTGATCACAAATAGTTGTTGTGTTGGTGCTCAAAAAAGGGGTTGGTGCTCATGCAAGTTGGTGCTTGAAAACTTTGTAATTTGAGATGGTGCTCATTCATATACTTGAGATTTTTCTTCATAGTTTTTCCCACTTTGGGTTTCCACATAAAAATTTGGTCTCTCTCTCTCTCTCTCTCTCTCTCTCTCTCTCTTTTGTGTGGTACATGTTATTGTTTCAGTTTTATTACATATCTTGAATGTGTGATGAAGTGGATTAAAGAAAAGAAATCAGATTAAGTAAAAGATATATAATATACTTATTCACCCCTCCCTTCTTAGTATATTTCATGCTTAGCATACTACACATCAAAAGAGATAAAGACCTAAAGTTGGCCTCCTGGCCATATTTCATTATTTTTCCATAGTCATTTTTAAGGGAGTGCAAACATTAGCAGGGGACTTCACCAACATAGGTACCACTAGCTAGTTAATAATATATATATATATATATTTTTTGACATTTTGAAATATAATATTTCATCAAAAAGGCATATGTGAGTTTGTTAACATATTTGATTATACGTCAATCCACTTTAGAAAAAAAAATGTATGTTGTAACTTGATAAAAAGGATAGTTGTCCTTATCTCTAGGGTATTTTGTATCTTGTGACTGACCGATATAATTCCTAATTATTCTATAAAAGGTAGTATTTTTTCAATTTGTAAAGGGAGGGAATTTGAGCAATTGTATACATGAAAACATTTTAATACAACTAAGGAATTCTGAAAGGATTATCTAAATAGTGTGTTAAAAGCTAATGTTATCTCTCAATTGTATGTTAATGTCTTAGATTTGAATGTTTTTTTGCATTTTGAGCTACATTTTTTGTCATAAAGTTGTTAATTTGTGCTATGCTAGATTAGCTGAAAGATCTTAGGTATACTTCATTTCATTTGCTCTAGATTTGGATGTGCTCATGCTATTCATTTTACAATAGTAAAATATTTGAATTAAATCTAGTTCTTACTTGTGATTTCTATATTTACTTTGATTTTTGTCTGGTTTATGATGAAATATGGGTTCATACTATTTTACATCATAAATTGATTCATGTATGGTCAAACTAATTAGAACCTTGTCATGATATTTAAGATGGAAGCCTAAAATCACATTTTATTTTCTACCTTACCCTCCTTTTTCTATTTTCTTTATCAAAGATCACTTTAGTTTAGGGTCATTGTTAATATCCACTTAGGTTAGTTTGTGGATCATAAATATCACAAAGTTTCAAATATATAGGACCCTGGTGGCTCCAAACCATTAAATTAAATAATTATTGTGGATAGCTCTTACACTCTACTTCTATTCCACCATAAACATCCCAAATTGTCACAAACTGCAACTCATGCCCTGGATCCTTGAGATCCTAAAATGAGAAGTGTTCATCAACACTAAGTGTTGGGGATCAACCAACAAAGTTGATTACTTTTATGTAAGCAATTAAACACGAAATTAACCCAGAATGATAAGTAACTAGAATCAGAAATAGCAAAGAATAAGAGATACATGAAACCACCCTGAAAACTTGTATTAAACTCTTCCAGAAGGAAATACAATTGAAGAAATTTTTTTTCTTCCACACCTCTCTCAGATGTACAGATCTCTTTCCAGATCTCTTTCCCTCAAGAGTTCTCTCTCTCAATTACAATCAACTCCAACAACCTAGATTGATTCACATATACATGTATGTTCAATACTGTTCTACAATAAGCTATGAAGATCTATCCCATTATATAAGATTAGGGATCATGAGCAATGCATTCACAACCATTAGATGCTCCTCCTAATAAAGGGCTCAAAAAAGTCCTACTAAAGATAGAGATGTGGACTTAAGACTAACACTTAATCCTATCATGCAAACATTCTGTTCCGTCCATGAAAATAGATTCTAGACGCACAGGTGACCAACGTCGATCCCTGCCTGTCTGCCTGTGACCAACGTCGGCTGATCCATGACTAATGTCGATAGCCTTTGGTCCATTCCTGATCATCATCGGTGACTGTGTGACTCCTGTAACTTTTGCACTTGCTCATTTGGTGAAGCTTTTAGCTCCACAACTCAACAATCTCCCACTTGGAGATATACAGTTGCACCAGTACCTGTACAATAACATCTTCTAGCTTCTTCATCTTCAAACTCAATCATGAAGACCAACAAAAGTTGAATGAAGATTCAACTTCTCCTTTGTTACCAGCTTGGTTGACATATCAGCAGGGTTCTTATCTGTATGGATCTTCTCCAGCTTCAACTCACCATCCTCCAATACCTGTCTAATGAAGTGGTACCTAAGCTGTATATGCTTGGTTCTTGAATGAAAGGCTGAATTCTTAGCCAAATGAATTGCACTCTAAATTTCACTGTATAATCTATAACTCTCTTACTCCTTTCCTAGCTCTTCCATGAACCGTGTCATCCATATCATTTCTTTGCTAGCCTATGTGACTGCAGTATATTTTGCTTCTGTAGTAGACAAGCCAACAACCTTCTGCAACTTTGAAATCCAGCTAACTGCTGTTCCACCAACAGTGAAAACATATCCTGTGGTGCTTCTCCTGCCATCCAAATCACCTGCCATATCTGAATCTACATATCCATGTAGAGAAGTGTTTGACCCACCATAGCACAAATGACTACTATTGGTCCCTCTCAGATATCTGAGGATCCACTGAACTGCTTTCCAGTGCTCCTTCCCTGGATTAGCCATATACTTACTAACAACTCCCACTGCTTGGGCAATATTTGGTCTAGTACATACCATTACATACATTAAGCTCCTAACTGCAAAATCATATGGAACTCTACTCATGTACGCTACCTCATCATGTGAATTAGGACACTGTTCTTTACTCAACTTGAAGTGTCTTGCCATAGGTGTGCTTACCAGTTTTGCATCCTACATATTGAACCGTTTCAACACCTTGTTCACATAATCCTCTTGAGACAAAATCAACTCGTGATTTTTCCTGTCTCTCTTGATACTCATGCCAAGGATTTTCTTTGTTGCTCCCAAATCCTTCATGGCAAATGTGTGAGCTAATTTGACCTTAAGCTCAGAGATATCCTGCATGTGTGATCCTGCAATTAGCATATCATCTACATACAACAATAGAATAATATATCTACCATTATCTAATCTCTTAAAATACACACAATGGTTAGATTGACATCTACTGTAGCCATGCTCAGTCATAAACCTATCAAATCTCAAATACCACTATCTAGGAGCTTGCTTGAGACCATACAAGATTTTCTTCAATCTGCACACTAGCTTCTCCTTACCTTTGACCTCAAATCCTTTCGATTGATCCATATATATTTCTTCATCCAAATCTCTATGAAGAAATGCTGTCTTAACATCAAGTTGCTCAAGATGCAAATCTTCAATAGCAAGTAAAGATAATACAGTCTGTATAGAATTCATTTTAACTACAAGAGAAAAAATCTCACCAAAATCAATACCTAGTTTTTGTGTAAATCCTTTCACTACCAACCTGGCCTTATATCTCATCTATCCATTCTCACCTTCCTTCAATCTGTAGATCCATCTATTCTTCAGTGTCTTCTTTCCCACTGGTAACTCAACCAAATCCCATGTTTGGTTCTCTTTCAAGGAATCAATTTCCTCATTCATGCCTAGCTCCCACTGATTCTTAGATTACACCTATATTACTTCATCAAAACTCTCTGGTTCTCCACCATCAGTAAGTAATAAATAAAATAATGAAGGGGAATATCGAATTGGAGGTTTACTTACCCTTTCTAACCTCCTCAAGGGCGTTTGAGACTCATTCTCAACATGCTGTCCACCCAAATTCTCTGACAGTGACCAACCTCGGTCACCTCCAGGCCTGTTACTGGCCAACATCGGTTCATCATGACCGACATCGGTTCCTTCCTGGCTAACATCGGTCACTATATGATCGACATCAATTCCTGTATTGCAGATGTCGATTCCTTCTTGACCGATGTTGGTCTCTGTGTTTTCTTGTCTGTGATTATTCTTTCCCATGAGCTCATTTTGGACCGTCACCTCGTCCAATTCTTCATGGCCCTACTTAGAATTCTTTAGCTTCTTGAGCTGATCACTATACATCATTTTTTCATTAAAAACAACATCACGGCTCCTAATTATTTTGTTAGTTCTTAGATTCCAAAACTTGAATCCAAAATCTCCAGAGCCATAACCAATAAATGTGCACCTCATAGACTTAGCATCCAGCTTCTTTCTATTTTCCTTATCAACGTGCATAAAAGCTTCACAATCAAAAACTTTGAGAAATGAGAGATCTACCTTTTTACCTATCCATGCCTCTTCTGGAATTCCATCATCCAGAGTTGTAGAGGGTCCTCTGTTAATCAGGTAAACTACAGTATCTACAGCTTCTACCCAAAACTCTAAGGGCAAACCAACATGCAACCTCATACGCTCCATTATTGTTCTGTTCATCCTTTCAGCAACTCCATTTTGCTAAGGTGTCCTTGGAACTGTTCTTTGCCTACGTATTCCATGCATATAACAATACTAGTTGAACTTGTAGCTGCAGAACTCACCACCATTTTTAGATCTAAGGCACTTCAATCTCCTACCTATTTCATTCTCAACTAAAGCTTTCCAAATCTTAAAAGTGTCAAAAACATCAAATTTTTTCTTCATACAATAGACCCATACCTTTCTTGTAGCATCATCTATGAAAGAAACATAGTATTGTGATCCTCCAATAAAAGCAACTTGAGCTGGTCCCCACACGTCTATGTGAACAAGATCTAACTTATGCTTCTTCTTTATTGACCCATTCTTGAGAAAACTCACTCTCTTCTATTTCCTAAAAATACAGTGCTCACAAAAATCTAGATCTATGATTTTCAAATCTGAAAGCTTACCTTTTGACTTAAGAATAGTCATTCCCTTCTCACTCATGTGGCCAAGCCTCTAGTGCCACAACTTTGCATCTACATCTGAAGTAGATAATACAAAAGAAGAATTATCAGTAATATAATTACATAAATAGAGAGTACCTAATCTCTTACCTCTAGCCAATACAAGTGCACCCTTGGTAACCTTCCAAGATTCAGCTGTGAGAGTTACTGTGCAACCCTCATCCCCTAACTTTCCTATAGAAATCAGATTCCTCTTCAAGTTGGGTACATGCATGACATCTCTCAACACCCATGTGTTGCCATTCTATGTTTTCAGCTACACTTTTCCTTTGCCAACAATTTTACAAGGCTCATCATCCCCTAAATAAACTATTCCAAAATCTCCATGGACATAGTCACTAAAATATTCTCTATTTGGGGTTGCATGAAAAGAGGTGCCAGAATATAAAACCCAAGATTCTATATTATTATTCAAAGAGAATATAAGAGCATCTTCTGCAATAATACCTGTAACTTTTTCTTCTTCTTTACCTTCATGCTAATTGTCTTCTTTAGGTTTTGACCAGCAATCTTTGCTTATATGCCCTATCTTTCCACAATTCTAGTAGGCTATCCTCCTGCCATTTCTGGATTTGGATCTACCTCTCATTTTTGACTTAGACCTTGATCTCCTATGCTTACCCTTCTATTTTTGCCTTCCCTTGCTCTCAAAACTTAAAGCGTTCCCTGATGTTTCCTCTGTGCTTTTCCTGTGAATTTCTTCATTCAATATTACACTAACAACATCATCTACTTTTAAAATATTTGAAGCAGATGTAGTATTACTAACTGCCATTACCAAGCTATGCCAGCTCTTAGGTAAAGAGCGTAAGATTAATAGAGCTTTAATTTCATCATCAAACACTATTTTGACTGAATTTAATTGATTTACAATTCCATGGAAATCATTTAGATGATTAGATACAGATCTACCTTCCTACATTTGCAAATTAAATAACTGCTTCATAAGATATACCTTATTTGAAGTTGAGGGTTTTTCATATAAATTTTCTAAAGTAGTCATTAACTCTACCATTGACTTTGCCTGTGATAAATTAGATATCACAGTAGATGCCAGACTCAATCTTATAGATCCAAGAGCCTTTCTATCAAGAACTTCCCATTCTTCATCTTCCATGTCTGTGGGCTTCCTTGAAACCCCACCTAACAGTAAGTATAGATATTTTTGATATAGATAATCCTCTATCTGCATTCTCCATAATTGGTAATTCTTGCTATTAAACTTTTCCATTCTCAATTTACTTTCTTCTACCATTGCTTTCTCCCACTCAAATAGAAACCCCTGTGAGTAACCTGTAATCAACACACACTAACCAGATTTGAAACACCTGTTAGTCAACCTAAGCTCTAATACCACTTGTTGGGTATCAACCACCAAAGTTGATTAGTTTTATGTAAGCACTTAAACATGGAATTAACCCAGAATGATAAGTAACTAGAATCAGAAATAGCAAAGAATAAGAGATACAAGAAACCACCCTGAAAACTTGTATTAAAGTCTTTCAGAAGGAAATACAATTGAAGAAACTTCTTTTCTTCCACACCTCTCTCAGATGTATAGATCTCTTTCCAGATCTCTTTCCCTCAAGATTTCTCTCTCTCAATTACAATCAACTCCAACAACCTGGATTGATTCACATATACATGTATGTTCAATAATGTTCTACAATAAGCTATGAAGATCTATCCCATTATATAAGATTAGGGATCATGAGCAATGCATTCACAACCATTAGATGCACCTCCTAATCAAGGGCTCAAAATAGTCCTACTAAAGATAGAGATGTGGACTTAAGACTAACACTTAATTCTATCATGCAAACATTTTGTTCTGTCCACGAAAATAGATTCTGGACGCACAGGTGACTGACATCGGTCCCTGCATGTCTGCCTATGACCGACGTTGGCTGATCCATGACCGATGCTGGCAGCCTCTAGTCCATTCCTGATCGTCGTCGGTGACTGTGTGACTGCTACAACTTCTGCACTCGCTCATTTGGTGAAGCTTTTAGCTCCACAACTCAACACTAAGAGCACCTGTGAGACAATTAGAAGAATCAATAGGAAAAAGAGCTTCACTAGTGTTAGAAGGAGGGCCATTTGATTGATTGTGATATTTATTGCATTAATTTTGAAGGATTCTTAACTCTAAGTGCAAAGATCCTTGATCTTTAAGTGGTTTCCCACCTATTTTTTGCTTCATAAGGCAAATATCTTAGTTCTCTATAAAGAAATGGTTAAATTCTAGTAAAGACAACTTTAGGTTTTAAGAATTCATAGTATTTGAGATTAGGATGGCTTATTTTCATTGAATATTGACAATTCTTTATGAATCTTGAGTTTACTTAAGTCACAGGTTGTATATAATGGTCATCTTTGCATAATTCAACACATCTTTGAGCTTGCTTAGTCAAAGATCAGTGTCATTTATCCCTTTATGAGTAAATATTTACAAAATAGGTTTAATGCACAAGTTTAATCCTTGTTTTTATTAAAGATTTACTTGACACATCATATTTCAAATAGGATTTTAAATCTTCAAGTAGAAATTATCCAAAGAAAGACTAAGGTGAGCAAAAATATTCAAGCTCCCAATCTACTTCACTAACTCAGGGTACTCATGTGTTCAAGGTATGGATTGGCTAGGTGGCTCTTCAATCAGTGTATTAGGTATAGTGCATGATCTTCCTCAAAATCTAGAAAGGCATTTACCTTTTTTCAACCCAAATAATGTTGTTACTGCTAAAGAACATATTAAGTCATTCAAAGCTGCTATAAGATTGTTGAATGTAATTCATGAAGATGTAACTTGAAAATTATTTCCATTTAATTTTAAAGATGATACCTATGAATGGCTTTTTTTACCTTCCAAAGGATTGCATTACTAGCTAGAATGATTTTAACAATATCTTCATTGATCAATTTGGCAAAATTGTTAGTCCATGCATTCTATATCAATAGTTCATCATCATTAGAAAGGATGTTAATAAAACCATCAAATCCTTTAATGCTAGGTTCAAAAAGATGTTTAACAAAAATGTATCCCCTTATAGACCTGAAGAGGCTTTAGCCTTAGATATTTATAAGGATGCTATAGATCCCTTGACCTCTATGTTCCTAAAAATATCTCTTTTAGTCATAAACACATTGACCTAAGGCTATTCTAAAGTTGTATTCATTAATGACCAAATGTATCCCCAAGGTCAAATGGTGTATTCTATGCCTAATGTTAATTCAAATTGACTCATCCAGAATGTCATCCCTAATATGCCTACTTTAACACCAATTGAGAACCATTTTTCCTTAAGTCATACATATCTTGGCCAAAAACTAGAATTTTTGAATAGCACTACAAGTGGATTTTATCCACAAACTCATGGAACTCCAATGCCCATAGCCAATAATAATGATATAATTCATGAGCCTAAGACAACAAATAATTCAAATGAATTGATATTAGAAATGATCGATAAATTGAAAACTAATTTTCTATAGTTGAAAAAACAAGTAGGAAATAAAAGAGAAAGTTATGACAAAAATTATGCTTCTCAAAAGTTTGATAGGCCTTTAGATGAGTTCTATAGTAGTAATAATGTATTGTCTGAAGACATACACATGAGTTTCAATGATATTGTTTTGGTTGATCATTGCTATATTTCTAAAACCCCTAAAATTGTGCCTAATCAGGACTTTGCTACAGGGACATCTGTATTTGTAGGAGCATCTCAAGTTTTCATACAGGCCATTGATTTTTCATTTGGAGATGGAGATGAAGATAAAGATGAGCCAATTAAATAAATTGCATCTGAGACAACTTATATTCTTGAAGATGTAAAAGAAATTGTAATTGAATATCAACAAGGTGTTATCATTGATACACCTATAGATGAAGAAGAAGATTTGTTATAGTGAATATGGATCAAATACAAGATGATCTTTCTTCAAAAGGTAGCTAAGCAGGCAACCCATGTAGGTTTATTTCTAAAATAGAGAATACCCCTAAAGAGGATGATAATTGGCAACAGTCATACTATGATTTTATAAATGGGATCAAAGAACTAGAGATAGTAGATAATAGAATACGAAAACACATATATGTTTCATCTAAGAATTTCACCAATGATCTAGAGCTCCCAAAAGATGATATTATTTGGGAGGAATCAAACCAAGACAAGTTGAAGCTTGATTGGATAGAAGAGTTGCCTTTCTTCACCAAAGATGAAGATGAGGCATGTGAATCAAATCAAGAATTGTCATATGACTTCATTAAGAGGCCTAAAATATGGGACCTTCATGTTTCTCATGATGAGATTTCAGATGGACATCATTTAGTTGATGAGGATGAAGATTTATTTTGGGATGAATTGGAAGATTTTTGTATAAATATTGGTAGTCCACTTCCAACTCATAAATAACCTAATGAAGATATCAGTCTGAAGATGCACACTGAGTGATCATTATTAAGTGAAGATGATATAAGCTAATACCTATCTATGTATGAAGGAGAACTGACACTCCTACTACAAAGTAGAATTTAGAAAGAAGATAATTAGATCTTAGAGTTATATCTTCGATCCATGCATCTGAGGAGGTTGATAGGAGATCAAGTCACACCATCTAGAAGACACAATCATACAAATTCCCCTATATATAATAAGATGACATTAAAAAACACTCAAGTTTCAAGGTGTTGTAGTAGATTAAATAATTTTCCATTTGATCATGGTGGTAAGTATTTTGTGAAGTTAGTATAGGGCTTAGATTAGTTTCTTTCCTGCTCCTTTTTTTTTCATTTTTTTCCTTCTTGTCCCTTGTTTGTACATAAGCATGTATATATTTGTTTACTTCTTTTTTTTCTTCCTACTTTTTTGGTTTTTATTGTGTGTTTGCTTTTGTTTCTTTGTTCCTTGCTCTTAATAAGTACTTTTGGGACAGACCTAGCTCAAAGTTCTTCAAATTTACTCAAAATTCCAAAAGATTCAAGAATGAAGGTATGGACCTCACACTCATGTTGACCATAGTTTGAAGCACAAGCTTGATGTCACAATTTAGGGAAACTGGTAAAGAATAATGAATAAGCTAAATATTCCATAGGAACTTGTACATTATCTTGACCTAAACTTAGTTTTAAGAAGAATTGCATGTGTGGAATGAAAGATTGACCTATTGAGACACAACCATGCTTGAACTTAACAAACATCCTTCCTTGCGACAAAGGTCATAGCCAAAGGCAATAGTCCAAAAATCAAACACTTGACCAAATCCCTAAACCTGACTAACCTAGTTTCCAACCTTTGCTAAAAGCCCCAAAAAATGATCTAAAAAATACAAAAACAAGAGCTTATTGTAAAATCAAAATCTTCCCAAGCAAAGGTTATTTTGGTAATCTCCACCAGGGTTATGGATGCCTGGCTGGTAGTGGAGCAAGGCCATGACTAGAATCAAAGGCATCTCTATTAGGACTATGGATTCCTAGCTATAAGTAGAGCAATGCCCAAGCCTTCCCTAAGTTAAAAGCATGATTCTTAATGAATATCTAAACATACTCCCAATCAGATGTTAATGATTAAAGGCATGAAACTTGGAAGTTGCTTCCTGAATGCCATGGTAAATAGTAAGTGGAATCTAAACACACACACACACGCACAACATGGATATATTTTAAATACTTAATCCTAATTATGCATACACAAATCTTGTTTCAACTATGAACTAGTCTCAATATTGGTTTTAAACAAGTGGAATAGATGGCTTATTTATCTATCCAAAATAGAGTCTATAGGTTCTAACACATTGCTAGGTTTTCCCTATGATTCACTATTTGTTGGGGCCAACATACCCCCATTTTCTTGAAAATTAGGACCCTTGAGATGCTTTGAACCTTAACACTAAAATTTTGCATGTTTGAATGTTATTAGAATCTGAATATCATCCTCTTTGATAAAATGACGTATTCTCTTTTCAATATTGAACTTTAATTTGGCTAATCTTACTAATGATTTGCCTTATGAATGAAAAGTGCAGGTTTCATGAAGATAACATTGATAAATGTTGATCAAAAGCTTCACAGTGTGGTCCAACCTAGGGTTTTACTAGCTTTTGTTCTGTGGGGAGTAGATCTTGACCCTCCATCTATAAAAACCTAAGCCTAAAACCCTTGTTTCAAATTAAAATCTTGGAAGGAACAATTTAGCTAGAACACTTGGTCCTACTGTAGACATAATCCTACTTTTATATTAAGGCTTGGTTTTGTTTCTTAAACATGACAAAACCTTAACATATAAATATGCTTAGTCCTCATGTGCTTTTTCCCCTTTTTATTGCCTATTTTCCCTAACCATGTCTAAAGATGGTTTTGCAAAGTTATTTTTTATATTTTCTAACTTGGTCCCTTTTGGTTTATGCCTTAGCCTATGGTTTTAATCCTAAGGCCCCATCATATTTATTAATATGAATGAGACCTTAGCCTTAGCATCTTAGCCTAAATTATTTATATCCTATGGGTCCTAACTTAACGTCCTTGTTTCTTTACAGATCTATTGATCCTCATTTCATTACAGGATATGATCTAATAGAGTGAATAAAACCCAAGTTTTGGCCTAAAGAGCATGAATATTGAGAGATCCAATGGTCCTTACTTTCTTTATTTATCTGATCTAACAAAGTGAAGAGTTCTGACAAAAGTGAACACTTAACTTTGGGACCAATCATGTGCAATTATTCAGATCATGATCCGACGATCCTCGCTACTTCTCGAATTTTAATCCAATGGAGTGAACATGATATTGAAAAGTCAAAAGGCCATGGATAGGTTATAGAGACCCTATGGGGTGTCAAGAGTGTCTGGAATAAGTATTGAAGTGTTTGGTTTTTATCTGGTCCTTTATTGTGTTCATCTAGACATTCTGGTCAAGTGGCAAAAAATTTAAGTAGGGAACATTTTTGTTATGTTTGAGCTCATACGACATAGTGCGTTAAAAGATACAAGTATGCAAAGTTATCTCCCAATCATTTTTATAATATTTTGCTGACAATTATATGAACATCATGTAAAATCATGAAAAAGAGCTCATTTTAACATTTTATAGGTGCATTTGGAAAGCTCTCGAGACCAACAAGTTTAGTGGGTTTGTTCCTTTTGGTATTAAGTCCATTCCCTATAGATTTGGTGATTTGAGGAGTTCTATGCTTTAAAATAAATAAATTATAAAGTTGGTAAAAAATAGATGACGATTGCATGGACATCTGATTTAAGCCCATGTAAAAATCCATATGAGCTTAAATTTGATGGTCTTTGGGATGTTAATGACGATCACACCAATGTCAAATGAATGTCACGTGGGCATCAAATTTAAACCTAGGTAAAAAATACATGCACTTAAATTTGACAGTATTCAAAACATCAAATACGGTCGTGTAAACATCAAATAGAAGTGAAAAAAAGCCTAGTAGGCATTTTCAAGAGGCTATATCTCACATGCACTACATCTTCAAGATAAATGGTCAAAAGAGTTTGTTAACCCTCATACAAGGAACATTTTCACTAAATTTGATCTCATGTGACATAATGCATCAAAAGTTATGAATGTGCAAAATTGGCCTTCAAAGCATTTTGACTGGTTTTTTTGGGTCCAAACAAAGCCTAGTGGTCATATTAAATATGTCATATCTATCATACGCTATAGTTTAAAGATATATGATTAAATGGGTTTGTTAAGCCTCATGTAAGGAACATGTTTTACAAGCTTGAGATCATACAACATAGTGCATCAAAATTTATGAACATGCAAATCTAACCTTCAAAGCATTTTGGATGATTTTTTGGGTCCAAACAAAGCCTAATGGGCATAATGAATAGATCATATCTCACATTAATTGCATCTTCAGGATAAATAGTCAAATGGGTTTGTTAATCCTCATATAAGGAACATTTTTGTTAAATTTGAGCTCATATAACATAATGCATCAAAATTTATGGACATGGAAAGTTTCCCTCCAATGCATTTTCTACTAGTTTTTCCAAACTTAGTTTTTTAGGGTGCAAATATATATGAGTAGGCATATTGGCAAGGCCATATATTGTAAGTGCTATAAATTCAGGATAAACGGTCAAATGGATTATTTCAAATTTATGTCAAAATCATATGCACCAAATTTTAGCTCACCTACTGCTACACATCAAAAGATATGAAGACTTAAAGTTGGTCTCTTAGCCATATTTCATTGTTTTTCCATAATCATTTTTTAGGGAGTGCAAATAGAAGCAAGGGACTTCACCAACACAGTGACCACCAGCTAGTTAATAATATTCTATTTTTTAGAATTTTGTGACATTTTGAAATATAATATTTCATCAAAAAGGCATATGTGATTTTGTTAGCATTTTTTTTCTATATGTCAGTCCATTTTAGAAAAATAAATGTATGTTGGAACTTGGTAAAAAGGACAACTGTCCTTATCTCTGGGGTATTTTGTATCTTATGACTGATTGGTAAACTACATGGTTCTTCTATAAAAGGTAGTATTTTTTAATTTTTTAAAGGGAGGGGCTTTGAGAAATTATATACAAGAAAGCATTTTAATACAACTAAGGAATTATGAAAGGATTGTTTGAATAATGTGTTAAAAGCTAATGCTATCTCTCAATTGCATGTTAATGTCTTAGATTTGAATGGTTCCTTACATTTTGATCTACATTTTATTTCATAAGGTTGTTAATTTGTGCTATGCTAGATTAGCTAAAAGATCGTAGGTATACTTCATTTCATTTGCTTTGGATTTATGTGTGCTCATGTTATTCATGTTACAATAGTAAACTCTTTAAAGTAAATCTAGTTCTTACTTGTGATTTCTATATTTCCTTTGATGCTTACTTGGTTTATGATGGAATTTGGGTTCATACTATTTTACATCATAAATTGGTTCAAATATGCTCAAACAAATTAAAACCTTGTCATGATATTTGAGATGAAAGCCTGCAATCACATTTTATTTTCTACCTTGCTCTCCTTTTTTCAATTTTCTTTATCAAAG
Organism: Torreya grandis; assembly: GCA_037957365.1. Lineage (NCBI taxonomy): Eukaryota > Viridiplantae > Streptophyta > Pinopsida > Cupressales > Taxaceae > Torreya > Torreya grandis. Next base: position 429,475 of record JARHVA010002605.1, read on the forward strand.
ATAAATTTAGTTTAATATCATTGTTAATATCTACTTAGGTTAATTTATGGATCATAAACATCAAAGAGTTTTAAATATATAGGACCCTGATGGCTCCTAACTACCAAATTAAACAAATATGTTGGGGATCAACCAATAAACTTGATTACTTTTATGTAAGCAAAACACGAAATTAAACCAGAATTGAAAACAACTAGAATCAAAAATAGCAAAGAATAAGAGATACAAGAAACCACCCTAAAAACTTGTATCAAACTCTTCCAGAAGGAAATACAATAAAGAAGCTACACACTTTCTTCTCACACCTCTCAAATGTACAGATCTCTTTCCCTCAAGAGTTTACAATCAATTCCAACAACCTGGATTGATACACATATATACAATATGTCTTGTACTGTTCTCTTACACTTCTACACAAGTATACAAGCTATGAAGATCTATCCCATTATATAGAATTAGGGATCATGAACAATGCAATATCAACCATTAGATACACCTCCTAATCAAAGGCTCAAAATAGTCCTGCTAAAGATAGAGACACGGACTTACAACTAACAGCTAAACTAATCATGCAAACATTCTATTCTGTCCACAAAATTAGATTCTGGATGCACAGGTGACCGATGTCGGTCCCTGCCTGTCTGCCTGTGACAAGTTAGAAATCACAGAAGATCCCAAACTCAATCTTATAGATCCAAGAGCCTTTCTATCAAGAACTTCCCATTCTTCATCTTCCATATTTGTGGGCTTTCTATCAACCCCACCCAACAGTAAGTATAGATATTTTTGATATAGATAATCCTCTATCTACATTCTCCATAATTGGTAATTCTTGCCATTAAACTTCTCCATTCTCAGTTTGCTTTCTTCTACCATTGCTTCTCCCACTCAAATAGAAACCCCTGTGAGTGACCTGTAATCAACACACACTAAATACATCTGAACCACCTGTTAGTGAACCTGAGCTCTAATACCACTTGTTGGGGATCAACCACCAAACTTGATTACTTTTATGTAAGCAAAACACAGAATTAAACCAGAATTGAAAACAACTAGAATCAGAAATAGCAAAGAATAAGAGATACAAGAAACCACCTTGAAAACTTGTATTAAACTCTTCCAGAAGGAAATACAATGAAAAAGCTACACACTTTCTTCTCACACCTCTCAGATGTATAGATCTCTTTCCCTCAAGAGTTTACAATCAATTCCAACAACCTGGATTGATACACACATATATAATACGTCTTGTACTATTCTCTTACACTTCTACACAAGTATACAAGCTATGAAGATCTATCCCATTATATAGAATTAGTGATCATGAGCAATGAAATATCAACCATTAGATACACCTCCTAATCAAAGGCTCAAAACAGTCCTGCTAAAGATAGAGATGCGGACTTACAACTAACAGTTAAACTAATCATGCAAACATTCTGTTCTATCCATGAAAATAGATTCTAGATGCACAGGTGATCGACGTCGGTCCTTGCCTGTCTGCCTGTGACCAACGTCGGCCGATACATGACTGATGCCGGTAGCTACTGGTCGACTCTTTGCCATCATCGGCGACTGTGTAAATCTAGCAACTTTAGCATCCACTCATCTGGTGAAGTTTTTAGCTCCACACCTTAACAAAATATTGTGGACAACTCTCACACTCTACTTCTATTCTACCACAGACATCCCAAATTATCACAAACTACAACTCATGCCCTAGATCCTTAGGATCCTAAAATGCGAAGTGTTCATCAACACTAAGATCACCTGTGAGGTAGTTAGAAGCATAAAAAAAAACCCAATTGACTCCATTGAGGATGTTGTAATGTGCTTTCTGGTAGAGTGTATTACAAAGAGGTTTTGGTAGACAATGAAGTAGGCTAAGAAGGTAATAAAAGGAGTAATTGACATTGTGTATCACATGATACAATAAAATGAGAACTTTAATTGGCCTGAGTTTCTTGTATTTGAGCTTACCATTAATATCAAGAAGGTACTTTCACGTAGATCATAAAATTTCTAATATCAGTTTCTAGTTTTGTTGTTATGCTTCACCCAATAGAAGTCCCTGCTAGGCCAAGTTAGTGTTACTATAGACTTTTGACTTAATACTTCCCTCACAAACATCACTTAGACTAAAACAAGGAAATATTATGAGCAACTAGGGTAGTTTAACATAGTGGCTTGAGGCTCTAGCTTTGATTAGGTCATACCCTCAAATTCCATAGGATGTCATGCAACATTTGGGGTAGCATGCATCGGTAACCAGGTTATACAATGGTATTCAAATCAAGGTGCAAGAGTTGTCCATGCCAACTACTAATCCAAAGCCATTTTTCATCACAATGGTTGAAGCACAAGCTGAAGTATGAAGGTAGAGAGCCCTAGTCAAAAAACAAGGCTGGTAAGATCAAGAATAACCACATCCAACTATGTAACCATAGGCCCTACCCTAATTGTCTGTAGCTCCCCCATAATAAGAAAAATGCAGATAGAAGGGACTTACATAGATAGCCCCACCACCACCAATTAGAAAGAGATAAAGGAAAATCAAGTCTTGGTTGGATAACCCATATGTGCCAGGGACAGCTTGGGAGTATGATCTTGCAATGTTATGGGTTGATGAATAGAAAGTTCTTCAATGCATGATCAAAGACATCAGTCAAAAGGTCTACGATAAGGAGGAGGAGAAGGAATTCTTTTTATAGAAAGCAGTGTGCACTTGCCAAGTGTAGAATTAGGTAAGTAGTGACCATTTGCTCAACATTATACAACCCCTCCCACTATTATTGTGGATACTTTAGGTCAAGAAGAAGTTTAATATGAACTTGTAGTAGTAATTTTCAAAAAAGATCTAGAATCTGGTTCATCATCTACATAGTTTGTCGATATACTAAAGAGAACCCAGTATGACCATTGATGCTCAAAAATGTATTAATCATTTAGAGAGTCCTTCAACCACCATACTTAAATGTTTGGTATCTTTCAAAGAGATAGCCATAACAAGTAGTGCCCATCAAGTAAAGTCTAGTAGCATGATGAGACACAAGGATACATTTGTCCTTATGACTGAGTCAAGAAAGTTTTTCATGCATAGAGGTGTCATGGTTATCAAATCAAAATATTCAGAGCACTCATAATATAAAATAGAAATAGATGATGTATATGTAATGGATGGATCCATAGATACCACTATCTGAATGAGATCCACTACACTTGCTTCTACTTCCATTGAGATGTCTTTGGATGTTTTATAGATGCCATTATCCAAGGAAATTCAAGGAGTAGATGCATTCCCAAAATCCATTATGTGAAAGGCTTCTGACTTGGAACATATGGTTTTTAAATTGTGCAAGGAGAAAGTAGAAGCATAATATCAAATTGTTGAGGCTAGGAAGCTCATCAATGCCTCTTATCCTACTCTGGTTACGTAAGTCTTTGGTAATCAAGTAATGTTTGAGGATAAACAACTCACTGCATTACTAACTTAGCTAACAAAATATTAGGTGAGTGCATATAAATTTTACACCTAAGGGTAGGATATCTATGTTAATCTGGAAGGCATTTGTGAACTTCTAGAGGAATATGTATAGGTCTTGGATAAAACGGTGCATCAAGCTAAGCAAATTATGAAAGGAATGCTTGATTGGAGGCATCATGTTGATAAATCCTTGGATCATGCTAAACCAAAGTTTGCAATGGTAGATAAAGATAAAGTTGTAGTGAATGATTACATGGATACTAGGGAAACACTGAATGATGTATTTCAATAGTTTTTAGAATCCAGGGATACTATGATGAAGAAGCTCCAGGTCTGGCAAAATGAAACCATATGCAACACATTTGTAGTAATTCAAACCCAAAGGACTATAGATAGGTTAGATGATATTATGTCATATATCTATATTAAGCTATCAAATGCCAGAGACTTCTTTATAATCACAAAAGAAGTAGATGTGCACAATTTGATGGTCATTTAGATTCCACTACGTTATTTTCTTACCATGGTGTGGGAAGTAATTGATAATTGGAAAGTGATCAAGCATGAAATCTTGTATGTTAAATCGACTATTACACAAATCATAGATGAACCTAAGTTCATTCCACCACAAAAGCTCCAAGCAATTTTAGAGAAGAAAAAGCTAGATATAAAGGCACAGTCTGGGCAGCCACATCCTACATAGCAGGTAAATGTGTAGTTTAAGTTTTTCATTTTAAGAACTATAAAGGGAGATAATCAAGTATGGAAAACTAGAAAACCTAGAGTGATTACTGCCACTTTTGTGAAAGGATAATCTTTTCTAGCTTTAGCCAAGATCAGAGTTTAGATTTTATCTCAAGATGAAACAATAGTTTAAGTCTATGAAAGTGTTGGATGTAGAGTAGGGACATGTGCATAAGGTATCATTTTATCATCTATATGATCTTTTGGATGTCTTTGGCCTTGTTAGGCAAGTGATAGATATAATAATGCCATGTCTCTTTTCTATTTGTAAGTTAAAAAGCTGTAATGAGAAGAGATAAAGCCATTTAAAAAGCTATATATAGTGCTATGATGTAATATAATATTGCTTTGATGTTATTTTTTCCTAATATTATTTTACCTATGCATGGTACGCAGTGTTTACTCTATTTTATTTTAACTTATTCTATCTTGTATTATGTTGTTTATGATTCAGAATTCTTAACACCATGTTAGTTTATCTTTATATTTGTTGCAGTTTATAAAATTGAATATTGTGTAAATTCACTCATGTTATTATGATTATTTTTGGCTTCCTTTTGTGCAAGCTATACCTATAATTTCCATGTTCTAGAGAATTTCCATAAAAATATGCTGGCATTCCTTCAACATGAACATGATTAGAATTTTATTTCAAGGTATCTCCGAGGAGATACCTTGAAGGGGTTTGTAGTACCTTCAAGTGTACCATAATGCATGTTTGTAAGGTATTAGATATCTTATCGGAGAGATTTTCAAACATGTGTTTGTATCACTTTAAATGGGTATCCTAGTAGATGCCTTAAAAATACACATGATTATAATTCTTTCAAGATAACAAGACCTTGTAATACCTTCAATGTTTCCTCTATGTATAAAGATGTCTTTTAGGAGATACCTTCAAGTTAGCCATGAAGGTATTATAATGCTCTTTAATGTAAATTATTATTTAATATATATATTTTTATACAATTGGTTAAAAACTAGGTTAAAGGGCCCTATTCCATTTATAGAAGAAACCTAGAAGATAGACATGACAAAGCTAAAGGACAAAAAAGGAGAAAAAGATGAACCCAATAGCTAAAGCCCCATACCACCAAACTTACGTAAAGTATCAGGTAAAAAACCTAAGACCAAATAAAAAGAGATAAAATAAGCCCAACTATTCCAAATAAGAATAAAAGGCCAAATTCCTTGTTATAGTACTATCACCTTTGTTGTTCCTTCCTCTGGTATGACTTCTCATGAACCGATCCTTATATTCTTCCTATCTTTTGCATTTTAGGCTGGTAGACTAGATCTCCACTTTTTTCTCCCCAAGATCCCTATTGACATCCTCCTTTCTACTACTCTGAGTTGATTTTTTTCCTTAGGGAGTGCATTTTGAATGATCCTTGCATAATTTAGAGGCTACTAACACATGACCCAAGAGCCCTTGTAACTTTTTAAACTCATCCACGATTTTGTTGCATAAAATTTTCTGGATGGAAATCTTCATGTGCAACTTTTGAAGGGAATTTTCTATATCTACCTTGACATTAGAATCAGGAACCCATCTACCTCTGGTAACTAACAAAGGGACATAGGTAGGACTCCCCATGTCTGATCTAAGCTCCTCTTGCATTGGTTATTCAGAATCCTTTACATTCTATTCTTCCAGTTCATGATAAAAGCTAACTCTATGGAAAATTTCCCCCCACCTTTAGTTTCTTCCTTCTCATTGGGGATATCAATCACCTCAATGATGATTTTGGACCACTTCAATTCCCCTCTCTTAATCAATAGCAAAATTAGACCTTGGTGAATTAAGTCTACTAAAAGTTTCTTCTTGAAGTTTAATACCAAAGTTTCCAAAGATTGTAAAAGAAAAAATGGAATGCTAATGGTGTGGCCTTTGAGATGATTGGGTAATAATAAGTGAGAAAAAAATCACATTATGTTTTCTTTCTAAGGTAATATACCTCATTATCTGAAGGCATAATTCAAGCCATTTCCTCAGTAGTTCTGACCTCATGAAACCTTTTTGGGAAGAATATTTGGGTTTTTTATTTTCCTTATTGAAGAAAATGGTGAGAAGCTCCTCCTTTCTCTTCTTTTCCTTGAATTATTTGACACCAGAATAATGCATCTTGGTAGTCTCTTCAATGAACTCCTCAATGATCAAGTTTCTCAAGCCATGCATATAGACTTTATGATCTTCCTAGTCATGAGTGAAGTCCTTGGAAAGTCCTATGTCATGCCCAATGAGCTATTACATGAAGGGAGCTAATCTACCTTTGACCATTTTGTTCCAAAATTATTCATTTTACTAGACATTGGAGCATAAAATTGGTTTTAACTGATCTCAGTCCCCATCCATATTGTGAATTTGTAGACTTCTACAATCTTTGCTATTCAAGTTTATAGAAATGGAAATGGACAGGGTATGGAACTAAGAGCCAAATAAAATAATGTGATGTGAGCTCAGAGAGTCCCAGATGTGCAAGGCCTTAGGAATAATTATATTTCATGTGTTAATATCTAACCTCTTGATCCAAATTTGTGTCATCATTAAAATAACCATCATGACAATGAAGGGTGTGTCCTTTTTTTGATTCAATAATCAAGATAACATCATCAGGAAAATTCTTCTTGTGACAACTAATAAAATTACTTCTTTGGAAACCAAGATTGGCACATACAGGGATTCAACATTGGTGAATGTGTTAATTAAATAGTTAAGTTTAAGATTGGTGAACATGTTGATTAAGATAGTTGAGTTCAAGTTGATTCATATTTCTAGATGTGTACTAGTGCTTTCATTGGTGTAGTTTTTTATGTGTATGCAATAGCTACCTCAAATAATTCACAAGTGTGAGGTAGGTTTTTGAAATTATTAGTCAATACTTTAGGTGTTCAAAAAAATTTGTTTGGAGTTTTTGCATTGAATATTTTGTGCGAACCAATGTTTCGAATGACTTGTGTGAACAATAGTGGATTTCCCCTTCAAGGTATCTCCTAGGAGATACATTTAATATTTGAGAACTACATCTCCAAGATTAAATACTAGATTTGATGACTTCTTATCACATCATCAATTATCTACTTATTATCAAATGAGCTTCACATCACTTTCCTATTCCCTCACCTCCTATAGTTTTATCAATTTAGCAAGCCAAACCTCCTAGGTGATACATTTCAAATAAGGTTAAGAGTGGATTTCTCCTAGTGTAATTTTCCTTTACATGGAAAAGGCACTACTTGGTTATATTTTAAATCCCCTTATAATACCTTCAAGGTATCTATTAGGAGATATCTATCAAACATGCATAAGAGTGTATTTTCAATTTTAAGGTATCTCCTAGGAAAGACCTTTCAAATAGGTCCAAGAGTGAATTTCTCCTTCAAGGAACAAGTGGAATTTTACTTTACACAAAAGGCACTACTGGGTGATATTTTGAAGTCCTTTATAATACCTTCAAGGTATCTCTTATGAGATACCTTTCAAACATGTACAAGAGTGTATTTCCCTTTCAAGGTATATATGTCATAGGAGATAAATTTCAAATGGGGATAAGAGTGGATTTTTGCTTCATGAAAGGAGTACAATTTTCCTTTACACAGAAGGCACTACTGGATGCCTTGGATGAAGTAGTCCAGGATATGAATATTCACTATGAGAAGATATAGATATATCCATGTCTCCTTACATACATTGATTTTTTGCCTCATGCTTGAATAAGAAATGTTTTGGGGCCTCATGTGAAATTGTTGTGTTGCACCTTCAATGTGTTTTGGTGACTGAGATTAGGAATTGCTCAATGAGCCAAATGAAAGACACATGGTTATCTCAGGGGAATCCTAAGACTATTTTTAGGGATAGAAAGAGTTTTGCACCCTTACCTATGTCAATAAGGATGGTGCAAAAGTGGAAAGTTGGGTGAGAGTTCGAGCTAACATTTATGTTGGACATGTGGTGGGTCCTCAGGGTTTTATTAGTTCTAGGCCCTTTTTGGAGATTGCCCCATTTATATTTTGGTGGTCAAGGTGAAAATAGTAACTAATGGCCTAAATTATTGGATTTGAAAGGAGAAGTGATGACATGTGGTAGATATTCAAGGCTTTTCAAGCTCTAGGCCCTTTTTAAAAATTGCCCCACTTACCTTTGGGTGGGCAAGGTGGAAAAGGTCCTTGAAAGCCTGAAAAGCATCATAATGAATTTTTTTGATTATATGAATCCACATGTTACAAGGAATATTTCTTGGCATAAAAGAAGCATTTTCACCTTATCTCTCTTTTGTCAAAAATAATCTCAAAGGACTTAAAGAGGGTAGTTGGTAATAAGTCGTTAAGCTTCAAAGCATTAATGACAACCCTAATTTCAAAATGCAAAGGATTATAACTAAGGCAATTGACTTCATTCACATTTACCTTTTGAATTTAGAGCTTATAATTATGTATTCAAGCCATTTGTGTGCCCTAGCTACTTGTAGCATGAAAAAGTGATTACGGTGAATTCTTCAAAGGTCTTCAATTTTAATTATGTGTAACCCTTCAAATTATTAGTAAGTGATTTTATATATCTTTGTATTGTGCTATTTGAGGAGGTTTGAAAGTGTTTCAAGGGTTATCATAGTGATAAATTAATTTGAGTTCAAGGTATTATATTAAAATATCTAAATAATAATGGCAACTACTTTAGCATCTATCAATAGCAACATTATTTATGTTTTAGATGAAACCAAAGATACAGATGTTCAAGGGTTAGACTTTATATCCCTATTGAATGTCTTGTAGTAGCCAAAACCTCTCCCAATAGTATCCAACCTTGGAATGAGTTATATCTTCCCTAAAAAAACATTCTCATTGGTTACCCCATATCCAAAGTTAGTGATTGCATGTGCCTAGATATACCAAATAGACACTAGGATTGTCATCGATGAAATCCTATCAATTATATACTCTTTCACTTATTTGGCCCTTAGCACCACTCTTGAGATTCCTCCCTATCCTAAAAGTATCACACTCTCTCTAGAAGAATGTCAAGATTATGCATACATGAATGACACAATAATATGGGACATTGTTAACTCCTACTGGCTAGTCAAGAAAAGGCAAACACTCTTAATAATGTCTAAGAGTCTAAAACTAGTAGAATTCAAGAAATTGCCCTAGTATGTGATTTCCATGGTAGAAAGACTTTATGGGATGCCCACTATATATAAATTTGAACCTTGGATATCCATAATCTTACTCTATGTGTTGGAACAACAAAAGAAGCTGTATTGGGCTACCATTCTAAGTGATAATCTGCACAGGTAGATGATGCAACTCTAGGTTACAATCCACTCAAAAAAGGAATTCATAGGTAAATTTTACATTTCCTCCTACCTAATGTATAACTTGGTGCATAATAGGACATTCTAAGGGCTCACCAAGAATCCCAGTAGGATGAGAATGTATGGGGTTTATCTTGAAATAACTTTTGATGGCTTCAAGAAGAATTTATGTAGAGTTTATAATTATTTATTTAATATTATAATGAGTGTCTTATATCCTCTAAGAATACTCAATAGGATGTCCAAGGGGGCTAGAGTCACAATTGATAAATATGGAACCTTGTATATTCAATTTAGATCATTTACTTATATTAGGGTATGTGGTTACTTAGGGTCTCCATAAAAACTATCAAGATACCTAGATGATAGAATAGCAGTGGAGTTAAGCAGGTAGATAGTGCCCCAACATGAGATGATAGTGGTGAAGAAGTTAAATAACCCTTACAAGTTTTTAGTTGAAATTAGACATTATTCATGTCCTTCTATTACTAAATCTAAGGGACTAGTGTAGACATTAGAAATCTACACACTAAGATTTTGAATGTCACAATTCCCTTGGACCACTATGGGACCCTCTCTAGACCAATCTAACCCTCTAACCCCTAATTGATCTCATCCACAATCAGTTTAACTTAACTAGTTCAACCTTACCTTTTTGACCTTTTTGCCCTTTAGAACTCTACTATAGATGCTCAGGTTGATCATTGACAGTCACCCTAACCATCGATGGTTAGGGTGCACATCCTTAACCAAAAGTATGAAAACCATCCTCTTTGATTTTCTAATTATAACTTGTCTAAATCATGTTGTGATCCTTTACATGGACAATTTATAATTAGACAGCGTAGTTGAAACTTCACTTCCACCTCTTGCTTATGCCTCTAAGAAGAGATGATCTTGAAGGTGAGAGGCATCTATAATTATTATCAAGAGCTTGTTTATTTTGTAGGTCAATCACCATCAACAATCTAACAACCTAGCAATCATATCAAAGAGTCAATTTGTCACTGCCTCTCCACTAGGCCTTTAGGTACCATTACTCTGTAAGAATTGAGATAGATTCCATCAATAGATCAACTACATCAACCATCCACCCAATCGACTTCTGCTAAGACAAGTACTTGTTTCTTAATATTCATCTATTTTATTTCCATTTTACAATCAGCTCAGACCCTACCCATCTCTTAGAATCCATCTTTTGGGTTTCATCAATTAGACAAATTTCCAACCTAGATCCTTACATAATAACCATTAATGATTGAATCAATTTATGATGTTATATCCAATTGTTGATGCTCACCTTGAATACTGATAGTCACCTTAACCATCGATGGTCACCCCAACCACCGATGGTCACTATGGCATCAAAAACTAACAACCTAATTGCACCCACCTTCACCCAACCAAATCTAATTTTATATGTTCTTACCTATTCACAGACCCTTGTTTTATTTTTTGAAGTAGGCCCCAACCCTCTAGAGTTAGTATTAATTAGTTTATCACTAATTTAATCATTTATAGCATACTTCTTAGCAAGCATTATTGTATTCAATTTCAGTATCTTTTGATTCATTGATGCAAGTACTTTCCTATTTTTTTTATAAATTTAATTGTTTAAAACATGTGGATTGATAGCCCCTAAGGAAGCTCTCACTTCTGAGATATATCTACCACTAGGCAATCCACTCAACTATTTGTCTAACAAAAAAGTTTGCTTTAGTGATTTATTATCTTCAGGTCATCCTCTCAAGCCAAAGAGGAGCTCTTCAAAATCTTTTGATTCAATACATGCACAATCAATCAGGTTTTTCAACCATACTTGTACATAGTTTCTTCTTTTCCTCTTTTCCATAATAAACAAGAAATTCATTGAAACATTCTAGCATTCCCAGTGGGACCTTTGTGTCTTTTACTTGGGTTCTTGTTTGCATGCATTCTCTCTCTATTATTTGATCATAAATAGAATTGAAAGTTTATTTTGGGATTAAAATTAAGTGAATTCATTAATTACTTTAAATTTTAGTTCACATAGATTAATTTAAAGTCAAAGTAATCTATCATAGTTTCTCTCTTTATTGCACACACTAAACCAACCACTTTCATGAATTGAAAATCAAACAAACTTGAGACAATGCCTAACTAAGATTTCATCACCTAGAAGTAACCTTACCCTCTCTTGGTGATCCTAATTAGAGGTCATTACCAAGGGGAGGACCAAATCATCTCTCTGGTTGAGTATAATCTATAGATATCAATATATTTTGGCTAATCACCAAACACCCTTATCACTGCAATGTGTGAAGTGAGAGGGTAGGCCCCAATACTAAGCCACATATTGATTCTAATACATAGCTCTTTTGAGAACCTAAACACATCCTAAAACCAACCTTATATTTAATCCTCTTTATTAGTTGATCTACAAACTAGTTTCAATCACACAACCCTAATGAAGATGCTTATGGACAAGATGACCACCTTAGAGTCATCCATCTTGGGTGATCACAACATCCTATCATATGACCAAATTTTTTATGAGCCTATCCATCCTTACCTATCAATCCATATACTACCCAATGGGAACTTCCCAAGTTCTCTAAATTTCAAATTAAGGAGGATCCCCAACAACACCTTAGTGAATTTAGGCATGCTTTCTATCTCATCACTTATGATGATGCCCTTCTCCTCTACACCTTACCCATGTCCCTAGTCGATATAGCCTTAGATTTGTATAGTGCCTTACCCAAACATTCCATCTTCTCCTTCACCCAACTAGCTCAAACCTTCTTGGATTACTTTTCAATCAATATCTCCAAGAAAGTGTCTATCACCGACCTCTACTCTATTCAATAGTTTGAGGATGAATCCATTGCCAATTTTATGGCTCATTAGAGGAGCCTAATTAACCAACTATATTTTTCCTTGCCTCAACCTAAAATCATATAACTCTTTTATTGAGAATGTGCCAACCATATCTCCTTTACCCTACATGTCTAAATCTTCTAAACCTTCGATGAAGCTTTTACCATGGCACACAAGCTGGAGAACTGAACCATTGACAAAGGAAAGCTTAAGCTAAAAAATAAGAACTCAACCTATAAAACCAATAAGGCTTCTTCCTCTAAGTTAAGAAACTAGTCAAATACCAATACTAAGGACAAAAGAACCATGAATGTAGTTATCCTAAAAGCTTCCCCTCCACCTTTTTTCAACCAATCTAATTCCTCTAGTTCCTCAAAGCAAAACATGATGAACCAAACTTGAAACAACTAGAAACAATTCACTCCACTTGGAGAATCTTGTGCTTACATTTTAGAGAAGTTATTGAAAGCTAATATAATTCAACTTCCTCCTATCAATTCACCCCAACAATTTGACTTCTCTCATCTCACACCTAGTTGGTACAATGAGAATGATTTATGTGCCTTCCACCAAGTGATACGGCACAATGTCAGTAGGTGAAATAATTTTAAGAGCCTTATCTAATCCTTTATTAACAAGGGGAAGATTACATTAGACAAACCAAATGCACCATCAAACCAAGCCCTTGGTATATTTAAGAAACCCTTCCCAAATGATGCTCCTACCAAGAATGAGAGCAACAATGTTGAGTGCTCTCACGATACCCATATAGTTAACATGGTCCTTGATACACTCATTACAAAAGAGCCTATTGACCAACCCATTTATCTCTCACCCTCTCTACTTATTAAGGTATTAGAATTACCTTCCCTTCCTTTGAACACCCAAGATAAGGAAACACCATCATCTCCCTTCCACTTATTGAGGCAGTGGAGCCATTAGATATCCTTTTAACTAATACACTACAACAACCAACCATTGCCACCTCACCCTTGCCTTTATCTACCAAGAAAACCATTCCCCCTTCAAAAAATATTATCAATGAAAAAATACCTATGTCTACTCATCCCATAGAGGAGTCACACATCCAAGAATTACATCTTTTGATTGAAGAAGAGGATAAGGATACTTTCCCTATATATCCACCTAGGAGGTTATATTTTAGATTCACCATTTAATGAATCAAACCAACCTATAAACCCTTCTCTAGGCTAGTGTAGAAATTATAATTTATCTCCAAACCTATCATGGATTGAGCTACCTTCTATCAGTAATTAGGCCTCCCTTATATTACCTAGCTAGAACCTCCAAACCAACCTACCAATTCTATTAACCCACCTCTTACCATATCTACCCAAACAACCAAACCCTCTAATTGACAAACTAAATCCTCCACTAAATCAACCAACCTTCAACCACTTAATCCAACCCAAACCCCAATAGCCAAACCTTTTCCTATCATCCCAACTAGGCCTACCAAGAAACTTGATATCTTCCCTACTTTGAACCATAGTCATCCATCTAAGAAAGTGGACCTAACACCTTCAAGCCCACCAACCAAACACCAGATGAAAGCAACTAAAGAGGTGAAGCCAACAAAAACCAAAAGGCCCAAATTTTGCCTCCCTCAAATTTTCCCTCCATTTTGGGGCCTCATCCCTCTACCTTGAATAGGAAGATAGTTACCTCTACTAAATCCCCACTACCTCTCTTGATTACACCTTTGTAACTAATTTCTGACACACCTCTCTTTACCACACTAGTAGTACCTAGGCTACCTACCTTGAAATCTTCTATCTCCATCTCATCAACCTCCTTTCCTAAATTGAAGCCATCAATCAAGCATACCACATTACCCAAGGCACCTACTACCAAACCTAGCCCCAAACCAACTCCTACTTTAACCTTCAAATCAAAATTTGCTAAACCTTTACCATCTATGGTCAAATCCTATTTGACCATTCTCTATAGGTTATTACAAACCTCTTGTTTAACTATACCTACCATTAGACCCTTAAACCCTCTAGCTTCAAAACCCACTTGGTAAAATGATCACCAAATGTGTGCTTATCATTATACATTAAGACATGATGTAGAGAATTACAAAGCTATCCAAACCATCATCCATCAACTTTATGATGAGGATAATTTATTATCAGATGAACCTCTTATGAGCCCCACACTAATCCAACAACCCACCATACCTACCCAACACTCACCCACTCATACACTCTCACCTCAGAATGAACATGAATCTAACCAATCCTCTAGCTCATCCACTCCTATCCATACTATCAATATGGTCATGAGAACACAATAAAAGGATAAATGGAAGGTTAAGGTATCTATTACTTGGAAATACCCCTCCTCAAACTTCCAACTTAATTATGCCCAATTGTATTCATCTTAAACCAAACCCAAGGTGTCCATATTAGGTGCCTCCCAATATAACCCCTCAGAATCCATGTAAAGAGTTATCCTCAAACAAATTCATTAGACCCCGATGAAGATGAAATTTTATGAGTTAATCTCTAATTCCCACCATCACCACCAAGTATTAATAGAGGTTTTACAATCCATTGAGGTCCAACCTGAGGACCCCCAACCTCTAGTCACCTTTGTCAATGTTCTTCAAATTTCTAACCTTGTTACTTTCAAGTATTTGGAAATACCCTCCATCCATCTTGAGCTCATAGATCCTCCTCTCTTTATCACTACCTACATCAACCAAACTCACATCAAATGGGTCATGATTGATGGGGGAGATAACATAAACATCATCTCCTCTCATGCCGACAACCAACTAACTCAACATGTAAGATAATTTTATGTCTAAATCCTCATCCATCCTTTGTTCCCTCAATGATACCATGGCCACTACCTTGAGAACTATCATCCTTCATATCCGTGTAAGACCCCATGCATTCCTTAAACTATTATATGTTGTAGAAGGTGAATTCTAATACATCTTATTGGGATGACCCTAGATTCATTCCATGTGTTGTGTTTCCTTTACCTTCCACTACTGCATTAACTTTGAACATGAAGGCTAGGCCATCACCATCTAAGTCAACCCAAGTCCTTGTCAACATGTAACATGACCTACTACCCCAATGATGTCCTTATACCTCCATCCAACACACCCTCAACAACTAAAACCCAACCTTCAACCACTAAAGTGGATATCATACGTCCTTCCACCAATGAGGCATCAACTAGTTCCTTTATACCTTCACACCAAATTCCTGCCATAGACCCTCTAGAATCAATGTTCTATTGCCTTTCACTAGGGGAGTGTTACCTTCTTTCCCTAGACACTTTCCCTACTCCTCATGAATATGGGAAACTTACCAACCAGTCAAGATATGACCCCAATATTATAAGTATTATTCCATTTAAACCTTCCCATCATCAAACCCATTTTTTTTATGGGGGACTTGATAAATCCCTTAGTGCTCCTACCACCTCTCTACCACCTAGATCATTTACCATAGATTTCTCTTACCTCAATAAACCAAGTTTTGTCAAGACATACCTCCATCGATGTACTTGGAAAGGTTTCATTCTTGGATGATATGAGTATGACCCATATGATTTGGTCTCTATTGAGAACAAGAAACCACATGAGAAGCACTGACTTGGTTTCATCTTACCTAATAAGAAGAAATCTAAACAACCCACCATTGCCATTATTGAGGAGGATGTCCCCTCCTCATCGACCTCATCTCCACTTATGTGTGAGGATGATGACATCATCCCACCTAACTTTTTTTCATCAACATGATTAGAATTGGACCCCTGATTTATCAAAATGAGGGGCCAACCATAACCATCCCTTTGACCCACCTTGAAATGATAGGAAAAGACTCTCCTACCATTAACACTATTTAGTGTTAAGATGATGATTCTATTCTCACCTAACTTGGTGCTTTGGATTCTTTAATCAATAAATCCCTTTCTCCTAAGTCTTTGACCATGTTGAATGAATCCACCATGGATATTAACTTGGGTAATTTAGATAACCCTACATTGTCAAAATCAGCCAATCATTTAACATCAAGGAACTCTGAGACTTCCCCTCTTTCCTCCAAGACTGTAGAATAACATTCACATGGTCTTAGAGTGATATGTCTAAAATTGACACTATTATTTCTACCCATAACATAGTCAATCATCACAATACCAAACCTATCAAGAAAAAGCTCCACTATGTGCATCCCCACATAACCCTTATCATTAAAGAATAGCTTCAACATTTCTTATCTTTCAACTTCATCTAACCTATTGACCACCCTCAATAGGTCTTAAATGTCATACCTATCACCAAAGCCACATGGGGACTACACATTTGTGTGGAATTTTATGACCTCAGCCTTGCCTACCCCAAAAATGACTTTAGTTTACCATGTAATGACCAACTGATTGATCTTACAGCTAGACATGAGATGTTATCTCTCATGGATAGATTCTTGGGTTATAATCATATCTTAATCACCCCTAAAGATTAGCACAAAACTACCTTTACCACCCCTTGGGCAACCTTTTACTAGAGAGTCATACCTTTTAGATTAAAAAATGTTGGTGCAACCTACCAACATGCAATGACTTATATTTTTCATGACCTAATCCATAAAATTATAGAGGATTATGTGGATGACCTTCTTAAAAAACCAAAACTACAAAAAGATCATTTGGCCATTCTTAAAATTATCTTTGAATGCCTCATCTACTATCACATCTATCTTAACCCTAAGAAGTGCATTTTTGGGGTTGTGCCATGAAATCTCCTTGGTTTCATTATCTACCTTCTAGGAATCAAAGTTGACCCCACCAAAATCAAATAAATCCTAGACATGTTCCCTCCTACCAACCTTAAGCAACTCTGAAGCTTGTAGGGAAAACTTCAATCAATTCACCATTTTATCTTAGAGATTTTAAATTGATGCCAACCTCTCCACCACCTCTTGAATAAGGATGTATCTTTCAAGTGTAATAACTATTATTAAAATGAATTTGATTATCTCAAAGATTACCTTTTGTCACAACCTATCCTTACCCCTCCTAAAGATGACCAACCTTTCTACATATATATCTCTACCATTAACCATTTCTTAGGGGCAATGATAGCTCACCGAGATGAAAAACATAAAGAGTAAGTCATATACTATATTAATCACATGCTTGTAGAATATGAGACTCAGTACACTCATACTGAGAAACTCTACCTAACTTTTATCTTTGAGGTCACCAAGGTTTACCACTACCTTCTTAACCATAAAATCTATGTCATTACCAACACTGACATGCTCAAGTACATAAACTCCAAGCCATACCAAAACCAATGTATGGCCAAATGGCTCATGATACTAGAAGATTTTGAACTTGAGTTCCTTCAATAGAATTCCATTAATGGGCAAATCATTTCTGACCAATTAGTTGAGGCACCGTTAGTAAATAACCAACTTCTTCCCCTTGAGTTCCCCGATGAGTCCATCATGACACTCTCTCAAGTTGATTTCACCTATCAAGTCACCATGTTCTTCAATGGATAAAAATGTCAACATGGTGGGGGAGTAGGTATCATCCTTATCCTTTTTTATGGTGAACCTCTTCCTTTGTCCTTTAAGCCTAATTTTGAATGTACCAATAATATGGTTGAGTATGAAGCCCTAGTGATAGGCCTTTAAATTATATTAGCCCTATGAGTCAAAATAGTCAATATCTTTGGTGACTCCCAACTTGTATTCAATCAAGTTAACAACTCTTACTAGTGTAAAAATGATGTTTTGTAATAGTAAAAACAACTAGTTGACAACCTCTTAACATCATTTAAGCACTACCATATCCAGTCAACCTCATGATCCACCAATAATTTCATTGACACCATGACATCCCTTGTCTTATAGATCCAATCTATACCCATAGAATCTAAGTTGTCTGTCATTATCCATAGGCTTACCTAGCCTTCCTATGTCAAACTAGATTTTCCCACCATTCTCAATGTGGAGGAGACCCAACCTGACCTTTGGTATCAATAAAAATTTGACTAGATTAACCTTGGTATAGTTATTTTTGGCCTCTTTAGGAATGATCAGAGAGAATTTATTCAAAGTACCTCATGCTATACCATTATGGGAGGAATTATTTATAAACATAGCTTTGATGGCCTCCTCTTCTGTCGCCTATGTACTCATGAAGCCTCTCATGTAATCAAGGAAATGCATGATGGTATATGTGGGAGACACTTTATTGGATTCATTTTAGCTAAGTGCATCCTTCATCTTGGTTATTAATAGTCTACACTTATCTAATATTATTATGACTATGTAAAAAAGTGTGTTAAGTATCAATGACACACTAATTTACATCACACACCTAGCCATAGCCTTCGTGTCTCTACCAATTTGTATCCCTTTTCACAATGGGGTCTAGACCTTATTGGTGAAATTAACCTTATTCCTTGTAGTGACACCATTCGATTATCACCGCAATTGATTATTTTACCAAGTGGGTAGAGGTTATCCCTCTAGTCTTGACCAAGGCGCAAAAGAGTGTTGACTTTATCAACCATCATATCATCTATTATTTCCGTGTTTCTCATAAAATTATCATAAAAAATGGTAAATCATTTAAGAATAAGCAAGTATAGGGTCTATGTGATGCATTTAACATTAAGTTAAGTTTCTCCTTGCCCTATTTTCCTTAAGCCAATGGATAGGCAAAAGCCTCTAACAAAACTCTTAATAACATGCTAACTAAAATGGTTAGTATATCTGGTTGAGATTGACATCTTCACATCCATTTTTCCTTATGGGAATATTGTACCAACATTATAACCCCTATGGGTGCTACCCTATTTTATCTTATATTTGGAGTAGAGGCTATCTTGCATCTTGAAATCCAAATCCCCTCTCTTTGCATATCTTTGTAAGATCTTATTTTGGAGGATGATTATCATCAACACCATCTAGCCTAGCTTGAGCTCCTCGATGAGAATCATCTAGTATCCCTCACCTACCTCCATATCTACCAAGAGCATGTCAAACATGCCTATAAAAAGCACCTTAAGGTGCTAGAATTCAATATCAGAGACCTCATCTTGAAGGAAAACCAACATTTCACCAATATGGAGAAAATCAAGTGGGGCAAGTTTGCTTGGACCTTATATCATAACCCATAAATATGAATCATTATATTACCATTTGTATTCTCTTGAAGGCCACCTAGAACTTGAGCCCCTTAATGCTTCACATCTATGTCTATTCTTTTGTTAAAAAGGATCAAGTTCACCTTTTATCTAGCTTAAGCTCATCATTTGCTATCTACCTAAATTTCATCTCCCTATTTTAGGGGCAATCAATTTACACTAAATCATGTGATTAACTATCATTGACATATTATTATCTTCAATAATGGGTATCATGGATCTACCCATGGTATGGTTTACATGGTACTTTTCACACCTTCAAAATATGGATTCCCATGGTCATTATCACCTAAACCTATTTATAACTAATCAACCTTCTTTTTATTTTAATTTTGCATTCATATAAGTGAACCATTAAACCAACCTAAACAAGTCTATGCCAAGCAAAATCAGAGAAAAATAACAAAATTCCTATCATTACAATCATGAGTCATTCCTAGCATCCATAGACTATTCCCTTAAAGGAAAAGTATTGAAAACCTCTTTGAAATTACCAAAATGTAAGGTGGACTACTCCCTTGAAGGATAGCTATCAAAAACATTAAATAAAGCATATACACTTAGACCACTCCTTTGAAGGATGGCTGAGTAAGCATTTATCATAACCATAGCAATTTCTAGGAAGCTTCCCGCATTGATCAACTTCCCATATACAACAATTAGAAAAAGACCCTTTATCACAATCAAATAAAAAGCAAAATAATCTTGAAAGCCATAATTTACTCTCAAATAGAAAGATAAGGTAGACATGGCAATTGGCTTTTTCAAGTAAACTTCCTACATCGATCAGTCTACACATTTTGGCATAGGCTTGTTTATATTAGTCTTTCAAAAACCTACAATGAAAGCATGCTACTCTCATAAAAAGGTTCCATTTTCACCCATATCCCCTTTACAGTATATGTAATGGATTCTTAAGCTTACTTGACATTATGTGATTAAGACACCTTTTAACCAACCAATGAACATTATTGTGAAGCATTCAAAGGGCTAGTGTTCATTAATCCAATCCAACTTCGATTTTGTTTTAGTCCTTTTCAATGAAGAAGCACCGTGCTCTACTCATCTTATCATGACTAGTTGATATTTTCATTATGGAGTTCACCTCTTAATTAGATTATCTATTCTCCCATCTAGTGTTGTTAATTAAGCTATCTCATGCATTTTATCATAAACATTAACAAATAAAGAATCATAAGCATAAGCATAACCATCCCCATTACCATACCATACATGATAATCACATCCAAAAGCAATAAATCAATGTTAACAAGTCTAAACATAATGACATCCAAAATACTCATTAAAAATTAGCATGTCATAAGCATAATCATAAATCCAAACCATCTCATGCCTAAGCTAAGCATCCATAACATAGGTGTAATCCATGATCACATATAGGCATCACATCATAAGCATTAAGCATCAACATCAAACCATCAGCCATAAAACCAGGCACTCAAACATAATATATATATATATATATATATATATATATATATATATATATATATATATATATATATATATATATATATAAACTTGAAAGTCAAAAGATCAAATAAATGTGTATATATAAACAAATAGAGATCTCTCAAAAATGTATATCTCATTGCATCAGATCATAAGCCAAAATCAAAATGATATAAAAAAGTCATATGCATATCCATCTCTATATATGCCCTAAGGACACCATTGCCTCTTTGAGTTCTACTAGGTCCTAGTGCTTATCCACCTATTATGCCTACTTATCCACCACCTATCCCTACCTATCCTAGTATAAACACTACCCACTACCTTGGTGTCACTAAATTGGCTCCCCCTACTAAGCTAGCCCTATACTCACCCCATTAGAGCTCATTCAAACACTATGCCAAAACAATAACCTCATAGTATCATAGCTCTTCCATTATAGCTAGGTACCATGCTATAGGGGTAAAAATGGGTGGTGTTGTATGTCCTACTACTACTACTCCTCTTTGCCATAGAGAGTCCCTCTCTTATATCACCAAGCCTAGAGATGTCCTAGCTTTATCCCTCTCACCTATAACTCTCACCTATAATAGTACCAAGCTAACCCTTCAAGGTCATAACCTAGCCCTGTAATGTGATAATTTGGCCCCATAGTGTGGCCAATTTTCCTTATAATACCTATCCCTATCCATATGTATTAGCTAAAGCTACCCCTACCTATCCATCCTAACTAGATGGATCCACAACCATCAACCTTGCACCTTCATTATCTCCACCAATGGTTGCAACCATGTATATGGGCTCGTACCATGCCATTTACCTATTTGTAAACTCAACATCATCTATTAGAGCCCTAATTGGTAGCTCCTTGTATGCACCATCTAGAACTATAGGAATAGGTTGTGGCTCTAGAAATAGGATCTTTGAGTCCTCTCTCTTATACATGGGGAATGGGCTTAGAATGCCCTATACTAGACCAAACTATTTATGCACCCTATCAAATGGAATCAACTCTACCTCTCCATCTCACCTGTGGAGTATCCATATATAGATTTAGAGGGAGAGTATCTACCTCCTGCACCCTATCCATACCAAAAACTAGAGGTATGGTCTCCATGTGATATTTCCTATCACTAGTGCACTTAGTGCACCCTTAAACCACTCCAAATTATGAGCACCACCTCCTACACCTAATGCAACAAAATAACCCTTCCATCACATGAAGCCAATGGGGAAGTCAATCTGTGTGTAGCCAGCCCATGATAACCCTACTAGCCTCAACACCCAAATATGTTCATAGGTGAAATAATGTAAAACCATGCTGATGTTGATGTCATATATCTTATGAGCCCTAAACTCCCATTACTCTCTATAGATATACACCAATAAAATAGTCATCCAACCAAAAATAGTCTTCCCTAGTAATAACTTGACTAGTACCACTAGTAGTAAATAACGAAATCTCCCACTACTCGAGTCAGGAATCCCAAAGTATGTCGCTACAACCATGACCATGGTCATAAGTCTCCTCTTAGCTAGAGCCCTTTGATATAGTGTTGTATACCTAAATATCCCAACATGCCATTTGACCTAATCACTATCATATCCATATAAGAGCTCGACATTATCATCTCACTCATCATGCTTGATATGGTAGATCAGTTCACCACATAGTGGAAGTCAGGTGATCCTATGCACATCTTTAGGAAGAATGGTCATCTCATCAGTTGGAAGCAAGAAAGTGTTTTTAGTGAGATCTCATCTCTTGATGAGAACTATGACCATAGATGCATCTTGGGGCATATGCTGGTAATGCCTCATAGCTCTAAACCCCACCTCATCCATATCGACCCAGTTGGCTAGGGTCATCCCCTGTTAAATATCTACAAAGATCCTAAGGACTCGATCCCTCATCTAGATCTACTCTCATGCCTAAAAAAATAAAGGTTAGCACATGTTAGTATTTCTCATTTCTAACTTGATGTCTTTTCTAACCTACACTGACCTAAATTAACCTATCCTCCCCTAACCCACACTCATTACCTATACCACCTTACATTTCATCATCCATACCTACCAAAAGTTTTGATACCTACCTTATCCTATCAAACCGAGACCTAACAAGCACCTAAACCTCTTTCTTGATGCCTACCCTAGATTAACCAACAAATACCTCACTACCTTCTATAATAATGCTTACCTAAGAATTTTTAACCACCCTATCCTAGCTTACACTCGGCACTCTAACCTTTGGGTAACACATTACTCCTACTTGATAATTACACTAGCCCACCTTATTTTTTGCATTTTATCTACCTTATACCTACTAATGCTACCCTATGGACCTACTTTTCTCACCCAAGCCTAACACATAATTTTTACACTTGACCTAACCTTTTAAAACACTTAGCTAAAATTTCCCTACCTTGTTGATCATCGATGTTCATGGTGACTGCTAATTGTCAGAAACCCATATTTCCTAGGGTGTTGACCATTGATGGTCAAACTTGGCCACCAATAGTCACTATGGGTGTTCCATGGCTAAAATTCCTAAACCCTAGCTATCCCAAATTTTACCCAACTAGTAGGTAAAATACCTACTTAGCTACCCTAATTGCTCTACCCACCCACCTATGACCTAACCACCCTTTCAATTACTAAATTTACCTACCCAAATACCCAAATTTTATAAGCAACCTAACTAAGGAAAATCAAACCCCACTTGAACAATTTAAACTTATCTTTACCCTCCCTAACCTAATGACATTGAAAAACTCAAACCATCCTATCAAATTTAAAACACTACCTACCTCATTCCTTGACCTCTGTCACAAATAGAGACTGCATCCTACTACTTGACCATGTCTACATGCTCCCTATATATCAATCACCTCTACCAAATGCCTCTAACTAGTCACTAACTACCAACTCAACCAAATTCTTAGTCAGCTCTCACATATCAAAATGCCAAAATTCCAAGAAACTAGGGTACAAAGTCAAATTAAACAAGAGTTATAATGGGTAAAAAGTAAATCCATTTTCACTTTTAACCTATGGATTTTTTAGGATTCCCACCCTGATCATCAATAGTCAGGGTGACCATCGATGGTCACCCTGACCATCAATAGTTAGGATGCCCCATTTTAACACTTACACCTTAGTAAAACCCTTTTTAGCAAAACCAACCTAGTTTACCCACCCATGGAGACTACCTTCTCCACCCACCATGACCACCTCATCATTGGTCTATTTTGACCCAACAAGTATGTTCTTTTGTGACAATTTTTACCTAGTCCTTTGATCATATAGACAACATTACCATGTTGACCCCTTTTGAATTTACACCACCTCATACTTACCTAACCCACTTATGTCTTTCTAAGAACAATTCCTATCTAAGATACCCATGACACTTGACCTATTTGTGTTTTTTATGAGATCATTTCCTACTTTGGATACCCATAGAAACATTGACCTTATCTAGGATACTAAGATGTTTACCCAACTGCCTCACCTAAATGTGGTCATGTGATACACTGGTCACTTTTCCCTTAGCACCGACCTTTATTATTATCAACCATGGAAACCTTGTCTTTGCATGATCTTGGATGTCACACCTTTTGTTTCACTTTACACACTTTTTTGTGATTTAGTGGCCAACCTATCACCCACCATAACGATGTTATACCTTCATCATCACCTTCACCAACCTTGTCAAATTTGCACCCAATTTGGTTTTTACCTCTTCACCTCCCATTTTTAAGGGGAACACTTCCTCCCATACTCAAGGTAATCAATATACCTTTAACCATCATCTATTTTTGTTTTGCAACTAATTCACTCAAGTTGCATAACAAAAAGGGGTAAAATGTAGACACTAGAAATTTTCACACCAAGATTTCAAATGTCATAATTCCCTTAGATTAATTTGGGACCCTTTTGGGACCAATTTAACCCTCTAAACCCTAAATGAGCTCACCCATAGTCAGTTTAACTTAACTGGCTCAACATTGCCTTTTTGACCTTTTTACCCTTTGACACTTGACTGCTAATGGTCAGGATAACCATTGACGGCCACTCTAACCATTGATGGTTAGGGTGTACCTCCTTAACCAAAAGCATGCAAACCATCTTCTTTACCTTTCTAATTATAACTTGTCTAAATCATGTTATGATCCTTTGTATGGATAATTTATAATTAGATGGCCTAGTTAAACCTTCACTTTCACCTCTTGCTTGTGCCTATAAGAAGAGAGGAGCCTGAAGGTGAGAGGCATCTTTAATTATTATCAATAGTTTATGCATCCAGGAGTTTATTTTATACATCAATTGCCATCACTAATACAATACCTAGTAATCATATCAAAGAGTCAATTTGCTATTCTCTCTCCACCAAGCCTTTAGATACCATTACTCTATTAGAATCAAG
The DNA here is from genome assembly GCA_037957365.1 of Torreya grandis. Classification (NCBI taxonomy): domain Eukaryota; kingdom Viridiplantae; phylum Streptophyta; class Pinopsida; order Cupressales; family Taxaceae; genus Torreya; species Torreya grandis. The sequence continues at coordinate 454,986 of JARHVA010002605.1, forward strand.
CTAGATTCCATCAACAAATCAACTACCTCAACCATCCACCCAATTGACTTCTATTAAGATAAGTACTTGTTTCTTAGTATTCATCTACTTTATTTCCATTTCACAATTAACCTAGACCTTACCCATCTCTCAGAATCCATCTTTTGGATCTCATTAATTAGCTAAATTACCATCCTAGATCCTCATATAATAACCATCAATGGTTGATTCAACTATGGATGGTCTGCCCAACTATCTATGATCATCTTGTCTACTGATAGTCACCTTAATCACCAACATTCACCCTAACCACCGATGATCACTGTGGCACCAAAAACTAGCAATCTAATTTCACCTACCTTCACCCAAACAAATCTAATTTTTTGTGTTCCTACTTGTTTGCAGACCCTTTTTTGGTTTCTTGAAGCAGGCCCTAACCCTATAACATTAGTATTAGTTAGTTTATCACTAATTTAATCATTTCTATCATACTTCTTAGTAAACATTCTTGAATTAAATCTTAGTATTTTTAGATTCATTGATGCAATTAATTTCTTATTCTATTTATAAACTTAATTGTTTAAAATGTGTGGATTGATAGCTCCTAAAGAAGCTCTCACATTCAAGATCTAGCTACCACTAGGCAATCCACTCAACTATCGATCTAATAAATAAGTTTTCTTTTGTGATTTCTTATCTATAGGTCATCCTCCCAATACAAATAGGAGCTCTTCACAATATTTTGATTCAACATGCACACAATCAATTAGGTTTTTCAACCATACCTATACTTAGTTTTTTTTCTTTTTCTCTTTTGTATAATAACCAAGAAATTCATTAAAATAATTGGAGCAAGATATGGGCTAGTATGTGATTGAAGAGATACCACCCAGGATGAATTATGATATCAAATGGTGGGTGAACATAATAATGAATGTAATTCTACATCAATTACACTTTGAAGACATCTGGTCCATTTTCACTATTAAGGAATATGTTATAAAGTTATATTATAAAATACTGATAGTGTAATAAGTTATCACTTACAATATTACTTCCATCCCCAAGGACATGAAGGATGATAAGAGGACACTATCTAGAGTATATAATCAATTCAATATAGAATCCTAGGCCATCTCATAGGTGGATTTCACTGCTAAGGAAAATTATTCCATTTCATGGAGGGCCATAGAAATCATGAGAATAACCTTCAAGTAGTTGAAGGAACATGGGGTTGATCTCAGTACTTATGACACCCTTACCCTCCAAGAACTTAAACAAGCTCAAGATTTAAAGGGTTTCCTCAAAAAATATAGAGGTGCTCCCTTGAATCCACCACCAATAGTGAAGGGAAAAGGAAAGAGCAAGGTTGGTGATGTTGACTTCACCAAGCTAATTGATGTGGAATCCACAACTGTATCATAGTCTAAGTTAGGATTGTCCTTATCAAAGTTAATATAAATGGCTAAAAATTGGGTCAAAATTTATACTAGGGAGGATACATTGGTCAATGATACCCTAATATCCATTGCATAAAAAGGATCCCAAACTATACTATCCATCCCAACAACCATCCCAGTGGTTAATCCAACTATTTTCCCACCTACTCTACCAACATAATAGCCAAACAGTGTCCCTCCCCCAAAGATTTATTTAAGGAAGAGAGAAGGTGAGTAAAAGGTAGAGCCTCCCAAGAAAAAAAGAGTCAATAGGTCTAAAAAACCTCCAGTTGGGATTCCTAAGAAGAGGAAGGAGGTTGTGTTCAAATACCTACCTTCTAAGGAACTCCCCATGAAGAGGAAAGAGGATCAATCTTTATATGCTTAGATATTGAGAGATATGAGTTATGAAGAAGACTCAGATGAAGATAGGCCCATTGTAGAGGTGATTAATAAGCATCAAGCATTCACTCCTCCATAAGTAAGAACTAGGTAAAGAACTCCAAGGGAAAGACCCTAGACCCTAGACCCCAATAAAGGTCCCAATGGTTGGTTTATTTGCAAAAGAGGGTCCTTTAAGAGTAGAAAGTAAGGATGATAAGGAGGAAGTTTTGGCCTCAATTAATCCCCTCTATTTTTAAGATGTTGTGAAGGTTAGAGTTAAGGTAGCCACTCAAGTTTATGTTGGAAATATTGTCATTGATGTCAAAAGTCTAGAATTATTTGTGATAAATGCCCCATTGCATTTAATGGTATTTTAAATATTTATATCTTGCCTAATGTGTGTTAATATTTATTTAATATTAATGAATATATTTTTGGTTGCATATAAGTCAAAAGAGGGCCCATGGAAAATTCAAAGAGTCATGGGGTAAAAGACAAAAGAGGAATGGGATGCATTTTCTCATGAAGAGTCATCTTGAGGAACTCCAAGAGTCACCATGTGAAGACAAAAGAGGGTATGGCACATTTTTCCATGAAGAGACACTTTGAGGAATATGAAAAGTCAACAAGATAAATATAAAAGAGGAAAGGATGCATTTTATTATGAAGGGTCACCATATGACTTTTCAAATGCAAAGATACAAAGGGTCATGCAATTTTGGCATCATTTTCCATGAGGATTGAAGGGTCACAGAGGGTAAATTCCAAAGGTCATTTGGAAATATATAAATAAAGGATTGAGAAGCCATTTATAATATACAAGAGAGTGTATGATTTGTATTTATTTTTTAAGAGAGAAAAACAAGAGATATTGTAGAGTTCTATCATTTGTTGAGTAAACAACATTGAGAGATAGTTGTGTTCTATACACAAGAGGGGTTGGTGCTCTTGTGGGTTGGTGCTCACAAATCTTTATAATGGGTTGGTGATCTTATGGATTGGTACTCACAAATATTTTTTGTGTTGATGATTGGAAAAGGATTTGGTGCTCCTGCAAGTTGGTGTTTGTAAACTTTGTAATTTGAGTTGGTACTCATTCATATAATTGAGATTGTTCTCCATGGTTTTTTCCACTTTGATTTTCCACATAAAAATAATCTCTCTCTCTCTCTCTCTCTCTCTCTCTCTCTCTCTCTCTCTCTCTCTCTCTCTCTCTCTCTCTCTCTCTCTCTCTCTCTCGCGTGTGGTGCATAGTATTATTTCAAGTTTTATTGCATATCTTGAATGTGTGATTAAGTGGTTAAAGAAAATAAATCAGATTAAGTAAAAGATACATAATATACTGATTCACCCCCCCCCCCCCCCCCTCTTAGTAAATTTTATGATTAAAAAATTGGACATTTTGCAGTTAAGTACCTAGATAAGGGTAATGGTGAAAATGAAGAAGGAAAGTCTACATACAAGAAAAATTTCAAAGGAAAATTAAAGAAGGGATTCAAGAAGAAGAGTTTGTATTCTAAAGATCCTAGCTCAGTCGAAGATAGTGGAGTCAGTGATTTAGAAGAAGAAGAGATTCTATTCATGACCATATATGAAGATGCCTCTAAAAGTAAAACTACAAATGATTAAGAAGAAGAAAATGATGAAGCTAAAGTGAATCTGGAAGGAGAACTCATTTGTGCATTAGAAGAGTTAAAATCTATTGAGAATAAGAATCAAAGATTAAAGCTCTAGATCAAAAAAAATGAAAAGGAGTCAAAGGAAATAATTGAATAGCTACCAGCACACTTTGAAGAAGCCAAGAAGAATGAAGAAGATCTAATGGCACAGTTGCAAAAATTAAGTAAAGAATTTGAAAGGTATTTTATTAAAATTGCTTATTTAAAAGCAAATCTTGAGAAAATAAATAAAAAAATCAATGATAGAACAACCAATGATTCAAAATTTGAGAATAACACTAATATGTTGAATAAGATATTAGAAAGGCAAAGATCAATGTTAAATAAGATAGGTATTGGATTTTTAAAAAAGAAAGGGGAGGCCACTATTTTCACAGATAAGGAAAAAAGAAAGAGCTATGCTGAAGCTCTTACAAAAGAGGAAATCAAAAGGAAAGAAGTTAAGAATACAGAGGACATCTCAAACAAAGAAGGATGAAAAGAATAGAACTAAAAAAAGCAATCAAGTTAGAGATACACAAATAGGTCTTATTTTTATGGTTACTATTTTTATTGTAATGGTTATGGTCATAAGAAAATAGAATGTCAAAAAAAGATAACAATTTCATAAATAAAGAGAAGGAAAGTCATGCAGAGTCAAGTAGAAGCCAAAACTCTTTTGCTCCACTATCAGGATTTAATGAAGAGGTCATAATATATTACAAGTGAAAAAACTTTAGACACATAGCTTGGCACTATAGAATCATGTTTGAGTCAATAAAAAAAGACTAGAGTTTCAAGGCTCCATTCAATAAGAAGAAAGTTCAAAGAGGTTCATGGTAGAATAAATAACTTGAAAAATCTATGTTGGTATAGATAGATTTGCATGAAAGAAATGAATAAAATCCATGGTTCATTGATAGTAGGTGTTTGAGGCACATGATAGGAGATAAGACCAAGTTCATAACCTTGAAGAAGATCAATGGTGTCACAATAAAATTCAAAGATAATACTACTACGAGAATTGCTGAAAAACGTACACTAAGTTTGGATAATGGTAGAACTAAAAATGAAAACATTTTGTATGTATAAGGTCTTAAGCATAATATTTTGAGTGTAATTCAAATGTGTGATCAGGGGCACACACTAAAGTTTTATGCAGAAGGTTGTGAAATTAGAAAAAAATATTTAGATGTGTTGGTTGCAGATACTCAGAGAACAGGCAATAATTTGTATATGTTATCAGACGTCAAAGGTCAAAGATGTTGTTTGATTCAGATTGAAGAAAGTTGGATATGGCATAGGAGAATGGGGAACATAAATTTTGAAAATATTATCAACATTAGCAAGAAACAAGTAGTCAAAAATATTCCAAAGATTACAAAGCCATATGACACACTTTTTAAACCTTGTCAGCATGGGAAATAGGCCAGAAGGTGGTTCAAAAAAAAATAGTACTCAACCACTCAGATGTTAGAACTTGTTCACAATGATCTATGTAGACGTATGTGAACTCAAAGTACTCAAGGTGAGAAATATTTCATGTTTGACTTGGGTGATGTTTTTAAAGGAAAAATTAGAAGCTTTCAAACATTTCAAACCATTCAAAACATTACTTGAGAATGAAACTAGTTTGAAGATTAAGTGTTTAAGACTAGTTTTTTTGAAGACCATGGAATAAAGAGACATTATTCAGCATCTAGAACTCCACATTAAAATGGAGTAGTTGAGCAGAGAAATAGAATAATTCAAGAGATGGTGAGGATAATGCTAAATGAATCTAAGATATCAGATAAATATTGGAGAGAGGTAGTTGCTACAACAGTGCATATTTAGGTTAGAGTATTATTGAGAGTCAATAGTGACAAAACTCCTTATGAGCTATAGAAAGACAAACTAGTAATAATTGATTTTTTTAGAGTTTTTGGTAGTAGATGCTTCATAAATAAAACTAGTGAAAAACTTGGTAAGTTTGAATCTAGAGTAGATGAAGGTATATTTCTAGGTTATTCTTTTAAAAGTAAAGCTTATAAATGTTATAATAAAAGAACGAAGAAAATTGTTGAAAGTGCAAGTGTAAGGATAGAAGAATATGGAACACAAAGAATCAATGATTTAATAGATATTCCTAAAATCATTGAAAATGAAGATTTTGAAAAATCAGATGAAGATGAGAAAAAGAAGAAAAAGGACACCAAAAATCCATCCAAATATGTTTATAAAAATCATAATGAAAGTGAAATCATTAGGAAAATAAATGAAGGAATTCACATTAGAAGACTGATGGTAAGTGAATTTGAGTAATTTAATTTCTCTTTGTTATCCAAAATTTGGTCTAAAACTTTTTTAGAAGCTAGACATGATAAGCATTGGGTTAAGTCAATGGATGAAGAATTAAATCAGATAGAAAAGAATGATACTTGGGAATTAGTGCCTAGACCAAAAGATCACAATGTGATATAAAAAAAATGGGTTTATATAAATAAGTTGAATGAAAATAGATAAGTGACCAGGAATAAAGAAAGATTAGTATGTAAAGGTTATGCTCAGATTGAGGGAATAGATTTTGAAGAAACTTTTGCACTAGTGGCAAGGCTAGATGCTATTAGAATGTTTCTTACATATGCAATGTTTAAAATTTTTAAAGTGTTTTATATGGATGTCAAATTTACCTTCCTAAATGGGAATCTAGAAGAAGAGGTCTACATTGACCATCTTGAGGGATTTATTCTTTCAAATATTAGTAGCCATGTATGCAGTTTGAAGAAAACATTGTATAGATTGAAACAAGCTCACAGAGCTTGGTATGCGAGACTTGATAAGTACCTAAAGGATCAAAGTTTCAAGAGAGGATTTTCCAATAGTAATATTTATATCAAAATAGAAGGTGAGCATCAATTCATTATTGTGGTATATGTTGATGACATCATTTTTGGAGGAATCATTGAAAAGATGACAATTTGTTTTTGATAATATGTAAAAATAATTTGAGATGTCTATGCTTGGAAAATTGTCATTTTTTTAGGATTGCATATATTTCATTCAGATAAATGAATTTTCATATCTCAAAATAAATATGCTAAGAAAATGTTGAAGAAATTTGGTTTTGAATATTGTGCACTAGTTGGCACACCAATGTGTATAGGAAATAAGGTGAGCAAGGATGAAGATTCACTTGTTGCAGATCAGTCTTTATATAGATCTATGATTTGTAGTCTTTTATATTTGACAACATAGAGGATAGACATCATGCATGCAGTAGGTATGGTTTCAAGATATCAGTTAGCTCCAAAAGATAGTCATGTTTAGTTGGTGAAAAGAATATTTAGATATATCAAGGGGACATTTGTTTATAGATTGTGGTATCCCATAGGTAGAGATTTCACTTTGGTTTCTTATAAAAATTCAAATTGGGTAGGATGCTTAGATGAAAAAAAGAGTACAATTGGAGGAGATTTCTTCCTTGGTGATAGCTTAGTCTCATGGCTAAGTAAAAATAAAAATTTAGTATCACTTTCTACAGCTGAAGTAGAATATATTTCAGCAGTATTGTGTTATACTCAAGTGCTTTGGATGAAGCAAACTTTAGAAGATATCAAGGTAAAATATGATGAACCTATTTCTATTTTTTGTGACAATACAAGTGCTATTAATATTTCAAATAATCTAGTGATGCATTCAAGAACAAAACATATTCCCATTAGATATCACTTTTTGAGAGAGTAGGTTGTGGATCAATAGGTTAAGATGGAATATATCATTACTACATATCAGATTGTAGATATTTTTATAAAGGCACTACCAAAAGACACATTTGAGTATCTACAAGAGAAGTTGGGATCAATTTCTTTTACTTCTTGCCATTGAGATTCAATATCAGTTGAGGGGGAGCTAAGTTCTAGCTCCAAGTAGGCCCTTTTCCATTGATGTCAAAGGGGGAAAAGAATAAAAATAGGTACAGGTGTAGAAATAGGTACAGAAAAAATTACAAGTTGCTACAGTAATGGGGAGTTACTATATGTTTTTTAGATGGTAGTATGTGCAAGTTTCAAGATATGGTAGTTTCAGTTTGAGGTTGCCATTAATGAAAAAGTGGGAGATTATTGGAAATATTGTCATTAATGTCAAAGTTTTATCATTATTGGTGATAAAGGCCCCATTGAATTTAATGGTTTTTTTAATTCATATCTTGGCTAATGTGTGTTAATATTTATTTAATATTAATGAATATATTTTTGGTTGCATATAAGTCAAAAGAGGGCCTATGGAGAAGTCAAAGAGTCATGGGGTAAAAGACAAAAGAAGAATGGGATGCATTTTCTCATGAACAGTCATCTTGAGGAATTCCAAGAGTCACCATGTGAAGATAAAAGAGGGTATGGTTCATTTTTCCATGAAGGGACACTTTGAGGAATACAAAAAGTCATCAAGATAAAGACAAAAGAGGAAAGGACACATTTGCTTATGAAGGGTCACCATATGAATTTTCAAATGAAAGGATAAAAAGGGTCATACATGTTTGGCACTATTTTCCATGAGGATTGAAGGGTCACAAAGGTTGAATGCCAAAGGTCATTTGGAAAGCTATAAATAAAGGCTTGAGAAGCCATTTATAATATGCAAGAGAGTGCATGATTTGTATTTATTTTTGAAGAGATAAAACCAAGAGATATTGTAGAGTTCTATCATTTGTTGAGTAAGCAACATTGAGAGATAATTATTTTTTATACACAAGAGGGGTTGGTACTCATGTGGGTTGGTGTTCAAAAATAGTTGTTGTGTTGGTGCTCAACAAAGGAGTTTGTACTCCTGTAAGTTAGTGCTTGAGAACTTTGTAATTTGAGTTGGTGCTCATTCATATACTTGAGATTATTCTTCATAGTTTTTCCCACTTTGGGTTTCCACATAAAAATCTAGTCTCTCTCTCTCTCTCTCTCTCTCTCTCTCTCTCTCTCTCTCTCTCTCTCTCTCTCTCTCTCTCTCTCTCTCTCTCTCTCTCTCTCTTATGTGGTGTATATTATTGTTTCAAGTTTTATTACATATCTTGAATGTGTGATTAAGTGGTTAAAGAAAAGAAATTAGATTAAGTAAAAGATATATAATATACTAATTCACCCCCCTCTTAGTATATTTCATTATTAATAGTTTAGGCCCCTCAAGAAAAAGAAATGACCTCATTAGATACAAAGATATTTGTTGATAATGTCATCACCCATCCACTAGGCCTAGATAATTAGGGTGAAGTTGAGGAAATGAATAAATATGATAAGAAGGATAAGGTGGAGCCAGAGCATGATACTCAAATCACCACTGATCTTGAATGGGTAGTTGCACAAGAAGGGCTAGAAACAGCTCCAGAGGAATCACAAGTTATCCCTTCCCCTCCAAAGGTGTCAAGTTCAACACTAGAGGAGAAGGTGAGTATAAAGAAAGGTGGGGGAACAAAACTACAAATGGGTACCCCCATCCATACAAAAATAAATAAGGAATTAGACCAATCTAGTAAAGGTGCTAAGGAGAGTGCTTCATGTAATGTTTTTTCAATAGAAGTACTTTGAGGTCTCCTTCCTCGAATCAAGGTCCATGATCTAACCCATAATAAAGGTCCAGAGGCTGTGATTGGTGAAGAGTTGTTTGAGGGAAAAAAAGAGGTCACTATAGTATCATCTATACCTTAGGCTTAAACAAATAAAGAAGGTGAATAAGGTGTAGAACCTTCTAGTTAGTCAATAGGATGAGGAAGCTCCATTGAAATGTTTCTCAAGGAGTGTCACCAATTTGCTCTAGATTTTGAAGTTTTGGAGTAGATAGAGCCAAACCTAAAAGGGGAACCTAGAGAAAACAAGGGTGGTGAGGAGTTGGAAAGTGATGAAGAAATTTAATAGTTCATGTTAAGTCCATATCCCATTCCTATGGTACTTCTTACATCAATTAATTTGAGGGCACCACCCTTTACTATCTCAAGGCCTGCATCTATGTCTATTACATCAATGGGATTTCAGACCAAATCCCTTCGTTAGGTTGAGGAATAGCTCAAGTAGAAGAAAGACATTATGAGAAAAATTGGGGAGATCAACGTAGTAAATATCACTTAGGAATATAAGGCTAAACCCCCCAATAAGACCAAGACACATTCTAGGGGCACATTCACTTCCATAGAAGAATATAATGTGGAGGTAGCCATTCCCCCACTAGATTCTTTAAAGAAAGATGCTCCCCTTGAGAGTTACACTATTTATAGCTACAGTCTGGGGGATCCATAAAGGAATGAGATGAAGCACAACTCATAAGTTTCAATAAACATGGTGGCTCATAATATGGATAAAGATAAAGCCACCATAGAAGAGTTGAAGGCATATAATTAGGCTATGATCTAGTACTTGTAAAAGATACTGAGTGATCTCAAGGTAGTAACTCTAACTATCAATATTTCTCTAGAGCATCCTCTCTTCTCAATAGAGTCATTTTATTTTGGCCAAATTGATGGTTTAAAGTCCAGAAAAAGAGTAACATAAAAATGGCAAGAAGATCTACACACTAGGGCATAAGAAATAATTACTCAACATTGAAATGCTTAAACAACATAGTGAACAATAAGAGGGCGTGTGATGTTAAAATAATTTTCTATGAGATGGATATCAAGATATGGGAGGAAGTCCAACATAAAATAGATGAGGTCTACAAGATGGGCACAAATACTTTAATCATAGAAAGGATCATTTTTCTTAATGATCACAAGAATCCCAAGGAGTGTCAACTAGCAATCAAGCATCATTTGATGATGCTCAAAGATGGCATCTTCATTTTAAAAAGAGAAGAACAATCCCTTAAGCCTACAACAAAAAAGATAGATGTTGCATTAAAGAAGATAGTAATCCTTGATGGTGCAAGTGACTTGGAGTAAGAGACAATACAAATTTCTCTAAAAAACTTCATCGATGCACCACAAGAGTTTTTTGAGGTTGATAAAATAAAATATTTGGTGTCACTTGAGAAGTCTTGTGACCATCTTAAGGAAATCATTGGATGAAAACAAACCATGCTTCAGAATATTATCACCTAGTTTAAAGAGTATAGAGTAAAATTCAAATACCAAGTGGGCCCAAACCAAGGGAATCTCACCCCTATATTGTAAGGATATAATAGATATAAAAATAAGTTTTAAAAATATTCCATCATCTAGATTGACTCCAGATCATAATTGGATATTTTGATTTTTATGGTTTGGCACCACTTATTTCTTCCCCTCCCTCCCTTCTTATTTCTTCTTGTTTACCACTAGGAAACTACCATACTTGGCCCATTAGTGACACATTCCTTTTAGTTAGTTTATGTGTAATCATGAGGATAGGAAAGGGATGTTTTTGTTTATTTTGCAAGAGGACAAAGGTTTTGTTTTGTCCCTTGCGAGATCTTTCTCCATGTAGATAACTAGAAAATATCCTAACGAGATGGAGGATCAATTTTACCATCATCACATGATCAAAAGCACATCTATGCATGTTTTATTTGTACATTGTTCCAAACTCTCATTTGGATTAATGGACATGTTTTTAGATAATCATTGTTTTACCTCTTCTAATTTTTCTATGAATTGTTTCTTATTTTTTTGCAATAGGTTCAATGGACATGCTTAGGTTTTTTGAAAGGTATCTCATAGGATATACTTCCATGCTAATTAAAAATGTCCTTACAAGGTATTTGATATACCATGACACCTTTTTATTTGGAAAAAACCCTAATTCACATGATTAGAATTTTATTTTAAGGTATCTTTGGGGAGATACCTTGAACATGCACATAATTCAATTTTATTTCAAGGTATATCTCCTAGGGTATACCTTGAAGGGCCTTGGAATACCTTTCATGTTTCTTAAAAAGGTCCTTGCAAAGGATTTTATATATCCATGACAACTATTTATTTGTCAAGAATCTTGATGCACACTATTGAAATTTTCTTTCGAGATATCTCTTAGGAGATACCTTGAACATGCACATGATTTGGAATTTTATTTAAAGGTGTCTCCTAGGAGATACCTTGAAGAGACTTGGAATAACTTATATGTTTATTGTAAAGGTCCTTGTAAATGATTTTATATAACTTTGACACCTTTTTTTGGCAAGAACCCTGATGCACATGAGCTATCTCCTAGGAGATACCTTGAACATGCAAACGATTGGAATTTTCTAGGAGATAACTCAAAGTGCCTTGGAATACCTTCCATGTTTATTGAAAAGGTCCTTATAAAGGATTTGATATAACCATTACAACTTTTTATTTGGAAAGAATCTTAATTCACACTATTGGAATTTTCTTTAGAGATATCTCTTAGAAAATACCTTGAACATGCACATGATTGGAATTTTATTTCAAGGTATATCCTAGGAGATACCTCAAAGGGATTTGGAATACCTTTCATGTTGATTTTAAAGGTCCTTGAAAGGGATTTGATATAAATATGACACCTTTTTATTTGACAAGAACCATGATTGAAATGATTGAAATTTTCTTTGGAGGTATCTCCTAGGAAATTGATCCAAAACTCAGGGGTTTTGGTTGAAAGATATTTAAAGAAAACAATAATAACATAATAATAATGCTTTATCTAAGAAGATATGTTTTATTACTCATAATATTATAAATACAAACATATTATTATCTATGGGAAGAGATGTTTGATCTCCTTCTTGGGCTACATCTTTATTTATACATGTTTTGAAGGCAAGAGGAAGATGTGGAAGGTCACCAATCTTGAGGGAGATCAAGTGTTTTACTTCCATGATTTATAACAACATAAAATTCAAGAAATTACTATTTTTAAAAACTTATTATTTTTAGACATCACTATTAAAATTGAAAATTTGGGTTCTCCTCATTCTTATCTTTCCAACGATTCAAATGGGGAGTCAAACAGAGCTATGGTTGAAAATTTATGGCTCCCAAAAGTTTTACCACCAATTGGGGTAGAACCGTTGCTCAAATTATCACCTGAAGTGTTTCCCTAATCAAAAATACCTTGATCATGCACATGATTAGAATTTTATTTCAAGGTATCTCTCCTAGTAGATACCTTAAATGGCCTTGGAATACCTTCCATGTTTATTTCAAAGGTCCTTGTAAAGGATTTGATATAACCATGACAAGTTTTTACTTGGAAAGAACCTTAATGCACACTTATAACTTTTGTTTGAGCTATCTCCTAGGAGATAGCTTGAACATGCACATGATTGGAATTTTATTTCTAGGAATTCCTTTGGGGGAATTATTTCAGATAAAATGTCTAGAAAAATATCCCCAATATAATAAATCTAAAGAAATTAGGTTTGCCATAACTCCCTGAAAGAATTAAGGTCAATTAACACATGAAATGTAAAATAGTTGTAGTCCACCCACTCCCTCAATTGGGAGAAGTGGACTGGTCTAAAATAATATTACCTTCTCTACCTGATGTTTTGACAAAGGCCCATAAGAAGTAGAAGGGAGTCCAAGAGGAAGCTGGAAAGGAGGTTTTTGTCATAACTTCTAATGGATCTCAACTAGATATCCCTCCCTAGGCAATGTATTTGAGGAGTAAGCCTTCTCAAATGCATACTTTCAAAATCCAAGATCTCTCCTCAGTATCCACTTTGTTTGATCCTCTAATTGGCACTATCTAAAGGGTGAGGAAAAGGAAAATATAAGATGACTGGGGTGTCAGAATCATCCTTGAGGAATGACAACCAAGGTTCTCCCTCACCAAGATGTAGAATAGACAACCAAGATAGTCTGTATATGAGGAAAATCTCTCAGACTTGGGTCAAGTACACAAGGATGCTATGGTGGCCATCCATCAAGGCATTGAGTTAGCTCACTAAGAGTTAGAGGAGGAGGTGCAAGAATTAACTAAAAAAATTGAGCAACTAAAGTTCATGCAGTGATCTAGACAACTCAACATTGATAGGCTAAAATCCTTATGCATGTACAATTTTTATAGCAGCCCGTACACTTAGATTTTCCTTGTAATTAGATTAAATCATTATAAAATTTACTTTATATATTTTTGAATATGCACAAGTTTCATCATTTTTTAAAAGTTAATTAATCTATTTGTAACTAAATTGTAATCAAATTGTACCCTTGATATTTCCTTTTCTTTTAAATACAACCATGTCTTGGCATCTTCTATCAAAACCTTGAGATCATTGATAACTTTCTCATCCTTTTTGGCATCTTTATTTAAAATTTATATCTGCTCTTTAAGTGCCTTTATCATAGCCTTACACTATTGATTCTCTTTCTTCAACTATTTAGCTATCTTTGTACCTATTCAAAATCTTTTTCAAGATGTTAATCTTCCTCCAAAGGACCCGCTCTGATACCAATTATTAAAGGTACAATCATTGAGATGGGGGTGAATCAGTGAGCCCAAATAATCCAACTTCAATCTTTAGACCCTTTCAAACTCTTAATCAATTATCACAATCATTCATGAAGCATACACATCATTCATAGCAATTAACAAGAGAGATAATGCAAGATCAAGCACATAAAGTGAGTTATACATGGGAGACCCTCTTGGGGAATAAAGCCCACTAAAACCTATAATTGGACTACTGTATTATAAAAAAAACCAATCTAGACCAATTATAATTGATTGAGGAACTACCATCCCTTATTTAGTGAGACTATAATTCCATAAGTTACTACTACACCTGTCTAGTTGAACAACCACCACAACTAGACTTTTATCAAGTTTCACCTTGTAAAGAAGCAACAACCACCTTAGATGTTGAGAAACCACAACAACACTTGTGAAAAAATACACCTTTGAACTAATGTCTTCTACACTAGATGATGAAACTATGATTATCACTCTTCACCTTCAGCAACAACTTTGTCACCCAACACACCCTATTGCTCAAAACACATTACATACTTGAACCAACACACAAAGATCAATTATGACACATTACATATCCCAAATAGCCCCACTCCTCAACTATGTACACTCAGTGGATCTAAATCCACCTTTTGTATCACTCTTCAATCCTTAGTAACAACTCTATCACCACATCTACAACATGACCAAATGGTCATATACATAATCCATACACTTATCTACCTCTCAGATCAACCACCAAGATCACTTAGAGATTAACAATCCTTATCTCACACACAAGGCATCCAAACCATCCTTTTGTATGAACTTAGAACTCTTCATTCATCCTCAAATTTCAAGAGCACTATTCTAACATCAAATGATCATAGTCACCTTTGTTCACCTTTACGTATGCTCAATCAACTCTAGCAAAAACCTTATACATAGGAACATTATGAAAAAACACACAATCAAATTCTTAAGCTTTGTTCATAATAAATATGGATTGGTCCCACATCCAAATACCACACATGTCATCCTCATAGAGTCTATATCACCTTCCAATAGCTAATTCATCATGAGACATCTAAACAACGTCAAAATGAGCTCAAAAATCCTTCTTAGGTCACTTGTAGAATATAATCAAACACATAGTCAACTTTGGATCTCAATATATTTGACTGTACAAATATTATATCATCTAACCAGGTTCATTAGAAGTGCCATCGAGTCCTCTACAACTTTATTTTTTACTCCATCAAGAAATTCATCCTGAATCAAAAGTTATGGATGAAATATAAAGCACTCATTTGTCCCTTTGTAAATTTGAATATTAAAATTCAAAAGAGGGACTAATGTGATCACACCCATATGACCAACTACCCTAGACTCATCCATAGATAGAAATGGTGACATCATCAAACTACCTACTCATATTTCTTGCCATTAAACTAAAATGCCTAGGTAAAAACAATGATCAACCAGATGAAGTCTACTCACTTCTATGCTCATTCTAAGCACCCTTGACACCCCATAGGTTCTCTAAAATATGTCCATACCAACAATATCATCCATCAAATACCTCCTTTAGTCAAACACTAAAAAATGATGTAGGAATATTGAGGCTCATTGAAGTACACTTTTTCATTATCATTCTAGCACACATGACACCTCATCAACATCCTTGGTCACCTTAGAGACATCATTGACAAACCTCCAATAGTTTCCCCCTCATTTGTAACTAGAATAAAGTTGTTACCAAAATTAATACAAGGAACCAAAGAATTATATATTTTTTTGTAGTGTTCTTTTGGTCTTTGTTTTTATCTAGGTGATATCTAGGTTAATAACAAAAATAAAAAGAGATTTGCTGGTCTTTGTTGTTATAAGGGAACTTTATTTTCTACCCTACCTTACTCCCTCCTTTTGAAAATTTTAAATAGGAATCACTTTAGATTAATTCTCATTGTGTATATCCATTTGTTTGTTTAAGATTTTGGGCTTATATTGGTAAATACAAATCAATTTACATCATATAAAATTTAGGTAGATTGTGTCACTACCATAATCTTGTTGTCCTTATAGAAGGGTCTACTTGCAGACTAGAAGGTGGTAAGTTGTAACCACATAATTTATCCATAAAAACTAAGTGAAGCATCAAGGTCTCACTTCCATATTCTTATTATCCCAATAATTTAAGAAATATTATTTATTGTTCGCATTATATCCTTGACACAGAGACACATCAATAATTTAGAAGGACCTGAGGATGAATCTGAATATTCTCAACCTACTATATCCTATCATGCACTTTTAGGTATTACCATTCCTCCAAATTTTAAGGTGGTTGGTTTCCTTAAGAAATATAAGTTGACTATATTTATTTACTTTGGGAGTACACACAAATTCATCAACAATAAGTTGGATACTCAATTGGACTATCTCATTTACCCAGCTCAAAAATTTCAAATCCTAATTATAGGTGGGGGTATAGTCAATTGTTCTGATAAATGCCATAGTATAAATCTATGGGAGAATACCTATTATATTATCTTATGTTTTCTATTATCATGGATGGGACTAATATATTTTTTGGATTGTAATGGCTCATGACTTTATACATAATTGAGATGAGTTTTAAGTAACTATTCATGCTCATTCATTTAGAAGGACATTTGAATTGCATGGTTTATTGGCTAAATCTATGCAATTTTTTAGTTTTCACTAGATGATGAAGATGATAAAAAAGGTATAAAGTAATTAATTTATGACTATTTTACATATAATTTAAACCAAACAAGGATTCTACCCATATTGAATTATAACTAGTGGAGTCTACCCATTTTTCTCTTATATTCCCTCTTGACTCCTTTGATCTCTTTTCCTTTTGAAATGGGCTTTACAATGGGGCTCACTACTACCTAGGCCAACCTAGGGCCTCCTTGAGCTCGACACACATTCTTGAAAATTTTACTATTTTTTATTAAAAATTAATTGAAGTATATATAGGTAAAGCATTTGAAATAATATTTATTGTTTTTTTTTATAAAATTTTAGAGTTACAATTTGAAAACCCTATTTTCTTGAACAATAGACATGTGCATTCTCCTTCAACACAAAGCTCACTAACATCATAGTTGGGTGCGCTACAATAGGGTAAAAAATATTATAATAATCTAGGTAGACTATCTGAATCTTAGCAATTTCATAACATATTAAGGTGCTAAATAATGAATAAAAGGGCCAAGTAGACACAAATAAATCACACATTTTAGATAGAGTAAAAAAATATACTAAACACTATTAAGATTAAATACCTAAAAATAAGGATTTTTGCACATTTTAGATAGAGTAAAAAAATATATTAAACACTATTAAGATTAAATACCTAAAAATAAAGATCTATAGAAATGACAATAACAAATATGGTCATTGCTTAGGACACTCTACAACCTGCTCTGTTCTGATTTGATAGTGGTCTATAGTGTATGTTAAAAAAAAACTAAGAATATGTAGAAATAGGAATATATATTGTCAGACATGTATGGCAATTTTTTTTCCTCTTAAAAATGTGTGAAAATTATACGGACCCTATTTTTAAAAGTAAATTTGAATTTCAAATTTGTTGGGGACTCCCACCTATTTTTGAACACAAATGCACCTCAAGTAATCAAGTTTAATTGAAGGAAAGTGATATATTTAATATATTAAAATGATATATATATATATATATATATATATATATATAAATATATAATACTTATTTAAAATATATATTATATAATGTAATATAATATTACAATATTATATATTATATAATAATTTTTATTATTATATAATATATAAGTTAATATAGTTTATAAATCAAATTATAATTAAATATTATATCTTTCTATATATGGGAAAGGTCCCATTAGTCGTGCAACCTAACTTTGGACATTGAATTAAGGTGCCATAATATTTTATTATTTTTTAGAATAATGGATTTCTATTCCTAATTAATAAATAGGGATGGAGTAAAGTAAATGAGTAAATAATGTGCAATAATTAAGCCACTAATTTATGTAAATAGATTATATTTTTGCCTTTTCTAAAAATAGTAATAAATGAGAGAAAATATGACTTAGCTTATTCTGCACTATTCTATTTGAGATAGGGTATGAGAATTTAGGTACAGGACTGGGACAGTGTCAAAAATAAGTTCCTAAACTTCATTTTTTTATTGGATAGGAGCATCAAAAGTGGGACACCCTATTGTTTAGTTTTGTAGTCTGTTTGATGTTGTTATCTAGGTGATCTAAGTTTTCTAGGTTCTACTTGGTAGGTCTATGTTACCCTGTCAGTGAAATATCAAAGCTCAAAAATATACATAACTCATGTGTCTATTTTAATCTTTAAAAATCCCTAGGATATCTTTTTGCTTAAACTTGAAAGGAAAATTTAGGAAAGAGACAAAAGGGTTTAGTGTGTAAAGGATACGTTGGATGCACTTCACATCCTATGTGTGGACACATTGCCTACATACCAATACTCTAAGAAGGGGTCAAGCTAATGTAGTTCTCCTATTGAAGTGCTTGGTCTAATTATATATGAAAATGCAACTAGATGTGAAAATAGACATATTTTATATGGCCAGGGTCTGGTGTAAGGGTTTGAGTAAGCTTGGAATAATATTCAAACATTGTATGTAGAGAATAGAGAAAAGTACTTTAATGTACTTGTTTGTATTCTTACTTCTATCTTGTAAATGAGTGCTAACCATTCTAAAATGGAATTTAAATGCCCTTTAATAGGGGATTTGATGATCATAGGTTAAATTAATTTGCATTAGGTTAACATGAATTGGGATAAGGATCTAGGAGAATTTGATCATTTGAGCCAACTTTGCACTTGGACAACATGCACCCCTTTTATTCTAGTGATACAACAAAGTGAAATACTAAGATAAAGGAAAATAAATAGAAGTGTACCTAAACTTACCTACAAAGATGAAGCCCATGAAGCTTGTGTGTGCTGAGTAATGTTGGATAGTACATAGAGAACACATTATGCAAGTGTGAATCTATAAAATGAAACAAAGAGTAGGTCAATTCTTATTATATGTGAAATAAAACAAGAACATATACAAGTTAAGTAAAATAAAAAGGAAGAGAAAGGAATGAATACACCTCACTAGGTATGCAAATCAATACAAAACCTACTATGATCCTAAGTAAGGCTGAGTAATTTTGGATTGTGTTGGATGATGATGTACCAAAAGTTATAACACAAACAAATTTGAGTGCTCAATTCCCTAGAAAGTGGCTCAAAAATATAAAGGTTGGACCTTTGTCTCCATCATCACCTACTAAGTAAAGATAGATGATCATGTGTGTGATAATCAATGTCTGGATTGTGTGTATAATCCCTTTGAATAGGTGTCTCAAGAATACAAAGGTTAGCTAGTCTTTTTGATCCATCATTGCCCCGTGAAGTGAAACTATGAAGTGATACCAGTATAGAATAGATATCATATGTGATGGCTCATGGAGCCCATGGATGTTATAAAAATATGAAATGGGTAGCTAAATATATGTTGGAAACTAGGCCACTTGTGGCCATTTCTAAAGATGGATGTTAGGCTTGTATGAAATCCATTATAAAACTAATGCAATATGCTTATGTAAAAGCCAACTCGAGAAATCAGGTACTCAAAAAATTATACTTGTATGAAATATCAACTTGAAAATGATGCCAACCACCTATAGATGGGGTAAGACATGCAACTACTGAGAATGCTTAGGTAATAAAATGAATTCAAAAATAAAAGAAGACCAATGTGCCATACACATTGCCCCTAATCACTGGTGTCTAGAACATGGATTTTGATCTAAAAGTTATGTCAACTACCTATTCTAAAATTAGAATTGAGATCCATCATGTCATGTATGATACCCCATATATCTGTATTGTCTATGAAAATTGTACTAAAACTGTTGATTTTGACTAATCTGGGTGTGCAAAAATTATCACTGAGCTAAACTTTTTGCTTATTACTGAGAAACTTGGGTATTTTTTTCCTAGATAAGAGCACCAAAATGAGGACACCCTTATATTTGTCACTGGTATCTATTTTTGGTTCTATTATCTTATGCTAAAACTAGTTGTTGATCTAGAATTGTCACTATTTTTTTATTCTATTCTAACTGGTTTGACCTATATATTTTGAACTAGGTTATCTGAATGCTACTATTTTGACTACTAGGATATTTGATCTCTATGAAAAGACCCCTATTTATTGTCTCCTCTTCTGAGGGTAGAAATGATTGAACTTGTAATGACTACTCTTAGAAGAAAAAAGTCCAGCAAGTGTGTTATGTTGCATAGATACTTGATATAGCAATGATATTTGACAAGATATATCTAGATATAACAATGTTTGTATTTAGAGATTGTTAGATCAACAAGGGTATGCCTAGATAGATATAATAATGTAAAGGCATGTGTAATATACTGAACTAGAACTAGAAATGTTAGATGTTAGTTGTCAAGGAGGAATGGAGCATGATGTCCATTATGGCATCTAAGAAAATAAGGTAAATATATGATATGGATCATGACATTGAAAAAAAGGACAAGCAATCAAGAAATCAAGCATACAAATTAAGAATCATATAAAGTTGGCCAAGGGGCCATGTAAACAAGGGACATGGGCACATGCCATTCAAACTAAAAAACAAACATATAAGGCATGTTCAAATGTCACATACACATAATTTAAAAAAATTAAATATTGGTACAATGGCCATAAGCACACAAAAGAGTATAAACAAGGGACATTGGTAAATGTCCAAAGACACACACACAAATAGAAGCAAAGGACATTGGCAAATGTCCTAAGGCACACATAAGAAATAAAACTAGAATTAGAAATGCAATCACATCTAGCTACTCAAAGCAAGAAATGAAAGCATGTAAAAACAAGAAAGGTACAATCAAATCTAACTAATAAAAGAAAGAGTGAAAGTATGCAATAAAAATTTAGTACAAGACTAGGTATATGCTAGGAAATACACAAGTGTAAAATACTAGTGAGTGTTATTGTGGTAATCTATGTAATCTAGTAAGTAATATATGTCAACATGATAACTAGAGTATTTGGTGTAAGAATGACATAACCTGGATGGTGTAGTCATGTACAAGATACCTCCAGTGGGAAGATGTATCCATGTGTATTTTAAATGTAGAAGTAGGATGCCCCCTCAATGGGTAGAATGAAGCAATCAAGGAACTGGAAGGCACTACACACACTCAAAGAAGATCAAGTGAAGCATGGTAATGTAGATAATCAACAAACAATAACATATAATAGAAAATGTAAGTCTAACATAGTAGTATAAATGTAAAACATGGATGATGTATACAATCTAAATGTTTTTGGTGTTTTTGAATTATTTGAGTGTTTTTGTATTTTTATATAAGATATGTAGAACAGGCAAAAGAGATTCTATAAAAGTAGGCTGGGATAGGATGATACTAATCAATGAGTTTCATGTGAGACTCCCTATCATGGCATCTTATATCAAGGAGTAGAATCATGCATGAATGTGAAGCATGATGAAAATACTGAGATTATGGATTCGAAAGCTATATATGTTGTAGATGCTCTAAAATCTATGAAGTAGAAATTGACTATGGGGTCTTTCTATAACTTTGAGAAGTGGATGTAATTGTAGGGTTCTTAAGGACCCATTTGGAAGTAGGAGAAGCCCTCTAAACATGTACTTTTTGTTTAGACCCATGAGATCTCAATGAAAAAGCTCTTGGTGTGAAAAATATAACTAGAAGCTGTATAGAATCCTAAAGTTGTGGAGGTGTATAAAGCCTATATATTGTTGATGGATGTGTCAATTATGTCTAAATATGTATCAAAGAAAAAACTATAACTGGTGAAAAAGTTGGAACTGGTGACTTCAAATAAGATGGATCTAAAGTGGGGAGTGGTAACTCATATGAAAATCCACCAACTGTAATAACCTAATTATTGTGAATGAATTTCATGCATCTGTGAACTATAGATGGTATTGCTCAAATTTTCTAAATCCATGGGTGACCAAGTAACATATCAAAAACTCCTACACTAGGAACTATCGTGAAATGTATGATCACATATGCTATATAAGTCTATAAAGGAAGTACAATCTCACCCAATGAACTCTGTCTAGTCTACTAAATCTACTGATAACTATATCTATTGGGGTGATATCCTACTCTGAATAGCCAAAATGCTTTAATAATGTAATGGTGCACATGTTGACATTGAAACCATTATCAATGAGAACACTATGAATGGAGTGATTATGAATATGTGCTTTGATAAAGAGTGCATTATAATCTAAATTATCCTCCATAATCTCCTAATCTAAGAATGATATCAAAGGTATAGTTAGAACTCTAGACTCGTACACACCGATTATACCACTCAAAGGATGTGACTCAACTGAAGGTGCTTGGTATGTAACTATTGGTGGATGTGCATGATATGCATAGTGAACCCCTGATGTGTCCTTTGTATCTTATTTTAAATGCTATCAAAATGGATCTGGGAAGATTTTCAAAGCTTTATCCTATGTTGGTTTTTCTTGTGGAGGCTCAACTGAAGTACCAAGATCAAGTAGGTTGTCATCTACCAAGTCCTGTATCTTATGTCTCAAATTGATGCATCTATTTATAGTGTGGCTTGGTGCTCTATGGTAATTAAAAAATGCCTATTGATCATATCCCTTAGGAAGAGGTTTGGTTGGATCAACTCTCTGAATAGTAGGGAGAGATATGATATTACAATCCAAAAGCTATTATAAAACCCTAGCTGGAAGAACGAAGATGTGAAAATGTACATCGAGGGGGTGCTAATAAAACTATATGCTGAGAAGGCTATGAAGCTGAATTTACTATAGGTTGATTCTTCCCTTCTGTATCATTGAACTTGACCATGTATGGGGCTTTTTTGTTACTCTTATTAGTTGTATTTGGAATGCTTGTATACTTGAGTTTTCCCATTGAAATGAGTTTTGCTTCTCTTTCCTTTAGTGTATGACACAGTTTAGCGAAGGAAGAGAATGACTTGAACATAATTGATTCATGAAGTGTTGGTAGAAGACTCTATTTAAATAGGTTATGTAACTCTTGATCTTCCATGGGACTAGTCATCTTAGCCAATATGGTTGTATACCAAAGAATGTAGTCCATGAGATGCTCATTTGGTCATTGTTTCTATTGAGTAATTTGAGTATATGAAACATTATCACCAATTTTAATGCTAAAGTGTGCCAAGAACATGTTAGTTAAAGGATTAAATGCATGAACTAACTAATTTGATAGACTATAGAACCATTATAAAACATAATCCTTTAGGCTCCATGGAAATAGCTTGGTAAGTAGCCAATCATTGGGTACGTAGTCCAAACATACTACATGAAACTCTCTCAAGTGTGTCTCTGGATCACCCTTCCCATCATAAAGAGTAAGCTTGGGTTGAATAAAACCTTGTGGAAAGGGTGTAGAATCAATGTGATGTGCCAATGGTATATGTAGAAGAGAAAAAAAATCCAAAGCTTATGTAGGTCTAGTGGTACCTTGCTCAACATGTAGCACCTTGGATTGAAGAGATCTTATCTCTTGCACAAGGGATACCACATCAAGAGAGAGGGATGTACAAGTTGTAACTGGTGGCAGAGAGGCAGGTTGGGCTACTATATGGGGTTGTTGAGACATAGTTACTCTCATAGTTTCATTTTTAACTAGTTGCTGTGTGGTTTGAGAATATTGATGATTGTTCACTTTTTGTTGCTCCTCTTATATAATTCTAAGCATGTCATCTTGCATATCTGAAAGTTTTGTTAAGATTTCTTGAAGTTATCTTTTATTATTTTCATCAAAATTAGTATATTGGGCCATTGTGAAAGTAGGAAAACAATTTATAATGTGTTTGAATGTTTTGCAATAAGTTTTAATAGGTAATGTGTTAGAAAAGGAAATTATTGAATGTAATAAATGTAAATTCCTTAAAATAGCTAATTAGAATTTGTGCAAAAAAGATACAAAGCTTCCAAACATGTAAGGTGATACTGTAAGAAGCAAAATATGAGCTAGTACATGAAACTAAGGATTTTTTTCAAAAATATTTTACAAAATTCTATGAATTTTAGTAATTTAGATTGAATTTCTAAGCTAAGTATGCAATATAAAATTTAAAAAATGATTGGAAAAGTACTAAAAAATAACTGGGAGCTAGTTAATGCAACTAAGGATTTTTGAATGAATTTTTAAAATTAGTATGATAATTTTAAAATTTTAATATGAATTTATAGAATTTTTTTAGAATTTTGATTGAAAAATTTAGGAAAAATAAAAAAATATTTCTAAAATTAGTAATATATTTTTCCTAGTGTTTGGAATGTGTTTGTATGCAAAAAAGATCTAGTATGTGCAAACTAGGGTCTTAAAAAAATATATGATAATTTTGTAATTAATTCATAGATTTTTTATTTTTAAATATAGTAGAAATTAGGAAATTATAGCAAAAAATAATTTACACTAGGGTTTCTAAGATTTTTGTGCAAAAAATCAAAGTAAGTCAGGGTCACCAAATGTTTTATTTATTTTCAAAATAATGGAGTTTTCTTCCTAATTAATAAATAGGTCTCGATTAAAGTAAATCATTAAATAATGTGCAATAATTAAGCCATTGATTTATGTAAATAGATTGTATTTTTTCTTTTTATAAAATTATTAATAAATGAGAGAAAATATGACTTAGCTTATTCTGAGCTATCTAGTCTGAGACAGGGTTTAAGAATTTAGGTACAAGATTAGGACAATGTCAAAAACATGTCCCTAAACTTCATTTTTTGATTAGATAAGAGTGTCAAAAGTGGGACACCCTACTGTTTGGTGTTGTAGTCATTTTTTGGTACTATTGGCCAGGTGATATGAGCTTTTTAGGTTCTACTCAGTAGGTTTATGTTACCCTATCAGTGAAATATCAAAGCTCAAAAGTCTATGAAGCTCGCTATGCATCTATTTTAATCTTCAAAAATCCATAGGAGCTCTTTTTGCTTGAAATTGAAAGGAAAATTTGGGAAAGAAAGAGAAGGGGTTAGTGTGTAAAGGATAAACTAGACTCACTTTACACCCCATGTGTGGGCACACTGCCTACATACCAATACTCTAAGGAGGGATCAAGCTAATGTAGTTCTCCTATTAAAATGCTTGGTGTAATTGTGTATGAAAATAAAACTAGATGCAAAACTTGGAATATTTTATATGGCTAGGGTCTAGTGTAAGGGTTTGAATAATATTGGAATAATATTGGAAGGTTGTATGTAGAGAATAGATTAAAGTGCTTGAATGTACTTTCTTGTATTATTGCTTCTCTCTTGTAAATGAGTACCAACCCTTCTAAAATAGACTTTGAAAGGCATTTTATAGGGGATTTAATGATCATGGATTAAATGAATATGAATTAGGCTGACATGAATTGGGATAAGGATCTAGGAGAATATGAACATTTGAGCCAACTTTGCACTTTGACAACAGTGCCAGAAATAGGACACCTTGGGTTTCAACACTCTTGTCCAAGTTGGGTGCTATTGTCTAGAGGGAATGAGATATGGGGGGATGGATCTGGGCTTGAAAGAGTTGTTTGAATCTGTAAAGGTTAATTCTAGAAGGCTGTGGATGACTAGGAATTAGTGAAAGAAAATCCAAAAAGGGTTATGCAAGTAAGTAGGAGGACCTATGGATTGGGTATCTTTAGCCATACTCAAATAACCAAATTTTACATTATATATGAATATACATAACATCACATTAGATTTTGAAAATTTTAATATGTCATCTTAACTACTTATAACTAAGGTTTCAAGGTTTAACACATTATACATTTTATGATATAACCAATTTTATCATGAGAGGTCATAAAATGTATTTTTTAAACCTATGACCAAAACTTAACCTTTGGAGTACCAATAACTATGCATAAGAGTATCAATACTTAAGTCTTACTTGTCAAGATGTGATTGGTTACTTTTAATTTTATAGAATAAATGTTGAACAAGTATTAGATACTACATGTTCATCTTCTGGTACACTTTAATATTTATACACACCAATATGATCCATTGATGGAGAACATGTTAACAAAAGCCCTATTCAATAATTGGAACATGCACAACTATTGGGACCTTTCCTCTAATATATTTAATATAAAATATATAATTTATATATAATATTACTTAGTTATATACATACACACACACACACACACACACACACACACACACACACACACACACACACACACACACACACCTCTGTGTGTGTGTGTGTGTGTGTGTGTGTGTGTGTGTGTGTGTGTGTGTGTGTATCCTACACACATTATTTAAACAACCATCCTAGAGCACACTCGAGGGCACCCTAGGGCTGGTCGTATTCCACATCCCAACATGATTTGGCTCTACCCAGGTTAGCCCTGACCTTCCATTGAACCACACAGATTTCAATAAAATTACATCAATTTTTATGCTTTCAACTTTTTATATTATTTTACGTAACTAGGAAATGTGTAGAGTTTCACTTGGTTTATTTTTATCATGTGCGTAGGAGGGGGTCAAAAAGGTGGAGACATACAAATTTAAAAATTTATTACACTTCACTGTGCATTCATCCTTATCCATTTGCACAGCTCTTCACACATACACATATCATGACATATAATGTATGTATATATGTATTGGTGAGATGGGTTATGTAAAATGAAAGAGTGAAATTATAATTAATAATTAAAACTAGTAATTTCAAACCTTTGACAATGTCAAAATATTAAAGTTCGTCTTTAAAGATAATTATGGGCACAAACTGATCAAGATCTGAATCACCATGCAATGATTAAGTCTATTATGGCTTACATTCTATGTGTAAAGAGAGAGACTCTTAACATGTAATCTATACATCAAAACTAAAGTGGACATATATGTTCTAAAGACACCATCTATTCCAATGCATTATTAGAGCATAGAGCACCATAATTGGTTTACATCAAATCTAATTAGAAACACCACCATAATTAGATATGCATCCAACCTATCCTATTGAAATCCTTTTTATTTTTTAAAATAGATTAGATCTTGAAGCATCACAGACCATAAAGGAGCATAAATCATGAACTACAGTCTATTATGCGAGTAAAGACCAAAACTATAGAAGTAGAAGAAAAAAATAGCAGACAAAGATAATTTTCCACTCTAAATAACATAGAACATCATATCCTCATAGATGGATAACATAATATAGAAGGCCATAAGGTCACATACAAAGCATCCAATCACATCTATGAGGTACACTTGCTAAGGTTGTAACATTAAAAATGTTAATTGTTACTACTTTTAGTCTATTACAATGGTTGGTTATCATTTGCTTGTATTCCTTATTTTGTAAATAGGTACATCTAATACATGAATCTTAGTAACTATGCATTAAAAAAAAACTATGAACAAGGTTGTAGTATACATGAGCCAAAAATACCAAACAGTATTATCCATAGACACTAATGAACACATCTCCAACTCACTTTCTGGCACTTGTAATCAAAAACACAAAGAAATACATCTCATAGTCAGACTTCAAAATTGAAGTTAGTGAGAAAATTATCATTCTAGTCTTATAAACTGGATAAATAAACCAAAGGATTTGAGTGGATAAATAAACTCACCAAGATAGATATTTATTTGCACTTTATCTTAATTTGAATCTATCGAACAAAATAATTGAGTATCACTAATTTAAATTGCAGCTCAAAAGACTTGATGGTTAATTGAAATTAGATAGTCATTTTTTAAATTATAACATACTTGATTCCTTTATATAATTTGTATGTAATCTAACATTTCACAAAAAATTTATAACCAAGTTTGAAGGGCTAATAAAAATTAATAATTTGTATGCTTTACTACCAACTATCTTATGCCAAGTGTGATCTGTAACATCAAATTTAATGCTTGTGACAACTTGGTGATATGTGATTGAAACTTTTAATTTAATTCCTCCCAAATGTAATAATGTTTGATATATTTTCTCTTTGAATCAATCTACCTCCTTTGTTGCACACATGGTAAAGTGCCACAGAGTTTTAAATTTGTACTTGTGATCACATTTAACCATTTTTTGATGTTATGTGGCATTATACGACATAAAAATTCCTTTAATTTTGTTAAAAATTTAATATTATTTCTATAACATTAAATAATATATAGATATATTATAATTTATATAATCTTGATAAATGAAGTTTTTGTGATTTTTGATTTTACCACATTGATATGATTTGGCCCTATAAATGATGATTTTCAAATCACTTCACTACATATCCAATTGATAATGATGCATGGATCATTGATGAGATTTGACCCTAAAAATACACTTTTTGTGATGGAGAAGGGATACATGATTTAAAATTGTTGATATGTGATTATTTTAATTTAATGCCCATTGCCTACTAAACATTATTAATCTCTGATAGATTTGCTCTTTAACGTAATATGCTACACACATGATGAAGCACTGTAGAGTTTTAAATCCATACCAGTGATCACATTTTTGATCATGTAATGTTAAATCCCATTTTCTTGTTACGTGGCATTATACACTTCATTAAAAGTATAAAAATCATTTAATTTTATTAAAAATATAATATTATTTCTGTACTATTAACAATATATAGATGTATTGAAATATATTATAATGAAATATTATATGTTATAATAATATTGATTGATATTAAAATATATTTTACAAAATATATAATTTATATATAATATTAATATATAATTAATTAGTTTAATATATAAAAATATTATTATATTATAATATGTCAATTATATTTATTTAATAACTAATATAAGTTTTGTGTGTAGGGGATAACAGGGGTTATATGAAGCGAAAGAGTGTAAATCAATAATTAAACATACTAGTTACTCTAAACCCATGACATTGATGTCAAAATAAGTTCATCTTAGAAATAATTGTGGACACAAATTTATCAAGATCTGAATTACCATGTAATGCTTTAGTCTATGATGGCTTGCATTCTTTGTGTAAAGAGATAGCCTCTTATCACAATCACTATGTCAAAATTGCAACTCCCTTAGTTTTGATCAGGGGGCATCTATATTAGCTAGATAAGGAGTGTCACAGTTATGGGTGATCAGGTTTTGTCTTGGTGATTGCAATGGAGAAATTGATTTTGTTACAATGGTGCTAAAAAACTTAGAAGTGACCAAGAAGAATTATGGGTTTAAAAATATGATAAAAATTTGAAGTGGACATATATGCTCAAAAGACACCATCTATTCCAATGTGTATACCTAATGTTATACCACCACCACTTTTTTCTCCTAATAATTAATAATTTTACATCTCAAAAAAATGTGGATGAAACTCTACTTAATATGAATTAAAGAGCCTAATAATTATTTCTAAATCATTACCTTCAGTTCCAAAGTTCCATGATGATAATTTCACTTCTATTTCCATATTTTAACTTATAAAATTTACATTATACTATGGTCTTATCCCATATTATTGAGCATTTTCTAATTTTGATGATCTCCTGGATGTGATCCAAAACCCATGGTAGGAGACCCATCAAGTTTAATTTGTTACGACGAGTTTGTTGTTATTTTATTGGAATGAAATTCCCTAAATTATACAAATTTACATTTAGATACAATCTATAAATGGATTCAAAGTGTATATATAGAAATACTATATATAATAAGTGTTCTAAGGTAGACTACTTAATATGCCCTCACATAACCATATTAATTTAGATAAGTCCAAAAAATTCTTTCCCAAGGAGTCTTTTAGTTACTAGGTATGATTTTGTGTCACTTATTTTAATTACCATTTTGGGGTTGAATTCATCTCCAAATATTAGTTTGTAATTTCAATAAAGGTGACTCACCCTCACAGGTATTTGAATTGGTGAATTAAATTATCTCAAAGGTATAATTTGTGGGGGGAATAAAAATTGAGTCAAATCCCTATTAGACAATTTTCTTTTGTTACATCTTCAAAAAATATGGATGAAATTCCACTTATTATGTAAGAGCCTATTATTTATAAATCATTAACATAATCTCTACATCAAAATTATAACTCCCTTAGTTTTGATTAGGGGGCATCTGTATTCACTAAATAAAGAGCACAGTTGTGGGTGATCAAGTTTTGTTTTGGTAATTGCAATGGATAAATTCTTTTGTTACAATGGTATTAAAAAAATTAGAAGCGATCAAGAAGAAGTTTGAGTTAAATATGATAAAAATTTGAAGTGGACATATATGTTCAAAAGACACCATCTATTCCAATGTGTATGCCTACTATTATACCACCACCACTTGTTTGTCCTAATAATTAATATCAATGTTACATCTTGGAAAATTGTCGATGAAACTCCACTTATTATGCAAGAGCCTAATAATTATTTTTAAATAATTACCATCAGTTTGAAAGTTCTATAATGATAATTTTACTTCTATTTATATATTCGAATTTTTATAATTTTCATTGTATTATGGTCTTATATCGGATTATTGAACATTTTTTAATTATGATGATCCCCTGGATGTGATCTAAAAACCATGGTAGGAGACCCATCAAGTGTAATTTGTTGTGATGAGTTTGTTACTATTTTATAATTTAGATAATCACACAAAATCCTTTCCCAAGAGGTCTTTGAATTACTAAGTATGATTTTGTGTCCCTTATATTAATTACCATTATGGGGTCAAATTCATCTCCAAATATTAGTTTGTAAGTTCACGAAAGGTGATTCACCCTTAGAGGTATTTGAATTGATGAATTAAATTATCTCAAAGGTATAATTCTGGGGGGGCTAAAAATTAAGGAGTCAAATCCTTATTAGACAATTTGCGTATGTTACATCTTCAAAAAATGTGGATGAAAATCCACTTATAATCTAAGAGCCTATTATTTCTAAATCATTAGCACAATCTCTATGTCAAAATAGTAACTCCCTTGGTTTCAATAAAGAGGCATCTATATTCATTGAATAATTAGCACAGTTGTGGGTGATCAAGTTTTATCTTGGAAATTACAATAGATAAATTGCTTTTGTTACAATAGCGTTAAAAAATTAGAAATGATAAAAAAAAATTGGGTTTATAAATATGATAAAAATTTGAAGTGGACATATATGTTCGAAATACACCATCTATTCCAATGTGTATGCTTACTATTATACCACCACCACTAATTTCTCCTAATAATTAATATTAATATTAATCTTCAAAAAATGTGGATAAAACTCCACTTATTATGCAAGAGCCTAATAATTATTTCTAAATCATTACCATCGGTTCCAAAGTTCTATGATGATAATTTTAATTCTATTTCCATATTTTAACTTCTATAATTTTCATTATACTATGGTCTTATAGTAGATTATTGAATGTTTTCTAATTCTGATGATCCCCTAGATGTGATCCAAAAACCCATGGTAGGAGACCCATCAAGTGTATTTTTTTGCGATGAGTCTGTTACTATTTTATAATTTAGATAAGCATACAAAATCCTTTCCCAAGAGGTCTTTGAGTTACTAGGTATGATTTTGTGTCACTTATTTTAATTACCATTATGGTGTTGAATTCATCTTCAAATATTAGTTTGTAAGTTCAAGAAAGGTGACTCACACTCAGAGGTATTTGAATAGGTTAATTAAATTATTTCAAAGGTATAATTCTAGGGGGGATAAAATTAAGGATTCAAATCCCTATTAGACAATTTGGTTATGTTACATCTTTAAAAAATGTGGATGAAGCTCCACTTATTATTCAAGAGTCTATTATTTATAAATCATTAATACAATCTCTACATCAAAATTACAACTCCCTTGGTCTCGATCAGGGGGCATCTTTATTCGCTGAATAAGGAACACAGTTGTGGGTGATCATATTTTGTCTTGGTGATTTTAATGAAGAAATTATTTTTGTTACAATGGTATTAAAAATATTATAAGTGACCAAGAAGAACTTTGGGTTTAAAAATATGATAAAAATTTGAAGTATACATATATGTTTGAAAGTAACCATCTATTCTAATGTGTATGCCTACTATTATACCACCACCACTTGTTTCTCTTAATAATTAATATTAATGTTCCATCTTCAAAAAATGTGAATGAAACTCCACTTATTATGTAAGAGCCTAATAATTATTTCTAATCATTACCATCATTTTCAAAGTTCCATGATAATAATTTTTACTTCTATTTCCATATTTGAACTTATATAATTTTCATTGTACTATGGTCTTGTAGTAGATTATTAAACATTTTATAATTTTGATGATCCTCTAGATGTGATTCAAAACCCCATGGTAGGAGACCCATCAAGTGTAATTTTTTGTGATGAGTTTGTTGTTATTTTATTGGAATGAAATTCCCTAAATTATACAAATCTACATTTAAATACAATCTATAAATGGATTCAAAGTCTATATATATAAATAATATATAGAGTAAGTGTTCTAGGGTAGACTGCTTAATTTTCCCTCACATAACCATAATTTAGATAAACACACAAAATCCTTTCCTACGAGGTATTTGAGTTACTAGGTGTGATTCTGTGTCATTTTAATTACCATTTTGGGGTTGAATTCGTCTCCAAATATTAGTTTGTAAGTTCAACAAAGGCGTCTCATCCTCAGAGATATTTGAATTGGTGAATTAAATTATCTCAAAGGTATAATTATTAGGGTGGAGCTAATAATTAAGGACTCAAATCCCTATTAGACAATTTGCTTATGTCACATCTTCAAAAAATGTGAATGAAACTCCACTTATTAAGCAAGAGCCTATTATTTCTAAGTCATTAGCATAATCTCTACATCAAAATTGGAACTCCCTTAGTTTTGATCAAGGGGCATCTATATTCTATAGATAAGGAGCACAATTTTGGGTGATCAGGGTTTGTCTTGGCGATTACAATGGATAAATTGGTTTTGTTACAATGACATTAAAAACATTAAAAGTGACCAAAAAGAATTTTGGGTTTAGAAATATGATAAAAATTTGAAGTGGACATATATATTTGAAAGACACCATCTTTTCCAATGTGTATTCTTACTAGTATACCACCACCACTTGTTTATCCTAATAATTAATAATGTTACATCTTCAAAAAATGTGGATGAAACTCCACTTATTATACACGAGCCTAATAATTATTTCTAAATCATTACCATTGATTTCAAAGTTCCATGACAATAATTTTACTTCTATTTCCATATTTGAACTTCTATAATTTTCATTGTACTATGGTCTTATAGCAGATTATTGAACATTTTCTAATTCTGATGATCCCTTGGATGTGATCCAAAAACCCATGGTAGGAGATCAATCAAGTGTAATCTATTGTGACAAGTCTGTTGTTATTTTATTAGAATGAAATTCTGTAAATTATACAAATCTAAATTTAGATACAATATATAAATAGATTCAAATATATATATATATATATATATATATATATATATATATATATATATATATATATATATATATATATATATATATATATATAAAGTGTTCTTAGGTGGACTACTTAATATGTCCTTACATAACCAAAATTTAATAAGCACATAAAATCCTTTCCCAAGAGGTCTTTGAGTCACTAAGTATGATTTTATGTCACTTATTTTAATTACCATTATGGGGTTGAATTCATCTTCAAATATTAGTTTGTAAGTTCAAGAAATGCGACTTACCCTCAAAAGTATTTGAATTGATGAATTAAATTATCTCAAAGGTATAATTCTTGGGAGGGATAAAAATTAAGGAATCAAATCCCTATTAGACAATTTACTTATGTTACATCTTCAAAAAATGTGGATGTAACTCCACTCATTATGCAAGAGCCTATTATTTATAAATCATTAGCACAATCTCTACATAAAAATTTCAACTCCCTTGGTTTTGACCCCAATATTGAGCTTCAAAGTTGAAGTACTCAATGTGTTGGTCAAAATGTTTAACCCTGACTCTGCATTGAGATATCATATAGCTTGTTTTCATGAATGAAAATTTAATGTTTATAGACTGGTATGGTGTATACTATTTATGCCCTCACATAACCATAATTTATATAACTCATAAAATCCTTTCCCAAGTCTAGGTTTTGAGTTACTAAGTATGATTTTGCGTCATTTATTTTAATTACCATTTTGAGGTCGAATTCATCTCCAAATATTAGTTTGTTAATTCAAGAAAGATGACTTTCTCTCACAAGTATTTTAATTGGTAAATTAAATTATCTCAAATGTATTATATGGGGGCTAAAAATTAAGGAGTCAAATCCCTATTACATAATTTAATCATGTAATTTAATGAACAAATATGAATAAACTTTTTTTAATTAGAATAATTATAATAAATAATAAAAAATTGTAAATATTTTTGTAGTAAAAACTATCTAAATTTATTATTTATTTTTATTTATGTTTAAATAATTAAATATTTTTATTAAATAATGTACATAATTATTTAAATGCTTAAATATATAAATATATTTTTAAAATAATTTTCCTACATGCTTCGAAATTAGGGTTAAGTTTATCTTTTTCTCTTTCCATTATTTTCTCTCACTTTTTCTCTCTCCCTTTTGAAGGCCAAAAAGCATTATTTTATTGATCGTCAGGTTAACTATGGCATTAGTGGTGGAAGTGTTGACCCCATTTTTCACTATCATTTCTACATGTGTGGCATTAGTGGTGGAAGCTTTGACCCCATTTTTCACTATTATTTCTGTACGTGCTTCTTGTCAGGTATTTAATCTATGGAATGTATTGTTTTACTATATCTAAAATATGTGATTTCTTTGGATTGATATGAACCTTTTATTCATTATTTATTGCTTTAAGTTATGAAATCACTGAGATTCAGATAGACCTGGATTTTTGTTATGAAATGACCAAGATAATGAAATGACAAAGATTAGGATTTTTTAGCGATTACTTGTATTCAATAGGGACACAAATGATGAATGTGAGGGAAAAGAATACATTTTTTTATTAACTATAATCAAATAATGAAATGGTCAAGATAATGAAATGGCAAAGATTAGGATTGTTTAGGGTTTACTTCTATTCAATAGGGAACCAAATGGTGAATGTGAGGGGAAAGTCAACATTTTTTTATTAACTATAAGCAAATAATGAAATGGCCAAGATAATAAAATGGTGGATATTAGGATTGTTTAAGTCCAACTTATATTCAATAGGGACCCAAATGGTGAATGTGAGGGGAAAGTAGACATTTTTTTATTAACTATAAGTAAATAATGAAATAGAAGATAATGAAATGGTGGAGATTAGTATTGTTTCATGCTTACTTGTATTCAATAGGGACTCAAATTGTGAATGTGAGGGTAAAGAAGAATTTTTTATTAACTGTAATCAAATAATGAAATGGACAATATAATGAAATGATGGAGCTTAGGATTGTTTAGAGCTTACTTGTATTCAATAGGGACACAAATGGTGAATATGAGGGGAAAGCATATATTTTTTATATTAACAATAAGAAAATAGTCATAGTAAAAAAGTGTCATAATGCAAGAGAGTTTCAATGATTCCACCATCTTTATTCTGTTGCATTATTCATCTGTTGGCTCTATTTGGATACTACAAATTATTTTTGTTTTAGACTGTGTTGAAAAGTATTTTTTTGGCCTATTCTAGGTTATTATTATTTGAGTTGAAATGTTTCCATTTTAGACTGA
Organism: Torreya grandis; assembly: GCA_037957365.1. Classification (NCBI taxonomy): domain Eukaryota; kingdom Viridiplantae; phylum Streptophyta; class Pinopsida; order Cupressales; family Taxaceae; genus Torreya; species Torreya grandis. The sequence goes on from JARHVA010002605.1 coordinate 490,637, forward strand.
GTTAAAAATTCATTTTTTGGGTGGTAAACTTTTCCCTCATGCCACATCATAAAATTTAATGAAAGAATGATTGAATAACACCTATCATTATTATTTAGAGTGGTGAACTTTTCCATTGTGCATCAATATGTTTGGGTAGAGGGGTCCCATGCATCATTATATATTAAAAAAATTCTTATAAAATATCTACACTTATTATATAGGATCAACTATTATTTAGGGATAAATTTTTGAGGGGTGGGAAGCAATAGGGGGATGAAGATTTGTATTGCTTCTCCTTTTTTTTTGGTTTTTATCTATCATTTGCATCCAATCAATTTTTTATTTGTTTTCAAATAAAATTTTTGTAGTAAAATGCTCCTAATTTCTCTCAGTAGCATGTATTACACATAATTTTTGTAGTCTTCAGAGCACATCCAGATATCTTTAGAGCATCTATTACAGGTCTTCTGATCACCCTGTACAAATCTTCAAAGCATTCTTAGACTTATTTAGATCATCTTGTGTATGTATTCGCAGCACACCTAGATCATATTTAGAACAATTCTACAGCATCTTTGGAGTGTCCTCTGAGTGTTCAATCATCAGAGCTCACTTGTCAAATCCTTAAAATTATAGCCAATTTTTTAAATAAAACTATGTGTTGCCTTCTCAAAATAACCCCTCATTGGGATGTTTTATTGTACTCAATATTACCCCTTCCTTGGGATGTGTTACTCTACTCAAAATTACCCCATCTGTGGGATGTGTTGTTACACTCAAAATTGTGTTATTCATCCCAGTAAGACACAATAACAAGGTAAAGAATCGACAGTAAACTACATACAAACAATGAACAAATTGTATTCATATCTTACTTAGATCAAGGTTTAACTATTAAATACAATATAATATATAACTAAATGTAAAAATTTAAGGATAGTTTATATAACTATGATGAGCTATATGAAATGTTCATAATTTCTCCCCCACACTTTACTTTTTGTAAGTCCTCTCGTAAAGAAGTGGGAAGACTGATCCTTAATCCAAATTTTCTTATTCAAACCTCTAAATTAGATCATAAAATTCAAAATGATGGCCCCAGTCATGGTGGCCCCTTGGCAAGAGTCCAAGATCTATGACAACTATATGCACCCAGGCTTTAAATTGAACTTTTGCTTGAGAATTCTAACACCACCATGGAGATAGAGGACACAGAATGATAGGATGCTAGACATATAAACCTCTTTTCTCTAATCACTAAGTGATTATATGGAAAATTGATTGGCTCTTCTTATACTCCATTTAATATTGGTGGAGCTGAAGACTTCCTTGTGCTTTAACTCAATAGGTAATGTTTCCCACCTGGTAAGACTTTCATTGAAACCATTGGCATAATGGTGGTTTATAAAATATCTAAAAGCAAAACTATTAGATCTCAATAGCTCATGATACTTGTTCTTCATATGCATATGATACAGTGGTTGAAAAGAAGAAATAAGTTTCTTTGCTTCTGGAAATTATAATCTCATGCATAACCCAGTGGTGATTTTTAATTCTATAAATATATTATTGGCATGTTTCCATGCTATTTGGTTCTTTAGAGTGGAGAGAAAGGCACAAAATTGTGTCTCTCTAACAGATAAATTTATCAAAAAACTAGATTGATATCCTAACAACAAATTGAAAGTATAAAACTCACAAATGCCATCCTACCTTTCTTCAATGCTCTTTAGAAAAATGTCTATAAATACATGCTCATCTTCAATGATATGTTAAAAACCAAGGGAAATTAATTGAATCTATCATTTATAAAATTGATCATGTAAGAAAAGAACATAAACTGATGAAGGCTGCCTACATGCTAATAGTTTCTTAGAAATAGAAAAAATGTGTTGGATAGAAGCTTGTGCTTTTTGCAATTATAGTTGGGATTCTACTAATCATTTCTAAGATTCCTCCTTAAATTTGGCATTTTCATCCTTCAATTTTTGAATTTTCTTCTAGATGATATGCCAGGTAGAGATTATTTCATGTAATGGAACAAGGAAAGAGGGAACACTCTTGTTGAACCCTCTGTCTGAACTACAATCTCTCATGCTTCTCTTTGCATGGCATGAATAAAGGCTTTTAAGTCAAAATTTCAAGAAGCAAGCTCTATTATTTTATTATTATGTCAGGAAATCATTATGTTTTTATCATAAATACTTTCTCTTAGATTATTAACTAGATTACACTTATCAATATTGGCATTTTGTAAATCAATAATCTTAATAACCTTGATAGGAAGAGAATTCTGCAAATCAATAATTTGAGTGTTCTTGATAGTAAGAGAATTCTACAAATTACTCAATTCTTGGGTCTATGAAAACATTACATTATGGACCATAGTCTATTTAGTTTATATTCCATGAAGAATTATTTATTGGTCACTAAATCTAGTAACAAATTCTTCCCACCTTTGTTTCAAATTAGAAATCATCAAGTCCTCACCTTTCAAATTTGAATGAAGAACATATAACTCTATCTATTGTAGTATTATTATTTATTCATGGTGTGATAAAGCCATGGCATGCTAAAATTATTTTTCTTCATTGATAGAATGTGGAGAAGATGGATCTTCTTAAATCAAGGGTGAATTACCCTTATCAGCAATAGAGGGTACAAGATGCTCTATTTCTTGAGGTACAACTTCTACTAGGGTTCCCTCTGCAAATACAATTTTTTTTTGCAGCCTGCACGTCTTTTTCTTCTTATTCATATAAGATAAGTTGATGAGTGCACCAGAGTTTATTTGAAGGAGGATGAGGCATTTTTGAAGAAATTCCCATTTGTCACTTTGATCTCTGGCATAATATATTTGGAACTAATGGCAGTGGAGATGGCCATTCTATAATTTCAAGTATGGGGTTTTCAATTTGGATTGTAGTGGAAGGAGGAAAGGCAGAGTGTGGTGTATTTTTGGTAAGAACTAGAGAAAAATTTCAAAGGAAATAGGACCAAGTCTTTTCACCCCTTGGTTTACTGATAAAATAATGGTGACAAATGAGTGTAACTAGTCGATGATGGCAGGTATACCCTGTACCTCATCTTATCTTTTGAGAAACATTAATCAGAGCATTATGAAGGAAAGAGGGAAGATTGATCTTATATACTTCTTGAATAACTCCCTTCCTCAAATGAATAAGGAATCTCATATCATCTCCACCCACTACTGTAAACTGACCATCACAAATGATATATTTCATTATCCATAAAACAATATTTTGCCAAGGTTGAAGAAGACTTTCGCTCATAATTCTCTTAGCCACTCCTTGGGGGGATTTGCCCAGTCTGGGGTGTGGCTCATTTCCTTCAACAAACATATAAATTAGGTTAGAAAAACTAATCTTTTCAATGTAAACTAATCCATCTTCAAGAATCCCAAATAGAACACTGATTACAAAGGGATTCACTAGAATGTTTTTCCCTTTGATAATAGCATGATCCTCATCAAATTTCTCATAGAATTCTTACACAATTTCTTCATGGAATCCCTTAAACATTTTTAAGAAATTAAACTAACCTGTTATTTCAAAGATGTCTCTAGCTACTTCATCTTACAATAATGCATTAGAGATTTTGATTCACTTTTTTTCTTTCTCCCACCCATATTCAAAGCAAGCACTGTTTAATTGTAAATCTAACTATAATATAAAAACACAGAGCTCAAATTCACATAGGGAATAGGGGAAGAAATAGTTTAGAGATATAACAAAATAATTAATGGAAGCAATAATGCAAAAGTGAATAGAAAAGTAGGTTATATAATGTGATTATGACAAGAATGATGGCTATAGTTATGGTTATCTCTGTAGAGCTTGCAAGATATAATGGGAAGGTGATTTATCCAGTCAAGTAGTCATATGTGTCATAAAAGTCATTATTGATAGTACTAGGAGCAATAATCATAATTAATTATAAATCATACCAAATTATTTTGAAATACCCTCTATTTAAAACATAGTTACATTAATCTATTTTGAAAAGACCATTTGGAAACATCATCATAAAATATCATCATATCAATTCTTTTGGAGATCTACTGAAAACACCGTCACATCAAATTATGGATTACAACATTATTGGTTTAATGGAATTATTATGATTCTCAATGATGGAGGTCGATTATTCTCATTCATTAGTTTTCATCTTAGGATCATAACTATCAGTATTTGGAGCTAAACCTTCAAACTTCAGAGCAAAACTATAGTTCATTTAGAATTTATTTATATATAAAAGTATAAATCACCTTATATATAAATAACATAATTTATTACAAAAACCTTGTATATATTTAGTACCATATATATAAAAATAAATAACCTTATATATATGGTATTGTTTCTATGTATTTTTAGTCAATTGCATCTTCTTAATCCTTGTCGTGTCTGAAGAACCACTTGGGGGCTCTATTAATGGAGGCAATGGCTGAGATGGAGTTTATCCCATATGAATAGAGAAATGGGACCTATTCTAACTTGGTGGTTTTAGATGTTCCTACTTCAGCCATGGCTTTCAAATTTTGATTGATGAGATCATATATTGTCTTAATGTGGGATGAATGCAAAGAAGGCATTTTTGGCAAGCTCGATTAATGCAATGTTGATGGCAATCCTGGTTCATGCCCTATTAATGGGAAATATTTTCAAACTATAAACTATTGATTTTAGCAATTAATCACTCCAAAATTTAATTTAGATTTAATTTGAATTTTATTTGCCATTAATTTTAGCTTTAAAGCTAAAGATTGCCACCTTTTGACATGTGGTTGTCACCTTAGATACATATAAGTACACATGTGGCATGAATATGACTAAGATTTCTAGTTGGATCAAAATATAGACACATGGCACCTTTTGATTGCCTCACATATTCTCATAATGTAGTTTTTCATGATGACTCATCTATTTCTCACCCCCTGGTGACCCTCAATTCATAACAAGCTCTCAGATGGTGCCTTTTAATTCTGATACCTTGAATGGGGAATCCACTCTTGAACCTATTTTAAAGGTATCTCAAGAGATACCTTTAAGGGGAAATCCACTTTTTTGCCTGTTTGAAAGGTATCTCCTAGGATATACCTTGAAGGTATTACATGGGCCTTCAAAATATCACCTAGTAGTGCCTTTCATGTAAAGGAAAATTCCACTTGTTTTTTTAAGGAGAAATCCTCTCTTATGCCTATTAAAAAGGTATCTATTAAGAGATACCTTGAAGTTTAAATCCACTCTTGTGATTTAAAGGTATCTCTTAGGAGATACCTTGAAGGTATTATAAGGGCCTTCAAAGCTTTCTATGTAAAGGAAAATTGCACTTGTTCCTTGAGGGAGAAATCAACTCTTATCCCTATTTGAAATGTATCTCCTAGGAGATACCTTGAAGGGGAAATACACTATTGTGAATGTTTGAAAGGTCTCTCCTATAGGATACATTTAAGGTATTACAGGGGCCTTCAAAATATCACCCAATAGTGTCTTCTATGTAAATAACATTCCACTTGTTCCTTGTAGGAGAAATCACTCTTGTGCTTATTTGAAAGGCATATCCTAAGACATAACTGGAAGGGGAAATAAAATATTATGTATGTTTGAAAGGTATATTTTAGGATATACCTTTAAGGTATTAAAAAGGCCTTCAAAATATCACCTAATAGTGTCGTCCATGTAAAGGAAAATTCCACCTGTTCTTTGAAGGAGAAATCCACTCTTGTGCCTATTTGAAAGGTATCTCATATGAGATATATTGAAGGGTAAATACACTCTTGTGCATGTTTTAAAGGTATATCCTAAGAGATACCTTTAATGTATTATAAAATATTTCAAAATATCACCCAATAGTGCCTTCCATGCAAAGAAAAATTGCACTTATTCCTTGCAGGAAAATCCCACTTTTGTCCCTATTTGAAATGTATCTCCTAGGAAATTCTTTAAAAGGGAAATATAATATTGTGCATTTTTTAAATTTATATCATAATATATACCTTTAAATTATTACAAAATCTTTTGAAATATCACTTAATAGTACCTTCTATGTAAAGGAAAATTCCACTTGTTTCTTGCAGGAGAAATCCACTCTTGCACCTAATTTAAATGTATCTCCTAGGAGATACCTTGAAGGATAAATCCACTCTTGTGCATGTTTTAAAGGTATCTCCTAAGATATACCTAAAGGTATTATAAAGGCCTTTAAAATATCATCCAATACTACCTTCCATGAAAATTACACTCATTCCTTGAAGGAGAAATCCACTATTATGCCTATTTGAAAGGTATCTCCTACGAGATATATTGAAGGGGAAATACACTCTTGTGCATGTTTTAAAGGTATTTATTAGGAGATACATAAAAATATCACCTAGTAATGCCTTCCATGTAAAGGAAAATTGCACTTGTTCTTTGAAGAAAAAATCCACTTTTATCCCTATTTGAAATGTATCTCCTAGGAGATACCTTGAAGGGGAAATCCACTCTTGTGCATGTTTGAAAGGTATATAATAAGAGATAATTTAAAGGTATTAAAAAAGATGTCAAAATATCACTCATTAGTGATTTCCGTGCAAAGTAAAATTCTACTTGTTCTTTGAAGGAGAAATCCACTCTTGTGCCTGTTTGAAAGGTATCTCCTAGAAGATACCTTGAAGGGGAAATCCAATCTTGTACATGTTTGAAAGGTATTTCATAAGAAATACATTGAAAGTATTACAAAGGTATTCAAAATATCACCCAGTAGTGTGTTATATGTAAATTTAAATTCCACTTGTTCCTTAAAGGAGAAATACACTCTTGTACCTCTTTGAAAGGTATCTCCTAGGAGATACCTTGAAAGGGGAAATACACTCTTATGAAGGTATTAAAAGGGCCTTTAAAATATCACCTAGTAGTTCCTTTTCCATGTAAAGTAAAATTTCACTTGTTCTTTGAAGGATAAATCCACTCTTATCGTTATTTGAAATGTATCTCCTAAGAGGTTCAACTTATTGAATTGCTCAGACTCTAGGAGGAGAGGGAATAGGAAAGCAATGTGAATCTCATTCGATAACAAGTGGTTAAGTGATGGTTATATAGGAAGTAGTTGAACCTAGGATTTAAACTTGGATATTTAGTTCTCAAATATGATTAGTGGGTTGTAAATCTAGGAAAACATTCAAAGTTTGATTCTCTTTGGAGAGGACCATTTCACATCATCAATGACAGGAAAGGGAATGCTTTTGAATTAAAACATCAAGAGGGAAATGAATTAGAGATACCTATCAATGGGATCAATCTAAATCATTTTAACTAACCTACCCATCTCTCCCCTTTATACATAATTAGCTAGTTTCCATTTCTATCGTGTGTTTCCTTTTTTTTGTTGTTTATTTCCTTTGTTATTTCCTTTTTCAACTAAGTGTCATTATTATAGGTGGCCAATATAATCACCATGCATCCTCTCTCCAATCCTCTCAAATATTTGAAAGATTCTTTGAAATATGGTTAGTTAGCCATCTCACCTATAATTAATGTCAGATGTTCCATCATGCATGATTTACCATAATGATCATCATAAAATCTCTTGAAAATGGCCCTTCGAGCATGTGTGTCATACCTACCATTGATGGGGATGCTCAATTTTGAAATTTACATAATGATCGTGCTAAGTGACACTAGTTCATAAATACTCATCTTTTTTAAAGCCAAACACTAGGAACCTTGAGATTTTATTAAGAGCATTGAGAAATTGAGATAAATAGAGAAAGAGTGTCTGTAGGTAAACATGGTAGTGAATAACCATCAATATAGTTTTAAGGAAAAAACAAAGAGTGATTTTGAAGTAGATATATTATCATGGAATATTTTACATCCTCATTTAGAAGCAACAAGCATTCCTTAAAATAGAGAATGTATAAAATGAGTAGTGGTGGAAATCCTCCCCCTAAGTATGCCATGAGCAAATCATATGCTTTAGCCCTGCCCAAGTGAAGGAAAAAGTGACAAATACTAAGAAGGGAATTTAGGGGCCTTAAAAGGACAAGACTTTGGTAACTAATTTTTTGGATGACATATTCAACCTAGTGTTAGCCCAAAATCCCAAGAATATAAGAGAGGGTGCCCACACCTGGATGCTTGAAATGATCAGTAGGAAAGAGTATAACTCTTTCAAATGTAGAATATGGAATTGCACACTAGCACAATACATGGTTTCATATGTACACGCATGCCTTGAGGTCATCTCTCTTTATATAGAGATATATGATAATAACATTGACATGATCATTGGCAATGCCCATTTAAAGGTTAAGACTGATGCAAACAACATCAAGGCAATGTTTTGGCTCCCATATGATCTCAAAGCCATTATTTGTAGCACTGAGAGCCTTCAGAGCATCTAGGATTCCTCTAGAGATAAGGCACACTTCCATGAATCTCTCCTTAAAGAAGAGGTCATAGAAATGCCTCCAATGCCCATGTCCTTGTTGACTTTTCCAATGCAACACTTAAAAGACACCCTATCCTTGTTAGCCTTCATCATGGGTATGGACTCCAATGATAATCACCATTCACCCTGCCCCATATAATTCTACCTTTCTCCCCTTTAACTCTCACCATCCATTCACTTGGATCCATGAGAGTAGGATATACTACTTTATATTAGAAATTAACTATTCCATTTGCACTACCACAGGAGATCCCTTTTGTAGGAGAGATCATCTAAGAGCTAGACTGATAGCAGTAGTATGTGGATACAACATATCTTTCTTGGTTAAGCCCATGATATATCTAAGGTGGAGAAGGTCTTGTACCCACTCAAACATCTGGAGTTCCATATATTGGTAGTGGTTAAAATCTTGGAAAAAATCTCTTTTAAGGAGATAATAGATCTGGATCGAGCCTTCAAGGCTCTCAAGAAGAAGATGTCATTAAAGGATGAAGAGTGGGTGCCCTTGTAGATGACCCTTCAAAAATTGTAGGTTTTTCACCTTCTTCTGAATTATAGGTGTCAAATTTTTTTGGGTTCTCCCATCCACAGGAGGATACCCTTGTGAGTCACCAAGAGATATGGATCAAAAATCCACATTTGTTATTTTAGAGTAATTTATTTATAGCTTTGAACTTGTGTATTAGTTATTGGTTCCTTGTCACCTTCTAGCAGCCCCCTTTTAGCCTCTTTCTTCTTTAGACCTGCTTTCAAATTTTGTCCAAGTCCTAACATTCATTCACTTTTGATGCATGGTAACCTGACACTTATCTAGCTCAAAGATACTTTCATCTCACTCTAAATAAGTACCAGTTTGACACATGGCACCACCATGTTTTATCTCACCAAGGAGTCCCTAGTTTCTTGAGAGAAGTGTAGCTTGACACGTATCATCTCCGTGCTTACTCATAAGTAGTTTTGGGTTGCTAGAGCATATAAGACTACCATTTAATGAAGGTTTGGGTCCCTCCTCATGAGAAAAGATATTGAAACACTTTAAGCTTAGCTTAAAGTGTAAGATGATGATTTTTAGGAGGATCAAAGTTGTTAGATGCGTCATAATAGGGATATATCTGAAAGAGAACACATGGGATCACCTTGCTTCTCCCAAGCATAATAGCCTTATCTAGGATTTAGAGGCTAACTACACTCATGATCTCAAAACCTTATTTTAGTTACAATGACATCATCATGGGTGTGAGTGTTGAGATATCATAGTGTTTTTTTCTCCATAAATCCACCTCATTTATATATTATATGCTCTTCTCATTTAGAAGGGGATAGATATCATTTTTGGGAGTTATCATATTTTTATTCACCATTATAATAGACTATGAATAGCAAAAGGTAGTAATTTTTCTATTTTGAAACCTTAATAGGTATGTCTCATGGGTGTGAAAGGACACTTTGTATGTTCCCCCTTGTGGCCTTCTATATTCAATTTCCATCTACAATGAAGAGGATGTGATGTTCTATGTTATTTGGAGTGAGAAATTGTCTCTGTCTATTATTTCTTTATTTTTTCTTCTATAGTTTGGGAAATCCACTCTTGTGCATGTTTAAAAGGTATCTCCTAGGAGATACCTTGAAAGTATTACAAGGGACTTAAAAATATCACCCAGTAATGCCTTCCATGTAAAGGAAAATTCCACTTGTTCCTTGAAGGGGAAATCCACTCTTATACCTATTTGAAAGGTATCTCCTAGGAGATACCTTGAAGGGGAAATCCACTTTGTGCATGTTTTAAAGGTATCTCCTAGGAGATACTTTGAAGGTATTACAAGGGCCTTCAAAATATAAATGTTGGTCAAATTCCACCCCAGGTTTGCACCTTTCAAATTTGGCCAATCCAGTACTTAGTTTTCCTTTAGAATAAATGTTCTTTGACAAACCCTGTAACAAATGCACAAGTCTTTTCTTTTCAAAAAGTTCATTTTGGTCTTTGTTTAAGCCTCTAAGGATTTCTTTTAGGTTTTTCATTTTAAGCTTTCCCAAATTCTTTCAGAATTTTTGTCTGAGGCTTTTTTTCCTTAAGTATATTTAGACATTTTGTTATCAACTTTCCTAAAGGATAAGTCTCCAAAATTTACCCTACCTATTGTTTTTGAAAGATATCCTTTCAAAGCTGAAGGGTACTTTGCAAATTTTTTGAAGGGTATTTTTCCTTTTGAATGGTCTAATTCAACTTTTCTAAAGGAATTCTTGTGGAGAAAGTGCCCTTTAAAAAAAATTTGAGGGGTACATTTCACAAGTCCAAAGGGTTATTTTGAAAAAAAATGGACTGAATAGAAATTCCAAAGGGTACCTTGAAACTTTTTTGAAGAGCACTTTAGTTTTTCCAAAGGATAGTTTTCAACTTTTCTGAAGGACTATTTCAAGCCAAAAAGGACCCTTACAAATTTTTTGAAGGGTATGCTACATTTTTTTTGAATGGACATTCTAAGGCTAAAAGGACACTTTCAAATATTTTGAAGGATCATTTCAATTTTTTGAAGAGCCAAATAGACAGTCTAAAGGAATTATTTTGGAGAAATTGTACGAAGAATTCTTATGGGAAAATTGTCTACAAGAAAGGGTCAAGACAAAAAGTCTAAAGCAAATACCTGAAAGGTGACAACCTGTAGAACCTCAATTTCAAACTACAAGAAAAATATGTTATTATTCAAAAGACTTGATGAAAACATGAGAGTAGATGTGGAGGTAACAAATATGTGAATCTCGAGCATCTGGTGCAGACAAAGTAAGCAAAATGGATAGGTCGATGGTTTGAGTCATTGATTCCATGAAATTGATAACTACAGGTGTCTAGAGGATAACTAGAAGTTAGAAAGAGCATTTTATAACTATCATCATGAGTTCCAATAGTGTGATGTGTTAGCTTCTCTATTTTTAGTTTCAAACTCTCATGGATGATCTTTGATAAAAATAGTTTCTTGTGCCACTCTTGAAAGTTTGATGCTACTCACCACCATTCTCATGACTTGTTTTGGACAAGTAAGACTCTTGAAATGGCATGACTCACTCATCTATCTCTCTCAATATATGTAACTAAATTTCATGTCAATGACACATGTCCTTGTGCCTCTTCAGCTTCTCTTCTCTCTCTCTTCCCCAAAGTTCTATAAATTGAGCCATTTTGGCCATTGCAGATGACCACTTTTTTAGTATGGTGAAGCCTTACTAAAATGACATTGCACTTTGCTTTTAAACATTGAATACAAGACCAATTTTGAGTTGTGAACTTTTGTCTGAGTATGTGAGTGATGTATAGTGGAGCTAAGTGATAACATCATCCTTACTCCCTTTATCCTTCATGTTTGAACAAAGGTTCTGATGTTAACAGGTCATGTAAAGTGTGTTGAATACATTAAACTCTCTTTCAAGTATGAAATTGTATCTATGGTGTGTAATCTGCCCCTTAGGTCGATTATCTTATTGATTGTCTCAAGCATGTTACCTTCACATTAAAACACTATGTTAGTATCTTTCAATGCATGGAATTAGTCTTAGAAAGCATTGTGATTCAGTAGAAGTGTGATAGTTAGTGAGATAAATTCTTGGTGTATCACCTCTTTATCATAGTTTTTATATTTTATGCACTCTTGATTCTTTTCATGAATAAGCATAGATTAGGTGATAGACACTTAGAGAAGAATTCAAGGAGCTAGCCCTTTTCAATCTTAGAGACTCATCTCTCTTATAAGTTCCCAAAAACTTGAGGTATGATTCAATGTTTCATCAAATTGAAGGAATTTCATAGAATTTCCTAGGGTACATAATTTGATGATAATAGTTATGGCATGCCTGGTGGGACAGCTGGTCCTAATTGTTTCCATGTCAAGGTGAATGTTGGCCTCGACAAGTCCAAGGTTTTAGAAGCATTATAATACAACATTTGGTGACTCTAGAAGGTGAGAATCTCTATTTTTAGATCAAATTTTCCATAGTACACTTCATGGTCCTCACTAGATCATCTTCTAATAGGCTTTTCAATCAAGTTCCTCAGCCTAAAATTCCTCTTGAAGACAACACCTTGAATCATTCCTAACCTTTAGAGATATTGAAAAAGAAGGTTTTGAAGAGGAAGAAGAGGAGGTTAAATAATTATTATATCAAAAGGAAGAAGAAATGGCTAAAAGACATCCTTTCCCAGCCTTCAACACCCAAAATCTAGTTAACCTTCTTACGTATGATCCTAGTCCTCCTAATGCTACCAAAATTCTCCCAAATTTCAATGGAGAGGGTCCTATTACCCCATCTGAGCATATTAGGGACATTTCAAACTTTTTAAATTTCCACAATATCACCCAAGCTAACATAGCTATTAGAATACTTTCCATGTCTCTAACGGGGAAGGCACTTGATTGGTATAGGACATTGGAAGGTGGTTATATTACTAATTGGGATAGTTTGGAGAGTTATTGGTAAACAAGTTCAAAAATAAGAGTGACCATACTTCACTAATTCACCAGCCAAATGTGATAAAAATAGGTCCTAATGAATCCATGGAAGATTTCAAAGAACACGGCATAGGCTGCCACCTATTATGAGTCCTCCTCTAAGCTTTTTATTCCACACCTATCTTAAGGCTATTGGCACTGATGTAGTAGTAAATGGGAGGATTTAATTTACTCGACGAATATGAGATAGCCATTGAAGCTAAGAATAGTTTGATACAAGGTGGGAAACTAAATTTAAGAGTCTCTATGCCTTTTTTATCTCATAATTTAGTTGAAGCACCAATCATAGCACAAGTTACCAATACTAATGCCAAAACTAGAATTGCTCTTAAGAAGGTGGATGATGTTATATATAAGGATGAGATGATTCATTATTTGTAAGCCTAGCTCGAGCAAGCACAAATGTATGCAAATGTTCCACCCAATCCTCAATACTATCCTCAATAAGGCTATAAACCTCCACCCCAATACACTAACCAAGGAAGAGGACAAGGCCAACAAGGTTTCAATAGGCATCCCAATGCCTATAATCCTAATTCCATTTCATCAACAAAGGATTTTGTTCTAGTCCACACTAATCTATTTCAAGGAGAGGAGCATTTGGATCATTGGGTGAAATCTCAAGGTCAGTTTATGCATAATAGTGGAGAAGGTAATCAATATTTGGTAACTCAATAAGGAACAACTCTTTATGTTACATCAGAAGAAGCAAATATCATGCAAACAGATGTTCAAAGAGAAGGTAATAGCCAAATTATTAGTTTTATGAACTTTTAAGTAGAAGATTATTATGTGTTAAATCAAAATACATCAATTGTAACCAACATAAGGGATAAAAAGAGGGATTTAAGAGATACTTTATCATCACAAGTGATTCCAAGCAGCACATCTCTAAGGTCACAAAGTGCAAGTATTAATGTAACAGATCCTACTAGTCACACTACTCCTCAAAGTTAGAATGTGAATAAGGCTACAAAACCTATAGTACAAAAAGTTCAAGTTATTTAATTTCTTTTAATAATGCAAGACAATGTGAATAATTCCTCTCTAAATATTATTGACTCCTTGAAAAATACCAAAGCTAGCATTTCTCTTTAGGAAGTATTATATATGCCTGACTAAAAGGAGCTTTTGCAAGAACAACACTCAAGCATTTATGTAGCCCCTCATGTTCTAAGATACAATGGTTTATCCCTTACCAACACACCTAATTATGTTTTAGAACCATCTACCAAACCTTAAAATCCTCCACATTTCTATCTTACACTCATTGTGGGAGATAAATTGGTTCACAACTGCATTGTGGATAGTGGGACCAGTACCATAGTTATGCCTAAAGTGGTTGTTGATAAATTGGGACTAAAATATGAGCCTAATATCAAGGGTGTGTTATAGCTTGATAAAATTCTATCCAAGACTATGGGGTTGGTTAAAGGTTTGAAAGTTTTCCTACATGATTATCCAAGTTTCCCCATCCTATAAGACTTGTGGTGGTTGATCTTCCAGCTCATTTTGCTATTTTCTTGTCAAGAGACTTCACAACTAATATTGGAGGGTACCTTGAACCTAATTGGTCTTTTCTAGCCTTTAAAACAAGATATGGAGATAAAGTGACTATAATAACATAGCCCTTGGCAAGGTTTCACATTGAACCATATGTGGAGAAAAATTCAAATCAGAATTATATGATTAGTGAGAAAGAAGAAGGTACCATTAGTGGTGAAACATCCTTTCCCCTTAAAGGTATTTATAACCTCTTTATTGATGAGTATGGTACTAAAACTTATGAACATGACTCCTATGTATTCATATAAGATACTGAATTAAGGGTATACTATATGCATGAGAAGAACACTCCTATACCATCACTCACTAATGAAGATCGTGAACTTGAAGGGATATGGGAAATGTTTTTTGATGGCTTTATAATAAAGGTAGGGGTAGGAGATAGTGTCATGTTGGTTTCTCCCTCAAAAAACCAATATTACTCTTCATACAAATTCCATTTTAGTTGTACTTGCAATGTGGTAGAATATGAAGGCTTGGTTCAAGGCCTCTAATGGGAAAAGAGAAAGGGAATAAATTTTTTGAAGGTATATGGAGATAGTGACTTGATTATACATTAAGTGAGAAACCAAGCTATATGCAAGAACATTTTGCCTAAGTCCTATAGGAATAGGGTGTGGGATCTAATTGAGGACTTTGATGCTTTCAATATCCAACATATACCAAGAGACTCAAATAAACATTTTGATAGGTTGGCTGTGATAGGAGCACACTTTGATATAGTGGTTGATGTAAGTAGAGAGAAGGACCAAACTCACATCAAATTCATTGTGAGACCTTATATTCTAGATAATAAAGTGTCTTGGCAAGTGTTTAAGAGTGATGAATACATTGTACACTTCATTCAAAATTAAGCAAAATTTTCTTCAAAGAATCAAAAGAAGCTTCACAATCAATATGAAGAACAAGTTATCTAGCTGAAGATAAATAAGATATGAAAGGTGATGATTAATTTGGAGAGTGTGTTCAATGAGGATGATCAAAGAAGGAAGGAAAGGGTAAGCATGTCTACAAAGGAAGATAACTATGAAATAATCTTGATATTTAAGGACAAACTTCTGAAAATTGGTAAGATATGTTCTCTTTCTGAAAGATAAGCCTTCATTGAATTGTGTAAATAATTTCATGATATAGTTTCTTGGGAATATAAGGATTTGAAAGGGTT
Organism: Torreya grandis; assembly: GCA_037957365.1. Classification (NCBI taxonomy): domain Eukaryota; kingdom Viridiplantae; phylum Streptophyta; class Pinopsida; order Cupressales; family Taxaceae; genus Torreya; species Torreya grandis. Next base: position 506,303 of record JARHVA010002605.1, read on the forward strand.
TGATCTAGGTCTAGCTCATCACACCACTGAGTTAGAACCTAGGGCTAAACCAGTTACACAAAAATAGAGGCCTATCAATCCCAAGATAGAGGAACTCATGAAGAGAGAGCTTACCAAATTGATTGAGTCTAGGATTATCTTTCCTATCAAGCACTCAACTTGGGTAGCTAAACTTGTACCTATTCAAAAGAAGATTGGAGAGATCAAACTTTTTGTGGACTTTAGGGATCTAAATAGAGTTTCACTCAAAGACCATTATCCACTACCTTCCATGAAGTAGATTTTACAAGTGGTTTTAGGTTCTCAACGCTTTTCAATACTTGATGGATATTCAAGTTATAACCAAATATTGGAAAATGAGGAGGATAAGTTCAAGAAAATATTCACCACAAAATGGGGAACATTTTCATATATAAAGATGTGTTTTAGTTTGTCTAATGCTAGTGTCACCTTCCAAAGAGCAATGGACATGGCCTTTAAAGGTTTGATCAATAAGTTTTTGCTTGTATACATTGATGATATAATTTTTTTTCCAAGGATGTTGATGACCACATGAAACATCTAATACAAGTCTTTGAGAAGTTTAGAGAGTTTGGAGTTTCTCTTAATCCAAAAAAATGTATCTCTGTTGTTCATGAAGGCAAATTATTGGGCCACATTGTGTCAAAGGAAGGCATGTCTATTGATCCTAAAAGGATTGAATCCATTCTAGGCCTGTCTTTACCTCTACAAAAGAAATGTTTTCAAATTTTCTTAGGCAAGATCAACTTTGTAAGAAGGTTTATTCCAAGATTTGCTACTTTGGTAAAGCCTATTACAACCATGCTCAAGAAGAACCAAGGTTTTTCTTGGACAAATGAAGGTAAGAACAGTTTTGAGGCAATAAAACAAGAAATTGCCCATTCTCCTACTCTCTTAAACCCAAAATTTGACAAGGATTTCATACTATATACTTTTACTAACCTTGACACAATCTTAGTTATGCTTATGCAAAAGAATGATGAAGAAATTGAACAACCCATTACATTCTTTAGTTAAGGATTGGAAGATTATGAGGTCAAGTATACATTTATTGAGAAGCAAGCTCTAGCTTGATAATAGGTTTGAAAAAGTTTAGGCACATGGTGTCAAATAACAAAATACATATCATGGTCTCTCATTCTATCATCAAAGAGTTCCTCCTAAGCAAATACCTCAATAAGAAGAGAGATGGGTGGATCATAAAGGTAATGGAGTATGATGTTGATATCAAGGTAACAAACTTGGTAAGAGGAAAGGGGTAATGTGAACATCTAGATTTAGATATTCAAGGGCCAAGGGAAGAAGTTTTGGTCAATCAAGCTCATCCCCAACTATTTGGTCACATACTAGTTCAAAGTTAGACACAAGACATCATTGGTTTCTTCCAAAATGGTGATTGTCCTAATAATTTGAACAAGTCACAAAGAATGTATTTTAGATTTAAAACCATTCATTATTATCTTATATATGGTATTCTCTTTAAGAAGGATGTGAATGGTGTGCTACTAAGGTGTGTTGACAATGATCAATTTGACATCTTGTTGGAAAAGTTTCACAATGGTGTAGATGGAGATCATTTCTCCCCAAAAACAACAACCATAAAGATAATGAGGGTAGGGTATTATTGGCCTAGCCTTTTCAAGGATTACTACTCTTTGGTTAGGAGGTGTCCTCAATGTGCCTTCTTTGTAGGCAAATATAAACTTTTAGCCTTTCTATTGAATCATGTCCAAGTGGACCAACCTTTCATGTAATGGGGCCTTGATTTCATTGATATGATCAACCATCTATCAAGTGATGGACACAAATGGATATTGACTGCTACTGACTACTTAACAAGGTGGGTAGAAGTTGTTGCATTTAAGGAGGCAAATAAAAATTTAGTTTTAGAGTTTTATGAGAGTATCACAACAAGATTTGGGGTTCTTTATACTATCATTTTTGACAATACACTTGCTTTTATGAGTGCTAAAATGTTTGAGTGGGAAAATTAAGAATGGAATTTATTTGAGTACCTAATCCAACTATTACCCTCAAGGTAATGGGTTGGTTAACTCTACTAATAAGAAGCTCATCAAGAGGACATTGGAGAATAATCAAAGAGCATGGCACACTAAGTTGAAGATAACCTTATGGGATAATAAGATCACTCCTAAGAGATCAATTGGTAACTCTCCCTTTGTGCTTGTTTATGGGAGAGAAGCTAGGTTGTCCATCTCTCAAGAGCTACCTGCTCTAGCACTTGTACATCAATTGGAACTGATGGAAAATACTCCAATGGATGTCAAATTGATAGAACTAATGCAACTACAAGAAGTAAGGGATACTGCACATAAGACCATGGAACACAACCAAGTACTCATGAAGAAGTCTTTTGACAAAAGGGCAAGTACAAGAGTGTTCAAAGAAGGTAACTTGGTCCTAAAATGGGATGAGGATTGAACAAAACTTAGTAAACATACAAATTTTGATGCTTTATGGAGTGGCCCTTATATCATCAATAAGTGCAAGAAAATCAACTCCTTTCAGCTAACCAAGATGAATGGAGAAGAATTGCCTATCCCTGTGAATGGGATACATCTAAATTTTTTCTATTAGTCTTTACAGGTCTGTCTTATAAATAATAGCATAGGTGTGTGTGTTTAGTCTAGTTTTTTTTTGGTTGATGTGTTCCCTAAGTGTTCTAGTTGACACATGCATGTTTCCTTTGTTTTTCTTTGTGTTCCCTAAGTGCTTAATAGCACAAGTGTGTTTTTACCTATGTGTGTCTTTTGTAATGTCATTATTTTGTGGTCAATCCAAGGTTTGTTCATGAAAATATAAGTCTCATTTTGTGTGACTCCATTCCTAATGGAAGGATTTAAGCAACTAGTCTTAGGCATAGTAGGCATGCCCTACCCAAGAATCACCAAGAATGTTGGTCAAATTCCACCCTAGGTTTGTGCCTTTCAAATTTGGCCAATTAGTACTTAGTTTTCCTTTGGAAGAAATGTTGTTTGACAAAACTCATAACAAATTCACAAGTCTTTTCTTTTTGAAAATTTCATTTTGGTCTTTGTTTGAGACTTTAAGGAATTATTTTGGGTTAATTGTTTTAAGCTTTATTGAATTCTTTCAAAAAAAAATTTTGAAGCTTTTTTTTTCCTTAAGTATATTTTTTTTAGACATTTTTTTTTCAATTTTACCAAAGGATAAGTCCCCAAAAGTTACCCAATGCATTTTTTCTGAAAGATATCCTTTCAAAGCTGAATGGTACTTTACAACTTTTCTGAAGGGTATTTTTTCTTTTGAATGGTCCAATTTAACTTTTCTAAAGGAATTCTTGTGGAGAAAGTGCCCTTTAAAAAAATTATGAAGGGTACATTTCAAAATTCCAACATATACATTTAAAAATTCCAAAGGGTACATTTCAAAAGTCCAAAGGGTTCTTTTGTATAAAAATGAACCAAACAGAAGTTCTAAAGGGTACCTTGCAACTTTTTTGAAGATCAATTTAGTTTTTTTGAGGGGTAATTTTCAACTTTTTTAAAGGACTCTTTCAAGCCAAAAAGTACCCTTACAACTTTTCCAAAGGGTATGTTTCAACTTTTTTGAAGGGACATTCTAAGGCTAAATAGAAACTTTCAAATCTTCTAAAGGACCATTTCAATTTTCCAAAGGGCCAAATAGAAAGTTTGAAGGAATTCTTTCAAATAAATTGTCCAAAAAATTCTTACGTGAAAATTATCCTCAAGAAAGGGTCAAGACAAAAAGTCTGAACGAAATACCCAAAAGGTGATGGCCCATAGAACATCAATTTCAAACGACAAGAAAAATCCATTGCTATTCAAAAGACTTGATAGGAATGCAAGAGTAGATGTGGAGGTAACAAATATGTGAATCCTGAGCATATGGTATAGATAGAGCAAGAAAAATGGATAGGTTGATGGTTTGAGTCATTGATTCCATGAAATTGAAAACTACAAGTGTCCAAAGGATAAATAGCAATTAGAAAGAGCATTTTCTAATTGCTTTCATGAGTTCTAGTAGTGCAATGTGTTAGCTTCTCTATTTTTTAGTTTTGAACTCTCATGGATGATCTTCAATAGAAACAGTTCTTGTGCCACTCCTAAAAGTTTGATTCCACTTGCCACCATTCTCATGACTTGTTTTGGACAATTAAGACTCTAGACATGGAATGACTCACTCATCCTTCTCTCTCATGTATATGTAACTAAATTTCATGTAAAAAACACATGTCCTGTGCCTCTTCAGCTTCTCTTCTCTCTCTATTCCCAAAATTTCTATAAATTGAGCCATTTTGGCCATAGCAGATGACCACATTTTTGGTATGTCAAAGCTCTATTGAAATGGCATTGCACTTTGCTTTCAAACATTGAATAAAATGCCAATTATGAGTTGTGAACTTTTGTCTGAGTATGTGAGTGATGTATAGCAGAACTAAGTGATAGCATCATCCTTACTCCCTTTATCCTTCATGTTTGAACAAAAGTTCTGATGTTAACAGGTTGTACGAAGTGTGTTGAATGCATTAAACTCTCTTTCAAGTATGCAATTTTATCTATGGTGTGAAATCTTCCCCTTAGGTTGATTATCTTATTGATTGTCTCAAACATGTTACCTTCACATTGAAACACTATGTTAGTATATTTCAATGCATGGAATTAGTCTTAGAAAGAATTGTGATTTAGTAGAAGTGTGATAGTCGGTGGGACAAATTCTTGGTGGATCACCTCTTTATCATAGTTTTTCTATTTTATGCAAACTCTTTACTATTTTCATGAACAAGCATAGATTAGGTGATAGACACTCAGAGAAGAATTTAACGAGCTAGCACTTTTCAATCCTAGAGGCTCATCTCTCTTATAAGTTCCCAAAAACTTGAGGAATGATTCAATGTTGCATCAAATTGAAGGAATTTCATAGAATGTCCTAGGGTGCACAATTTTATGATAATAATAACATAATAGTGCCTTCCATGTAAAGGAAAATTCCACTTATTACTTGAAGGAGAAATCCATATAATGGACTTGACCAAAAAATAAGGCTAAGATTTAATCATGATTTGACCAACCAAAATCTAATAAAAGATCAATTTAACATTGGACCAAAAAGATCCTAAGCATGTTCATTTCCAAATAAAATTCCATTGAACATGCAATATAGAAACATAAGCGACATTGGAAGGGGTTAAACCATGATCATCTAAAAACATGTCCATTAATCCAAATGAGGGTTAGGAATAATGTACAACCAAAATAGGCATGAATGATATCCAAATTATAAAATGTCACTTGGTAGTGAGCAATATTGGTACCTACAAATAATAGGAAATATTAAAGTTAGGGATTAGGAACATATAAAAGCTTAAACCAAGTGACATAGATTAAAGTTTTTAACATGATAAAATAACCATGGCACAAAAATAGTCTAAGAAAATCAATGTCTCAGGGAAATTATCTCAGTTGAATTATTTCATAGGCTAAAGTAACAATGACAAATACCCTGAAGGGTCTTTTTAAAAAAAGTTGAAGGGCACTTTCATAATGTTTAAAGGGCACTTATCATTAGGGAAAGGTCCGAGACAAAATTCTCAAAGGGTAAAGGGTTATACCAAAAAGGTCTAAGGGTACTTTCAAAAATCCTGATGGGTAATTTAAAAAAGACTGAAGGTTACTTTGGGTACTTTCAGAAGGCCCAAAGAGCACTTTTCATCAGGGAAAGGACCTCGAAGGGCCTTTTTATTGTCAACCATATTTCTTTATTTTTCCATTCCCCTTCCTATTACTTTTACAAATAAGTGCCATTGGCATAAGTGGCCAACCTATTCATCACACATCCTTCACCTAGTTCTCTCAAATCCCTAAAAACATTCTATGAAAGATGGTTATCTATGCACCATACCTGACATTAATATCATACACTCTATCATGCATAAATTCTTATGATGATTGCCATAAATATTTGGCATATAGCTCTCCAAGATTATATGCTTCCCATATTATTTATGAGGGTGTCTCTTTCTAAAAAATTCCCATGATGGACACACCTAAAAGTGGTAATAGTGCATAAACATCTATTTCCTCCTTTTAAGCCAAACACTTGATACTTTGTGATTTCAGAGAAAGATAATTTATAGGATAAATAAGGTAGTAACCATCAATCCAATCTAACAAGAAGAAGCAAAAAAGGGTCATTAAAATAGATACAAATATGGAAGCATCTATGTCCTCATTCGATAGTGGCAAGCATCCCTTAAAGCTAAGAACCCGTAGTTCAAGTAACAGAGGATATCTTACCTTTAAGAGCATAATGAAAAAAAACTACACTTTAGCCCCTAATCAAATAAAGGAGAAGGTGCCATATACTAGAATGGCAACCAGGGGACCCTGTAGAGACTGAACTTTAGTAACTAATTTCATGGATAATATATTCAACTTGAAATTAAACCAAAACCCCAAGAATTTGGGAGAGGGTGCTTATACTTGAATTCTTGATAGGGTAAGCAAGAAATATTATAATGCTTTTGGATGTAGATTATGAGAAAGCATGATGCCACCATACATGGTTCCTTAGGTACACCCATACCCTAAGATTATTACCCTCTACCTAAGAAGATACAACACCGATACTAGAGTGATCGCTGGTAATACCCACTTAAGGCTAAAAATTAGTGCAGATGATATCATAGAGATGTTTCATCTTACTTATGACCTTAAAGCCATTGTCTACAAAATTGAGAGCCTCCAACTTATCTGGTATTCCTAGGTCAAGGATAAGGCAGGCTTCCTTGGGACTCTACTCAACCACAAGGTCACCAAGACACCTCCTCTACCCATGCCCTAGTTGACCTTTCTTACACAACATCTAAAAGATAATCTGACTATGCTAGCTTTCATCCTAGGCATGGATAGATATGTAAACATATATGACTTTCAACTAGGGGTGTTCTTCCTATTGACATCAAAAGAAAAAGGTAAAAAATTTATAATGGACTTTACTAGAGCCATTGCTTCCAACATAAGGAATGAACTAGAGAATTTCTCAATAATGAGTAAATTTTGGTACTCATCCTTCCTCATGCACTTGATCCTACACTAGTATCCAATTCTCTTTCATACTAGTACATGGTTTTATAAGAGAGCCCTTCTAGCTTCCCCACACATTGATAGATAAAACTTTAGCCCTTGAGTTGGCTTGCCAACTTGATGTGGTAGACCTTGTCTACGAGGATGAGAAGAAGAACAAGGGTGTATATGATGTCCCCTTCTCAAGGGTTGGCATCATAGTGAAAAAAGGCATCAAGGGTACCTCCTCATGGCCAAGCTAGGAAAACTTGGCCCTAATTTGATAAATGACTGATGGGACTATGATTTGAAAGGATACATATCTAAATTAAAGACTATCAATGCTCCCAAGCATCAAGTTTAGGCCTACTTGGAGCAAAATAAGTTGTGCACAAAGGACATCCCCTAAAATCATGTGGACCTAGTTCAAATGTCAAAATATGACCTTAAACCATGGGAGTCTTTTTATGACAAGGGCTATAAATATGACCTGACCCAAAAATTATCAAAGAGAATGAAGGGCCTACTCACCCAATTAACTTGAAGCATGAAGAATAAAGCTACCTTCATCAAATATAGGTTTGACATTGATAATCCATCTAAGGGCTTATATGATGATGACTAGGATGATTTTCACCCAAAAAAGGTCGAGTCTAAGGAAGAATCTACTCCCAATGTCAAGATGGGGGATGAAGAAGAAAAATAATAATACACTCACATGGAGGAAGCATGGGATATGCCCCCAAAAGAGGAATTAGAAGAAGTGGAGGTAGTGACCAACCAGGATTCTTCAACATGGTTGACTCCCATGCCTTCAAATCCCTCTACCCCAAAATAATAGTAGGATCCCTTTGGGTACCTTGCAGTTGGGTCATCCCAACTCAAGTACATTGAGGCACCCATTTCTATCCCTTCACTAGCTTTCCCCCAAAAGAATATTTACTTCATGAATCCCTTAATTTCCACCTTTGTATATTTCTCCACTACTTTTTCCCCCTCTATAGCTTTACAATAGGTTATGATATCATCTATTGCCCAACCAAGCACTTCAGCTCCTCTTGTCACTTCATCATCTACCCTGGTATCCCTACTACATGTTGCAGTACCTTTTTCTACTCAACTTGGTACCACTTTAGACCCAGTCTCCTCCTCATCCAATCACCCTATCATCAGGCCTGACCCCTTCTCTTTCACTATACCTATCTCTTCCCACATACCTTTCCTTACTCCCCTACCTTTGTCTTCTACCTCATCCCCCTAGTGATGTAATCCCCATTCACCCTACCCTATGGAATCCCATATTTCTCCCATTAAACCCTTCACTTTGTAGTAATTAGCTATCCCATTCATGCTCTCACAAGGGACCCCATTTGTAAGAGAGATCATTCAAGTGTCGAACCCATTATAGTAGTAGTTAGATGTAGTAAGGATAGCCCAAAAGGCCCAAGTACAAAAGAAAAGGGGAAAATAAGCCAAGGATTACTCCTAAGCTCATATGCGATCATTTTATGACCCAATGAAATAATCTCTTATGGTCACTCACTTGACTCTCTAAGTAGTCAAGCCCCTTGAATAGATGCAACTGGGGATTTACACTATCTAAGCTATCGACCTTAACCTTAGTACAGCTTGACTCACTAATAGAGTCAAGCTTATGGAAGAGACATAAAAGTCTATGATAATGGACTATATTAAGGTGGCTTGTTAGCTAGAGAAGACTAAGTTGGATCTCTCAAGAGTAAAATCTATGGTTAATTTCCTCAATATTGAAGCTAAGACTAAAGATATTGACCTCAATAAGGCATAGCTAGGCTATACGGTAGTATCCCAAATAAAATATTCCAAGTAGAAGTTGATTCGCATAAATATATTAAGACTAAGTTACAAGAGCAAGAGATAGAGCTGGATGAAATCTGCCAATAATTCCATAATGCAAATTGGTCATATCAACTAATACAAAACTAGGAATAGTAGGGATCCTCAATCAAAGACCAGGAGATTGAAAAGTTGAAAAATGACCTCACAACTCACCCCCAAGCCACTGATATCCTTCCCATAGTCCAGAAGCTATACAAATCCTATTGGTAATAAATCAAATGCATAGTGGCCAAACTAAAGATAAGACTAACCTTCATCACAGATGCATATAATTTATACTCTTAGGTGAGTACATCTATTGATCAGATGATTGTTTTCATCTCCCTAAAGGTCTTGAAGTCATAGAGCCTTGTTCAAAAGCTCTACAGTTCTCCTGAAATATTAATGGTAATAGGGGTGCCTGACCAGAGATAGTTAGTGGCAAAGGTAAATAAGTTTTTAAGCTATAGCAAGGGAACAAATAAGTGTAAGGAATTGTTTAATGCCTTAGATCAAGTGACCCAAGAAAGGAGGGTGCATATAGAACAATTGGTCTAATTAGGACTCCCCTCTCCTTTCTCAAAAAATGATAGTGTCCTCCCTAAGGATCATATCAAGGCACTACTTGAGTAAAATTAGGATGAATAGACAATCTTTATAGCTCTCGGTCAAATTCCTGATGCTTTTAAGGTGGAAAAAATATTGCACCCACTTACCCAGTTGGAGTTTTAGACATTGATGATGGTTGAGGGATCAGGAAGCATCTCCTTTAGGGAGATGATAGATCTAAATAGAGACTTTGAGGCTCTCAATAAAAATACCTAGCCAAAAAAAGAGGATTGGGCATCCTTGTAGGCAACCCTTCAAAAGTTGTGGATTTTTATACCTTCCTCTCTTTTGTAGTTTTGTTTTATCTGGTCTGAGGAGTAGATTTTTGGGTTCTCCTACCCATAGGTGGATGCCTCTATGAGTCACTAGGAACTATGAATTATAAATCCATGTTTTTTCATATTTGGAGCTATTCATTTATTTATTTGGGCTCACTTGACATCAACATGGTTCCTTGGCACCTTTTGATTGATCCCATTTTAGTGTTTATTCTCTGATCCCCCTTTCATAATTTTGACAAGGTCCCAACCTTCATCTACATTTGACACATGGAATTTCCATGCTCGACCTCATAAATAAGTCACCAACTACTCCAAATAATTACTCATATGACATGTGTCAGCTTCGCGCTTGCTTAGGAGTTGTGTTAGTTCTTCACTATTTAAAGAAGTGCCATTGGATGATAGTGTGGTTCCCCATTTTGAGTAAATATTTTGAAACACTTTAGGCTTGGTCTAAGGTGTAATCCTTTGATTTTTGGAGGCCAAAACCATTGAGCACAATATAAGTGGGACATCTCTAGGATAAAACACATAGCACCACCTCACTTCTCCCAAGCGTAGTGGTTTTAATAGAATAATACATTTTCCCCATATCTAAGATCTAGAGGCCAATTGCACTCATAAGCATTAAAATTCCTTTCAATTATAATGATGCCATTATGGTCATATAGAGGGAATCTATAGGTGTCTCTTCTTCTAGAATTCACCTCACTTATTTATTTAGAACTCATTTATTTTATAAGGGGTAACTGATGATCATTTTGTTTCTTCCCATTCTCATTTTTATGGACATCCATTATAATAGACTAGGATAGTAGCAGTTAACATTTTTTTATTTTGCAACCTTAAAAATCATAATTTTATCCCACATCTGTAAATATTTTCATAGGAAATTATTCACGAGTGAGATTTTTAGGCATCAATAGTATCGACTAGGAGATTCCTTCATGGATAACTTGAAGTATATTCTAGGAGATGCCTTAAATTAATTACAAACCTCAATAACTCTAGGCAAGTTCATACTCAAGATTTCCAATAGGAGATTCCTTCAAGGGCCTTCTAATACCTTTATGAGTAACTTGAAGTTATCTCTTAAGAGATACTTTCAAGATATTAAAAGGACCATCAAGAGAAAAAATATTAAATTAGATTGAGGTGGAAAGAGCATGTCTATAGGAGGACCTAAAATGTGCACTCTCCTAAGTATTAGAAGGCCCTTTAAGTTATCAATTTATCAACCAGTAGTGATTTCAAGGTGAAGGGAAGTTTTACTAGGAGATATATTCAATGTCCCTTTGAATCTATGACAACACCCTTTGATGTGTCTACCAGGAGATTCCTTCAAGGGCCTTGAAGTACACTTGTAATACCATCATAGTTAAATTGAAGGTATCTCCAATGAGATTTCTTGTAATAAAAATTTAATCTTGTGAAAGATTGAAAGGTATCTCCTAGGAGATACCTTAAAGGTACCTGTTGATGGCCATTTTGACATATATTAGAAACATACATCCCCTCATCTTTCTTCTTTGAAATAAATGTTTGTGGATTCCTTTATCCATCATATTATATTCACTAGTACACATAATTTATTTTTTATTTGGTCATACCTATTAGTTAAAGTGTGAGTTAATGTATATATTATGAAGATTGAATATGTATTTTGTATTATAGTTTAGAATTAACATTTATTGATATACATTTAATCACTACTCAAACACAAAAAATTTAATCGATGCAATATGCAACTTGCATTTTACAAAAGATCAATATTTAAATCATTTTAATTGATTTATAGAATGTCTTCAGATGAAAAAAGAATTACCACACTTAAAAGGTAGAAGGTGACCTCACTCGAAGAGAATTTGGATAAAATCTAGAAGAAGGCCTCACTCCAAGAGAATTTGGATAGAGTAATGTATAAAATATCAAAACTAAAATTAAATCCACATAAACATCATCCTTTTTATGATGGTGACAAAATTCTTCTTACTGATTGGTATTTTAAATTGTTTAGTATGCTAAACATGCATCGATATATATATGTGTTTAACACTACATTAAAAAAAGAATCTTCTCTTATTGGAATAATCATGGCCTATTATAAGGATGAACTTGAAGATTCCCTTCAATTATAATTGAAAGTATGGAATGGAGAAGACAAAATTATCTATCGAGCTATAATTAATTTTAATAAATTTACACCTAGTAAAATCGAGTTGACAAAAATTAATTTTTCTCCTTCTTGTGAAACATTTAGGTTTCATTTAAATAGCTATGACAACCTTCAAATGTCTAGGTTGATAGACAAATATAATTTGGTCATTAAAATACAAAACATGTTAAAAGAAAAATATGAACAAGGGGCAACAACTTATTCTACTTGACACCATGCAAAAATATATTTAAGATACCCTATAGACATGAGAGAAAAAACATTGAAGAAAACAAGACAAGCAAGGGCAACATATTTGTATGCAGATTTGAAAGAGGTCATACAAGTACTCACACTAGTGGAGAAAAATAAGAACAAATAAAATGTTGGAACACTTTTTTTGACATAAACTTCTAATGAGACACACAGTGAATTCTCTACATGGTATATTTCTTCTAGCAATTATGCCTTGAATATTCCTATAGGGATCTATGAATTGGGAGATGCAAATATCAAAATAAGAAATCTCAATGAAAGAGGGGTGAATGATATAAGTCATTCATTTGTAAAAAATAATGAAGTTCCAATGAAGGATGCTTTGTTAATTCCTTTTAATTCAAACAATCCTGACTATTTTATTGAATCAAAGGAAGTCCTAGAAGATATGATGAAGAAAAAAATGTAAGGTTCAGAATTCCAAATGGCAAACACATAATTATAACACAATACATAATTATTTTAGAGGAATAATATAATTCACAATCATTGAGAAATAAATGTTCTATTAGAAGGGCAAGATTTTTGAAAACTTGTACTCCATTCCATATTGTGCACAAAATATGTAATCAATATAATAAAGCCAACAATTTTTTTTATAAGGATTCATTTGTAGAAAGAGTTTGATATGCATATGACCTTATCAAACTAAGAGTTTGGAATAATTTTAAAATAGGGAAGAAAAATATGGAAGAAATACATGAATAAGATAAACACTTATTCACAAAATGAACTATTCAGCACAACAACTGCAACAGAGAAAATGCCTTCTTTTCATGGAACAATCCATTTGGGATTTGGTTAGATAAGGCATTTAATTTGTTTGGAAATGGTACTTTACTTGGTTCAGATAAATAAGATTTAAATGTGATTGGTATAATAGTACTTAGAAATATTCAAGGGATTTTAGACAAACAAAAATTAAAACTAGCAAATTTATTGGAAAAAAGGTTTATTTCCTTCTTGAAAACCCCTCAGTACAATAACATAGATAATTGGTGAAAAAAGGTGAAGTTAGAAAGTAACATATTATAAAAAATTATAGATTATTTCATCAACCATGATACGAAACTATGACCAGACCAAACAATCACACCTAAAGAGGTAATGGAGCATTATAAAAATTTTACAAAAAGGTTTGATGATTTGTGTGTCCTAAATGAAGGTATTTCAAAAAAAAAAAAAGGCTGGAAAGCATTATATCAAGATTCATTAAGCATATTGAAAATTTATCTACATAATGATAGAGGTCAGCTTCCCATAATAGATATAGAAAGATTCAGCTACCATTATGGGCCCCCTTATCTTTGGCCATCTATTTTAGAAGATTTTAGTGAAACATTCATTCTTGGTCTAAACATCGATTTGATAATTATTGATCTTCTAAAACTCACTGAAGTTTTTAAGGAAGAACATCTTCACCTATTTATTTAGGCATTGATTGAAAAAGTTATTATTGGGGCTTTCAATATATTCATCATCCACAAACTAGAACATTATCATGCCATTTAGACCTCTCTCAAGAATCTATGTCTTGGTGATTTTTGTTACATGTAAGATACAGATGTCATACTATGGGGTCCAGATAGTTATAGATTTGATTGGACACATATTACAGGTATCAATTTTTGTTAGGATCTAGCTCATTTTTACCTACAAGGTTTCCACCTCCATTCACAATAAAGTAGATTAGAGGATAGTTTTGACATCTACAAAGACATACCAACATTTTAAATGATTGGTTTGCACAAAATAGGAAGGTCATTCAAAAAATAACTAGATATTATCTTTTGGGAGACACTTATCTCTACTTTCAGTTATCCAAATGCATGTGGCATGCTAGGGGTATATACAAGAGTTAGATTGGTGCGTGCTTGTACAAATTTGCAAAGAAAGTTATCTTCCATTACAAAAACTGAAGAACAAATGATTTTTAATGTTCAATTTCAAACTTGTTTGATAAATTTAGATCAACCAATACAAGAACAACTTTGATTAGTACTAGGTGCATAACATTTTTAATTTATTTTATAATCATGCTTCATTTTCCAAATATAACATCTTAACAATCTTTTGGTGTGTACACTTTATTTTTCAAACCTAATAGCTTAGCAATATTTTAGTGTGTAGAACTAATGGCATTGCTTGCAAGTGAAGAATAATAATAATGAAAAATCATGTAAATGAACATGACACATCACAATTTGAAGAAGGTTAGATAAGATCATGTATTCTTTTTAATTATATAATTTTTTATTTATCAATGATTCATAATACTGATAGAATATTTATTTTTTTATTTATGTCTCAATTAAAATAGTTCATAACGCAACTCTAGCACTTTGTATCAACAACACAACAACCCATGACATAGCTTTGCAGGTTGGTGCCTCCATGAAAACAACACAAGGTAAAAATTTACAAAAAGACACATTTTTAAAATACAAATATCAAATCAATTGATAATGAGAATTTTTAGTTTTACTACATTATATAATACCTTGCAGGGAATAAATAACCAAACTTACAAACTATAAAAAGACAAAACAAAGGTGAATTCCCTTTCAATAAATGCATAATTATACAATTTCATACAAATCTAGAATATGTTAATTATATTTATTTATTTAAACACATTACAATTGAATTTTTATTTATAATAGGAGATTATAGAAGACAATAAAATATAGACTTGCATCATCTTGGGATTTAGAAGTGTGGTTCATTTTATTGATGTGTAGACTAAATGTGGTTGTATTTACCCATTAAAATGTTGTTCACAAGTTTAATGTTAGGTTGTGGAGCTAAAATCTTCACTGATGCAAACATGGAGGAGGTTGGTGAGTGTCACAGTCACCGACGTTGATTAGGCCAACCGACGTCAGTCAGGGGTGGACAGGAAGTTGCCGACATCAGTCATGGATTGACCAAATTCGGTCATCTCTAGGCAGACAATGACCCATGTCGGTCGCCTGTGTGGTTCCAAAACTGTTAGTTACACAAACAGTTAGTTTAACAAATTAGTTGTTTGCAAGTAAAGACTAATTTTAGTCTTGGAGCTACATTTCTAATTATTGTAATTAGGAAGTCTAATTATTGTTTGCATGGGATCTATATAATAGACTCATGGGGTTGTATTGTAAAGTGTGCTAGATAGAGAGAGCAAGGTTAGCTCCTTCAGAGGGAAGAGAGCAGGGTTAGCTCCTCATAGTGCCACAGTGCCAAGTGTGTATGATCAGGTAGATCTGTGGGAGAGCAAGATCTGGTAAAAGATCCACAAGGGTGCTGGTGTGGAGAATCAGAAGGGTTCTTCATGTGTGTATGATCTAGGTTGGTAGGTGTGCAAGGCCAGGTTGATCTGCGGTATATCAAAATTAGGTTAGATCTACATGGTAAGTAAGGTCAGTTGATCTACATGTGTATGTGTGTGCGAGATCTAGATTTGTAGGTGTGCAAAACTAGGTTGATCTGTAGGTGGCAGCAAGATCAGGGAGATCAGCAACACAATAGGTAGCAAGATCAGATGAGATCTACTTGGAGTACATTGAGTACTTGTGTACTGGTAGAATTATTACTAACTGGTGGAGGTGAACAACAACTCTGTGTTTGAGTTGTTTGTTGTGACCGTAATTGAGAGAGAGAACTCTTGAAGAGAATTATTGTATGCCCTAGAGGTGTGGAAAGATTGTGGCATCTTTATTGTAATTCCTTTTGGAAGATTATTAATACAATTGGGTATTATCTCTCATATTTTATGCTATTTTTGATTTGTAGTTACTTATCATTCTAGTTAAATTTTGTGTTTAGTTGCTTATACAAAGGTAATCAAGTGTGCTCTTAATTTTGACAAATTGGTGTCAGAGCTTTGTGTGAACCTAGGTCCTGACAGTTGGTATTAGAGCTGGGTTGCTAGTTCAAGAAGTGATACCATATAACAGTTGGTATCAGAGCTGGGTTGCTAGTTCAAGAAGTGATACCACATAACAGTTGGTATCAGAGCTAGGTTGCTGGTTCATCAGAGCTAGGTGGAGGTTCTCAGAGCAAGGTTCACTAATAGGTGGTTTCAGATCTATTATGTGTTTATTGATTATAGGTCACTCTCAGGAGTTTTTGATTGAGTGAGAGTATAGCAATGGTAGAAGAAAGTACACTAAGAATGGAAGAACTCAATAGCAAGAATTCTCAATTACTGAATTATGGAAAGAAAGAGCAGGAAAAGAAAGATTGTTGGTCGGTAGAAGATCAGCATGAAGGAAATGAAGAAGCAGATGCTGCAGGTGTTATTGCATAAGATGTTCTTGAATGTTCCTTAGATAAAGTAGAATCTTGGCTTATAGATTCTGTTGCCTCTTTCCATGCAGCCCAAAATAGAGTATTTTTCCTATTAAGGTCCATGTAGACTTTGGAAAGATTTATTTATGGGTTGGTGAGCCTTGTTAAAGTATTGGCAAAGGGGAAGTGTGGCTGAAATTGTAGATGGCCAACACATGGGTGTTGAAGGATGTCATGCAGGTCCCAGTCTTAAAGATGAGGCTAATTTCTTTAAGAAAGTTGGGTGATGAGAGATGCATAGTAACTCTCATAGCGGATGCACTTGAATTAGCATGTGGTAAGAAAGTAGGTATTCTTTATCTATCTACTTGTATTACTGATTCTCCTTCTATTGCAAAGATGTGGCTCTTTAGGCTTGGGCACATGAGTGAGAAGGGAATGCATGTTCTTAAGACAAAGTTAGATGTCTTTGACAAACTTAAGAACTGGAAAGCCTTGGTTTTTTTGGAGGAGATGATGGACAGAGATCAGTTGAGAGGGCTGAATAACTCTGAGTAGGGTAGTTTGGACAAGGTTTTGATCCAAGGTGAGCTCACAGGTAAAAATCCATCACTCATAGGGAAACACAATTACTAGCATCAGTCAGGTGGAACTGATGCCAAACAAGTAGGTATCAATGTCAGTCATGTGCAGACCAAATTCGGTGGTGTCAGGCAGGTGGCAACTGACGTCAGTCAGGGAATCAGCATCAGCAACCAAGTGGACACTGGCATTGGTTAGGGAACCGGTGTCGGCAATCAGGTGGGTTCGACATTGGTCGGGTGCAGACCAGGGTCAACCAGGAAATGGATTTTGGGTAGATAGCAAGCTATCAAGGAGTCTCAAACACCTATATAAAGGACTAAAAGGATAAGTAAGCCTCAAATTCATTATTCCCCTTCTTTATACTTGTTGCTCACTACATAGCAGGTAGGATCTAGGAAATAGTGGGAGCATGGCATGAATTTTTTGGAAGAGAACCAAATGGGAGATTTGGTAGAGTTGCCAGCTGGTATGAAAGCACTAAAAGATGAATGGATTCCTTGGTTAAAGAAGAGAGAGGATGGACACGTGAGATAGAAGGCTAGGTCATATGGTCTTGAGTATGCTCCAGGACAGTGGTACAGGTTTGACGGGTTTATGACAAATCATGGCTTTATTTAATGTCATTATAATCACTATGTTTGTTTTTACCAGGTGGATAATGGTCGCAACATTATCCTATTATTGTATGTGGATGATGTTCTTGTTGCAGGTTCATACATATAGGGATTTGCTGAGGTAAGGGTAAAATTAGTTCAATGGTATGCCATGAAGGATTTAGGAGGAGAAAAATTCTTTGGCATGAGTATTCCTAGAGACAAGGAAGATCACAGGTTGATGTTGTCTCAGGATGATTGTGTGAATAAGGTAGTGGCAGGGTTCAAGATGCAGGATGCAAAACTGGTTAGCACACCTATGGATGGACAATTCACAGAACAGGGTCCCAATTCACATGATGAGGTTAAGTACATGTGTACTAGACCTATTTTTGCCCCAATAGTGGGTGTTGTCAGCAAGTTTGGAGCCAATCTGGGAAAGAAGCACTGGAGAGCAGTTTAGTGGGTTCTCAGGTATCTGAGAGGGACCAACAATAGGGATTCATGCTATGCAGGGTCAGGGACTTCTCTACATGGGTATGTAGAATTAGATATGGTAGGTTACTTAGATGATAGGAGTAGCATCATAGGGTTCACTATGGTGGTTGGTCTTCAAGATTGAACTTGAAGAGGGATACAAGCTAGGAAATAAATTAGATTATGTATAGGTATAGGTACAGGTGCAGCTATTTATCTCCAAGTGGGAGATTGTTCGGTTATGGAGCTAAAAGCTTCACTGATGCAAACATGGAGGAGGTTGCTGAGTGTCATAGTCACCAACATCGGTCAGGCCAATCGACATCAATCAAGGGTGGACAGGAAGTTGTTGACATTAGTCATGGATCGGCTGACATTGGTCATCTCCAGGCAGACAGCGACTGACGTTGGTCACCTGTGTAGTTCCATAACTATTAGTTACACAAACAATTAGTTTAATAAACTAGTTGCTTGCATGTAAAGACTAATTTTAGTCTTAGAGCTGCATTTCTAATTATTGTAATTAGGAAGTCTAATAATTGTTTGCATGGGATCTATATAATAGACTCATGGGGATGTATTGTAAAGTGTGCTAGATAGAGAGAGCAAGGTTAGCTCCTTTAGAGGGAAGAGAGCAAGGTTAACTCCTCATAGTGCCACAGTGCCATGTGTGTATGATCAAGTAGATCTATGGGAGAGCAAGATCTGGTAGAAGATCCACAGGGGTGCTGGTGTGGAGAATCAGAAGGGTTCTTCATGTGTGTATGATCTAGGTCGACAGGTGTGCAAGGCCAGGCTGATCTATGGTATAGTAAGATTAGGTTAATTCTACATGGTAAGTAAGGTTAGTTGATCTACAGGTGTATGTGTGTGTGAAATCTAGGTTTGTAGGTGTGCAAAACCAGGTTGATCTGCAGGTGACAGCAAGATCAGGGAGATCAACAACACAACAGGTAGCAAGATTAGGTGAGATCTACTTGGAGTATGTTGAGTACTTGTGTATTGGTAGTATTGTTACTGACTGGTGGAGGTGAACAACTCTGTGTTTGAGTTGTTTTTTATGACCGTAATTGAGAGAGAGAACTCTTGAAGAAAATTATTGTATGCCCTAGAGGTGTGGGAGCCCTAGAGGTGTGGGAATATTGTGGCATATTTATTGTAATTCCTTTTGGAAGAGTATTAATACAATTGGGTATTGTCTCTCATATTCTGTGTTATTTTTGATTTCTAGTTACTTATCATTCTAATTAAATTTTGTGTTTAGTTGCTTATACAAAGATAATCAAGTGTGCTCTTAATTCTGACAAATTGGTGTCAGAGCTTTGTGTGAACCTAGGTCCTGAAATTTAAGTTACCTATTAAAATGTTGTTTACATGTTTAATATACCTAGTTTAAAATAACATAATATGTGTTATACTATGTCTTCAATACAATAAAATTTGATGCAGAGTATCCTTGTGTTCTTTATCAATAAAAAAAATAAAGTATATTATGCTAGAAACAATTATATTGCTATTGATTCAACCAATTTTTAATTTGATGTGTCTTATTGGAAGTATATGAAGGGGGTTCAACTATTAAGGTGTATTATATTCATTTGAATTTAGTGATAGTGAACTATGGATTAGAAGAATAAATCCTATTTTTTTGTTATGATGGGCTACATAAATATATAAATATGTATTGGTATGCATAAGAACAAGTGATACTTTCATTACTATAAGAATATAGATGTAGGTTGATCAATGTTAAAACCTCATCAATGTCTATGTGAAATGGGTTATGACAAAACTAGACTAATTCAGATTGTTTCTACGCTATTTTCGCTTTCACATTCAAAGAGAGAAAATGAAGAAACTTAAAGAAATGGTCTAAGGCTTGTATGTACCTAGATGTCATGCACACCGTTATCCAGACGTCGTGAGAACTCCTTTTTGGTTGTGGAGGATGACACCTGCAAGAGAAAGAGACTAAGACAAAGAAAGCGTTAGATAAGGAGATGGTGGGTTGCCAAGCAAAAGCTTGATCCCAGAAGTATGAAGACTTCCTTAAGGGATGTCAACCCACTGATTGATAAAAAGGATGTCTGATAAATAGCAGAATGTCAAAATATTGAAATGATAAAAGACTGAAAAGGAAAATGGAAGCAAAAGCTTCCCTAAATGTTGTTGTCGGCCTGGTCACAGTCACCGACGTCGGTTCTCCTACCGGCATCGGTTGTCAAGGTCTACCGACGTCAGTTACACTGCCGATGTTAGTTTGGGAAATGGTCTCTACAGTCGGCAT
Organism: Torreya grandis; assembly: GCA_037957365.1. Lineage (NCBI taxonomy): Eukaryota > Viridiplantae > Streptophyta > Pinopsida > Cupressales > Taxaceae > Torreya > Torreya grandis. The sequence continues at coordinate 526,783 of JARHVA010002605.1, forward strand.
CGGTCGGGGTAGTAGTCTTTGGACGAGGTCCAGTCGGGTTTGTGGCCTGTGGACAGGGTCTAGACGGGTCTATGGACGTGCAGAATGGTCTGTAGAATGGTCTGGGTCTGTCTAAGGGTCTGAGAGTCTGGTCTAAGGTAGTCGGAGGGTCTGTATAAAGATACGGGGGAGTCAAATGGATAGAATGTCAGATAGATAGAAGGGTAGAGGAGGACAATAGGGAGACAGGGAAATAAGGATTCGGGTCTGGCCTGGTTGACAGTTTGGTCTGAGGGGTTGATATTACTGGAAAGTAATAACTAAAAACATAATGAAAACACAGAGAATATACATACCTATGGCCTGCAGAAGGAGTGCTACTGATACCTGTTCCTATTGTTGATGTACCCTGTGTGGAGGACCTATTGCTATTGTAGAAGCCTGCTGTGTGAGAAAGGGTGAGAGGTCTGGTTTGAAGATTGGCAGATTGATTGGCAGAGTGACGGATGGTCGAAGACTAAAGATTCAAGGATACTAGAGTCAGATCAAGAGCAGGGGCCCAGAATTTGTGATTTGCCTTGCCAAAGGTTAGAAATTTGATTTAAGTAAAACCGACGTCGGCAATCTCGTTGACGTCGGCGGGTGCAAAACGAGTAAAAGAGCCACCAAGCCCGTTTTCCATCTGCCAAGTGCACGATCCATTGGAGAATTGTCAAAGGTTGGGCTAAATACACACGAGATTTGGTTAGGCGGTTAGGAAAAAGTAAGAATAGGTCTTGGGTGAGTCATAGGGTGGGAAATAGTCCAAGGCGAGGTGTCAGGTGAGGTTTTATAGGTGATGTGTCAAAGGGGAGGATATTAATAATAAATTATTATTTTTAAATTAGTAAGTGCATGGTTTAGGAATGGGTTAGGAATGGACCAAGAGGGAGGATGACCAAGGGTTAGACATGATTTCGATGTCTACATTTGCCTCTTTTTGTCTTGTTGGTTGCTCTAGATGAACTGCAAGACAAAAACAGGAGTTGGTTGCCCCAGGTATGGGATAAGGTTGATTTTGTCTTGTTGGTTGTTCAAGTGAACTGCAAGACAAAAATAGGAGGGTTGGTTACCCTGATTATGGATGAGGTATTCCCCCTCAAAGCAGGAGTCGAGGGAAAGGAACCTGAAATCGGGTGCTGATTTGATAAAGAGTGGATGAAGATGGAGTGAGAACACTGCAAAAGTCATGATTGCGCGTATACCACTTCACGAGATGGTCAGGTCAAATTGTCACAGGTTGAGGGTTAAGGAGTGCCAAAATTGAAATAACCAGGCCCCAACATTTAGTCATCTACTGATTGAGTTATTCAATCTAAGCTGAAGCTCCAATGGTCGTCGTGTTCCAAGTATCCTGGGCTCAGGAAGTGCTCCCAAAAACACGAAAATGTCACAAGTAGTGGGGATCAACCAGCTTGCGATCTTATACTTGTGAAGGTCAAAAATATGCACACAATTTTGCTAACCAATCATGAGGTAGCATACATTCAAAAACAACCAAGGCAAGATCACTTTGGAAGTAGTCGCGGTTAGAGGAGATGGTCATGATCTCCAAGGTCTAGTGGTCGATGGACGGAGGCAAAAGTGGTCTCAAGTGTGCCCCAGGGGGCCAAAATGACTTGTACTGGAGGGTTGACTGATTGGGGGCATAATTTTGGGGCAACATGATGAAAAAAGGAGGTTTGAAGGTTGCCAACATCGGTGATAAAACTGACGTCGGAGACATAAAGGGACCGACGTCGGTAGGATATTGGCCGATGTCGGCGGACTAGGGCACGTTGATGTCGACGTTGGCGGCCTGCCAAATTTGACAAAACCAGATTGGTGGCCCACCAAAAGTCATTTGTGTTATTTAACTGAGAGAAAAAAAAGAGCTTTGTAGGTCTTTGAGTGAAAGTGACACTAAGTTGACCGAGGAGCAGTGTGAAGTGTCAGAGAAACATTGGTGGAGAGAGAGAGGTGCATGGAGAGAGATTGGAGGCTGCAGAGATGTTTGCGGGCTAGGAGGAGCTTGAGGGCATAATGACACAAAAGTGATGGTAGAGGGCAGTAGAGGACCCGTGGGAGGTCCACCACCAGCAGCACCCATTGTGCCACCACACCGGCGATGTCGAGACGAGGTAGGAGGGTCTCTAAGCCCTATTTGGTTGATTTTTGTTGTGATTTGATTTTTGAAATTTTGGTTGATTTAGGTAGAAATTGAGGGGGGAGGGTAGCTAGGAGGGTGGGGAAGGGATCTAGGATAGGTTAGGAGGCATTGAGAGGGTTTTGGGGGGTGTTGAGGGGTAGAAATGGGGAAGCCCTAAATTTAGGGCTCGACCCGTTCGGCCCTAGGGCTGAACCAGTCACTGATGTTAGTGTGTTCACTGGCATCGACTGACCAGTGACCGGCGTTGGTCACTAACCTACCGACGTCGATCACTAAGTGACCGACGTCGGTTAGGTGAGTTCCATCGCCGACACGCTAACTGATGTCAGTGGTTGCCTGATCAAAAGAGGTATGAAAAATGGTCAAGTCGAGGGGTCGAAGCTACGCCAAGGGCTTCTTGGGGGTCGGGTCAGGCGTAGATGGTCAAATAGGTTGGTCAAAATAGAAAGAGGAGGGAAATTTTTAACATGAGATTGACTTGGGTGGATGCAGGTGAGGTAGACTCTGATGCTACGGGATCGACTGCTGACATTGTTGATGTGGATGCATCGAGACATCACAGGAGAGGAGTGGGCGCAGATGAGCGCAGTGGGAATAGGCAGGCTACGACACTACTGTAGAGTGGTGCGAGATGTGAGCTTAATGGTGGCACTGATCGAGCGGTGGGATCATTCTACCAACACTTTCCACCTACCCACTAGAGAGATGACGGTCATAATGGAGGATGTATACCATATTTTCTGGCTGCCGGTACACGGAGCAGACCTATATGCATACTCGAGAGAGGCACATGATATTCATATGGTTACACTATTTGGTGAGCATGCAGCTGAGGTGAGTTATCACTCAGCCATTTTTGCCTATGAGCCTCTATATGCAGCAGATGAGGATGCACATCAGCTCGCTGTCTTGATGATGATAAGCATCACGGTCTATGCATTGCCAGATGTAGAGGGAGGCAGGTTTCTAGTCGCTATGACCAGAGTTTTGATAGATATGATAGAGAGACAGACAGTGTTTGTTTGGGTGCCTATCTTTTTGGCCCAGGTGTATAGAGAGCTATGGGGCATTAGCCGATGGTGGTGGTACAGCTTGTGTGTCGGCCACCTCCTGCATTGCTGGGCTTTCGAGCACATCATGGTCACACGACCTCTCAGCCTCCCAGAGGTGATTCAGGCCAGTTTTAGAGTTGGATTTAGGTGATGGCACAAGGTGATGGCATAGACGCGAGTGGATAGAGTGGTCATAGATATTGACCACTATAGATGTGTACTAGAGGCCCTGATTCCTACAGATATCATCTGGAGATTATACCTGGTGTATCCAGCGTTTAGAGATCAGATAGAGCAGTTAGTTGGAGTGCAGAGCATTAGGTGGGTCAGGGGCAAACGAGCCAACGAGCTCGAGAGGGTGCCAGTGGAGAGGGTGTGGCATCAGTATGGACTGCATCAGGATGTGCCACCCACCTTTCCATTGTATAGATGAGATGACATTGAGGTGCCACTCCCATTGCCAAAGGAGACATAGGGCCATGATTTTGAGGAGTTACCAGTAGGCCTCAGGATAGCAGACCTAAGATGTATAGAGACCTACTCGACATGGTGGGCAGGTCAGTATACAGGGGTGCGGGCGGGTCCATAGCTTGATTTACAGACAGTGATCAAAGAGCAGGATGTGGCCCGATAGGAGAGAGATGCTGCCATTCAAGAGAGGGATGCAGCATGAGGATAGGTTATCATTCTGTAGGGGCAGTTGGTCACAACCCAGGCATAGGTATTGGTAGGATAGGGTTTGAGAGGATAGAGCCCAATGCAACATCCACCTCAGCAGTCAGTTCAGTAGCCTATGCAATTAGCATCAATGCAACCAAGGTTTTCACAGCCACAAGGTTCAGTGCAGGGTACGACAGCAGGTTTGATGGGTCCACCGCAGACTGTATCTATAGTTAGATACAATGATGCACTAGATGAGATCGCTTATTACGAGAGGGCCATCAGGGGGTTCCTTCAGATATAGCGATACTCTGATATGAGGGTAGAGCTGAGTCGACAGAGGTCTATGTTGCAAGCGATGGCTTTTGGGTCTCGTAGACGACATAGATCAGAGGGGGGAGAGGATACAGCATCTTCCCGGCCACTGCCACCACCACCACAGCCACAGCCTTGAGGGCAGATTTTGATATTATGTATATACCGGCCTGCGAGCTGATGATGTGAGATGTATTTGATTTTGTTGAGAGAGAGACAGAGGCACAGATTATGCCATTGTAAAACATTGATATATATATATATATATATGTGATGTGATTTTGATCATTGTTGTGTTATGAAAAATGTTATGGATGTGTTTGTATGTTATTTTGATTTGATACATGTTTTGATATGATGTTTAGGATTATGATGCTGAGATTATTGTGTTTATATGATGATGAATGTATGATTAGGATCAATGATTAATGATATGGATGAAAATGATTAATGTTAATGATTATGAAAATATGTGATTGTTTGAGATGTGATTGGCAGGGGATGAAAGAATGTGATGGAAGAAATGTGATGAAGGAATGGCCGAGCTAACCTCAGAAGACCCCATGTCAACTGAGTGCTGCCTACATAGCCCCTGTTGTTAGGGCCTCAGGGCAATGTAGTTCTCCCAAGAAGGAGGAAAAAAATTGAAGTGGTTGATTTTGGTCATGATAATGATATAACACTTCCTACTTGTCTGAGGGTACATGATTTGAAATGATGAGGAGAAGATGATGCTACAGCCTTTTCCAAATGGTGTATTCTATAACATTGGTCGGGGTTCTTCATCCCTAGCAACTATCCATATTCATGATGGATGAATGCTAAAAATGAATTACAGGTCGATTTATGCTTTAGCAAGTAATGGTTTATGCTTGACATAAATTCTGTGGTTGATAGTTTCCATGTGTATTGATGTCTATGGAAACTAGAATGATTAGGATATGTGAGTGGTTAAAAAAGAGTCGAGTTGAATTGTGTGGACAAATGATGTGGTTGAATGTGACCAAAGTGTAGGTAGAAAGTAAAAGGCATAAGCGCCCCTTTATTGACAAGGACCAAAATGACAGCATAGATAGGGGTTGTTAGAACCAAGAGCCCCATTCATGCGTTGCATCGTTGACCATGAGTTGTGTTAGAGCGGTAATCAAATCACTTCGACATTAAAGTGAGCTTGAAGTCCCTTGAGTAGGTGATGTGATAGGAGGAGAGGGTAACCTATTTTAGAGTAGGGATAACTTTGCCCCTTTTTATAGGAGGCCTTGAGACAACTACAAGTCAAGTCCATGACCTAGTTTTTTTTTTAGAGCGGACTGATCAATGCGGGAAGTGCACATAGAGATGTCGCCTTGCTTGGTGGTCATTTGCGAAGCCGATCGATGCGGGAAGCTTTTAAGAAAGTGATATTTGTTGTAAGATTTAGTCATAGCCATCCTTCGAAGGAGTGGTCTATATTTTGCTTTATAGATTTAAGGGCTTTTGAATAGCTGTCCTTCAAGGGAGCAGTCTATTAGCTATAGAAATGATAGTATAGCTATCCTTCGAGGGCGTAGTCTACTTTTTGATTTGATTTTGTGACCTTGGATATTTTGACATCTTGATTTATTTTTGACAGAATGTTGAGTCATGGATAAGAATATAGAAGGTCAAAGGCTCCCTTTTATTAGGACGAAGCATCCATACATCATAAAAGGGTTGTAGAGGATTTTGTTAAGGGAAAAAGGGTGGAAAGGATTGAGGATTAAAAGGATAGGGATTGCTCAAGGGATGAGCTCAAGTTAAATGTTAAGTGGATGAGTACTTGACTAACAGTAGAATGTTTGCAGATGCAAAGCATAAAAAAAGGGCTCAAGGTCTAATAAGTCCCTAGGCCATGCTTGTGCGTTATGATAAGGTCTGAGTCAATTAAGAGAAAACTTGCCCCATTTGCCTCTTCAAGAATGGTCACGTATTGATGTTGGATGTGAAGCCAGTTGATATGATCGCTGATTGGTTGAGACTGGTTGAATGTTTTGATAAAAAGATTGGTTGAATGTTTGGGTTGAATGTTTGGTCGAAGATTGATCGAGGTTACGATTGATGATTGGTTAGTGTCTGGTCAATGGTTTGGTCGATGGTCTGGTCAATGTCTTGGTCGAGATTTGGTTGAGGTCTTGGATGGATGATTTGGTTGAGGTCTGGTTTAAGGTCTGGATTGATGATTGGTCGATGTCTGGTTGATATTTATTGATATTTGGTTGATGGTTGGGTTGAAATTGGTATTAGGTCGATGATTGGTCAAATTTGGTCGAGATTGGTTGAAGCTTGGTTGATTGATTGGGTGAAAAGGTTGGTCAAGGCTTGGATGAAAGTTGAATTCCCCCAGCGGGTAGGCAGAATGTTTGACAGATTGGTCAAGGTTGATTGAGGCTTGGTGGTCAGATTGACTGTGTTGATGTCGAATAAGGGGGTCAAAGGCGGCAAAGGGACCATAGTCTAGTGTGGAGATCCCGATTTAGGTGATGAGGTTTGAGAAGAAGGGGTTGATGTTGATGATTTTTCAAATGGGTGGTCAAGAGGATCCTTGATGAGACGGGTATCCTTTTTCTGATGTTGATGAGTGACAGCTTTAAGAGTGTAATAACACTCAGTGTCATGTCCTGGAGTGTGATGATAGTGACAGAATTTAGAGTTGTCAAACCAAGATGGTCTTGATCTGAGGGTCGATGAGTGGGGTGGTGTTGAAGATTTGTTGCTAACATGGTTGAGAAAAAAAGTGTCATTCCCTAGACATTGGCGAATGGCAACCTTGAGGGCACAACAATGCTCAGTGTTGTGCCCAGGCATGCGATGATACACACAAATCTGAGTGTCATCGAACCAGGGTGGTTTTGGTCTGAGAGATTGATATAGTTTAAGAGGTGGGAGATTAATGCGAGAAGACTGCAACAATTGCCATAACAACAAGGCATAAGAACTTGCTAACGGGTCTAGATGTTTTGTTGCAGTGGGGGTTGATGACTTTGGTTTAGGAGGCATTAGTCGAGGGATTAGAGGAGATATATGTCTGATGGGTGGAGAGAGTAATGGAGGTGGCTTGTCTTTGTGAAGTATGGGAGTAAGAAGTATTCCTATTAAAGTGGACGGATGCGGGCCCAAGATTGAAGGTAATGATGAAGGTGGGGGAGGAGTCCTCTGGTGTGGTTTAGTGGCCTTCTTGGGTTTGGGTTGAGGACCACCATTGTGTGAGGCGAGGTTAGATGCTGGTTTGGGTTCAGATGTGGATGGAGGTGAGTGAGATATAGCAATCTCAGGCAAAAGGCAAGAGGAAACCGTGACTAGGTCTTCCTTGGTCAAAATGGGCGGAGAGACTGGGTCTTCTCTTGGTGGAGAAGAAATAGGAGAGTGTGACTCCTCAGGAGGGCAGAGGGCATGGATGATTGTTCCTTTTGTTTGTGTTTGAGGAGTAGGCAAGGTAGGGTCCTCCATTGGTAAGAGGAAAGACAAAGGTGGGGTTAAAGGTGTTGGTATGGTCAAGGCGTCCTCTAGTATAAGAGAGGTCGATGGAGGACTAATAGGGGAAGAGGGTTTTTCTACCTGTGAAGGATGAATAGGAGAAGAAGACTCTTCTACCTGTGAAGGAGGTTGGTCGGGGACAAGAGGCGAGACCGTGTTAACCGTGTGTATGTCATGCTCGTGGGAGCTATCGGCCATGGTCTGAACATTGTTTTGAGGAGGAGGATGGTTTGGGAATGGTTGTTTGAAGATGTCAATGTGTTGCTTTGGTGGGGCATTTGAGTTATCCAAAACAAGATCCCCCTTGTCGATCATGTCTTGGACTATATTTTTGAAGGTTCGGCAATTGTCGATGTCATGGCCGTGGACGCGATGAAAGTGATAGAAGTCGGCCTCCCTATACCATGAAGGGAGGGATTTTGAAGGGTCAAATTGAGGTGGTCAGATTGGAGGGAGATTGAGGACCCCTTTTTTGACAAGTTTTTCCAAAACGGAAGCGTATGATTCTCCAAGCGGAGTGTATGAACGCTAAATGTACCGTTGTTGAAATTGTTTGGTGATGCTTGAAGATGTAGAAGGTTGAGAGTGATTAGTTGTTGTCGAGGATGGTGATTTAATGACCACAGTGTTGGCCACCCCTTTGGACTTGGAGTTGGCAAAAGAAGAAGGTCTGGAAGAAGAAAGGTCATTGGTTCTTGCGTTAGTATTACGCAATTTGACCTTATCCTCTTCAATGGCACGAAGTTCAAGCTTTCAGGCCATGGTGAAAGCTTCATCGAAAGTGCAGAATGTTTGAATCTGCAAGGTAGAAGAGATGTGCCTGGCACATGCTTGAGAAAAGAACTCGATGAGCTCAGGTTGAGGCAAGGAGAAGGAGAGCTGGTTAATCAAGCCCCTCCAATGGGCAACAAAATTGACTATTGATTCGTCATCAAATTGCCTGATGGAGTAGAGGTCTGTGATTGAGACTTGTTTGGTGATGTTGATAGAAAAATGGTTGAGAAATAATTGGGCAAGTTGAATGAATGAAAAGATAGAGTGTCTGGTAAGAGAGCTATACTAGTCAAGGGCGGAGCTAGAAAGGGACATAGAAAACATGCGTAAAAGTAACGCATCGTCATGGGCAATGAGGTAACAGGCATGTCTGAATGCCCGTAGATGTTGTTGTGGGTCTTCCTTACTCTAGAAGCAAGTAAATTTAGGAAGCTCCCAATGGTTGGGGTATGGTCGGATAGGGACGGAAGGATGGATAGGCTCGTTGCAAATTTGCTCATACGAGAGAGCATTGCGTGAACCAGAAATAGAGGTCTCGAGACTGGACATTTTATCCATCAGCATTTTGATGAGATCTACTGATGGATTGGCAGATGGGGCACCTCCTAGGTTGTAGGGCACTTGAAAGAGGATAGAGGAGGTATACGACATAGTCAGTTGCGCTTATAGGGGCGTAACATATGTGTAACTAGTCGCAGGGATAGAAGTGGAGGCCAAAGGTGGTTGAGTCATGGAAGTAGAAGGTATAAGTTGACTGGATACTGCCAAAGGTGGTTGCATGGCAGCATTGGCAAAAGGGGAGGTAGACACTCCTGCATTTATGGGTGTAAGAGTGTGCAGGGTCGAGACAATCAAGTTCTGGTATGATGTAGAACTTGGTTGAATTACGTGTGGTTAAGGGGTAATGAAACCCCGATGGAGGTTGGTCTAAAAATAGATGGAGAGGCCAAACTTTGCGTATTGGCCATGGTCGGGTTAATAATTGAGGCAAAAGGCTGGGTAGCGGGTGGTGTTAGTGTCATCGTCGCTTCACCCGAGAGGTCTCGCATTAGGTTTCTTGCGAGATAGTTTTGGAGGGCTGTGACATTGAGGTCCAAGAATCTTTCAAAATCTTGGTCCCCTTCAGGGATGATGGGGGTCTGAGGTGGGTTTGGGCGAGTAGGAGTTCTTTCAATCTCCAAGTGGAACTCCATTATAGGACTAATTATGGATGGGGAAGGTGGAAGCGGTTGATGGCTAGTGTGGTCAAGAAGGGCCTTGGTTTGACTGTGTGTCAAAACCATTCAAGGCAAGAAGGGTCAGGTTCCAGAAACTGTGTTTTTTCAGTTTCAGAAACTCAGAATGGGGGTTTTTGGCAGGAAAAGGGTCGGGTTTTACGCTGCTATTTTGAGAAAAAAGGACTGTGACAGTGACCGACGTCGGTTTAAAAACCGATGTCGGTGAGAAAGATGGCCGACGTCAGTCAGATAATCGATGCCGGTGGAGGGAGGTTGCCGACGTCGGTGGTAAAGCTGATGTCGGTGACTGTGGTTTTCAGAAACTTAGAAAACTTGAAGATTTCTTGGAAAAAAGGAAAGAGAACGTCCTCACTAGCTCAAACAAGCAGATGGGAACATAAAAAAATAGAGAACACAAGCAGGTCCTAAGCGCTAAATCCTAAGAATCAACTTTTTAGAATCCTGTTGGCTTATGCCTTAAAGTGATGTTTGGGGAGGTTGGCTATTAGAAGGGTCCTAAAAGAGGTAGTCTATGGATGGTTTTAGGTTTATTTAGGCACTCAAGAAGTCTGGGTTAGGTTCCGTACATGGCCTGGTGCTAAGGAGCAAGCTCCCCTCACTTCACGATCCCAGTGGTAAGTTGGTCTCGCTTAGCCAAAATATACTTTCCCTAGAGATTAGACTCTGTCAGAGAATAGAGTGGGCTTTCCCCTTGGTGATGAAATCTAAGTAGGATTGTCGGGACGGGTAAGGTATCTACTGGGGGATGAAATCCCAGTTAGGCCTTGTCTCAGGTAAGTTTGATGTTTGATTTAGTACATGTGGTTTGGTTGTGTAACATCAAGTGATCTACGATTAATTCAATATGCAGTTATTAATTACTAAGTGTGGACTAAGAAATGCAAGCAAGAAGAAATGGAATGCAATGTATTTTAAGCCCCAAGTCGAAATGTTAAGTTCAGATGAAAACAAGTTGAGAAAGGGTTGAAGGATATGATTTTTGACTAGTCTAGAAATGCAAGAAAAGAAAGAAAGGTTCTTTTTATTCCTGCTTATGATGTTGTTTAGAAGAGAATAAAGAGGTGAAAAGGGAGAAACCTAATGCACCTAAATGAAAAAAGAAGGAAAGAAGAACCCAAGGAAGGCCCTAAGGGTCCCACCGGGCATGGCAGAATGTTTCTACGCTATTTTCACTTTCACATTCAAAGAGAGAAAATGAAGAAACTTAAAGAAATGGTCTAAGGCTTGTATGTACCTGGATGTTGTACGCACCATTATCCAGACATCGTGAGAACTCCTCTTTGGTTATGGAGGATGACACCTGCAAGAGAAAGAGACTAAGACAAAGAAAGTGTTAGATAAGGAGATGGTGGGTTGCCAAGCAAAAGCTTGATCCCAGAAGTATGAAGACTTCTTTAAGGGATGTCAACCCACTGATTGATAAAAAAGATGTCTGATAAATAATAGAATGTCAAAATACTAAAATGATAAAAGACTGAAAAGGAAAATGGAAGCAAAAGCTTACCTGAATGTTGTTGTCAGCCTGGTCACAGTCGCTGACGTCGGTTCTCCTACCGGCGTCGGTTGTCAAGGTCTGCCGACATCAGTTACACTGCCCATGTCGGTTTGGGAAATAGTCTCTGCGGCTGGCGTTGGTCGGGGCAGTAGTCTTTAGATGAGGTCCAGTCAGGTCTGTGGCCTGTGGACAGGGTCTAGACGGGTCTATGGACGTGTAGAATGGTCTGGAGAATGGTCTGGGTCTGTCTAAGGGTCTGAGAGTCTGGTCTGAGGTAGTTGGAGGGTCTGTGCAAAGATATGGGGGAGTCAAATGGATAGAATGTCAGATAGACACAAGGGTAGAGGAGGACAATAGGGAGACAGGGAAATAAGGATTCGAGTCTGGCCTGGTTGACAGTTTGGTCTGGGGGGTTGATATTACTGGAAAGCAATAACTAAAAACATAATGAAAACATAGAGAATATACATACCTGTGGCCTGTAGAAGGAGTGCTGCTGATACCTGTTCCTATTATTGATGTACCCTGTGTGGAGGACCTGTTGCTATTGTAGAAGCCTGTTGTGTGAGAAAGGGTGAGAGGTCTGGTTTGAAGATTGGCAGAGTGATGGATGGTCGAAGACTGAAGATTCAAGGATACTAGAGTCGGATCAAGAGTAGGGGCCCAGAATTTGTGATTCACCTCGCCAAAGGTTAGAAATTTGGTTTAAGTAAAACTGACGTTGGTGATCCCGCCGGCATCGGCCGACATTTGACCGACGTCGGTGGGTGCAAAACGAGTAAAAGAGACACCAAGCCCGTTTTCCATCCACCAAGTGCACGATCCATTGGAGAATTGTCGAAGGTTGGGCTAAATACGCACGAGAGTTGGTTAGGCGGTTAGAAAGAAGTAAGAATAGGTCTTGGGTGAGTCATAGGGTGGGAAATAGTCCAAGGCAAGGTGTCATGCAAGGTGTTATAGGTGATGTGTCAAAGGGGAGGATATTAATAATAAATTATTATTTTTAAATTAGTAAGTGCATGGTTTAGGAATGGGTTAGCAATGGACCAAGAGGGAGGATGACCAAGGGTTAGACACGATTTCGGTGTCTACACAGATTATGATACATTCATGATCAAGTTATAAAGATTCAATATGAACTTTTATATGCATATGTGTGTTACAAAACTAACAATAGAAATGGTACATCCATGTATAATGAGTATTATAGTTACAATGTGCCTGATCATGTACTTATATTTATGTGTTTATATGAATCTTTATAAGATTTAAAGAAATGTAAAAAAATCGAATCAAATAAAATGCATTATGTTTTTATGTTACAATAAGAAATACAAATTAAAATCATATCAACGACTAATCTATAACATGTAAAACATTTTTTTATAAAATTTTCGTGTTATATCTCTTATAATATAATATTGTTAATAAATGATTCATTTCTTTTTTAACAAATTGCAAACATTTCAAAGGAGGAGCTAAAACCAACTTCTAAAAAACTATTAATTTTGAAGCTGGATGACTTATTATTTGTTGTGTACAAAACAAAAGATATGCAAATGCATGATATGGGAAAAAATAAGATTATAAAATTGAAAATATGTCATACTACATTCAAGATCATTCTAATGAAAATTTTACGGTAACACTACAGTCTTTTTCTCACGTTGGCAATTGGTCAATGATAGAGGACAATCATTTGAAGATACTCATTCAAGCCATGGGTTACTACACAAGTTTAAATTTCATATTTGTTTGGGGGGGAGGGATATTCTAAACCATTCAATATAAACATAAAAAATTGGATGAAGTTATTTTTAAAGGAACCTTCAGAGATGATTTTTCAGTTGCTAACATGTTGTTCATTAATTGTAATTCTCAAAATTATGTTACAAATCAAAAATTGAAAATGAGTTATGTTACATCAAGTAGATATAATGGAAATGGAAGTTGAAAAGATGAAAAGGATTGGAGAATCAAAATGAAATCAATTATCACATTTTTGAGAGAAAGCAAAAAATCCATGCCAATAGCTGTGAACCAATGTTTAGAAAGATGTAACTTCACTTGATTCTTTCAAGTGTATTTATTGATTATAAACTATAATTATAGTAGTAAACATTATCATCAATTTCATACAAATGAATTCAAAATTATTTCAAATATAGTTCAATTAATTTCAAAATAATCAATTCTAATTTAGAATTACTTTACTTTGGTTATTAGTGCAATTTGATTTATAGTTGGAGATTCTTTGAAATTATTGAATTAGTATATTGACACTTACATTTCAGAAGATCTTCTCAATGAACAATAAACAGTTTTTAAGATATTTTACCATGTAGATGAACTAGATTTCTTAATATGTTTTCATCTATAATTTGGCTAGTCAAATATTGCCATGTGTCCTAACAACAAAAGCTACTTCAAAGGATCAATGATCGGTATGAAATCCCAGAAGGGTGCCCTGAGTTTAAAATAGTCCAATCTATTCAAAATGATCTACTCCCAAATGGTTTGAAATAATTCAATTTATTTAAAATATAGAAAACATAATTATGGAGAAAATATTTTCCACTCCACTATAGTGGGTATAATTTCAAATTATTTAAAATAGCCCAATTTAATCAAAATTATCTATGCTCAAATGGTTTGAAATAGTCTAATTTATTTGGAATAAACAAAAATTATTTTTAGGGAAAATATTCTTTTGAATCACTCCATTTTACAGGTATAGATCTAAATTATTCAAAATAGCCTTATTTACTCAAAATGATATATTCCCAAATGCTTTGAAATAGTCCAATTTTTTTTTAATATAACAAATTTATTTTTGGAGAAAATTCTCTTCACTCCATTTTAGTGGGTATAAGTCTATTTTATTTAAAATGGCTCAATTTATTCAAAATGATCTATTTCCAAATGGTTTTAAACACTCCAATTTATTTAAAATCTATGAAATTTATTTTTTGTAGAAAAATTTCTCCACTCCACTTTATAGGGTATAAGTCAAAATTATTCAAAATAGTCCCATTCATTCAAAATGATCTATGACCCAAATGGTTTGAAACAATCCATTTTATTTGGAACATAAGAAAATTATTTTGGGAAAAAATTTCTCCACTCCACTTTAGTGGGTATAAGTCCAAATTATATGAAATAGTCCTTTTAGATAGTTGGTTGGTCTTGATATATCAAATAAGTACTACCATAGCATTGATCTGATAGTCTCTGTATGCCTGGTTTTTACTTTAGATTATGATAGTATGAATCATAGTTATGAATAATTAGAATGGAAATATATAACCTAAGCATGAAAAACTTAGTTAAAATGTAAATATAAACAACCTAGGAATAAGATATGAATAATCAAATCCCAAATGTAAAAATAACAAACAAACTAAGTGTAAGAGTAAATACAAATATTCACAACCTAAGTACATGATATGGATAATAAAAACTTGAATATAAACAAAATATAATAATTTTACAACAATCGAGAATTTTTTTTTGTAAAAATGCAAAATAAAAACAAAATGAACAAATAAAAATTAAACAAAATAAACAAAACATACAAACCAATAAACAAGGTAGTACAAACAAACAAAATAAATAAACAAACACAAACAACAAAATAAAAACAAATAAACAAACAAAACTAAAAAACAAAATTGATAAACACATAAAATTAATAAAATAAACAAACTGCACCAACAAAATAACAAGTAAGGTTATAAACAAACAATAAGACAACAAATAGATGAAAATGACTAAACAAATAAACAACAAAAATCTAATAAATAAAAATAAATAGACAAACACAACACAACACAAACACAATAAATAAAAAAATATAACAAACAAAGATAGATAACATAAACAAACAAACAAATATAATAAATAAGGCACAAAACAAGCAAAACAAAATAATCAAAACAATTAAACAATATAAGGTAAAAAAAAGTGCAATAAGTAAACTATTCTAAACACAAAAATAAACACACTAAGCTAAGCAAAAAACAATACACAAACAATGTTTAATTACAATGTTAGTACAAAAAAATATAAATTATTCATGTATGTGTAATAGAGGTGTTACTCTTGACAATAAGGTGGCCCTTAAGCTATGTGGAAATGACATAGGTAAAATAACATAGGAATAAAAGGCTCAAGGTTACCTTAGGAGTTAGAGAACAATGACATAAAGTAAGATAACAAACTATTACCCCTAGGACATAGGGAAAAATAACACAAACAAAATGACAAACATTGCCCCTAAGCTATAGGAGATAAATAAATAAAACAAATAACATGGGGGAGTAGAAGAAAAGGAAGGGATAGCCGAACTGAATCCAGATGCACTAGGCAAGTGGATGCTACCTACATAGTTTCATGGACACAAGATACAATATGAACTCCAGGTCAAATATAGTTCTCTCATGATATGGGATAGAAGAAAATGGATGATAAGAAAACATGATTCACTTTGTAGAGGAAAATAATAATGGTCACACAAAATGATACGTGCATAAGAAAAGAGGGGGTGACGTTCACAATCATGAAAGCATCAACACAAATAGATCATGTAAGTATGAGAGTATGGTTTATGCTAAAACCACACTAAAAGATAAGAGACAAGTATCCACAAATGAACTGAATTGGTAATTCATAGTGTCTACTACATCTATGGCTTATAATGAGAATGAGCTCACAAAATGACAAGAGCATGGGCAATGGTTACTCACAAAATGATGAGATCATAGGCAATGATTACTCATAAAATGATGAGAAAACTCAAATATAAATTACTCATAAAATGGTGAGAGCGTAAGAAAATTCAAGTGGTCATTAATGCATCAAGTTCAAGTACATAATACTCAGAAAATCAACTTGTAAAATTATTAAAGTTTATGGATAAAGTGAATGGGGAAACTAAATTAAAAGTGGTTACTTGTGAAATAATTAGGAGTCCTCATATCCTTAAGGAATAACTGGTTGAACAAGAAAGGAAGGTGGCCTAACTAACCTGAGATACCTCATGTATCCCAATGCTACCTACATAGTCTATACGGACCTCAAGCCTATGTAGTTCTCCAAGAAATGGGAAGAAAAAGGCCAAGGTGGCCTATAAATTAAATTAAATAGTTAAGATAGTCCATCCTATAAAATTTTGGTGAATTTATATTGTGCATAGAAATTTTAAGCCAATTTTCATGATTTTATGATTTTTTAGATTTTTTGAGGTCTTTTAAATGTTTTTTATAATTTTATAAGCATCTCAACTCAATTAATAATTATGAGATATATAATTTTATAACTCATGAAATGACAAGAGCATGGCTTAAACATGCTCACAAAATGGTGAGAGCAATCAAAATTTTGATTAAATATGTAAATCAAGAGGTAATCAAAGGACAAGTGTTAGCAGATCAATTGGCAAAAGCTCCTTTGTTTGATACCCAATCATTGACAATAGGGTTTGAGATGAATCAATCTTATCTTTAGATGAGTCATAAATATGTAATCTATACTTTGATGTCTCCTTCACTATATGGGTCAAGAGTTGGCATCCTTTTTTTCACACCTCAAGGAGACCTAATCCCAAAGGCCTTTTGAAATGATTTTCCTTGAAAAAACTAATATAGTTGAATATGAGTCTCTCAACGCTAGGATTAAAATTTCTCTTTAATGGACCATTCAACATCTTATGGTTTATGGTGACTCCTAGATAATTATCAATCAAGTCAATGGTGAATATTAGATAAAATATGATAAGCTTCTCCCCTATAAATGTATAGTGGATAGTTTCATATAGTATTTCTAGCTTACCAATTTTTAAAAAAATCATTATACTAGTAAAAAATTAGATGCAGTGGAAACATTGGATATTTACTTTAGATGTCTCCAAACTCTCAAGAATATCATTTTTTTGTCAAATTGCTATCAATCCTATTCACAAGATTCCTAAATAGAAAAAGTCTATGAAATCATACATCTCAGTCCACCTTGGTATCAGAACATTTACAACTACCTTCATAAAAATATCCTTCCACCAAACCTTGACCAAAACCATCATAAATCATTCATCCAAAAATCCTCTTGTTTCACTATCCTTGGTAGCACACTCTATTGTAGTGGATATGATGGTACCTTGTTAAGATGTTTCAACTTGGATGAGGCCAACTTAGCTATCAATGAGGTTCATGATGGTATATGTGGGGCACATACTTGTGGGATGGTCCTAGCCAATAAGCTCCTTATAATTGGTTATTCTTAGCCCACTATGGATCATAATGCATGCCAATACATCAGCAAGTACATAACACATCAAAATCATGGAGATTTCATCCATTCTTCATCACAAACATTATAGCCCATCACTACTCCATGGCCTTTCTCTACATGGGGATTCAATATCATTAGAAAGGTTAACTCCTCTTCATTAGATGTCCATAATCGTATCATAAAAACCACATAATATTTCACTAAATGGGTGGAAGCCTTATCTCTCACTTATGTCACTAGTAAGCAAACATCAAATTTTATCCTTAATCATATTATCTATTGTTATGGTGTCCCATTAATTATCATCTTAAACAATGTAAAATCCTTCAATAAAAAATGTGTCAAGACCATTTGTAAGCATTTCCATATCCAACATAAGTGTTCCATAACATACTACCCACAAGGTAATAGCCAAGATGAGGTGACTAATAAAAATATAATCAAAATCATCAAAAAGATTGTTAATTATGTTGGTCATGATTCACATTTGAAAATTTATTCTGCATTGTGGAATTACCACACAAGCATTTGCGCTCCTATGGGATCCACCCCATACTCATTGGTGCTCAGTGTTAAAGTTATCTTTCCTATTGAGATTGAATTACCCTCTTTTTTACATCTCATTATAAGGCCTCATTGATGAAGAAGAATACAAGGATGAATTAATTCAAGAATTGGAACTCATGGATGATAAGTTGATAAATGCTTTAAATCACATAAATCATATCAAAATTTACTACACAATCAATACAACAAAAAAATTAGGTAATGGGAATTTAAAATTGGCAATCTAGTCCTCAAGGAGAATAAAAAGCACCAATGTAAATTGATAAAAAATGATTTTTTGATCCTAATTAGCTTTACCCTATGTTATCATTACCAAATATGCTTTAGAAACTTACAAACTAGATACACAAGATGGCCAGGAGCTAGATGAACCAATGAATATTATGCATCTAAAAATGTTTTACACCTAAATCATGTTCATGTTGTTACATCAATAAAGCCAAAAAAATCCTAAAAAAAAAACATTTGTCTAATGGCAAAAACCAATTTTCTGGCACCTTGGGCAAGTATAGTGATAAAAATTGGTCTCCTACATCACTTGTGGAATATATTGTTTACAAGTATCTCATATTACATACCTCATATACTTAGGGTGGGATCCTTTATCCATTCCATCATCCTTATCCATATGCATGCACATATCCTATGTTATCATGTCCATCATCTTTATCCCCATCTCTCAGCTTTGGCCTTGGTCAAATTGTGAACCAAAATCATGCTTGGGAAATGTATAGTGGTGGATACATGCCTATCACAACATATAACATGAGTCAGTGTCCAGTTAAATAATGGACATACAAGTAGAACAAGGGGCATCTAAAATAGTTACATTAAGTAACCCTTGAATAGTCTATCTTGGGCTTATGTCTCACCTATTCACCATGCTATCCACTATCCTATTCACTATTATGTCCAATACTTGGTTCCATATTCTTTGACACCTAGAATGAATTTTCCCTTTACCAATTCTACCATTTATACATAAATTAAATAATATAAAAGTCATAAAATTTTAAAAATAAAAAAATATCCCAGAAGTCTTGTCACATGTCCTAAGCTAAAAATCAATGTCCTTATCCAAATCATCCAACAAGTCATTATGGATGTCATTTATTCCAACCTCATGGCATGCATCATTTTCTGTAGACAAAAAATAATCAAGGTGGATTGAATCATGAATTGTTCACCCATCCCAAGGTTTTTAACAAGATAAGCAACATGATACTAATCATAAGTTCATTGCATTTCAAAATGTAAATACATCTTTCTTTTTATTCTATAATATTGTATGTTGATTGTTTTTATTAAATCATATATATATATATATATATATATATATATATATATATATCAAGTATCATTGTGTTTATTATATATTAATTTTTTTTAATCTATCCATAGGCATGACTGTGTATATATTTGTAAAGTGTTTCTTGTACATATTTTATCTTGTTATCACTAATACAATAGCATATGACAAAGATGCCATCTTGGTCCCCTATACCAATGATGTACTATGCTACATGCTAATTCTTATTTTTATCTATTATGGCAGCCTAATATACATTATGGAATTAATTCATCATGACTATCCATAATATCATGGTGCATACTACCTAATTCTACATAAAACATGATTGCTTATACCTATGGCTCAAGATAATGACAACACAAAATTTAACTCATATCCAATCATAATAGTATATTAAATCCTTTATCCAAATCCACTCATTTATGTAATCCATTAATATATCTCAAATCTAATCATCTATCCAATAACTAATACATCTAACGATCATTGATAACATCTAATATAATATATCTATAAATCATCATCATCAAATCTATCCTATCAGTTATCATCAAATACATTACATCATCCTAATTTCTATATGGACTATGTAGGTAGTGACTAGTCACATAGGGTGTCTAAGGCCAACTCAATTATAATCATCCATAATCATCTAAAATCCTTCATCATTATTCATTTGATTGTAACTATCTATTCATATCTAATCAATCATCCTCATAGCCTAAGTCTGCAGACATTAGTCTACCATGTCTTCTAATCTAATCTTGTTTAGCCTATCAAACATTCATTAGTAGTCCATGCAATCTATAAAATCCTTGAGCTAAAATCATGTTAGGTTATGGAGCTAAAAGCTTCACTGATGCAAACAGGGAAGGAGGTTGCTAGAGGTTGTTGAGTGTCACAGACATCGGCATCGTTCAGGCCAACCAACATCGACAGGATTAGACAGGAAGAGCAACTGATGTCGAGTCAAAGATCAGCCAGCGTCGGTCACCTCTAGGCAGACAGGGATCGACGTCGAGTCACCTGTGCGGTTCAGAACTACAAGTTTTACGGGCAATTAGTTAACGAACCAAGTGTTTGCATGTCAAGAGCCAATTTTAGACTGGAAGCTACGAATCTAATTATTGTAATTAGATGTCTAATTATTGTTTGGATGAGCTCTATATAATAGACTCATGGGCTGTATTGTAAAAGTGTTCTAGTTTGAGTTGAGCAAAGTTAGCTCCTTCTGTGTGTGAGGTGAGCAAGGGTGTTCCTCCTAGTTCCACAACAGTGCCAAGTGTGGGTGTTGGTTTTGGAGAATCAGAAGGGTTCTTCAGTTGTGTAGGATCTTGGTCAGCAGGTGTGCATGGCTACGTTAGGAGATCTACATGGTAAATAAGATCATTGATCTGTAGGAGTATGTGTATGCATGATCCAGGTTTGTAGGTGTGCAGAACTAGATTGATTTACAGGTGTGTAGAACTAGATTGATTTGCAGGTGTGCAAGATCAGGGAGGAAAGCAACACAACAGGGAGCGGGGTCAGGCAGGATCTACTTGGAGTACAGTGTATACACAGAAAGAGAGTAAAGAGGAAGGCAAGGTAGTTCCTTCCATAAGTGAGATCATTTGGGTTACAGGTTGTTGCAGTTCAGGGGAGATCTACTTGAAGTATGATTGTGTACTTGTTGGAGTGCGTGGAGCACTTGTGGAGTGCGTGGAGCACTGGTGTACTGGCAATAGTGGATACTGACTGGTTGGAGGTGAACACCAACTCTGTGTTTGAGTTGTGTGTTGGGACCGTAAGAGAGAGAGCTTTGAGGGAAGATTTACTATTTATGCCCTAGAGGTGTGGGAGCCCTAGAGGTGTGTAAGGAAGAAGAACTGTGGCAATCTTCTTTGTTGTATTTCCTTTTGGAAGAGTATTAATACAATTGTATATTGTCTCTCATATTTTGTGTTGTTTCTGATTTCTAGTTACTTGTTACTTCTGGTTTAATTTCGCATGTAAGTTGCTTATATTTGGTAATCAATTGTGTGCTTCCATATTTCCCAACAAAGTGGTATCAGAGCTAAGGTTGTAGGGAGCAAGTTTTGTGTTTGATTACAGGTCACTCTCAGGGGTTTCTGATTGAGTGGGAGTAGAGCAATGGTAGAAGAAATTAAGCTAAGAATGGAGGAATTGAAAAGCACGAATGGTCAATTACGGTCCTATGGAAAGAAAGAGTAGAGAAAAGAAAAATTGTTGGTTTGTGGAAGATCAACATGAAGGAACTGAAGAAGCAGATGTTGTAGGTGTTGTTGCACAGGATGCTCTGGGAGGTTTCTTAGATAAAGTAGAATCTTATTTTATAGATTTTGTTGCCTCTTTCCATGCAGTCCGAAATAGAGTATTTTTCCATGTTAAGGTCTTTGGAGACTTTGGAAAGATTTATTTAGGGGCTGGTGTGCCTTGCCAAAGAATTGGCAAAGGGGAAGTGAAGCTGAAATTGCAAGCGGCCAACACATAGGTGTTGAAGGAGGTCATGCAGGTCCCAATGTTGAAGATATGGCTAATTTCTTCAAAAAAGTTGGGTGATAAGAGATGCACAAGAACTCTCACAATGGATGCACTTGAATTAGCTGGTGGTAAGAAAATAGGTACTCTTTATCTACTTGTTTATATTACTGATTCTTCTTCTGTTGTGAAGATGTGGCTTTATAGGCTTGGTCACATGAGCAAGAAGGACATGCATGTTCTTAAGAGGAAGTCAGGTGTGTTTGACAGGCTTAAGAACTGGAAAGCCTTGGTGTTTATGGAGGAGATGGCAGACAGAGATCAGTGGAGAAGGCTGAGTAACTCTGAGTAGAGTAGTTTGGATAGGGATTTGATTTAAAGAAAGCTCACAGGTAAAAAGTCATCACTCACAAGAAAACAAAGGTATCAGCATCGGTCAGGAGGAATCGACGTCGAACAGATAGGTGCCGATGTCAGTCTTGTGCAGACCGAAGCTAGTGATGTCAGGCAGGGTAAGACCGACGTCGGTCAGGAGGACCAACATCGGCAATAGGTAAGACCGACGTCGGTCAGGAGGACTGACGTCGGTAACAGGGAGACACTGATGTTGGTAGGGTCGATAGTCAGGATAGGTGCATGGAACCGACGTTGGTCGGATGCACACTGTGTAGTGACCGAGGTCGGTCACTGTAACAAATTTTGGGCAGACAACAAGCTGTCAAGGAGTCTCAAACGCCCATATGGAGGACTGAAGTGGTAATTAAGCCTCAAATTTGTAGTTCCTCTTCTTTATACTCGTTGCTCACTATATAGCAGGAAGGATCTAGGAAACAGTCAGAGCATGGCAGGAATATGATGCAGAACCAAACGAGAGATTTGATAGGGTTGCCAGCTGGCATGAAAGCACAGAGATGAATGGATACCTTAGTTAAAGAATAGAGAGAACGGACATGTGAGACGGAAGACCAGGTCATATGGTCTTGAGGTAGCTGTAGGATAGTGGTACATGTTTGACAGGTGGATGACAAAGCATGGCTTTAGTCAATGTCAAGGTAACTACTGTGGTTTGTCTTACCAAGTGGATGATGGTCGCGACATTATCCTGTTACTATATGTGGATGGTATGCTAGCTAGCAGGTTTGTACATACAGGATTTTGCTGAGCTAAGGGTAAGGTTAGTTCAGTGGCATGTCATGAGAAATTTGGAGCAACAAAATTCTTTGGCATGAGAGACATGGAGATCACAGGTTGATTTTGTCTCTAGTGGGAGCTGATGTGAATCAGGTGTTGGCGAGGTTCATTACGTAGGATGAAGAACTAGAGCACACTAAGGGATAGACAGTTCAGTGTCTAAAATCACATGAGGTCTGGCATAAACCTGAGTTTGCCCAAGCAATGGATGATGTCAGAGAGTTAGGAGCCAATTTGGGGAAGTGGGTTCTCAGGTATTTGAGAGGGACCAGCAGCAGGGATTCATGTTATGTAGGGTCAGGACTTCACTACATGGGTTTGTAGGTTCAGATGTGGTAGGTTACTCAGATGACAGGAGGTGCACCATAGGTTGTGTGGTGGGTGGTCTTCAGGGTTGAGCTTGAAGAGGGATACAAGCCAGAAAATAGATTAAATGGGGTACAGGTATAGGTATAGTGCAGCTGTTTATCTCCAAGTAAGAGATTGTTAGGTTGTGAAGCTAAAAGCTTCACTAATGCAAATAGGGAAGGAGGTTGCTGGAGAAGGTTGTTGAGTGTCACAGACACTGGCGTCGATCAGGCCAATCAACGTTGGTTGGATTAGACAGGAAGAACAATTGATGTCGATCAGAGATTGACCGGTGTCGGTCACCTCTAGGCAGATTTTAGACTAGAAGCTGTGGATATAATTATTGTAATTAGGTGTCTAATTATTTTTTGCATGAGATCTATTTAAGAGACTCATAGGCTGTATTGTAAAGTGTTCTAGTTTGAGTTGAGCAAAGTTAGCTCCTTCTATGTGTGAGGTGAGCAAGGGTGTTCCTCCTAGTTCCACAGCAGTACCAAGCGTGGGTGCTAGTTTTGGAGAATCAAAAGGGTTCTTCAATTGTGTAGGATATTGGTCAGTAGGTGTGCATGGCTACATTAGGAGATCTACATGGTAAGTAAGATCATTGATTTGTAGGTGTATGTGTGTGCATGATCTAGGTTTGTAGGTGTGTAGAACCAGATTGATTTACAGGTGTGCAAGATCAGGGAGGACAGCAACACAACAGGGAGCAGGATCAGGCAAGATCTACTTAGAGTACAGTGTGTACTCAAAAAGAGAGCAAAGAGGAAGGCAAGGCAGCTCCTTCCATAAGTAAGATCATTTGAGTTACAGGTTATTGCAGGTTCAGGGGAGATCTACTTGAAGTATGTTTGTGTACTTGGAGTGCGTGGAGCACTTGTGGAGTGTGTGGAGCACTGGCGTGCTGGCAATAGTGGATACTGACTAGTTGGAGGTGAACACCAACTCTATGTTTGAGTTGTGTGTTGGGACCGTAAGAGAGAGAGAGCTTTGAGGGAAGATTTACTATTTATGCCCTAGAGGTGTGGGAGCCCTAGAGGTGTGTAAGGAAGAAGAACTGTGGCATCTTCTTTATTGTATTCTTTTCTGGATGAGTATTAATACAATTGTGTATTGTCTCTCATATTCTATGTTGTTTCTGAATTCTAGTTACTTGTGATTTTGGTTTAATTTTGCATGTTAAGTTGCTTGGTAATCAATTGTGTGCTTTTGTATTTCCCAAAAAATCAATCAATTAGTTAATCAATCCCATCAAAGCTCATAACTCTCTCTAGAATATGTAATTTCTTAGGATATGTCTAAAGCTTGTAACTTTAATAATCAGTCTATCCAATGTTTATAGCTTCACCTTTCATATGTTGTTGACTGGGGCATGTCTAAGTTCACAACTTTATATATCTTAATTCTTAGCATATATCATTTCCTAGGTCACTATCCATTAAAAAACTATAAATATATATCAAATTATAGCTCATAGATCGATATCATTGCATCATATCCATCACATCTATCGCATCCATCCTAACCCCTCTTTTTTCAATCCACATATCTCACTACCTTTTTTATTTTGATTTGCCATCTATTTTTGTCCTCCCTACATGACCTCTCAAGGAAGAATCACCCATTATAACTTTCATTAACTTAGTAACTCATATGTCCTTTCAATTATTTAAAATGTTATTTCTTCTCTCGATCGTAATGCCATTTCAACTAGGGACTCAATATATACATAAAAAATTCACCACTCCATCACTTGATACTACTCTAATATTGGTTACATGCTAATTTTTATTATTAATCACTTTTTACAACATCATATATAATTATCTTTATATATTACATATATCACCTTAACATTTTCCTCTTCTACTCAACATATTCTTCCTACATTACAATTAACATCAATTAATCACTTCATTATCAACCTATTAACATCATATTTAACCTATAACTAATCTCTCACAATATTTTAAGAATTTAAAATTAATACTCACATAACTCCAACTAAAATCACTAACATTCCTACAAATAACATCATTATTCTCAATCTAATCTTCATTTATTAGCCTAACCTCCATCTAAAATCCTTAACACATCTTTACAACATTATAATCTTCCTTGAGCCTTGCACCACCATTACTAGAATCCTCCAAACAATTTTTAATTCATAAAATTTAACCACCCAATATTATCATTAAATACTAATCATTGATCTTCATCTCACATGGCTAAATCCTATCCCTCCATTCCATCCATTAAACTCTATAAATTGAGAGATACAATCCCATGCAAACAATCCTTAAATATTCTATTTTTGTAATATCATAGTATTTCCAACTTGATAATCAAGCCATAAAATATACCATAAGTGTTTCCAAACTTCAATAGCATCCATTGAAGCAATCAAACATTCAAGGCATCAAACATTCGATATCAAGCATATTTGGAGTGACCTACAACATCAGGGAGGGGTATCTTGTATGCAAATTTGAGGTACAAGGTTTGGTATTTGTATTTCATTTAGTTTTCATTCAATTTTTCTCTTTCTTAGCTCCAATCGGAGGATATTTGATTTAGATAGGGAAAGAGCTTAGACTATATGGTTCTTGGTTTTCTATATTACCCTAGAACTCAAATTAGGCATAAAACCACCACATACCACTTTGTAGTATCTTCCTCATAGTATATTATCTTGTGAAGTGTCCTCCTACAACTCCCTGGTGAAATTATTCTAAACATTTTTGGTCTGTTATGATTCATGGCTACTTTGTGCAACACATAATCTTACCCATTTTGTAGAGAAGTTCATTGATAATATTGAGTGACATAGCTAGTGTGACCAACTAATATTTATCTTTCTGAACATAGTGCATAGGGAAAACCCCTTATTATATAAAGTTGGATATGTACTCCATATTCTCTAGGATCATAGATAATATGAAAAAATGAGCATTTAGTTACTCATCTTGTAATTATTTTGGTTATTCACCATTCCTTAAACAACTATGACAATCAAGTCCCATGTTTTCTCTTCTTGGATTGAGATTGATCTTAAATCAAAATGATTGAAACAACATTAACCACCTAGATATCCCTCCTTCTAGCATGGGATTGCTCATCAAATATCACATAGCTTGGTGATTCATAAATAATTTGAAAGGTGTATCCAAAAGATAATGCTTATTTTTTATAGTACAAACACCATATCTAGAAATTTTCATTCTTTGGTGGCATAATTTTTCTTAACTGCTAAAAGCTTATAGCTTTTGAAGTGCATAGGGTGATCCAAGCTCCCATATCTAGGTTGAGCCAACAAAACTCCTATTTTGGTTCTATAATAATCTACATGGATGTAAAAGGGCTTATTTCAGTCTAGAAATACCAATATTAGGTTTTTTAATAATATCTTATTCAAATCTATAAATACTATTTGGCATTCAATAGTCCATTCGAACCTTGTATCATTACATAGTAGTCTCTTCAATGGAGTGGATATAGTTTCATACACCCTAATGAAATTTCAACAATGCCTAGTGTGCTCTAGGAATGATCATACTTTAGAATATCTTACAAGTAGTGGTAATCTCATAATTACTATGATTTTGGATTGGTCAACCACACTACCATCATTTCATCCTACATGTCCTAAGAGAACACCAAAAGGTGTAAATAATAAATACTTTTTCAAATTCAAAGCTATACGTAGAGCTCAAATTTTTTATAACATAAGTCATAGATTAGAAAGATGATCTTTGAGTAAGGAGAACACAACTAAATCATCTAGGCAAACTTATAGGAAATCATGTATGAATTCCTTAAACATAGTAAATACAACTCTAAATAAAATAACAAGAGCATTTTTAAGGCCAAAAGACATTACCTTATATTCAATTAAATCCCACTTTATTAAAAAAGTGGTATTAATCTAGTCTTTTGTTGTGATTGGAATATGATGATAACCATAGAATCAATCTATGAACGAACATAAGCCATGCCTTATGATTGAGTTAAGAAATTCATCTATGAAAAATAATAAAAAATGGCTCATTTACATAGGCATCATTCAATTCCCTATAGTCATTATAGAATATGATTTATCCTAAATTTATGGGTTGAACCACCATTAGACTTACCTAATATGCTTTCTCTACTAGATAGATGATCCCTGATTCCTGCATCCTATCAATATTGTCCTTGAATTTGAGCTTCATATTAGGATTTATTCTATATAACCACTTCTTGATAGGCCTTGTGCACTCCTTCAAGTTTATGTGCATCTTATCAAATCAAGGGTATACACCATTGAATTCTAAAAACTTCATGGGGAATACATATTGACAATATCATACCAATTGGACCCCCTATGAAATTTGTTGTTGCAGTCATTAATCAACTATGGTCACTAGCTTTGATACATATTCTGTACTAATGTTTTTGACTAATTTATGTACTGGTTCTTGATATATTTTTTTTGGCCCATTCGGAAGAGAGTATCTTAGTGTATTTTACCCTTCATTCTCCTAAATATTTATATATTACAATTGTGTATCCCTATTTTCTATATGATGTTAAATTTAGTCTCTTATATATGATGTTTGGGCTTATTGAATCCCTTTAAATATAAATTATCATCACTATCACTTGATTTTGCCTATTATATGCTATATAGAATCATATTACATGATTTCAACAAAAACTATTCTTAATATTTATTTCCCTTGTAATTTTTAATAGCTTTACTCAGGTCCTTGGTTGCTTCCTCCTACAAACTTTGATCTTGTGTAGTTAGTATGTATTCCTCTTTCCCATGACATTAAAACATCTTTACCTTTTATATATCTTTATGCATTATAGGATTCTCATCCTCAAATAATTTTTTATACATAAAATCATGATAAACCTATGGCCAATTCTTGGTCTCATGCATTGCTCCTGGTGCATGTATCATGCTCATGGAAAAGGTATTAGAGTTTGTTGTAACACATGCACCCAATATCTTGGTTTCATACCCTACAAAGCCCAAATATCTACACACATATGAATGTGAAATTTAGGGAATTGACCTTCTTGGAATAATGACCATTGATAAAATATCACTAACACTACTTGGAACCATGCCCTCACAAGTTTGCACAGTTATTCCCAATGTAATTTCTTAGAAAGGTAAACTACCCACCATGTTTTAGCAACACCATTGAGTGCATAGTTCAATGCACTGACCTAAATGAATATATATATATATATATATATATATATATATATATATATATATATATATATATATATATATATATATATATATATATATATATATATATATATATATATATATATTAGGAACATGGTGTTCCAACCTAGAAATAAATTTCACTAAATCCTTTGTTGCAAAGTACTGAGGTAATTATGTTTCAGTAGTAAAAATCATTCTCATTTTCCTTACCTCATGATATCCTCATAACTAATTTAGCATATGTGTGTCTGAGCCACCACTAAGATAATTCATAGCTTCCCATGGTAGAGTGCCTTCATGAGTGGGTACTATGTAGTCCATTTCTATAAGAGTCACCTAGTACAATATATCCAATTCTAATCTTGTGTGGGATCAAATGGATCGATACTTACATTCCTCCATGTAAAATTTCTAGACTTGCTCCATGGTTTTGACAAGTTGGTATAAAAACTACTTTGTATGTTATAACTACAGAACCAATTGTGTCTATTATATGAATAAGTGAACCCTTTGATTCGTAGACCCTATGATCTTGGTTTTGTGCCTAATTTAAACTAGTGATGCAGGCTCCTTAATAATCATGTATGACTTGATTTCAACCTTGCTCAAGGGTATGATGATGATCTTATACCCTTGATCAGCCTCTAATTGATTAGCTATTATATTCATGGTCATCTAACCATCATATGCCCACTTTTTCTTGATTAATGTAGGGTAATGGGTTTCATTATTATTCATGTCAATGAATTCTAAATATCCTCTTAGACTTATCTCAACAAATTTTATTTATACATATTCTAACCTCCCAATGGGTTTTACCCTTTTATAATCTACAAAATTGAGTGTAACTGGGTTGTAGTTAAGATCGGGTTGTTCAATGGTCTCTCATGTAAACCGAGGAATCATGTTAAATATGATCCCAAATTCAAAGACAACATTTGAGACTTCATATCCCACAAATTTCAATATCCATTTGAGAATATACATCCCATGACTTGGTTTTCATGTACTAGACTACCCGTTTAGTTTTTTATTGTCCTCTTTTTGTGTAGTCTATCAAATTATGTAATAGTTTAGTGATATTATGCAATATGTCCCCATTCCATAAAGTGCATACCAGCTTAAGAAAATATGTAAAATCTATAATTAATCCATATTGCCTTAGTATGCCAACAATATTCTTGTACATTTGTGCATCTAAAACAAAAATATCCCCTTCAAAACCATTCTATTTTTTTATGTTCTATAATAATTTCACTACTTCAGACATCATAAAATTTTCCTTGACAAGATATGGATACTTTTCATGCCAAACCTTTCTAATTATAGTTCTTATGAAATATCCAAGGGTGGAAATAATTTCTCTTTGTACTAGTTTTGGGTGATAACTTGCATAAAATCAAGATCCTTTGGGTGAAATTTCACCATATTAACATTGTGCACTAATTTTTAGTTTCTTCGATTCTCTAATATAAGACAATGTTTTATGTTATGCTAACCTGAAACTTGAAAATACACACAAAATTTTTGTCATTGTAGAATGCATGGACAATTTATTACAATATGATTATATTCACCACACATGTAACATATAATAGATTGTCATCTCTTTCTAATATATGGTTTGTGATTTTGGTTGCCTCCTCAGTATACTCCTTTGTAACTTCTTTGATATCCTCCATGTATTTATGGATAATGTCACCCTTTTAATTTTTTCCCTTTATAACCACCATACTATCTCCAAGGGGGAGGTGGAGTCCATCATGACTACTATGGTGGAGATGTAGAATTCCAAGTTTATTGATACTATGGGAATGTAGGTGTCCATCTAGCTTGGTACTAAGGTGACTACAATGTCCATATTATGAGACCTCAAGGATGATACTGATGAGATTTTATAATCCACTAGGAGTAGACTGTAAAGCTTAGGTCATATCCACATCTAGACTTAGAACTCCTAGTTTCACAATTAGAACTTGTTACAAAACTACTGTTAATATATTCCTAGTGATGTCTTCCTTCAATTCTTGAAGTGATTTGTAGTTCTTCTCATCATGATTATGTGATTTGAAAACATTATTATACATGCTCTACAATTGTTGTATGTATTTCTATAGTAAATGACAATTAATCATATGATGTCCAACTATGCGACAAATCTCACAAAATTCCATCTTAATTTTTGGACAATCATTCCTATGATGTCCTTCCTTGGTGTACTCATAGAACCATATAGCTATTCTGGGTCTAATGATTTCATGCAATTCATACATATGTTTTAAGATATCATCTATCTTTACATCTATTTTTGTAGTAGGTTGTAGACTTTCTCCACAATGTACTATTTGCTCAACCTATTTAACAATTGATCAAGCATAAGCCTTTCAATAGAACTACATTTATGAACCAAGAAACTTTGTTTTTGTCTTAAAACTAGAAAATCATTTGGTTCATAAAATCTAAGATTATATGATCATAATCCCAAACTAATTCTCCTAATTTGTGGTGAATTTACTTCAAGTCTCAAATAATTTAGCTTGTGATTTTCTGCATCTTGAATTCCCAAATTAGTTTTGACTTGACACATTTTAATGCCCTTCCTATTGGATTATTTTTATATGTTAATTCTATAGCTCTACCTATTAAGACTCCTATGAGTTCACATTTCTTTACATCATCAATGAAAACATCTTTAGCCTGCCATTTCATTTTTTAGGTCAAAAAATGTTGTTTGGCTTAGTAGACCCATCACATGGTGTCAAGGTTACCAAAAATCCTAGATTGAGAGCCATGTTTCTTATGATCATACCTGAAACAATTGACTACTTTGGACTGAACCTCACATGTATCTTAAAATCACTACAACTATCTTCATAGTACCTATATTCTTATTTTCCATCAATTTATGAGTTTCTATACATATCTTTACAAATTTATCTATGAAATTGTAAATCCACTTAGTATGTCTCTCTAATTATACACTACTTATTCTTGTTAACAAATAAGGAAAAAGGAATGCATCCCATTGAAATGTATAATATTTTTTTGAGGTATCTCCATCACTTGAACTGTAACCTAACTTAGTTCTGCAATTTAAGAAAACTTCTTCAAGAGATTGTCCTTCTCATCTCCAAAAAATATCCTCCTCCAGAACTGCTTCCTAAAACTACCATCTAACTACTCTAGTTTCTTATGTGCAACCTATCCATGTTATCTTCATTTTATTTCTTTTACTTTATGTGTGTCACTTTCCAAATCATGTGTGTTCCCTTCGATTTCTTTAGTTCCATCCATTCCTTTCGGTACTCTAGTTCCCTCTCTTCATAGCATTTGGCTTCTCTTTGAGGTCTATATCTTCTCATATTCTTTGAAGTATCTATTCTACTCCTACTTGCAGTTACATGAGGATCATTTATTTATTTCATTGCTTTTACTATCACAACTTTCTCTCAAGCCCCAAAATCATCTTATATTTCTACTTTTTTGTGTCCTCCATCTTCTAGGTTCAGGTTCAAGTTATTTTTCTCAATGTCTCATTATTCACCTCCTAATTTGGTCTACATCCCCCTAACACCCTAGATGACTACTCCATATTGATTGGGATTGACACCATGCGGTTCTCCATAGCCAACATCTTCAGAAGTATAGGTAGTCACTATAGAAATTTGCCTTTGACACCTCTTACAAATAAATCATGTACAACTTCAAATACAATGTAACCTTTCATGATAAACTTAATGACGAATTGTGGCTTTCAGCTAATGAGCTATCAAACACATCCAATTAGTGTCTAAGTTTCAAAAAATTTCTAACTCTTCTTTAGTCCAAATGAAGTGCTATGTTTCTCTAGGGCTAAAGCAATAATATCCAATTTTTGACAACTAAGCAACTCACAATTTAGGCAACTCGCACCAGAAAATATCATAAATTTCATCATGAATGTGCTTAGTTATGATTAATTTTGTAGTGCTTCCAACTTGTCTGGGTTCTTATTTTGTGAACTTTTGAATTTTTTCATCCAACCATTATTCTAAATCAGTTTGGCCCATAACCATTTCAATGTCCATGCTCTCTGCACCATTGTTAGTAGAGGTTCTTTAAAATGCTCATCATTAGATACTAAGATTGTTTTATGTGCATTTAATTACAGATTCAGATACTTGGATGGAGATATGACAAGTTGGTTCATTCCTTCCATTCATGGTTATTGGATATTCATTTATATGCATTTGTAAACTCAGATCATACATTATTATATTTGAATACAGAGACTCGAATATAATAGGGAAATAGATATGCACATAACAACATTAAAAATATTTAACATAACCATCAATTGATCTCTATATTAGTATCTCATAAATCATAACTCTTTTCCTTTACAATTTTATAGTATTTATAGAGCATAAAGGATGCCCTATCGCTTCACATTCATATCCTTTCATTTATATCTCAAAGGAGTCTTTTCATCTTCTTATAGTCCTATGATATATAAATATATGTCGAAATACATACAAATATTAGACAATAATTATACATAACACACTTGACACTTATACATATTCTATGATTCTATAGTTCAAAATCTATCTACTACCAATAATAAATCATATTTATGCAGCAACACTGACAATAAATACCTAGTACCAAGAAGAAAAACCGACGATCTTTTATTCACTAAAACAAACCCCAACAATTACTAATATATAAACAATTGAGATTGATATCATTGTATAAACTTTTATATCTCATTCAATTTAATATCAAATTAATTTGGTATATAATTTTAACGATGTTATTTTTCAGAAAAAGATTACTCCTCTTAAATCTTAAATGGTGGCTGACCCTCAAACCTCCGAGAATCACAACGTTATCCACGTATATCCTCCTATGGGATCTAATCATATTCATGTTTTGCATATAAAGATGTGTTTAGACTTTTGACATATTTAGGAGTGAGATATTCTTGTTAGTATGAATTTTTATTTAAATTCTAAGAAACGCATATGATAAAATTAGCACTCCAACTTTCTTAACGTTGAGATAATTCATTTACAAGTTTAGAAATAAAGTATAAAGAGTAGGAAAACTTTAGTTGTTCAGCTTTAAAGCAACTGTTAGTTTAGTCTATTTTTAATATTAGTTATTTGTGTTTTCGTGTGCTTTTATTTATTATGAGAGTAAGAACTGATCACGGGGGTGATTATGTTTCATTTTTCTTTACATTGGTCTTATGATCAATTGTATTTATAATTATATTTTAATGGGTGTCTTCTATTTTAGTTAGTATAAATAAATTTTAATATTTAATTATTGATTAAGTATTTTTTAATGTTTTTATTGAGTTTTAAAATAGAAAAAAAATATGATGTTTATTGTTCATTACGAAATAGTTAATTGGTAAAATAGTCTCTTTTATTATTCCTGTCCAATAATTCGTCTTTTTTGTCTTTTCTATCAAATATAAAGGTTCATACTTTTTAATATGAAAGTCCATGTCAGTTCATAGTCTAGTGACCCCACCACTAGTAAGATAGTTTCTTCCGCTTTCCCTATAAAACAACACATCTCTTTCGTCTCTCCTATCAAATACATAGACTTGTTATAGTCTTACATATGAAAATCCCTACTAGTTCCTCACAATCCCACCAAATAAATATGAAAGTCCCTACTAATTCTTAACAATCCCACCAAATAAAACAATACCTTTCACCTCTCCTATCAAACACGTAAGTTAGTACTCTTACATATAAAATTGTCTATTGATTCCTAACTCATAACCCCATCACTAATAAGATAATCTCTTCCACGTCCCTTATTAAAGAGCTCGTCTCTTCTCCCTACCTATTAAACATACAAAATCATACTCCTATCGTATAAAAGTCCCTACCAGTTCCTAGCCAAGCAATCCCACCAGTCTGTCATGGACCTTTATAGGTGTGTAATTGCCGCCCCTTTACTATATACATAAATAAGCTTTTGCCAAACCCAAAAAATTGGACATTACATACACGTAACGTCTAATTTCAGACATTACTGTGTAATTAATATCTAAATTCACTCTGTTGACCAGCTGACCCCATAAATATTTTATTTTCCAACTTACCTGTGTGATAAGGGCGGCCACTGAAGCTCGCATACCAACTAAGAAAAATGTATGTAAATTTATGATTATACTTATACTACTGTCAAAGATAAGCAATAACGATTGATGGGAACTGAGAATGTGGGGCTAGTAAGAGACAATTGCAGACTGCAATATTTGTTTTAAGTATGGCGGCCTTTCTTTCTGCAGGTGGAGTCATATGACAGTAAATAACATATTGTCGCGATACTGGGAATATTGAAACCAAACTAAAGTTCAACAACTTATGCCCTTTATTTGTGGATTAGAATCCAGGAAGTACATATCAAAGCAGTGATTTCAAATTTTAAAAGGTTCGGATATTGGAAGCAACTACTTGTTATGGGCAATGTGGGGCTAGACAGCCTGAAATCGGATGGTCCATCTGGGTAGAGACTAAGACAAGAATCCTTTTAACAGACTTGCAAGCCTGCAGTGCTGAAAGGATATTAATTTAAAGCATGGTGGATGAAGTTGCCAACTGTCTTGACAGTCTCTGCTGCTTTTACTTTGTTATTTTTTATATAGTGTTGCATTGTACTTTGTCCTTCCAATGTACCCTTGTACTCTTAACTTTGCCTTCTAGATTCTTGAATGTTCCAATCTATCAATCCATATCAGCTCAGGCCAGGAAGCTTTACAATACAGTTTGTGAAGTAAACACTTTTCCAATGTTCTATGGGTACCATGGAAATGGATAAAGCTTATTTATCATCCACGTTTGTATTTATGTGCAGATGGTTAACTAAGTATTTTTTTTATTTATTGGTTTGGTATGAATTTAGTTTACATAATATTTATGACTTAATATTAGAGAAATGTTATTTTGGTTTAGTCTTATGTATTAAAAAGTATTTATTCTCTCAAATTTATTTATTTAAAGTAGGATCTAGATTTTATTTTATTTTTATTAGTATTTTTTAGAATTTATACTTTTAAGAATGATTAGACAATATTTTTTATAGCATCATTTCTATCAAATTACAATCCATTTAATAATAATAAATATTTTAAATCATTCAATTTTTTATTTTAATAGTTGACAATTAATTAATTATTTTTTTAAAATATTTCATTTTTAATATTATTAAATAAAAATTTATATTTATATTTAATTTATATTATATTTTTATTTTAATAATAAAATAAAAAATATGATATGAAATGAAACATTAATCTTTTAAATTATTACTTTTAAAAAATAACAAAATATCTAACATAATAATATATTGTTAGGTCTTTCAGTGAACTTCGGATTCTATATATGTATATATATATCACATTAATAGTCCCATTTTAATTTTATTCGCATGCAATAAGTTTCACAATATCCAGTTCGGTCCCTACATTATCATGGTAATCTATGCAAAACTAGCCATAAGAAAGCATCCCTTAATGTCGCATGTTTTATAGAATTATTTGGTATGGTATTCATTAGTGGTTTTTGTCAATACTTTGACTCAACCGTGGTGTTTGAATTTTTGATCACGCAGTTAAACAAACCTACATTCATGCCTTACATTGATGAAATATTATATGAAGTCGTCAGATTGTGAATATGCGCTTATACATTAACATCCAAATGACCCCATAAGGTGTACATTAGTAAAACTTAAAAGTATACTATTGAGTCTTATCACACAATTGCTCTCAGTTAGAATAAAATTAAATTTGTGTTCAAACATCCAAGTTGCAGTAGACCTCCCTTATAAAATATTTCCTAATTATATTAGAGTTTGAGAGAGTAGAATAAAGGACAAAGTACAGGACAAAGTTAAAAAAAAATGGATCTGAGGCTGTCTCGAAATTATGCAGCAACTTGATGGCTGACTTCTTTCTCCCCCATGCTATTCATCAATGCCTCCTTCCCGACTGCAAGTTTGCAAATCTGACAAAGGATTCTTATCTATGATCTTTTTTCAGATGGGTTATCCTGGTGGTAAGGTGCCTAGTCTCAGAACTACCCATAACAATATGTTTCTCCTAATAGCCGGGCCTGTAAATCATTGGTCTAACATGTGCTTCCTGGTTTCAAACCACAAATAAAATGGATAACTTGTTGGAACATTTCTGTTGGGTATCAGTATTCCCCTGTCAAGTTAACTCTGGCAATATGCCATTAACTCTCTTTTTGCTCAGCCTGCAACAAGAATGGCCTCCATACTTTGTGCCATTCTTAAAGCAGATTGTAGTCTACTATTGTCTCTTACCAACCCCACATTCTCAATTCCCAATGATCACAGTTGCTGATCTTTACCCTCTAGTCAGATATAGTACTGGGATCGAAGGCATTGGACTTATATAAATACACATTCATATAGATTTCTTACTTGGGTATGTATCTTTGAGCGACATTGGGATATTTGGTTTTATTTTGTGCATTGAGAATGAGGAGAGTGAAAAGAATTAGCAGCATCATACGCCATCTAAGGTTCAATGTAATGAGGAAATTCCAGAGATTTGGCCTTACTCTGAGAAGGCCTTTGAGAAACTTATGTGATTCAAATTGTGAATTTTCAGGGGAGGAATGGTGCGTTCCCTTAGATGTTCCAGAAGAGCACTTGGCAGTATATGCAAGGAATGAGAGGAAGAGATTTGTTATAAGGACTTGTTATTTGAATCATCCTCTCTTTAGATTATTACTGGATAAGGCAGAGGAGGAATTTGGCTTCGATCAGAAGGAAGGGCTAACCTTTCCTTGCGACCCAAAAGTCATTCAGAGTCTTCTTGGACTGCTGCACAAAAATGACAAGCACTTTTACTGTTCATGAAATGGGTTTTCAAGGCCTTTGCTATTATACTATTATCGGGCAATGCTCGTTTTGTAATGGCGGAGAAGAGCTTGCTGTTATATATTATAAGAGATCATATCATTTCATATGAAAGCATTTGTTTACAGCAACTTGTTTGCACGTTGGTACAGGCTTCTATTTGTCTGTTAGCTTATGCTACTTCAAGAAGACAATGGACTTCGTTCAAGACATGAATCTGCCAACCTTAGAAACATATGATATAGGAAAGCAGCTACTTTAAAATAATGTTAAATGTAGTACATGTTTTAACAATAGTTTATTATATCAGTAGCCTCACACTCTCTCACTCCCAGCTATTAGATAAAAGCTTCTTCCTATAGCTTATGGAACAAACTAAAAAGCTATTCTTAATTCTGATTTCTGTATGTAACCAAGAGACCTGTTTCCTCTAACATGGTGAAGATGTGAAAAGGCTCATTGAATGAGTGGTTTTCAAATGTTGAACTGCATTATAACTATCTCAACAAGAAATGTTCAATTCGTTGTCGATCAATATGAACTTGAATCAACTGTCATTGCTTGTCATTAACTTCCCTCCTTACTCTGCATATGTCCATTGCATTTCTTGTTGGTATTTTTTTGGAAATACCTTTTGTCGTTACAAATAAGAGATTTTTTATAACTTTCATGATCTAACAGGGGTATTCGACCATCTTGTTAGGAGCGTCATGTTTCTATGTCAAGTCAATTTCTTTTGAGGGCTTGTACCCTTCAATCAACCTACGAAATTCTTTAATATGAACAATTGTTTTGAGTTTATATATATTATGCAAACCTTGGAAGATTTTGAGGTTTTCGTATAGAAAAAGTGTTGATTTTTTTTTTTTTTTCAAATTATCATGTTTTTTTTTTTTGGTAATTTTGTGTCATCATTATATAACATAAATTGTATACTGATGATATTATTAGAGAAGCATATTGGCACGATGGCTTGCATCTTAAAAGTTCCTCTCAATCCGCAAAAAAGTGAATTTGAATTTGAATTTTATATTCAATTAATTGACAATACAATACCTATCACAATTGCATTAGAGATTGCATCAAATTGTGCTCTTTTACACCCTCGTTGCAAAATTTAATTGGAAAGTATTTATTTTATCATTATCAAAACGAATAGAAATTTCGAAAAGGGAAACTTTTTAAAGTAACCAGCTCTTAATGTTTTTCTATTGATTGTTGCAAGTGGAAAAGAAGGTATACGATCTCACCAGTTAGAAGTATGCTTCTAATCTCGAATTTAATAATATGATGTAGCCAGAGTCAAAGGTCTCAATTAGGAGATGCCTTAGACCACATAACCCTCACAATACACAACAAATTATGCAATAAAATGCATCAACACAATTCAGATCTTTGCTAGACTTCAACAAAAGAATTACAACACACACATAAAAAAAACATGATACTCCACTATCTCAAATTTGATGTGTCACAACACTATATCTATATATATCTCCTTGGTAACTCTAGTATTTGCAAGTTTAGCTTCCTCTTGAACAATCATTTCCTTACGCTAGAATTCTTATACATTAGACAACCATCACTTACGCAAGTTTAGGGGAATGATTATAAAGGCACAAGACCCACATACTTACATTTAGTGCTCATCAACCCACTAACATCATTAAACATTGTTAATACAACACAAATCACTACATACATTTAATTTCTAATGTAATTCTAGGGAATCTTAGTTCGTGACAACTTAAGACATCATAGTATACCACATCACATGAAATATTATATGAATCCTTAGCAATGTCCATAATTCATGAATTTAAATGCAGTGACTCTTTATCATAACATATCACAAGAATATATGCACCCAAACCAATTGTACAGGGGATAAGTTGCACAAAAGTTGGAAAAAAAGTACATTGAAAACCCTTGTGCCTTAATGCATATTACCACAAAATTTCTAAACAAAGTTTAAATCATCGATTTATTATGTAGTGAAAAACCAACTCCTCCAAAAACTCTTGCCAACCTTGCTACTTATATGAAAAATAACCAACCTATGGGATGATTCAAATGAAACCTATGACCATCTAGAAGATGTCATAAAATTATGAAATTACTTCACATATCTTTGAGACATTGCACTTATGCAAAATAATAACACCACTTCTTACACAAAGCTTTGCAAGATTGTTTATACAAACAAAGAATATAATTGCACACAACAAAAAATGTGCAAAACATTACAAAAACAAAACATATACATGTTCACATGCTCTAAAAATAGATAAAAAATAAGAATGCATTCTAAGGTGGCATAAAACAACATAACGAGAGTTGCATACAACACATGATGTTACATCTGGACTCCTTGTTAAGTAAATTTATTTGATTATCCATGGATATTTATAGTTAACAATTTAATTTTGTTATCTTTTACTAAGCTCTGAGATATACACTGTTATAGGACAATTGGATATTGCTTAGGTTACATGATTACATTGCCATGAGTTAGTTGTAGTGTATATATTTACATTATGATCATATTAGTTTGTTATTTCAGCTATATTTTATGATGTATGTATATCTTGATGCTATGATCTAAATATTTGCTTGTTGTGAGGTTGACACAGGAAAAATCATCCTTCAGAGCATCACAGAGGGAGAGCATTACCAAAGAGGATGACGTACATGGAGTTGCTAGAGGATGACAAAGAAACTAGCTAGAACCCTGCATATATCACATTAGCTAGCACATGTTAGATGCATAATAAAATGGTTAGCATAATATGTTCTGATATCATTTATATTAGATAGTTAAATATAGTTGCTAGCATAGTTTAATGGTTTTACAAAATTTGTTTTATGTGATTTGTGTGTGTGAACATAAAATACTTTTAGAAATATGATTTGTATAACTAAATGAAATTTGGGTCATTGATTGATGAATTTATCTAAAAACTATTTTGATATTTAAGGAGTTAATTTAATTAGTGAATATATTAATTATTGTAGTTAGATATAAAAGAGTAAAATATGATAATTTATATTTTAAGACGAAAAAAAAGAAAAAATAAATAAATTAAAAGAAATAGAAATTTTTAATTTAGGGAAAAAAACAAATTAATCCACAAAAATAAATAAGAAAAACCAAACAATTAAATAAAGAAAAAATATTAGAAGAGGAAAAAGCCACGCCATGTTTAGGAAGTGAGCTTTTGGAAAATAAAAGAAGATCATAATATATATTCTGAAAAAGGGGGAAGTGAGGTACAGAACATAGGAGAAGATGACAAAGAGAGAGCAACATAGAAGTGGAAGAGACAAGAAGCCAAACAGAATGATAGCACAGGTGCCCAAGTAGGTGATGTAATTAGATTCTTGTGTGTGTTCATTTTGATTGAAATTTGTCTATGTATATATTTATTTATGAACTGTATATAAAAATAAATAAGTATCTGATATATATATATAAGTGGATGAAACAAGAAACCAAACAGAATGATAGCACAAGTGCCCAAGTAGGTGATGTAATTAGATTCTTGTGTGTGTTCATTTTGATTGAAATTTGTCTATGTATATATTTATTTATGAACTGTATATAAAAATAAATAAGTATGATAGCACAAGTGCCCAAGTAGGTGATGTAATTAGATTCTTGTG
Organism: Torreya grandis; assembly: GCA_037957365.1. Classification (NCBI taxonomy): domain Eukaryota; kingdom Viridiplantae; phylum Streptophyta; class Pinopsida; order Cupressales; family Taxaceae; genus Torreya; species Torreya grandis. Next base: position 567,948 of record JARHVA010002605.1, read on the forward strand.
TGTGTTCATTTTGATTGAAATTTGTCTATGTATATATTTATTTATGAACTGTATATAAAAATAAATAAGTATCCGATATATATGAAACAGAAAACAAATAGAGGTCAAACCACATGTTAAGAGATACATGAACTTATAAGGTAGTTATAATGAAAAAAACAACTAGATATTGCTGAATATCTATAGTGATTTGATATAAAAATCTCTATATAAGTAAAATATATCGAACTAATCTTATATATTCAACATCATTATAGATGTCAATGGCTTAGTTTTCTTAGCATGTAATCAACCATAATGTTATATTCTTGACAAACAATAAATTGTTATCTATAATTATTCTTATTACATGTGGTTAAGTTGCTATACTTATTCTATTAGCACTACTAGCTATATTCATGTCATTAAGTCGCTATAATTGTTCTTATGCATAGCTAAGAGATACAAATAATGAGCTGTTATCTGAAACACTAGAAAGCTATATATATAAAACTACCATCAAGTAATCTATTTATATTATATGGTTTTAAGTTGTCTTATATTAATCTGTTATATGGTGTTAAGTCGCTTTATATATTGTGAATCAGGTAGGCATATTTATTCAATAGATACACTAGAAAACATACAAATAGATTTATATCATGCCTAGTCATTGGATTTTGTGGAGGTTATGTTATAGATAAATAAGTCGATATATACATATTCATTTAACTAATATTTATACATATGAAAACCATGTAACTATATTAACGTATTTATGGATATATCTCTATTTCTAAGTCAAACCTAGTAAGTAGACATGTCTATGGTGCCATGGTATATAAACTATATATTTAGAAAGGAGACTTGTATTATATTAACAGTAGGCATATATCAAAATCACATCAAAATCTTAGTATATGAATCAGTTTATAATCTGTACAATCATGTTTGTAAAGACATATTGTATAAAATATATTACATGGTGTATTAGTAACTATTATTTATGATTTAAAGAGTCAAATCATGATAAATATTAGTTATATAACATGAGTATATGTTTACAATGACATAGATTTATAAATATGTGGTGATATGTAAATATTTATCATCTTAGAAAATAAACTTAGCGCTAACACTAACATCCTAAATTGGTAGTAAGATCTTTCGATCTTTAAAGGAATATTACATATATTATAAGAGTTGGTATAAGCTATGTATTCAATCCGTTAAAACACAGTTTGGTATATTCCTTGATTTGCATTAAATATCATGCATTAAAGTGACCTATTGCTACACTTATCGGATATATATGTTAAGGATCTTTTATTATATGTAGCAAATTAACTATAACCCTAAATTTACTAATGATCTGTAAGTCCACATTTAACAGGTCTGATCTTAATGAATAGATAGAAGCTTTATATGTTAAGGACTTATAATCTATAAGATATATTAATAAAATCTCACGTAATGACTTGTCTTATTATTTAGTTTATCAAAATTAATATTTCTCTTTATACTGGCATATATGTAGTTATATTATATCAAAATCTTAAAATAGTTTTTAATAAGGCATGTGAAGCATAAATGGCTCAAATTAGTCTTTTATTATCTTGTGATAAGATCTATGATATGCATGAGATTAATTAGCATTTATGGCATGTGAAACAAAACATGTAGTGTGGATATAACACTATAATAAGCTACATATTTATGAATTAATAATGCTATGCTTAATGTAAATATAAGTATATATGTGCCTATTAGCATATACATGTACACAGGGGTGTGTACTTATAATTATAGTTCCATAGGTGATTATAAACTATATTATAGATTTCTATGTAATAGAAAATTATAGATGCATGCATATAACCCCTTGAGAGTATACAAAATTCTAGAATGGAATATTATATGTTTTGTGAAAACTGAGACTTTCTTTGTTATATCTAGTTGTTTTAATAAAAGATTATATTTCCATTGATTTATACTACTTTATTATGTTTGATTTTGGTAATAGTAGTTATGAGTTAGAACACTAGACTATGATAATATGAGTTATCATAGGGTGTAGTATATTTGAAAACTACCTATAGTAATTAGAAAACTATAGTTAGATGTATATTTTATCCCGATGGTATATTATAATTTCTATTATTTATGTGATTGATAATATTGTGAGATTCATTCATACATTTGATATAATAGATATGTGTATTTAGATTTATAATGTGCTTAGCATGCTAAATGATTGCTAGTAAATTTTTATCTGTATGAATCTATTGGTTATATTATATTTATCAAATCTCACATTGTTGATACTAAGTAGTGAGACAGATTTCACTAACTTCATAGCATCATAATGCTAGATAAAAGTAATCTGATCAAGTGGTGTGTATAAATTTTGACTGATCCTTAAATCATTAAATTATTGAAAACTTTGGCCAAAGTAATATTAAGTGAGACATTATCATTTCATGAGTATGATTTACATGTTTGTGTGATATCTTGAGTATAACGAGTTTCTATGATACACCACATGTTTAGTTTTAGAAATCATACAACACACAGGTATTAGCTTGTCTCTCTAAATTCTTGTGCCATCACTATATACTCATCCATGAAGGGAGGGTCATTCCTTGGTGAGGTTAGTATGAAGGATTGTTGGTCTGTGGTTGTATGAAAAAGTGCTCGGATGATGCTCTCCCTCCCCATAATTGTACTACTATGATATTTGAGATTGTCGTATATACTAGAGTCCAAGGAACTTATGCTCTATGGAGCCATGTATCTTATATACCAATCATCATGATAATGATAAGTATTTATTATTGAAACATTATCATGATGATCTGTAATTACTTATTTATTGTACATTGACAATAGTGGTTTTAGGAATATATTAATCATGGTTGGGTAATTGTAATTACTTTCTATATTTGTATTATGATGTGTTTCTTATGATGATAGTGATCAGTGATGTATGATGTAGTAGACTTCATTTATAGTTATCACACTTAGAATATTTTATATGATTAATGGTTAGATTCTCATGGTTTGATCTATTTAAAGTATATGTTTTTTAAATTTAAAAAAACACCTTTTTGTAGGTAAATCCTGATGGGGATGTTACATGTGGTATTAGGGCTACGATTCAAAATCTAGGACCTAATAAGTCCAATAACATTTTTATACCTTTTTGTTTACATAAAAGAGGATGGTGAAATCTATATTTTTTGAAGAGGGTTTGTCAAATGTCAAGGAAAGTAACCATCCATTTGATCCTCATCGATTTGTCACTAACTAATCAACAAAAAAGGATAAAATTATCATACTCATGAATGAGACCAGCAATAAAATTATAGACTTTAAATAGGTAGTTCATATCCATGAAGAGGAAGAACATCAAGATGTACCTGAATATCATCTCACTAAGCAGGAAAACCTTCAGGATGTGAGAGCTTAGGTGGCTATGGAATTGGCTAGAGATATGAAGAAGATGAACCCACATAAGTTTGATGGAACTATTCTAAGAGATGGAGCTAAGGCATGGATAACTGAGATGGAGAAGTATTTCAAAATTTAAAATAACTTTGAGGTTACTAAAGTAGTATGGAAAACATACTAGATGGTTGATGAGGTAACTACATGGTGGGCCAACAAGAGATTGGAAATGAATCTTAACTTGACCACCACTACTTGGGGTTAGTTTGTGACTTTGTTCAGGTCATGGTAGCTTCTAAAAATTGATTTTTATTAGAAACTCATAGATTTATAGAATCTAAAGTAGGAAGACTTATTGGTGAATGAGTACTATAAGTAGTTTACCAAATTTCTGAAGTATGTACCTCAGTATTAGGGAGATGAGAGGTTCAAGATCAAAAAATTTATCATGGGATTAAGACCTCAAACTGGTGGAGAGGTGGATGTTCATGGACCTTCTACCATGGACTAAGTCTTTGAGAAGGTGGTCAAATAGGAGAAAAATTTGAAGTCTCTTTCATAAACTAGGGACAAGTTCAAGGAAAAGTTTAGAAATTGTAAGTCAACCTTCAAAAAGAAGAATTGGAAATAGAGGAGTGGAGACTCCAAAAATTAGTTCAAAATTTAGAATGCCAAATTTATCAATGGTTCAAGCAATAAGAAACAATGTAATGGTTCCAAAGGCAATTTCAAGGGAAACTAATAAACTGATAGGAAAGAACCACCTAGAGGTTATTTCATTTAAGAATATCACCATTATGCTCATGAATGTACTCATGAAAAGCTAAAGAATAAATGTCCTATTCCTTAGTAGGGTAGTTTTTAGTAGTGTATTCATACAATAGTTGATAATCAATAATCTAAATTTTAAACATTACTCATAGAGCTGTCAGGTACTTTGATTGACAATCCAGTTTCCATTTTGGTAGATACAGGGGCTACAGATTGTTTTATAGCTCCTATAATACTTAGTAAGTTAACTAGAAGAGATAAATTAATGCTAAATGCATAGTCTATGCAATATGGGAATGACTCAAAAGTCATGGTTGACAAGTGTTTATTTGAAGAAGAGATTAGATTACTCAAATTCATAAAAGTAGTGGATCTATATGTAACACTAATAGGGTCATATGATGTGATCTTAAGAGTTAACTAGCTTGCAAGACATAAATCCAAGGTTGAATGCTACCTAAATAAGGGTGAGTGTCTAGATGATTTTGGAAATCAGACACAAATTCAAGGTGAGAAAAGAGAGTTGAGGCTTAGTCATATTTATGCTACGCAACTCAAGAGGGCTCAAGGAAAAGGTTGCCAAGATTTTATCATCAAGATAAATGAAATGGAGGAACCTAAGGACCCATTTCTCAAAGATTACCCATTTCTTAGAGATTTTCATGATGTGTTTTTAGAATAATTTCCAAGATTGCCTCCTAGACTTGAGTTTGATCTCTCTATCGATATCATAGCTAGTTCAGAACCATAGTCTAAGGCACCATACAAGAGGATAACCACTAATTTGGTTGAATTGAAGGCTCAAATCTATAAATTTTGTCTAAGGGGTTGATCAAGTCTTGTCTCACCATGGGGTGCACTAGTTGTATTTATCAATAAAAAGATGGTATTCTTTGACTTTGCATTGATTATAGAATTTTGAACAAAGCAACTATCAAAAATAGGTATTCACTACCTCATATAGATGATCTTTTCGATAAAATTCAAGGAGAAATATTATTTTCTAAGATTGATCTTAGATCAAGATACCATAAATTAAGGATTAGAGATAAGGATATTTTGAAGACACCATTCAGAACTTGATACGAGCACTATGAGTTCATAGTGTTAACATTTAGATTGATTAGTTCACCGACAACATTCATGAATCTCATGCATAGTGTGTTTAGAGATTATCTAGATCACTTTGTTTTGGTTTTTCTTGATGACATTCTTATATACTTTAAGAATGGAGAGTAACACCTTTAGCATCGAGAATTGGTTTTGCAATGGTTGGAGAATGACAAGCTATATGGCAAGTTATCTACGTGTGAATTTTTTCAAGAGAGAGTACAATATCTAAGACATATTATCTTTGTAGATGTTATCTTATTAGATCTGATAAATATTAGGTAAATTTTGAAATGGCCAATTCTAAATAATGTGTATGAGGTAAAAATTTTCATGGGATTAGCAAGCTATTATAGGAAGTTCATTCTAAATTTTTCCAAGATAGCTAATCCAGTTACTTATTTGTAATGTAAGAACCAAAGTTTTGTCTAGACAAAGAAGTATGAAGTATCTTTCTAAGAATTGAAAATAAGGCTTACATTAACACTAGTGTTAAGAGTTCCTAACCTCAATAATCAATTTTTAGTGATCACATATGCAACAGGAGATGGACTAGGAAGAGTCCTTACACAGGATGGTGCTGTGGTGGCTTATGAATCATGGAAGATAAAACCTTATGAGGTGAACTATGCCCATAATGACATGTAATTTGTAGAAATTATGCATGATTTTCAATTTTGGTGGCATTACTTTTTGGGAAAACCATTTGATCTCAAGATAGATAACTTGGGACTCAAGTACATCTTCACCCAACCAAATTTGAATGCTTATTAGAGAGACTGACTAGAGTTATAATCTGATTATGATTTATATATCAACTATATCAAAGGTAATAAAAATAGAGTGGATGATACCCTAAGTCATATAAGATACATAGAAATTATGGCTACTATCAGGATTACTTTCAGGGATATAGTGATTGAATTCTTGTTAGGAGATGAATTCTATGACCAGGTCAGAAAAACATTATCTGATAATTCTCAAAATCCTCAATATAAAAGATTTAGATTACAAAGTGATGGTATTTTGTGTTAAAATTTTATAATGTATATGCTAGATCGAGAGAATCTATGGAGCACAATACTAAAGGAATTGTACTATCAAAAATATGATTGTCATTGATGTCAAAGGGGACATTATGAGCATGCCATTGATATTCAAGACTGAATATGGTGATTATAAGATGTGCAAGGAATACTATAAAATGTCAAGGATGATTATAATGCTTGTGTACATGAGTGGAATTCATCCAATTCTTCATATTGATCATCTAGACATTTTGAGTCTATGATAGGAAAATCTGAGAATACAATTTGTTGACATCACCATTAGCATGTGTGGATGAGTTTGGTAGAGCTAATCATATGGTTATGATCAAATTAGTCCCTAGTTCTTATGTACCATATTTGAAGTCATTCAATGAATAATGGTACAATATATGGGGATGCAAAGTTGGCTAATTAGATAAAAATAACTAAGTTTTTATATGTATCCAAATTTGCAAAAGGGCTAAACAAATCTAAGTAAGCATATTGATGAGGTCAACATTTGCACACATGGATGTGTTAGGAAAAAATGGTTATATGAGTTTATTAATTCTTTTTCCTAGTTTATATGTGCTAAATATTACACCATGATGAAATGTGCCAAAAGATATGCTTGAGCAAATTTGGGATCCCAGGCATTTTGATAGTGTTTTCCAACACTTAGTCAAATCTGCAGGTTACAAGATAAAGCTAAGTAGGCACTTTGATGATTCCATATATTTCACATATGAAGTATTTAGGAGAAAATGGATTAATTTATGGAATCCCTTATGTAAGAATATCTTATGCGCTAAATTGTAGGTCATAAAACTAAGCACGACAAAAGTTATACAAGTGTAAATTTATCCTTCTAGGGATATTAAAATGGCCCACATACTTAGTCTAATTTGTAAAAGGTCCTATAAAGTTGTCATGATTTTACAAAGACCATTTATGGGCATTTTAAAAATAAATAGATAGAAGATCTATTATGGGTTTTTCATGAGCATCTTAGATATATGATTCATAGGTTTAGATGAAGAGTGATGAGCCCAGGATTGAATTATCTTTTCTCTTGAAAATGATAGGGTTTATTAGGTAAAAATATAAGGGTTTAATTCATGACATTCATAGGATTTTATATTTTTTTGTTAATTGGATATATCCTGGAGCTAGTAACTTAAGTTATAACTTAAGCTTTTATCATCATTGTAAAACTAGTGCCTTCAACCTAGAAATTACCAACTCGAGCAATAATCAAAGGACTTGATATTTATTTAGTCTTAGACTTTATATTTATCCCAAATTGATTAATGGATAGCACTTAATCATACATTGAAGATCTAACTAAGTGAAGCAAAGTCAATATGTCAAAGGCTCCTCTGAGTAAACATGCTAGTGACAAGTGTTACAAACATGGAGCCTGCATAGTAAATCTATAGAGTAGTTTAAAGTAAAATAATCAATGATCAATGAGAGGTTTCCATTTGTATCAATATTAAGAAATGATATTAATGTGTAGAAGGCATGTGCTAATGTCAAGTTTCACGAGAGCTAAACAAAGATAAGGATCGATTTTGTCAAAAGATCTGATGATGAGTAGGTGATCATGCAAAGGAGATCTAACAAAATGAGTGGACTCAATAGGATAAAGTGCTCGAGGTTTATCAACATAGTGGTGAGTTAAAGATTGAGTAATTATGAGAAGATAGACAAAGCATAAGCATTATAAAGACTCAAGAAGGAGCGAGATGGGGTAAAGAGATTAATGTTTAACATCAAGATAGAAGTAAAGATCATGCTAGTATGAAGATATAACAACATTTAGGAGCTTTGATTAGGAAGATCAATAGATGCATTTTAAATTTGAATAGTTAAAGTCCAGAAGCATACAAGGATCCAATAGAGAGCATGAGCCTATTAGAAATCAATTTAATGGATGCATTTTAAAGTTAATAAGATTGAATGAAGACCATTGGATCATGGCACAAAAGATAAGATCAATAGTTGATATCCAAAGGTCTGTTCATCCTAATGATTAAGTTGTGAAACATGTAGGTAAGCCTTATATCACAACACAGACAATGAGTTTGATTGCTATAATCTATCAAATATATGTAAATATGCATGTGGATCAAAACTAGAGCTCAATATATGCTATATAGTAAAAGACCAAAAATCATGATGATAGTGCATGAGTTCAAGACATGGGTGAATTAAAGTTTAAGTAATAATGAACTAATTCAAGAAAAAAGTGTGATGTGTTTGTAAACAAGTGTGAACATGGAGAAGATACAAAACCCTAGATCAATTATTTATATATACAACATCTAAGTTATAGGTAGAGGCTCCTGGAATGATTAGAATTATGTCAAATAGAGAAATATAGAGACACAAAAATATAAGGGTAGAGAAGGAAAGAGAAGAGAGATGAAGTGCATAACATGAGTAGTTACATACTATACTTATAATAGAGAATAGAAGATTGGATTCATTTATGAATCTATATTATAATTTGGAGTTATAACTCCATTATATATTTGATAGGTTGGTTCCATTAGATAAGCTAAGTTGGTGCTCAGATTAGGGAGTGGGTTCTTCCTTATAGTAGGTGCTTTTAAATCAGGGGATTGGTGTCTCCTTAGGGTTAGTTCTCTTAAACATTGTAACTAGTGAGGTTTCTTATTATGAGGTTAGATTAGAATGGTAGATTCTAGTAGCTATTCTCATGGTGGTTTTTCCCATATTGGGTTTTCCATGGTATATGTTGTGTTGTGTCTATTTGTGTGTTTATGATCTTTGCATATAGTTTTAATTTGCATTAAAAGGTTTGAAAAGGACTAATCAATATAATTATTAATCCCCATCTCAATATCTAGTTATGTTCTAACAATTGGTATTAGAACCATGGTTCCTTAGAATAAGCTTAATCAACTCAAGTAGATCTTGGAATGGTGAACACAAATGGCTAGTCAAGAAGGATCTTCATCAAACAAATCACCTCTCTTTGATGGATCAAATTTTGCATTTTGGAGTTTAATAATGGACGTGTATCTATCCTCATTATGGTTTTATCTATGGATGTCTATTGTGAATGGATATATAGCTCCTGCTACAAATCCTACTAATTAGGCTACCAAGAAATCATATGAGAGCAATGCCAAGGCTAAGAATGCTATTTTATGTGGATTATCTAATTCAAATTTTGTCAAAGTGATGCATTGTCAAAATGCATAAGATATATATAATAAACTAAAGATCATCTATGAAAGATATGACAAGGTAAAGGAGGCCAAGCTACAAAAATTTAAATCAAAGTTTGAGATCCTTAAGAGGAATGAAGAAAAGAAAATTCTAGACTACCTTCTCATAGTGGATGAAATAGTCAATGCGATCAGAGGCCTTAAAAGAAGAGATGAAAGAATTAGTCAATGTCAAAAAGGTCCTAATTTATCTACCATCAAGGTATGAATCTAAAATCTCTATAATAAAGGAAGCAAGAGATTTGGATAAACTCACTATTGATGAGTTGCATGGAACCTTCATTGCCTATAAGATGAGAATGGGAGAAGTAAACAATTTCAAGAGGGAAGGTACATTCAAAGTTGCAAGAAAGTAAAAGTAGAAGCATCCTCATATAGATCTAAGGAGACTGATGAAGAAGAAGCTAACTTTGTCAGAATATTGAGAAGAGGGTCTGGAAAGTAAAAAGGTAAGTTACCTTTCAAATGGTTTAACTATGGTAAAGTAGGACATTTTACTACTAAAAGCCCTTATAATAAGAAGGATAAAACTAAGCAAGAAGAGAATATTAAAATGGTGAAACCTCTCTATTCCAATAAGAATAAATTCTTCAAAAACAAGAAATGCCTATGCACAAAAGAAGACAATGATTTAATGGACGACAATGATAGTTTTGATGATCATCATGATTGTGTTTTGTGGTTGAGGAAAAGGAAGTCCTATTCATGACAAAGGATCAACTTCTATGGATCAAGAAGCACTTGAATACTTAGATGAAGAATAAGAAGGAGAAGTGGATCTAGAGCGTGAAATCCCCTGTGCTTTAGAGGAAATTGATAAGCTAAGAAAAGAGAGCTCAAAATAAAAGAAGTTTGGACAAAAATAAATTGAGAGAATGTCCAAAAGTCTTGAAAAATCTAATTGAATGGTAATTATCATAAAGACACAAGTTAAAGAGGTTAAAAGAATAGAATATGTAGCCAAACTTGAGCTACAATCTAAATATGATGAGTGCATGAAGTTAGAAGTAGAGATAGTGGATTTGAGAAAAGATCTTGAAAAATTTAAAGGTCAACCAAACAAAAATATGAAGTTGGTAGGAGGATCAGACATTCTTGATGATTTGATCAACTCTCAAAAGCCTTAAAAAGAGATATCAATTCTTGGTTATGAAAATGGAAAAATTTCCACAACTAGTACATCTACTAACCTATATGAAAACTTTAAAGCAAAAGAAGAATTTAGAGCAAAGAAAGAGAAATATTGCATGGAAACAAAGACAAACTCAAACACAACTAATGTGAAGAAAGCTAAAGGAGAAAAGAATCCTGAAGAAAAGAAGAAGAAAAAGATAGTTAATGCATATGGATACACAAAAGTGAGAGACTTGAAGAAGCTAGAGATTAGAAGAGCTCCTCATACTACACAAAGAAATTCTATGACTAGGTATTCCTCATATTTCTATGGTTATTGCTATACATGTAATTAGTTTGGTCATAGGGATATTGATTGTATAATATTACCTAAAAGGATAAAACATTTTTTAAGTAGAAACTCATTTTCTCCCTTGTTAGATAAATGCTATAATTAAAATAATTTTGGTCATATAGGTAAACAATGTAGAACTAGCTTTGTAAGATCAAAAGTACATAATGTAAAGAAATGCACACCTCCTGGTGTGAATAAAGGTTCAAAAGTTTATAAAAATAATCCAAATAAGAAACCCAAGGATGTATGGAGTCTTAAAAATCAATCTATGATTTCTCAAACTGTACTCCATGCCAAGGAGCAATATTTATGGGTGATAGCCAGTGGTTGCTTAGAACATATGACTAGTGATAAGCACAAGTTCATTAAATTGAGAAAATGTAAGGAAAGATATATCAACTTGGGAGACAACACTATAGTAAATATTAGAGGTCAAGGAACCTTTAACGTAGATGGAAAACTACCTTAACATGATGTCCTTTATGTTGAAGGATTGAAGCATAATCTACTAAGTGTCAATCAAATGTGTGACAATGGATATAAGGTCACATTTAATGTAGAAGGCTGCAAGTTAAATAGATATGAAAGATAAGTTATATAAGGTAAAATGAATAAAATTAATATCTATAATATTTTTGAAGTGAATGGTAATATATTCCTAATAGGAAATATTGATGAGAGTTGGTTATGGCATAGAAGAATGGGTCATGTCCACTTTGATAACCTAGTCAAAATAAGTATAAATACGTGTGTCAAACACATGCCCAAGATAACCAAAAATGCAAACACTACTATTTACACTTGAATTTTCACTCCTAAGGAGATGCCTAACTCTCCTCATCCAAGTGGCACAATGGAAACATCCCTCTTGTTGTGGGTGATAATATTGAGAGATGAATCTCTAGAAGGGCTAGTTCTCTTGATGAATTCTTTGAAGCACTTCCTTGCTTATCAACTTGTGGATGAAAAGGGTTAATAAAAAAAATAAAAAAAGTAAAAAGGTGATGTGCCAATGTTTAATCTCCTCTTATTTTACTAAATATTTACTACTTAAAGACAAACAAAGTCTCTCTCATACAAAACTCACAACTTAAAATGCATTGTCACATCAATGTTTCATATGTTAGATTCAAGAAGGTATTTTATACTTAAGAGAGTAATGGATTATTAAATGAGGGAATAAAATTATAAAATAATTATAAGACACCTATACACTTAGAAAATAATACTAACAAAGACCTACAACAATACCCTTTTTGTACACTTGGTAGACAATCAAGGATAACATGTTATAAAAGATCTTCTACTAGACAAGACCAACAAGATTGCACTAAAAAACAATTACCAAAAATGTAATTAGGAAAAAATATTTTTCATTTATTCAAGAGTCTTTCAAGTATAAAATTGGATAGGTTTTCACCATCAACCAATAGAGGCTACCAAAAAGAAGCTAAAGAGTCCACATTTATAGCTTTTGAGAGAGAGGCAAAGCAAAGGAAGTCTAAAGGTCACTTGGACATGTGTAAAATTGGATAAAGAAGTAAAAAATTCATGGAGAAGAGATATGAAATGATACATGTAACATAAATAAGTCCAATTATCCATACAAGCCATGAAAAATGTGAAAAGTGCATAAAACTCCCTATTTTGGCACAAAAAATTGCCTTCATTATTTTCACCTATTTTAACGTCCCACCACTGACTAGGGATAGGTATAATTATTAATATAAGAGGGAAGGATTTATCATGAAATTACATTCATTGGTTACATTCCTACTCTTTTGAAAACTCTTAGAATGAAACAATCATTATCTGTAGTCTTAAAACTTCTTGTTTCAGTCACCCCTCACACTTGGCCTCAAAAAGTCTTTAGTTTCAAATGAAAATCAATGAGAGTGAGTTAATGAAACATAAAAATATTATCCTTGCCCTTCTATTTCTTAGATTCACCTTAAAAATATATCCATTTCATTTTTCCACATTTTTCACTCTTGTGCTCATTATGTCAATTTTGACTAGCTAAAAAGAGAGCTCTAGTTAGGATAGTTAAAAGTTTTTCATAAGATAAAATGACCATATGGAGTTATAATAGGTCTTTATCCTCCCTTAAAACTTGATTTAATCTTATAAAACCTATCATAACCTTAAAAACATAGAAAATGGTGAGAAAAACACTATTTTACATGTTATTTGTATAGTTATGTACATCTTCTTTGCATGGGTGGGATCCTGAGTGAGTCGTATTCATGATCCAATAGGTTTCTTTGAAAAACTATGAAATTTGAATGGCTCATTCTTATTTTCTCCATCAATTTATTCTAAGGGTTTTAGATTATTTTTGTTCTTAACAATCATTCATATAGATGGCACATTCAAGTTTCCAACTAATGACACAAATTTGTTTTTAGGGATCTTCTCTAACTCCCCCTAACCCTTTTATTCCCATGCAGAGTCTTAATAAAGATATGAGCTTTAAAAATTGACCTATCAATTTTGTTTCTCCACTTTCCTACATTCTTGAGCTATCTCCAAGCTATAAATAATCTTCCTGTAAGTTTATTGGCACAAAAAAATATCATACATGTCTGAATGCACTCCAAAAACATGCCCCAATCATATAGATAGCTTATCAAGGACTAGAAAAGAAGGTAGATTCCTAATTAGCTTTAATTCTCCTCAAGGCCTAATGGGTTTAGTATACCCCATAATAATTTAGACCAATTAGACTACTCCAACATGATTAGGATGGTTTATTATTTATTTTAACACCGCATTCACACTCACAATGCTATCACACAACCCCTATCTCTTTTGCCAATAAGGCTTAGTGGAAACCTACCTAATTGGATTGTATGTGTGGAAAATTAGGTCATCCTAAAGGGTTAGATATTGTTTGGGTGTTATTGAGAATCTATAAATATTACATACACATCCCCTAATTTTATTTGAAGATCAAAATGCCTCATATTAAGTCCTTTACTCATTTTGGCACCCTTTACTTGCTTTTACAAAGTTCTGATTTTCATGAGTGGCTGATCTCTGAGATAAAATAGAGAGAGATATCCCTCATTTACATGGAAAAATTAAAGTATTAGGATTTTTATAAGGTCATAATTAGGAATTTTACCAAATGGGAAGGTTATAATCTCTCATTTAGGTACCTAACCAACTCAATTTGTCTAAAAAGGGGGCTTAAAAACCCTATTTTTTTGCATTTTTGTCCACATCCACTTGTGGATGACCTCTACAAACCAATGCTACAATTATAATCTGTATAAACATGTTTTAAATTTCCAATTAATGATAATGGAGATTTTAAATCCATTCAAAACCCTTTTCCTACATGATTCTTCATGTTTGTTCATTTGGCAAGGGTGCCTCCTAGTCACCTGTATAGAGTGATGGGTTTGTCCAAGCAAATAAAAGTGATTGAAAATGTTTTAGGAGTCTTTAATTGTATAAAAAATTCAATTGAATCATCATGAATCATGTCTTGTGCATTACAACATCCTTTTCACCCCTAGATAACCCATGTTCCAGTTTAGCCCTTGTTTGCCTGGAACCTGCTGTAGGTGCATACAGGGATATTAGGACCCTATGTAGACTTGTATTTCAATTTAAATGGTTTTATTAAACCAATAAAATTCTCAAGAATTTGTTCATTCACTATTTCACTAATTTTGAGCTCCCATTTACTAGATCAATACACTTTATCCTAAATTGGGCTCATGCCTATAAGTTAATTGAGGACCCTTGCCTATAGGTTATTTTAGCTTTATCCATAGTGTACAAAGGTAATAAATAATAGGGTTAAAAACATTTTCTCATAATTTTATACACCTTTAATTGTCATTAAAATCTATCAAAAGTTAAGGCCAATCTACTGTCTACATCATCTTACCTGTTTGACCTGAGTTTTGTCCTAAGGCCTATAGGTGGACTGAGACCTTATTCTTATAGGTGTATATTATCTATAAGGCTTGATCATGATGTTTTGAAGATATTTATGAATCATAGTAACATCCTAATTACATATTCATACTAGTGACTCAACCTTGAAGGTCTTGAAACACCAAATAGACCTCAAGTGAGATCACTATTTACATACCCTATTGACTGAGACAAAACCTCTTATAGGTGTGTTTGTATTGGGAGACCTTGAAAAGGGTATTTTAAATCCTCTTAAAATTCATATTGGTCATGAAATGAATATTTTAACTTATCTCCACCTTTGAAATCATAAAATAACATCACCCTAATTCTCAAGGTTACTATTTGGGATATCTTGCTGTAGGTGCACATTCAAGGCCACTTATACAGTCAGGGTATGTGAATTAATCTTGAAACAATTACTCCTACCTTCTCCCATGATCATGAGGTAACTTGGTGTTACCTCTTCATCTTATTTATCAACATATTCTTTAAAAACTAGCCTTTTAGTTATCATTCCAAGATACCTTTCACTTTCCTACAATTGTAGGTGTCAATTGGCCCTGTGTACAAACATCAAAGTGTATAAAGGGAGCAACATTCAGAGCTTTCTAGGTGATATTGAGTCTAAAAAATTTTCATGATCACTATTTGAATGATCCATATGAAGATAAGTTTCATGTTCTCCTTTATGTCAAAAGGTCATTGTTTATTCCCTAAACATGTAGATATCACTACTAAGATTTAGTGTTTAAAAGCAAACTTGAGACCTTCCGATAGTCATCTTATATTTATCATTTGATTTTGGCATGGATATAGTACATACTAGGGGTTATAAAACATATCAATATAGATGTCTAAAAAACTATGTGAGCATGTTTTAGAAGGTCTATAAAAACCTTTTGGGCCTCTATTCTCCACTTTTAGGGACTGATTCCTAGAATACTCAGTCATCACTTTAGGAAGACTTATCATAACTTGTTTGTCATTCTATCACCTCACACATTTTTTTCATGGTATCTTAAACATTTAATGGATCTAAATAGGGTCTCATTACATGCTTTGGCATTCCATTGAACATCTCAACCCCCTATTTAAGCCCCCTATAGGTGAGCAATGATCAAGCAGGTAGTTTTCTTAGGAAGGTGTGAAATAGAGAACAAGAATGGAGTCAAAAGCCTTATTATAATCTTAAAAACATATTTTAATCCTTCATACCTCAAATTATTTACCTTATTACCATGTCATTCACCTTAGGATGACATAATCAAGGAGCCTATAAGTGCATGTTTTGGGCATAGTATTGAATTGTGGTAAACATGGTGGTGAACTAGCTCAAAACCACCCAAATGACATAATAAATATTCAATAATGTGGTATCCATCCTTTTAAAATTGTAACCATCTTAAAAACCCCTTTTACAACATGGAAACACTTACACACATGTGAGAAAGAATAGATAGATACACCAAGTGGTTGTTTGGTATGGTATATGATCATGTAATCAAAATTTTCACTCTAAAAAACATGAAAAAGGACCTCATTAAAATATTAAAATATTTGGAAAAGACAAAATACCTCCATTAGCACTTCATACATATAATGAACAAGCTTATGTATGGAATTCAATTGAAACTAAGCACAAAGTTGGAAAATGAAGAAAACAAGTTTGTAAGCTACCCAAGGAATGCCATGGTGACATAAAAACATGGGAGGAAGTATTGATATGAACCAAGGAATTATGGAACTCTCTTTCCCAGTTGTACGAAACCTTTACAAGGGAAAAAACTCAAGAAGCAAGAGACATTTTAACTTGAATTACACCTAGTGGTACCTCCTTACATGATAGACCAATTTTGATCATCCAAACATCATGAACAGAAAAAAAATAATGGATACCATCTAACAAGGAATAAAACATCCTCTATAGCCAACACCACTAATTGGTTCATACAGATTTGGTAAAAATAGAGCAAAATCATTAGGGTTCACCAAATAGCTATCAAATCTACATAGTCAACTTGTTAGCAATGGTTCATATACATAATAGTTGACCAAAATTAAAAATAAATATATTAAAATTAAGGTAAAAAATTATAATATCATCTCCCAAAATAAATTTTCTTGAAACTACATATGCTTCACATATTGAGCAAAAACCTACGGGTCACCCCAGTCTACCAAGAAGAGCAAAAAATGTGTAGAATAGTTTTGGCTTCAAGATGAATATTTATTTTTCAAACCAGGAATGGATATGGATTTTATAAATATGAGGAGACCCACCATGATCATCCCATGTGGAACACTTCTCAAAAATCTATACAAATACCATTTTATCCCTTTTTCAACTGATTTCTAAAATTTTAGTTAGGGAACCTATAAATTTCTGATGTAACTGACATATCTAACACTAAAAAAAACTTATTAGAAGTTTTAAATGAATGTGGGACACCTAGGTACCTTTGGAACCATACCAAATGCATTAGTGACCCCTAGAAGCACATAAAATGACTCCTAATAGACAAATTGACTAATGTAGCCAAGACTAAAGCTAATGTGACCTTAAATGACATTATGAAACAAGTATACTTCCTATGAAAACATATTAGGACCCATTCAAATGTTTAAAATCAAAAGGTTTGCCTAGGGGTGCCCAAATTTGATCAAAATTCAAATTTGGTCAACAAAATGGTGACTCATAGGGGTAGTATGCCTGCTATACTAAGGGCCAGTAGCCTTATCATACCAAGGGCCAATGGAATTAATGGATTATTGGAGAAAATATCAAGGAATTTTCCAAAATAAACACAAAACACTACACAAACAATTTAAGACAAAGTAAGACACAAAATAAGGCAAGGCAAAAGATAAAACTCACACATGTGCATAGGTACTTATGGAACATAAGGAAGGAAATTAAATATGTAAAAGGGGAAAGGAGAACCTTAGTAATAATTTTTGAGATATATCACATTGACTGGGATATGAAGCTCCTCTCCATCAAACCTTGAGAGTTGGAAAGCATTGTGTTACTTGTATTGTGTGATTACATATGGGATACTCCACAAAGCATCAAACTTTGTGTGTCTTCTAGGTTTATCTCTATCTTCATCCAAATTTATGATAATTTATACCTTCTTGAAACTTCTTATCATGGATTTATTTTCAAATTATCTATTGGTTTGTTCTTGGTGAGGTCTCATAGTTAGCATAGCTTGATCTCTTGTCTCCTCAAGCTCCATCAACTCACATACCCTGAATTCCATGCTTTCATTTTCAATCAATTGTAGATGATAGGTGAGGTCCAAGGCTAGTAAATTAATTTAATTATGTAGTCTATATTCTCTCCCATAAACAAGTGTGTATGGTGAGTTTCCAATTTCTCTCTTTGGGGTAATCCTATCAGCCCAAAGGGCTGTCTTCAACTTGGAATGCCAAGTCCTTTGGTTCTCCTCCATTGTCCTCTTTATTATCTTGATTAGATTATTCTTTGTAGACTTATATATTCCATTAACTTGGGGATAATTATTAGATTATGTACTAAGAAATATGCCATGCTTCAAATCTCATTCACTTGTCCTTGTTCCAAAAAAAGCCAATGCATTATCTAAAATTATTATTGAAGGAACTCCAAACCTTGTTACTCTACCTTCATATAAGTCTAGAACTAATTTTTCATTTACCTCTTTAATAGGTATAGCCTCCACCCATCTTGTAAATTAATTTTTAGCAATCAACACCCACTTGTGACCAACACTAGAAGGTGGAATGATTAGGCCTATGAAATCTAAACCCATTTGCATGAAGGGTTGCTCAACTTGGATTGGATGAAGAGGAAAGGAAGTAAAAAAATTTATTCTATAAAAAATAACATAATTTTTACATTTTCTTACCCAATCATGGGTATCCTTGAATAAGCTAGGCCAAAAGTACCTAGCCCTCATAATCCTAATAGTTATGGTTCTCAGAGCAAAGTGACCACCAACTGGTCCATCATGAAATTCAAATATTATTTTGTCAATCTGATCTGAGTCAATACACCTCAATAACACACCTTTTTTTTCCCTAAACAACACTCCATTAACAAGTACATAAGGAATGGATTGTAATCTAAAGTACCTTCTTCTAACTCTATCAAGACCTTGTGGACACTCACTAATTTGAAGGAAATGAATCATATCTTGTGTCCAACTCCTGATGGGTTATTTTTTATCTATCATATGGTCATCATGAATTACCAAAACAACCACCTTTTGCTTCTTCAAGTCTGAATCAAGATACTCACATAACCTTTTTCCTTTTACTAGCTTGGTTGTCTTGATTTCCACATTATATTCCATCACTTTTATGATCCAACCTGCTCTCTTCTCATTAAATTCCCTACTCAAGAGAAATTCCTTAAGACTAGGATGAGGTAAAAATATGTGAATCTTGTTATTATTTAACATATTCCTAAATTTATTTAGGCTCCTAATAACTAAACGTACTTGATTATCAACATAAGTGTATCTTACCTCATAGCCTTATAAACCTTGACTAAAGAAGGCAATAGGCTACTCCAAATTTTAATTATTTTCTTGAGTAAGCATGGAAAATATTACCTCTTCATTTACAAAGGTATACAAATTGAAATCCTTGGAAATATTTGGACTTGTAAGAGTACGAGCTTGAGCAATGGCTTGTTTGATCTATTCAAATCTTTCATTCCTTATTCTAATCCAAGTGAATATTTCATCCTTTTTGAACATAGAGGTTAGGGGATTGACAAGACTATAAAAATTAGGGATGAATCTCCTTATGAAATTTATTTTTCCAAAGAAACTTTGCAAACCTTTTTTGTGTTTGGGCAAAGACAATGCCAAGATGGTAATCACCTTTTCAAGATCAATGGATAAGCTCTTATTAGAGAAAATGTGTCCTAAGAGATTTCCTTCATTGAAAAAAAAACACACCTTATTTGGGCTGAAAAATATTCCAAAATATATACACCTCTCAAAAATATTCCTTAGGTGATTCAAGTGATCCTTTGCATCCTTAGAGAAAAATGTTACATCATCAAGATACAACAACACAATGTCATTTATTAGTCCTTGAAAAGCCATATCCATTTCAAATTTAAATGTATCTCCAACATTATACAATCCAAAATAAATATTCCTATAGTCATATGTGCCCCATTTAGTAGTGAAGGATATCTTATATTGGTCACTCTCCTTTACTAAAATTTGATTGTATCTGGAATACCCATCAAGGAGAGAAAATCTTTCACTACCTGCCACAACTTGTATAATTTGTTCCATAGAAGGAAGGGTATAATGATATCTCAAGGAGAATCTATTCAAGTCCCTAAAATCAACACACAACCTGCTCTCCCCATTCTTCTTTCTAACAGGGACTATGTTGGCCAACCAAGATTAATGCTTCATAGAAAAGATGATTCTAGACTCAATCAACTTAATGAGCTCTTTCTTCATGATGGGTTTAATATTAGGATTGATTGGCCTTTATTTTTTATTATTCCCTTTTTTACTCTCATCTATCTCTATGGTGTGTTGAGCTAGGCTTGGATCAAAACCCTTCAAATCACTATACTCCCATTCAAAGACATAAAAAAACTCCTTATATAACTCAATGAAAGCATGCTTCTCTTGGCTAGTACATAATTTTAGAAGTGCAAGTAACCTATATTTAAATATTTATACCTTCTCATAGTTATCTTTATTGGTATACAATCTTACCTTCTCTTTTTTTATTTGGTCATCCTCACTGAATATGCTCTCAAGAGTAACTAGGCCTTTAACAAGCTTATTGGATTTTAATTAGACAATCTGCCCTCCATATTGCTGTTATAGTTTGGAATGATTTTTGGTATAAAACTTAGCCTCTTATTTTATAAAAAGTTTTATTTGTTGATCACTATCAAACACTTTCCAATTAGTGACATTATCTAGTATGGAGGGCCTTACAATTACCTCAAGATGTGGGTGGTTCCTATCCTGTTTTATCCCTTTTAGAACATCAAACTGAACTCCAATTGTTACCAACCCATAAAAATTCTTATTGTCCTCTCTTGGAATAGATGTGATGTTAAAATCTTGGAAACCTTCTACAAGATCCCACACTCAATGCTTATAGGACTTAAGCAAAGAGTTCTTGGTCAAATTCTGCCCTCTCACTTGATTCATAACTAACTCACTATCACCAAACACTTGTAATTCCTTGACACCTCTTTTCCTTTCCCAATCAAGACCATTAATAAGGGCCTCATATTATACCACATTAAAATTACATAAGAATTTAAATCTGAAAGTTGAATAATACCTTTTTTAAAAGGGAAAACCAACATTGCTCCACCACCTGCCCCAATCTTGCTCCTTGACCTATCAAAGAAAAGTTGCAATAAACCATCTATATCTTCACTTGGTTTCATTAAATTTGGAATGAAGGATTCCTCCTCATGTATATAATACATCTGAAGACTATCTTATTCCATGAATTATTAAGTATCATGTTCATAATGTTCATCTCCCCATGCATCTAATTACAAATAAAAAACTCTTTCAAGGGAAGTTGTTGGAGATTGGTCAATGTGGAGTTCCTCTTCATCAATGATGGCATAGTTTACATTTGACACTTTAGGTGTGTAAGGCTCCAAGTGAATATGATTAATATGTTTTGATTCAATCTTCACCCTAGTACCATACTTTGTCCTCAACACCATGTAAGACTAATTGGCTACCAAGTATCCAACTATTTTATCTGTAAACTCTATTGACAAGCAAAGGGCAAAGTATGAAGGTAAATATACCACAACCACATCATGAGGAATATAAAATGTAGGAAAATCATGTAAGATCAAATTAAAATCTTTAACTACTCCCAGAGTCTTGGCTGGTGATCCATCCAATTATAAAACTCCTTTAGTCATTGGCTCATATTTGAGGCCTAGTTTATCTGCTATATACTTGGGCATAACTGAAGTACTATCCCCACTATCTATGATGTAATTATGAACCAAGAAATCACCAATGATTAGAGATAGGTATAAAGGATGATTTTTTTCATTCTTTTTCACTTGACCATTTATAGATTAAGTTCCATTAATTAGGACAACATTTTCATTCCTAGATGAACCAACTTGCTTACTCAATCCTTACAATTATTTTTGGAGCATATATTTCTACCCTAGTATTATCAAATAATCCCATAATTATATGTTCATGTGTAGCTTCTTCATCTAGTCTACAACATTAATGGAAGAATTGCTCACCTTTGGGGGCTCCTTAGGAGCACTAGCTCCTTATGGTGCTGCTTATGAAGGTGGGTGAATAGGATATATCTTCACATTCTATTTTTTTTGAATTTTTTGAACTATAAGATTTAAATTTGACACACTTACCATTAGAGATGAACTAGGGACCAAAATAGGTCCTTGAACTGCTCCTTGTTGCTATTCACAACCCTTTTCTTGGACCTAGTGTTAGAGGCAACATTAGTATTCATATTAATTGGATTCTCCAAGTGATTTAAAGCATAAAAATCCCCCTCAAAATGATTTATGAGGTTAAAATCAGATTTTGGTTGACCATTCTCCACCCCACTTTTCATTGGTCCTTCAAAACTTGAAACTTGAAAAGATTGATTGCCTTGCATTATAGCATGGATAGCATGGATATTATTGGAACAACTTATTTTGAGAGGGAATAAGATCTTTAGAGGATGATGGAGCATTAGGATTTTAGATTTGATAAGGTATAACTTGGGTGATTTGGACTTGTCCTTGAGCACTACCTTGGAAAGGAGGTATATTAGTTTGTCTAAACTGATTCTAGGATTGGTATGGCCTATAAAATTGAGATTGTTTCCTTTTGAGAGAAACCAATTCATTGGTAAAAATTTGTATTAAACTCTTGACTTTATGTATCTCATTATTTGGGACAATGGCAGACTTTTCATGGCTAGACAAAGGAGCCAAGGTAGGTAATGTGACTTGACAAGGAGGTTGTAAATTAGGGAACAATGGCATTGGAGGCAAATACATATATGTAGGGGTGTGTACTTATAATTATAGTTCCATAGGTGATTATAAAATATATTATAGATTTATATTTAATAGAATATTATAGATTCATGCATACAACCCCCTAAGAGTATTAAAAATACTAGAATGAAATATTATATGTTTTATGAAAATTGAGACTTTCTTTGTTATACTTAGTTGTTTAAATAAAAGCTTATGTTTCCATTGATTTATAATACTTTATTATTATTTATTATGGTAATAGTAGTTGTGATTTAGAACAATAGACTATTATAATATGAGTTATCATGGGTGTAGTATATTTGGAAACTACCTATAGTAATTAAAAAACTGTAGTTAGATGTACATTTTATCCTAATGGTATGAACTCTAGTTATAATTTCTATTATTTAGGTGATAGATAATATTGTGAGATTCATTCATACATTTTATATTATAAATATATGCATTTAGATTTATCATGTGCTTAACATGTTACATTATTGTTAGTATAATGTAATCCATATGAATCTATTGGTTATATTATATTAACCAAATATCACATTGTTGATACTAAGTAAGTAGTGAGATGGATTTCACTAGCTTACTAACATCACAATGCTAGATGAAGGTAATCTGATCAAGTGGTATGTATAAATTTTGAATGATGCTTAAATCATTAAATTATTGAAAACTTTGAAAAAATTAATGTTAAGTGAGACATTGCCATTTCATGAGTATGGTTTACATGTTTGTGTGATATCTTTAGTACAATAGGTTTATATGATACACCACATGTTTAGTTTTATAAATCATACAATGCATGGATATTATATTGTCTCTCTAAATTCCCATGCCATCACTATCTACTCATCCATAAAGGGAGGGTCATTCCCTAATGATGTTACTATGAGGGATCATTGGTTTGTGGTTGGTGTGGAAAAGCACTTGGATGATGCTCTCCCTCCCCATAATAGTACTAATTTTGAGATTATATTAGAGATTACCACATATACTTGAGTCCAAGGAACTTATGCTCTATGAATCCATGCATCTTATATATGTACATTATATGGTATTTATTATTGAAACATTATCATGATGATCTGTAATTACCTATTTATTGTACATTGACAATAGTGGCTATAGGCATATATTAGTCATGGCTGGTTAATTATAATTAATTTTGATATTTATATTATGATGTGTTTCTTATGATGGTAGTGATCAATGATGTATGATGTAGTATATCTCATTTATAGCTATCACACTTAGATTATTTTATATGATCAATGATTAGATCTCAGGGTGCGATCTATTTAAAGTATATGTTATTTAAATTTTTTAAAAATCACCTATTTTGAGGTAAATCCCAATGGGGATGTTACATTTAGTATTAGAGATACAAATCAAAATCTAAGACCTAATGAGTCCACTAACATTTTTATACCCTTCTATTTACATAAAATAGGATGGTGAATCTATAGTTTTTGGAGAGGGTCCATCAAATGTCAATGATAATAACCCTCCATTTGATCCTAGCTGATTTGTCACTAAGTAATCAACAAAAAAGGATCAAGTTATCTTAGCCATGACTGAGATTAGGGATCAAATTATAGCCTTGGAATAGGTAGTTCATAGCCATGAAGATGAATAACATTAAGATGTACCTAAATATCATCTCACTGAATAGGAAAACCCTTAAGATGTGAGATCTCAGGTGGCTATAGAGTTGGCTAGAGATATGAAAAATGTGAACCCACCTAAGTTTGATGGAACTATTCTATGTGATGAAGCTGAGGCATGGATGACTAAGATGGAAAAGTATTTAAAAAATTAAAACAACTTTGAGGTTACTAAAGCAGCATGGGGAGTATACCAGTAGGTTGGTGAGGTAATTACATGGTGGGATAATAAGAGGTTGGAAATGAATCTTAACTTGAAAACTATTACTTGGGATCAATTTGTGACATTTTTCATGTCATGGTAGCTTCCACAACTTTATTTTGATCAGAAGATCATAAATTTATAGAATCTAAAGTAGGGAGACTTATCAATGAATGAATACTGGAAGTAGTTCACCAAACTTCTAAAGTATGTACCTCAGTACTAGGGAGATGAGAGGTTCAAGATTAGAAAGTTTATCATGGGATTGAGACCCTAGATTGGCATAGAGGTGGATCTTCATGGACCTTCTACCATGGACTAGGTCTTCAAGAAGGTGGTCAAATAGGATCAAAAGTTGAAGTCTCTTTCATAAGCCAAAGACAAGTTCAAGAAAAAGTTTGGAAATTTTAAGTCACACTTAAAAAAGAAGAACTAGAAATAGAGGAGTGGAGACTCCAAAAAGTAGTTCAAAAGTTAGAATGCCAAATTTAACAATAGTTCAGGGAATAGAAAACAATGTAATGGTTTTAAAGGCAATTTCAAGGGAAACTAATAGACTGATAGGAAAGAACTACCTAGAGGTTATTTAATTTATGAAGATGACCATCATGCTCATGACTGTCCTCATGAAAAGTTAAATAATAAAGGTTATATTCCTTAGAAGGGTAATTTTGAGTAGTGCATTCATGCAATAGATGATAATCGATAAGTTGAATTTCAAATATTACCCATAGAGCTATCAAGTACTTTATTTGACCATCTAGTTTCCATTTTGGTAGATACATGTGATACATAGTGTTTTATAGCTCCTAGAATGCTTAGTAAGTTAACTAGGAGAGCTGAAGTAATGGTAAATGCATGGTCAGTACAATATGGGAATGATTCAAAAGTCATGGTTGACAAGTGTTTATTCAAATCAAAGACTAGATTTCTCAAATTTACAATAGTCATGAATCTATATGTAACACAACTAGGTTCATATGATGTGATCTTAAGAATCAACTAACTTGCAAGATATAAGGCCAAGGTTGACTACTACCTAAATAAGGTTGAGTGTCTAGATGATTTTGGAAATTAGATGTAAATTCAAGGTGAGAAAAGAGAGTTGAGGTTTAGGCATACTTCTGCTATGCAACTCAAGAGGGCTCAAGGAAAAGGTTGCCAAGATTTTATCATCAAGATAAATGAAATGGAGGAACCTAAGGAACCATTTCTCAAAGATTACCCATTTCTTAGAGATTTTCATGATGTGTTTCTAGAATAATTTCCAAGATTACCTCCTAGACTTGAGTTTAATTTATTTATCAATATCATACCTGGTTCAAAACCATAGTCTAAGGTACCATATAGGATGAAAACCACTGATTTGGTTTATTTGAAGGATCAAATCTAGGTATTTTGTCTAAGGGGTTAATCAGGCCTTATGTTTCACCATGGGGTGCATGATTTATATTTATCAAGAAAAAAGATGGTATTCTTTGACTTTGCATTGATTATATAATTTTAAACAAGGAAACTATCAAAAATAGGTATCCACTACCTCATATAGATGATATTTTTGATCAAATATGAGGAGAAATAACATTTTCTAAGATTGTTCTTAGATCAGGATACCATCAATTAAGGATCAGGGCTAAGGATATTTCAAAGACAACATTTAGAACTTGATAGGGCACTATGAGTTCACAGTGTTACCATTTGGATTGATTAATGCACTGACAACATTCATGAATCTAATGAATAGTGTGTTAATAGATTATCTAGATCACTTTGTTTTGGGTTTTTTGATGACATTCTTATATACTCTAAGAATGAAGAGGAACACCTTTAGCATTTGGAACTAGTTATGTAATGGTTGCAGAAGCACAAGCTATATGACAAGTTATCTAAGTGTGAATTTTTAATAAAGAGAGTGCAATATCTAGGACATTATCTTTGTTGATGTTATCTTAGAAGATCTGATAAATATTAGGGAAATTATGAAATTGATGATTCTAAATAATGTGTACGAGGTAAGAAGTTTCATGGGATTTACAGGCTATTACAAGAAGTTCATTATAAATTTTTCTAAGATAGCCAATCCAATTACTTGTTTGTAATGTAAGAACTAAAGTTTTGTCTAGATAAAGAAGTGTGAAGTAGCTTTATATGAATTGAAAAAATTCTTACATTAATACTAGTGTTAAGAGTTCCTAACCCTAATGGTCAATTTTTAGTGATCACATATGCATCAGGGGATGGACTAGGAGGAGTCTTTATGTAGGATGGTGTAGTGGTGGCTTATGAATCATGGAAGACAAAGCCTTATGAGGTGAAATATGGCCATCATGACCTGGAACTTGTAGCAATTATGCATGATTTGTAAGTTTGGCAACATTACTTGTTGGGAAAACCATTTGAGCTCAATATGAATAACTTGGGAATCAAGTACATGTTCACCCAACTAAATTTGAATGCTTATTAGAGAAACTAGATAGAGTTATTATCTGATTATGATTTAGATATCAAATATATCAAAGGTAATAAAATAGAGTAGCTGATACCCTAAGTCATAGAAGGTACATAACAATTATGGCTACTATTAAGAGTACTTTTAAGGATCTAGGGATTGAATTCTTTCTAGGAGATGAATTCTAGGACCAGGTCATAAAAACATTATCTAATAATGCTTAAAATACTCAATATAAAGGATTTAGATTAGAGAGTGATGGTTTTTTGTGTTATAATGGAATAATGTATTTGCTAGATCAAGAGAATCTATGGAGCATAATACTAAAAAAACTACACTATCAAAATTATGATTGTCATTGATGTGTAAAGGGACATTATGAACATGTCATTGATATTTCAAATTAAATATGGTGATTATAGGATGTGTAAGTAATACTATCAAAGGTCAAGGATGATTGGAATGCTTGTGTGGATGAGTGGAATTCATCCAATTCTTCATATTGATCATCTAGACATTTTGAGTCTATGATAGGAAAATTTGAGAAGGCAGTTCATTAACATCACCATTGCCATGTGTGAATGAGTTTGAGGGAGCTAGTCATATTGTTGTGATCACATTAGTCCCTAGTTATTATGCACCATATTTGAATTCATGTAATGAAGTGTGATAGAAGATAGGGGGATATAAAGTTGGCTATTTAGACAAAAATCACTAAGTTTCTATACTTAGCCAAGTTTGCAAAAGGGCTAAATAGATCCAAGTAAGCATATTGATCAAGTCAGAATTTGTACACATGGATGTGTTAGGATAAAATGGTTATATGATTTTGTTCATTCTTGTGCCTAGTTTCTATATGCTAAATCTCTGGTCACGAAGTAACACAAAAAAATATATGCTTAAGCAAAGTTGGGCTCCCAAGTATTTTGATAGTGTTTTCCAACACTTAGTCAAATTTTTAGGTTGCAAGATAAAGCTAAGTAGGCACTTTGATGATGCCATATATTGAACGTATGAAGGATTCAAGATCAAATGGATATATGGATGGAATCCCCTATGTAAGAAGATCTTATGTGATAAATTGTAGGTCATGAAACTAAGCATGACAAGAGTTATACAGGTGTAAATTTAGCCTTCCAAGTATATTGAAATGGTCCACATACTTAGTCAAATCTGATCAAGGTCCTACAAATTTATCATGATTTTACAAAGACCATTTATGGGCATTTTCAAAGGAAATAGATAAAAGATCTGTTATGGGGTTTTCATGAGCATCTTAGATATATGGTCTATACATTTAGATGAAGAGTGATGAGCCCATAATTGAATTATCTTTAATCTCAAACTTGATAGGGTTTCTTAGTTAAAACCCTAGGGGTTTAAATCATGGCATTCATAGGATTTTCTATTTTTTTGTTGATTGGATATATCCTAAAACTGGTAACTTAAGTTATAACTTAAGCTTTTATCATCATTTTAAAATTGATCCCTTTAAACTAATAATTACTCACTCGAGCAGTGATCAAAGGACTTGATATTTAATCAATATTAGACTTTATATTTTTCTCAGCTTGATCAATGGATAACACTTAATCTAATCATATATTGAAGATCTAACTAAGTGAAGCAAAATCAATATGTCAAAGGCACCTCTGAGTAAACACGCTAGTGACAAGTGTCACAATCATGGAGCATACATAGTAAATCTATAGAGTAGTATAAATTCAAATAGTCAATTATCAATGTGAGGTTTCCAAGTGTCTCAATAGTGAGAACTGATAGTAATGTGTAGAAGGCATGTGCTAATGCCAAGTTTCACTTTCTTGAGAGCTAAGTAGAGATAAGGATTAAGATTTTTAGAAGATCTAATGGTGATCAGGTGATCATGCAAAGGAGATCCAAAAAAGTGAGTGGACTTAATGGGATAAAGTTATTGAGGTTTATCAACATATTGATGAGTAAAAGATAAAGTAATTATTAGAAGATAGACAAAGCATAAGCATTATAAAGACTCAGGAAGGAATGATATGGGATAAAGAGATTGATGTTTAAGTTCAAGATAGAAGCAAAGATCGTTATAGTATGAAGATGTAACAACATGCAAGAGCTTAGATTAAGAAGATCAATAAACACATTTTAAAGTTGAAAAGTTAATGTCCAGAAGTGTATAAGGATCCAATAGAGAGTGTGAGCTTGTGAGAGATCAAATAAATGGATGCAGTTTAAAGTTAATAAGACTGATTGAGGACCATTGGATCATGGAAAGAAATATAAGATCAATATTCGATATTCAAAGGTCTATTCATCTTAATGGTTAAGTTGTAAAACATGCAATAACATGTAGGTAAGTCATAAATCATGACATAGATAATGATTTTAATTACTGTAATCAATCAAATCTATGTAAAAATTCATGTGCATTAAAACCAAAGCTCAGTATATGCTATATATAGTAAAATATCAGAAATCATGATGATAGTGCATGAGTTTAAGACATGGGAAAATTATAGTTCAAGTAATAATGAACTAAGTCTAGAATAGAGCATGATGTGTTTGTAAACAAGTTTGAAAACAAAGAATATATAGAACCTTAGATCAATTGTTTATATATACAACATCTAGGTTACATGTAGACACTACTGGAATGATTAGAATTGTGTCAAATAGAGAAATATAGAGACATAAAGATAGAGGGGAATAGAAGGAAAGCGAAGAGAGATGAAGTGTAAAACATGAGTAGTTACATACCAGACCTATAATAGAGAAAAAATATTGGATTAATTTATGAATCTATATTATAATTTAGAGTTATAGCTTCATTATAGATTTGATAGGATGGTGCCATCATATAAGCTAAGTTAGTGCTTAGATTAGGGAGTGGGTTATTCCTTAGAGTAGGTGATTTCAAATCAGGGGATTGGTGTCTCCTTAGGGTTGGTTCCCTTAAACATTGTAACTAGTGAGGTTCCTTATTATGAGGCTAAATTAGAATGATATATTCTAGTAGCTATTCTCATGGTGGTTTTTCCCATATTGGGTTTTCTATGGTATATATTATGTTGTGTCTATTTGTGTGTTTATGATCTCTACATATAGTTTTAATCTACATTAAAAAGGTTTGAAAAGAACTAATCAATATAATGATTCATCCCCCCTCTTAGTATCTAGTTGTGTTCCAATAATTAGTATTAGAGCCCTAGTTCCTTAGAGGAAGCTTAATCAACTCAAGTAGATCTTGGAATGGTGAACACAAATGGCTAGTCAAGAAGGATCTTCATCAAACAAAGCACCTCTCTTTGATGGATCAAATTATGATTTTTGGAGTATAAGAATGGAAGGGTATTTATCTTCATTATGGTTTGATGTATGGATGTCTATTGTGAATGGATATACAACTCCTTCTATAACTCCTACTAATTAGGCTAACAAGAAAGCATATGAGAGCAATGTCAAGTCTAAGAATGTTATTCTTGCAGATTATCTAATTCAAAGTTTGTCAAAGTGATGCATTATTAAAAATAAAAAGATATCTAGAACAAATTGAAGATCATCTATGAAAGATATGACAAGGTAAAGGAGGTAAAACTATAAACATTTAAAGGAAAGTTTGAGATCCTTAAGATGAATGAAGAAGATAAAATTATTGACTACCTTCTTAGAGTGGATGAAATAGTCAATGCGATCAAAAGCCTTCGAGAAGATATGAAAAAATCAATCAATTCCAAAAAAGTCCTAAGATCTCTACCATCAAGGTATGAATCTAAAATCTCTATAATAGAGGAAACAAGAGTTCAAGATAAACTCATTGTTAATGAGTTACATGGAACCTTCACTACCTATGAGATGAGAATGGGAGAAGTAGAAAATTTCAAGAGAGAAGGTGCATTCAAAGTAGCCAAGAAAGTAAAATTAGAAGGATCCTCATCTGAATCTAAGGAGACTAATGAATAAGAATCCAACTTTGTCAAAAGATTGAGAAGAGGGTCTGGAAAGTACAAAGGTAAGTTACCCTTCAAATTATTTAACTATGGTAAAGTATGACATTTTGCTGCTAAATGCCCTTATAACAAGAAGGATAACACTAATCAAAAAGAGAATAGTAAAAAGGTGAAACCTCACTATTCCAAGAAGAATAAATATGTCAAAAAATAAGAAAGGATTATACACAAAAAAAGACAATGATTCAATGGATGACATTGATAGCTCTGATGATGATCATGACTGTGATTTTGTGTTTGAGGAAAAGGAAGTATTATTCATGACAAAGGATCAACTTCTATGGATTAAGGAGAAGTTGAAGACTTAGATGAAGAATAAGAAGGAGAAATGAATCTAAAGTGTGAACTCATCTATGCTTTGGAGGAAATTGACAAGCTGAGAAAAGAGAGCTCAAAATAAAAGAATCTTGGACAATTTTTTTTTGAGAAAATGTCCAAAATTATTGAGAAATATGATAAGATGGTAATTAGAATAAAGACACAAGTTGAAGAGTTTAAAATAATAGAATATGTAGTCAAACTTGAACTACAATCTAAATATGATGAGTGCATGAAGTTAGAAGTAGAAATAGTGGCTTTGCAAAAAGAGCTTGAAAAAGCTAAAGGTTAATTAGATAAAACAATGAAGTTGGTAGGAGGATCAGACATTATTGATGAATTGATCAACTCTCAAAAGCCTTCAAACGAGAGATAATGTCTTGGTTATGAAAATGGAAAAAGTTACAGAACTAGTACATCTGCTAACCTATATGAAAAATTCAAATCAGAAGGAGAATATGGAGCAAAGAAATAGAAATATTACATGGAAAAAAAGATAAAATTAAACACAACTAATGTGAAGAAAGCTAAAGGAGAAAATAAGTTAAAGAAAATAAGAAGACAAAGGTAGGTGATGTAGATGGATACACAAAAGTGAGAGACATGAAGAAGCTAGAGATTAGAAGAGCTCCTCATACTACACAAAGAAATGTTATTACCAGGTATTCCTCATATTTCTATGGTTATTGCTATACATGTAATCAGTTTGGTCATATGGCTATTGATTGTAGAGTTGTACCTAAAAGGAGAAATAAATTTGTAAGTAGAAACTCATTTTATCCAATGTTAGATAAAAATGTAATATACTATAATTGTAATAATTTAGGTCATATAATTAAACAATGTAGAACTAGCTTTGTAAGATCAAAAGTACATAATGTAAATAAAGGCACACCTCCCAGTGTGAATAAAGGTTTGAAAGTTTCTAAAAAGAAGACAAATAAGAAACCCAAGGATGTGTGGAGTGTGAAAAATAAATCTATCATTTCTCAAACTTCACTCCATGCCAAGGAGTAGAATTTGTAGGCAATATACAGTGGTTGCTCAAAACATATGATTGGTGATAAGTGAAAGTTCATCAAAATAAGAAAATGTAAGGAAAGATATATTAGCTTGGGAGACAACACTGTAGCAAAGATCAAAGGTAAAGGAACCTTGAACATAGATGTAAAACTACCTTAACATGATGTCCTTTATGTTGAAAGAGTGAAGCATTATCTAGTAAGTGTTAGCCAAATGTGTGACAATGGATATAAGGTCACATTTAATGTAGAAGGCTGCAAGTTAAAGAGTTATGGAAGAATAGTTATAGAACGGAAAAGGACTAAAATTAATATCTATAATCTTGTTGAAATGAATGGTAATATCTTCCTAATAGGAAATATTGATGAGAGTTGGTTATGGCATAGAAGAATGTGTCATGTCAACTTTGATAATTTGGTCAAAGTAAGCATAAATGTGTCAAACACATTCCCAATATAAGCAAACCTACAAACACTAGTTTCAAGGAACTTCAACTAGGTAAGCATACAAGGGTCATATTTCAAACAAAGGAGTATGCAACTACAAAGCCTTTATAATTAGTTCATACTGATCTTTGTGGTATTACTAATATAAGAGGATCTAAAGGAGAGAGATACTTCATGTTTTTTGTAGATGATTACTCAAGAATGACATGGGTAACCTTTTTGAAGGATAAGTCATAGGCATTTGAGAGATTCAATATCTTTACGGCCATGGTGGAGAATGAGATTGGATTAAAAATCAAATGCTTAAGATATGATAACGGTGAAGAATTCACCTCAAATGAGTTCATAGAGTATTATGAGAAGCATGAGATCAAAAGGCATTAGTCTAAAATAAGGACTCCATAACAAAATGGAGTTGTTGAGAGAAATAATAGGATAGTCAAGGAGATGGCCAAAACAATGCTAAAATAGGCAAAGTTACCTTATGGATATTGGAGAGAAGCAGTCCAAACAATAGTATACATTTTGGATAGAGTTCAACTGAGGGTAAACGATGACAAAACTCCCTATGATCTATGGTATCGAAATCCTACCTTTGTTTAGTACTTCAAAGTTTTTGGAAGCAAATGCTACATAAAGAGAAAAGAGGATGGATTGGGAAGATTTGAATCAAGATGTGATGAAGGAATATTTCTTCGTTATTCCACCTAAAATAAATCATAGATTTTTTATAATAAAAGGCCACACAAGATTTTAAAGAGCATCAATGTCAAGGTTGAATAAGGCACAAAACATATTGAACCTGACAAAGAAATCAGTATTGAAGAATCAAATATTGAAGAAGTGGATAATGAAGAGGCTAAGGAAATGAATGAAAATACACCTCTAATATTTATTCTAAAGTATCATCCTAAAGAGTAGATAATTGGAAATAAGAATGAAGGAGTTTAGACAAGGAGATTGGCTACAATGAACAAGGAGCAAGTAAATTTTTCTCTAATGTCTGAAATTGAGCCTAAGAACAATGATGAAGCCAAAAAGGATGAGAATTGGCTAAAATACATGGAATAAGAATTGAGACAAATTGAAAAGAATATAACTTGGTAATTAGTTCCAAGACATTCAAACAAGAATGTGATACATACAAAAAGGGTCTATAGAAAAAAGTTCAATGAGGATGGATTTGTTGTAAGGAATAAATCAAGATTGGTGTGAAAAATATGGTACAAGTTGAGGGTATAGATTTTTAGGAAACATTTTCTCCAGTTTATAGATTGGAAGCTATAAGAATATTTATAGCATTCTTTGTTTACAAGAAATTCAAAGTCTATAAAATGGATGTTAAGTCTGATTTCTTGAATGGGAACCTAGAAGAGAAAGTTTACATAGAACAAATTAAAGGTTTTTAGTTGTTAAAGGAAGGATATTATGTGTGCAGATTGAAAAAAGCTCTGTATGGTCTTAAACTGGTACCTAGAGCATGGTATTCAAGATTGTACTATTACCTAAAACAACAAGGTTTCAACAAAGGATTTGCAAACATCAATTTGTACTTTAAATTAGAAGGTGAGCATATGCTGATTATTTTTGTTTATGTAGATGACATTATCTTTAGTGGTAACAATAATAAAATGTGCAAATAATTTGTTACACAAATGCAAACTGAGTTTGAGATATTTATGCTAGGAGAACTTTCTTTATTCCTTTGTTTACAAATAACACAATTTGATGAAGGGATATTTATATCCCAAATTAAGTATGCAAAGGAAATGCTCAAGAAGTTTGGAATGGAAGATATCAAACTAGTTAGTACTCCCATGATAACTAGATGCAAGTTGAGCAAAGAGGATGAGTCCCTTGATGCAAATCAGACAATATATAAATCAATGATAGGTAGATTATTATACCTAACTACATCAAAACCTAATATATTGCAAGTGGTGTGCATGGTTTCAATATTTTAGGTTGCTCCCAAAGAATGACATGTCAATGTAGTGAAAACAATCTTTAGATACATAAAGAGCACAATTGAATATGGCTTATGCTATCCTATAAGTGAATATTTCACTTTGAAAACATATAAAAATGTTGACTGGGCAGGAAGTGTGGATGATAGAAGAAGCACTAGTGGTGGTGCATTTTTTATTGGAAACAAACTTGTTTCATGGTTGAGAAAAAATCAAGAGTTAGTTACTCTTTCTACAATAAAATTAGAGTATGTAGTAGCAGTGGCATATTGCACTCAAGTCTTATGGATGAAGCAAACACTAAAAGACATCAAGGTAGAGTACAAGTCACCTATCCCTATTCTTTATGATTATTGAAGTGTTATTAGTATATCAAAGAATACAGTGATGCATTATAGAACCAAGCATATATCAATCAAGTATCACTTCTTAAGAGAAGGGGTTATAGATAAAGAGGTCACAATGGAGTATGTGCCAACTCAAGATTAAATTATAGACATATTCACCAAACCTCTTCCCAAGGAATAATTTGAGTATCTAAGATAGAAGTTGAGAGTGGTGGCTCCTACATCACATCACTAGATCCTAGTGATCGGGTATGAGTCTAGAGGGAGTCTCATAGAAGCTTTGTTAATCTTTGGAAGAAGAGAGAAAAGGAAACTCAGGTATGCATACTTAAACAAAGTTATAATGAGTTGATGGTTACATATTCTTAGAAAAAATCCTTTATATGATAAAGGGGAGAAATATTTAGACAAATAGTTAGAAAGAGTCCCTTTGCCATTGATGTCAAAGGGGCAGAAAAAGAGCAAATGATCTCTATAAAATTTTGGAGAAAAAGTGTAAATGTCAAAGAAGTAGAGCAAGTGTCCAAGCTGAGTATGTTTCTCTAGATTTTCACTAATTACATTTAAATGAGAAAGAAACTAAGGTTAAGAGGTTATGGGTTTGATGTTACCTGGATTTAGTGCGCACCATATCCAAGCCTTGTGGGAGCTCCTCTTTGGATGTGGAGGAAACACCTGCAGTAAGAATGAAACTTAAACAAGAAAGATGTTAGAAGAGGCTATGGTGGATTGCCAAGCTACATGCTCAATCCCGAAAGTGTGAAGATCCTTAAGGGATGATAGTCCACTATTTAAAGATAAAAGTATTGTAAAGGAAGAAATGATAAATGACTAAAGAAATATAAAAGTAGATGGTGTGTACCAATTCCTTGTAGTCTGTGTATCTCAGAATGCTATAGAAGGCTAACTGAAGGTTCTATCTAGTCTAGATGGGCTATTTAGATGGCTTTCTAGTTTGTTGGTTCAGAACATAGTTGTCGACATTGGTGGGTCTGCCGAGGTCAATTGAGTAAATGGTGCTGATGTCGGTTGGGTTGTTGATGTCAATCTGGATGGTGCCAATGTCAGTTGGTCTGCTGATGTTGATTTAAGTTATAGATGCTGATGTCAATTGGTCTGCTGATGTCGGTTGGGGTCATCAGCCTTTGATGGCTTTTAGAGTATTTTTGGGATAGACAGAGGGGTTTCTAGAAGTTTAGAGGTTGGTGCAGGGTTGCAGGAAGGTAAATGAGGTCTGAGGAAGGGTATAGGTAGAGGATTGGTGTGAAAAGGGGGTGAGAACAAAGGGAAGGCCTTTCAGCCCCTCCACAAAAGAAGTCAAGCCTCTCGACAGTATTTAGAAATATCAATGAAAACTAATTGACAATATATTCTAAAACACTGAAATGAAAACCAGAGTACTTAGATTTATAAGGTGAAGAACCAGAGTTGTCAGAATAGTGATTACCATTGTGGCTGATGTTATGAGCCAATGAAGCAAACATGGATTGCTTCAATTCAGTAGCTTGAGGTCCTCATATAATCTTTCAATCTAGTCTCTAGAATAATTTGTGCAAGGCTTTGGTAGCCAGGAGAACAATAGTCGAGTTCTAGTGCTTGAAATCTCAGAGTGTGCATGCCAATGTGTGAAAAGGTGGCCTTAGCTCAATTTTAGAGCTTGGCTTATGTAACTGACATCGGTGATCCCACCAACATTGGTGTAGGACTATCGACATCAGCCATAGGTTGATTGACATTGGCAGAGAGAGAATAGGTAAAAGGGCTATTTTTAGCTCTTTGCCTATTTCTCCACCTGCCAAGTGCCTTTTCCATTGGAGAATGGTCAAAATAAGGGATTATGAGGCATGAGAGTTGGTTAAGGAGTTAAGATGGGGTGACAATAGGTCATGGGTAGTTAACGTTTGGAGGACCTAGTCTCAGGCTGACTCATAGGCTAAGAAACAGTCTTAGGGTGAGGTGTCTAGGTGAGGTGTCCAAGGTAAGGTAATTAATTTAAAATAAGTAGTTTTTAAATTAATAAGGTGTGCAAGTGTTGGTTAAGAGTGTTAACATTTAGAAGGGGACCATGGGGGGTTGACACAATATTGGTGTCTACAGAGTATTAGGAAAATATTCCATCATATAATGGGGAACAAGTTTGGTATCAACAACTTTTGTTCATATTCATCAGAAGCCAATGCAAGTAATGTCAAAGAAGGAGCATAGTATTAGAATATCAGAGCATTTAGTTTTCCATCAATGACAAAGGAGGAGATTATTAGAAATATGATTGTCATTAATGTCAAATGGGACATTATGAGCATGTCATTAATGTTTAGGAATGAATATGGTGATTAGAGAATATGAAAAACATCCTATTAGAGGTCAAGGATGATTAGAATTCTTATGTGCTTGAGTGGAATTCATCTAGTTCTTCATATTGATCATTTAGACATTTTGGGTTTATGATAGGAAAATCTAAGAAGGTAGTTTTTTGACATCACCATTACCATGTGTAGACAAGTTTAGGGGAGATGTTCATATAGTTATGATCACATTAATCCCTAGTTATTATGTACCAGATTTGAATTCATGTGATGAAGCACGGTAGAGGATATAGGGATGCAAAGTTGGTTACTCAGACAAAAATCACTAAGTTTCTATACTTAGCCAAATTTGCAAAAGGGCTAAACAAAGCCAAGTAAGCATATTGATGAGGTCAAAATTTTCACACATGGATGTGTAAAGACAAAATGATCATATTAGTTTGATAATTCTTATGCCTAGTTTCTACATAGTAAATCTTAGGTCACGTGATGTAACACGATAAAAGATATGCTTGAGAAAATTTGGGCTCCCAATCATTTTGAAATTTTTTTCAAACACATGGTCAAATTTTTAGGTTGCAAGATAAATCTCAGTAGGCACTTTGATGATGCCATATATTTCACATATGAAGGATTCATGAGCAAATGGATATATAGAAGGAATCCCCTATATAAGAGGATCTTATGCGCTAAATTATAGGTCATGCAACTAAGCATGACAAGAGTTATACAAGTGCAAAGTTATCCCTCCAGGTATATTGAAATGGTCCCCATAATCAAATCTACACAAGGTCTTATAATTTTTTCATGCTTTTAACAAGACCATCTATGGGTATGTACAAAAAAAATAGATAGAAAATCTGTTATGGGTTTTTCATGAGAATCTTAGATATATGGTCCACAAGTTTAGATGAAGAGTGATGAGCCTAAAATTATATTATATTTGCTCTTGGACATGATAGGGTTTCTTAGTTAAAACCCTAAGGGTTTAAGTCATGGCATTCATAGGCTTTTCTATTTTGATGTTGACTAGATATAGCCTGGACCCAGTAACTTAAGTTGTAACTTAAGCCTTTGTCATCATTGTATAACCCTTCGATATAGCAATTAACAACTTGAGTAGTGATCAAAGGACTTAATATTTCATAAGCCTTACAATTTATATTTGTCCTAGTTTGATCAAAGGCTAGTGCTTAATCATACATTAAAGATCCAACGAAGCAAATAAAAGCTAATATGTGAAAGGCACCTCTAGGTAAACATGTTACTGACAAGTTTCACAATTACAAAGCCTGCATAGTAAATCTATGGAGCAGTTTAAAGTCAAATAGTCAATGGTCAATGCAAGGTTGCCAAGTGTCTCAATAATGGGAACTAACAATTTTTTTTTAAAGGCACATGCTAATGCCAAGTGTCACTTTCTTGAGAGCTAATCAGAGATAAGGATTGATTTTTTTGGAAAATCTAATGGTGAGTGGGTGATCTACAAAGGAGATCTAACAAAGTGAGTGGAATCAATGGGATAAAGTGCTCGAGGTTTATCAACACATTGATGAGTTAAAGAATGATCAAATATGAGAATATCAATAGATCGTAAGCATTCTAAAGACTCAAGAAGTAGTGAGATGAGATAAATAGCTTGATGTTTAATGTAAAGATAAAAGTAAAGGTCATGCTAATATGAATATCTAATGACATGTGGGAGCTCAGATTAGGAAGATCAATGGACATGTTTTAAATTCAAATAATTAAGTCTAAGATAATACAAGGATCCAATAGATAGTGTGAGTCTATCAGAGATAGATCAAATAGACACATTTTAAAGTTAAGCAAATTGAATGAGGATCATTGGATCATGGCACAAAAGATAATATCAATGGTCAATATTCAAAGGTCTATTTATCCCAATGATTAAGTGGTATAACATATAGGTAAGCCATAAATCATGATACAGATAAGGAGTTTGATTATTATAATTAATCAAATCTATGTAAAATGAGAGATCAATATATGCTATATATAGTAAAAGACCAAAAACCATGGTGGTGGTGCATGATTTCAAGACATAGGAAAATTAAAAGTCAAGTAATAATGAACTGAGTCCAAAATAAAACATGATGTGTTTGTAAACAAGTGTGAATATAGAGAAGATACAAAACCCTAGATCAATTGTTTATATATAAAACATCTAGGTTATATGCAAAGGAAACTGGAATGATTATAATTGTGTCAAATAGAGAAATATAGAGAAACAGAGATAGAGGGGAAAATAAGGAGAGAGAAGAGAGATGAAGCGCAGAGCATGAGAGGTTACAAACTAGTCTTGTAATAGAGAATAGAGGATTGGATTCATTTATGAATCTATATTATAGTTTGGAGTTATAGCTCCATTATAGATTTGATAGGTTAGTGCCATTAGATAATCTAAGTTGGTGCTCAGAATAAGGAGTGGGTGCTTCCTTATAGTAGGTGCTCTTAAATTAGGGGATTTGTATCTCCTTAGGGTTGGTGCCCTTAAACATTGTAACTAGTGAGGTTCCTTAGTATGAGGCTAGATTAAAATGGTAGATTCTAGTAGCTATTCTCATGGCGGTTTTTTCTATATTAGGTTTTCTATAGTATATCTTATGTTGTGTCTATTTGTGTGTTTGTGATCTCTACATATAGATTTTTTCTACATTAAAAGGTTTGAAAAGGACTAAGTTAATCAATATATTGATTCAACCCCCTCTCAGTATCCATTTGTTTTCTAACAACACAATGCCTCATATTTAAGACATCTGGGAGTAACCAAGCTCATGAAATAGCTTAGACCACTATATTTATGGTAGGGAATCAAGAAAGATATAGCATACTATGTGTTGTAGACATCGAATTCCTAACACCATTGTGTCAAAATTGTCAATTTTACTCAAAATTTGTGTAAATGTTTAATTTGGCCCAAAATCATTTAAATGCATTAAATGGTTCAAGCTTGTCATATACAAGTGCTGATTTAGGCTAATGTATCCCTGAATGGGGCAATGCATTTTATGTGATTATTAACTTTGATCAAATATTTTGAGTCAAAATGATGAAAATGTATTTTGGTGCTCTAGATCACTCTTTTCTTCTAATTTAAAAGCACATAACACATGCATGTGTTATTTTATTTCTACAACATCCTAAATCGAATAATGGTTTGTATAAAACTAACATTTCCTTCTAATTCTTCTCTTGTCAAATTACAATCCAATAATATGACATTCTAGCCAGTTTGATTAATTGAGTGCAACTAATTTCCAAAGAATGGCATACAAATTTATTAATCTTACTTAGGCAAATTAAACCAAATTATGAACTTAAGTAAGAATTTCATGGAAGTTATTGAATATTTATTTCTTAAAAATTGATCCCTATTAAATGCATCATCAAATGGCATCATTTGTGGGGTGGCATCCATAAGCCATAAATGTAAAAAATATCAAGATTATGGCTTTACATGCCTCTTTAATTCCCATTCCTCCCAAATATTTATAAATATATTTATGGATATTATTTACATAATTGGATTAATTCATGGACACACATCTTGATCTTAATATGGATGATCATGGTTGATCTTGATCAATTTATAAAATATATAAATAGTAGGGCCAAGTCCACATTGATTAAGCTTTATTTGTATAAATTTATAATGTAGGATTCTTTCTACAAACCATTTGAGTGTAGTTTGATAATGCTTTATTTGAAATAGGATAACTTCATTGATAGGCATAACATTGATTTTCATATAATGAGCCTAATTTTAGCTGGTATTCTTGAGATGGTGGAGGAGCTTGGCCTTGTAACATTATTGAAGACTTGAGCATCAAATCAAGGGAA
Source organism: Torreya grandis (assembly GCA_037957365.1). NCBI lineage: Eukaryota > Viridiplantae > Streptophyta > Pinopsida > Cupressales > Taxaceae > Torreya > Torreya grandis. The sequence continues at coordinate 609,566 of JARHVA010002605.1, forward strand.
AAACACACTTTGAGTTGTATTTGGGTGATGGAAAGCTCTTGGGAAGGTAACTTGTGTTTAATTTATTTCATTTGATCTTAATTGCCATTTTCACAACTTGTTGAATAGGTTGGCCTAGATTTTTAGTTATTTATGCATTTCTTGTGTTTTTCATGACTAATGGTTGATCTAACCATCTTTTTAATCCATCTCTACATTCTTGGCAGATCCGATAGGACAATGCAACCTTTTCAAGCAAGGGAGACATTTTGGAAATCTTAGATTTCCATATAAGTCATTAAAAATCCTTTAACATTAGTTTTAAGCTTCATTTTCTCATGTTTTTGATATTTTTGTTGACACACAGGTCACACAATGACTGATGTTGGTTCTGTATAACTAGTATTGGTCAAGGCTTACCAACATCGATTAGACTGTAGGAAAAATACATCTAAAAATTTATGTTTTTGATCTTTATTCAAAGTTGTAGTTATCAATTTGAGTTTATAAGTCTCTAGTTTGAACATTTATTCCTCGATCTAGATCTTTATTTTGGAGATTTTATCCTAACTTAGGCTAACAAAGTTTTCTATCAAAATATTTTTTGCCTAAGGGTTCACAAGTGATAATTATTGATCATTTTTTATTGTAATTGATTAAGATTATAACTAGTGTCGATCTTGCTGTAACTAGCATCAGTCATTATTGATTGACATCAGTCTCAATGTGTAAAAACTAAAAAAATTGAGAGCATGTTTTAAAAACTTGATTGATTCATTATCAATTGTGCTTAAAAGATAAAGGAAACTCTATAACTTTTTGTATAGGACCCATGTGGAAAAGTGATCAATTTAATCATGATTTAAGTCTTTAACCTTCACTTTGGTGTTTAAAAGGAACTTAGATGGTTTATTTAATTATTTTTTGAATTTTTTCAAACTAAGTAAAAGGGGATAAGAACTTTATTAAACCTTTCAATTTGGTGCTTAAAATTAATGTTCACTCAAATTTTAAATTTTTTTGAAGTGTTGTTTTATGAAAATCATCTATTGCTTGTTAGCTTGTTTGAGAAAAATGAAGAGTGCATATATGATCTCCCCCATCCCCTATAGGGAACTTGGGTGACCAAAATCACCTTTTAATTATGGTTGTGACTTTGTCCAAGGCATGAAAAGGAAGTTATCTAGGCTCTCCCCAAAACTCGTATGGTTTGGGTGATGTAAAAATAATCTCTAAAGCCTTTTCACTTAGATCATTTTATTTTATACAATTTAGATTGCAGAGGGGAGTTAACAACCTCTTCATGAGTTATTTAAGGAATATTTGACCTGGGGATTCATCTCCTGGCATTGTTTCAACCTCGCTCCATGGTAGGGTATATAAATCAGAGTATGCATATTATGAGAGCTAGAGGGTTGAGTAACTAACCTCTCCTTTCATAATGAAAACCTAAGTTAGGTCTAGTTAACAAAGGGATTACACTAAGTAGTACATGGATGGAATCACTATGCAAAGTAATAAACCTTTGCATAGTAAGTTAATAGATAATAACTCAATTGATGTGTTGTATCTCTAGCATTAGCCATGCTTGAGACCATCTAGATGGTCTTAAATTGTAGGTTGTAGACAACCCCAGTTGTTGCAGAGTATTGTTGATGTAGAGTGAGTAACCCAAAGGTCCATCTCATTGTACAATCTCTTGAAATAAGGGGGGTGTAAAATACCCTACCAACTCATGCACTTTTAGTTTTTGGATTAACAATTAAAATCCTCCCAAGAGCACGTAAATAGATGGATTTCAATAATATAAATAAACCTTGTCAGTTTAAGGATTAAGAAAATTTACTTATTTATATTTTGTCTTTTTAGTCTTTACTTGGTATTATTTTTTGTAAAAATCATGTCATAACCAAACACATTTATCCATCATTTCTTGAACAAGGAATCATTATGCTGGTCAAATCAAAATCATCTTTGCCTTGTTCAAATTCTCATCTTAAACATTTGTGTTTGTATTGTGTAAACAATGCAATTATGCTTCCCATTTGAGTATAAACCACTTTCCAAAAATATTTAAGTCCCTCATTGATAGTTCAAATTTGAAATTGCACATTTCTAAGTTCTAAGTTATTGTGATAATTGGTTTTATCATTTGCACTTGGCTTGAGTTAATTTGGGTCCAATTTCTTGTCTAGATTGAAGGCCATTTATAGACTTATCATAATCATCATTTGATGATTGAGAAATTAGGTCATCAAGTATATTTCTCACAGTCTAAGTGTAGACACCTAAATCTAGCCACCAATAACCTTCAACCAAGATTTTGACCAATTTCCACTAAAGTGCACAATTTGGCCTAGAAACACTAAAGCACATTAAATGAGTTCAAATTGACATATTCAAGTGAAAATTTTGGCTAGGGTATCACTAAATAGGATAATGCAATTTATGGGCCAACTAACTTTGATAAGAACATTTTGAGTCAAAATGCTAATTTTACACCTATGTGCTTTGGATCACTCCTTTATATCAAATTTATTATATGAGATGCATGTCTTTGATATTTGGTGCTAGAAAATTCCTAAATGGGATAACAAATCTAATGCATTTGACATTGACTTCCAATTCCAATCTAGTAAAATTTTAGACCAATAACAAGGTATTTTGATCAATTTGAGTAATTTGTGCATAAAGTACTTAATCAGGCTTAACAACTAATTTATCTAAATTAAGGCCTAATTAATAATTCCATGGAAATTTTTTGAAAACTTGTTTTTAGAAATGAATATTAAATATCTGTATCATTAGGTGACCTTATTTCTTGGGAAGACATCCCTAGGCCATAAATGCCATAAATATCAAGATTATGGGTCTCCCATGCCTCATTAATGTCCCTTCTTCCAAAGTCATATGAGAATAATTCTGCATTTTAATTACATAATTAAATTAATCCATGACCACACATCTTAATCTTGAGATGGATGGTCATGGTTGATTCTGGTCATTCTTAAAAATCTATAAATAGAGAGGCCATGAATATCATTTTTAAGCTTAAATTTGTGCAAAGTTATAATGCATGATTGATTCCAAAACTTTCATGAAAATTAGTGTTACCATGCCAAATTGATTCCAAACCAAGCCAAGCCAAAGCCACAAGGTTCCAAGGAGAAGAGGAGATAGCCACACCTCTTTTGATGAAGACTTCATGAACACAAGCTAACCAAACCACTACAATAAGCATTTGGAGCATCTAAGGAAGGTGAAGGATTATTTTTTTTCTTTACTTTTTAGTTGTGTTTTTCATTTTTTTTGTTATTAAGATCACCCTAGAAACTATGACTAGATATGTATGCTAATTTGCGTGTTTTTATCAATTTATTTGCATTTTTGGACTAACACAATACTAATAACCTCTCTTGAGTCAAATTCCTAGTTCACACTAAGTTCTAGAACACATTTTATTCTACCTCATATTACCATGTGGTAACATTATGCTTCCCATTTGGTCTTAATTTTATACTTAGGAATTCTTGCATGTTTTCACATCTTGAGTTTCTTAGTTCACATTGTCACCTTCCTAATCCAACATGATTTCTTCTAATTTTCTAGCAGTAACTCATCGAAATAGAATTAGATTTTATGATATTGGTGTATCTATAAAACCTATGTTTGGTGTACTAGTTTACACTTAGGTCTTTGAGTTATCATACCCTATTCTAATATATATGATTTCAATCTTACCTAAGGTTGAGTAATTTCATGAACACATTCCTCTAAATATGTGGTACTATGCCACCTCCTTTTTATTATAGTCCCTTTGGTACCTTTTCACTTTTTTAGATAAAGATCAAAATAAATACCTTTTTTAAACATTTGTAAAACCTTTTCCAAATCCTAGTGAACATAGAGAACAAGAATTTTTAGACATGATTCCAAGGTATACTCATAGTGGGGTATCTTGTGGCCCTACTTTGAGGTAGAGCATTGTTATGGTGGACATGAACACTCCATATTGTTTGAGTATGTCACCCTATTTGAGCCTATTTTTTGAATACCAATCTGATCCATGCTAATTTTTATGTCATCCCTATTATCCCACTTTGTCTTGTGTGAATGATTAGGCTCTACAATGTGCAAAGGTTACCATTTTAGGTTATCCCCCTTCATCTTGTGTGAGTGATCAGGCTCTATAATGTGTGAAGGTTACCATTTTAGGAAATCCTCCTTTGATTTGTATGCCATGCTTTAATTTTACCATTTGAGGATATCCTCTTTCAACTTGTGTGAGTGATAAAGATATGCAATTCACAAAGGTTACTATTTTAGGCTATTCTCCTTTAGCTTATGTGAAAAATCAAGCTCCGTATCATGCTAAGGTTACCATTTTAGAACCTCCTATTTTGTCTTGTGCAAGTAACCAAACTACACAACATCCAATCACTACCATTATAGGGCCATCACCCATATTTATAACCCTATTATTAAAGAGTGTCACTTTGAATAACTAGTCTTTGTTGATCCCTTATTCAATAGTCTAATTTTTGGAGATTCCATTATTGAACCACAAACCATTATTCATCCTAAACCAATTGTTCCCCACTTTATAAATTTCATGTCGATCTTCAAACCTCAACAAGAACCATTACCTCTTTAAGATCCATCTTATAAGGACCAAAATGTGTTCAAAGTTGATATTTTGCAAACAATTATCAACCAAATACATTATGTTATTTTTGAAACACCCATTTTTTGTGAGTCAACCTGTGATGAGTTACCTATTCATATTTTAACTATTTTTAAAGAGCCCCATCTCCTTGACAAGCCAATATTTATAGAGTTGTCTCTTGATCTTTTCCACTCATAGAGGAGTCTCCTTTAGATAGACAAGATTCTATCATGTCATTCTTTGAGTGATTCCATATCTTTGAGGGGCTTCACTTAGATGAGCCAGTCTATGTTGAACCCTTCTTAGATGAATTTGTATGCACCTAAATTTACTTGCCTACATTATCATCACTAAGATTATTATCAATTGACATTAATTATGTTAATCTCATTTATCCCCTTTTATCTCACTAATTTATCCTCCCTAATCATTCATCTAACATTCCCCTTTATCCCTCTTCATTTACTAACCTTATTCTATCCCATCTCATCATTAATTATTCTAAATCCCCATTATCCCCATTCTAATCCCACTTATCTATTATTTGGGAATTTTAAATTCCCATGACCCATCTACCCACCTATTAAACTTATCTCTAGGCTCTCCTACACTCCTAATCCCTAATCACCTACCTAATTCCTATCTAATCCCATATATAATCATCATTAGTCCTAATAAGGATTCTAAAACCCTCTAAATCTAGAACCTTCTCTATTCTCACCCTTTCTCTTTAGAAGCCTTTAAATCTAGAGGCTTCCAAGGAATTTTAAATTCCTTGGATAATTCCCATCTCTTGATCTCCTTTATCCAACTTCAAATCTCCATCATTGATCTCTCCCTCCAAAATATATTTAAACAATTCACTTCCTCCATGGAAGGCCAACTTATAATTTCATATCAAATCCATGTCAAACTAATCTCAAACATCCATCCAACAATCATTGATTAAGCAACATCACTATGTGAAAAATATGATTCAAGGCAATCCTAATTCTAATCTTTTTATTTTCATATTCTATTTAATTATGGTGTAGATAATTTAGATTTAGGATCATAATGATGGTTTTAAATTATATTCATCCATTTGCATTTTTGTTATAATGGCTCTATCACTTTACCTAGTAGTTTGAAGTTTGAGTGATTGAATTAGATAGTTTAATCCATAGATCTCTAATTTTTTACTAAATTTTGGGAAAAATGTATGCACATAAATTGTTTTGCCTACATTATCATCACTAATATTCCAATTAGTCAACATTAATTCCACTAATCTCATTTATCCCTTTTTATCTCACTAATTTATCCTTCCTTCCTAATCATTCATCTAACATTCCCATTTATCCCCCTTCATTTACTAACCTTATTCTATCACATCTCATCATTAATTATTCTAAATCCCTATTATCCCCATTCTAATCCCACTTATCTATTATTTGGGAATTTTAAATTCTCATGACCCACCTACCCACCTACTAAGCCTATCTCTAGGATCTCTTACACCCCTAGTCCCTAATCACCTACCTAATCCCTATCTAATCCTCCATATAATCATAATTAGTCCTAAGAAAGATTTTATAACTCTCCAAATCTAGAACCTTCTCTATTCTCACCCCTTCTCTCTAAAGCCTCTAAATCTAAAGGCTTCTAAGGAATTTTAAATTTCTTGGATAATTCCCATCCCTTGATATCCTCTAACCAACTTCAAATCTCCACCATTGATCTCTCCCTCCAAAATATATTTAAATAAATCAATTCCTCCATGGAAGGCCAACTTAGAAATTCATAACAAATCCATTCCAAACTAATCTCAAGCATCCATCAAACAATCATTAATCAAGCAACATCACTATGTCCAAAATTCTAGTCATGGTAATCCTAATCCTAATCCTTTTGTTTTCATATTTTGTTTAATCTTGGTGTAGAGAATTCAGCTTTAGGATCATAGTGTTAGTTTTGAATTATATTCACACATTTGGATTTTGGTTCTAATGGCTCTATTATTTTACCTAGTAGTTTGAAGTTTGAGTGATTAAATTAGATAGTTTAATACATAGAGCTCAATTTTACTACTATATTTTGGTGACCACAATGGGACATCCATCCAAAATTAATCATTATTGCTTGTTAGTAGTGTTTTTATAACTTACAAGTTTGATCAATCAAGAAAAATCTTAGATTTTTGAAGTTTTACATGCACAGGTGAAAGTTGTAACTTTGCATGGTATTAACGACTTTGAAATAATGATTTTATCTTGTGAGTCATGAATTTATGCTTAATATTTTATTTAACTGCTAACCATTTGGTTAGCCATGATAAGTTTTGACCCTTCGACAAAACCATGACTCACAACTTATGACTTTGTCTGGGGAGTTATGATTTTACGTATAAAATCATGATTTTATCTTAGTGCTAATGGTCTATTTTATAGGATAATCATAATAATGTGATTTCAAACATTGTGGTTTTGCTATACAATAATCAATTTTTCCCTATTGACTTTTGGTTTTGTGATTTTGATAAAAATCTTGATTATTGACCATTATCTTCTGATAAACAAGATTTTTTTTGGCTCTCTCTATTTTGTAGGGACCAAAATTCATCTCAAACATAATATAATACATTTTTCATCTTTTTTAGATCATTTTAGTTTAAAATAAGAAATTTTTGGATAACCACATTCTCATAACAGAGATTTTGACTCTGTGAGTTTATCTTTGTGGTTAACAGGGTCAATAGGGGAGAAGCCAAGGTAGGATAATCATCTATAGGCTAAGACAAACATAGACCTTAAACCTTTTTCCATCCTTTTACAAAATCTTAGATTACAAACTTTTAAGAATAGTAATTTTGAATTATACATTTATGATATTATATTCATAATAATGGTTTTGTAATCTTAACCTAGCTTTATCAAATTTTGTTATCTCACATTAAAATTATCTACTAATTATCCTCTTTAGATCTTAGAAGGCATATTTAGGACTAAATCTAATTGAAATTATTCTTTTAAGGTTATAAATACTAACCTTTTTATTTTTTTTCTCTGAATACATCATAAACACTAGTTTCTAATCATTCATAATCTATCTATAAATAGGCATCTTGGACATTTGAATAAATTAGTTGTTACGTATATAAATATTCTGATATGATCCATATTTGAATTTTGGAGGCTTTGTAGTTTATTACAAAATCACAACTCTTGATTCATATATAATCATGAGTTTAGTACTTATAATCATGGTTTTGTCTAACAGTCATGGTTTTATAAGATTATCCATCATAGACAACTAACTTTTGAAAAATCACAACTCATTATCTACTATTTTATCTAAGAGTTATGGTTTTACACTCTGATTGTGATTTGCATTAAATTTTGCATTTTATTATATCCTTTTTAAGTGCATTTTGAGTCATTTTCAGTGAATTTTGAGTCATTTCAGACCTCCCATAAGGCCCCTTGACCCCACTACGGGCTAATTCCCCTAGACCCCCACATCATGTCTTACTCACCCCAAAGGAATTATGGATTCAAATCACAAATTGTAGGGTGTTTTTCTTAATGCCTATTGGAATAACATCTTATTTTTTATACGGGTAAATCTAGAGGATATTTTATTTTGTCTAACATCATCCTTTTTTAGGTTATCTTTTGGTCTAACATCTTGTCTTGTAGGTTTCCCCTCAATATTATAATCAAACTACTAATCCTTATCTTGTAGGTTGCCATTTTATGAGTGCCACTTAAATTAATAACTATTTTCTTGTAAGCTACTTGTTAAAGACCCATTTGTGGCACTTTGAAAATCATTTTTTGAATCATTTTGTCTTATATATCATTGTCATCATTTTTCTTGTATATTCTTGTCTTTTATCTTGTAAATATAATCACACATCTTAATCTTAATAAGTTAATTAATCATTTGAGCCACCTGTTTGTATCTTAAGGGCCATGATTGATGTATGCTCTCCCCCTTGCATCCTTGCTATGATTCCTAGGGGATTAAAGACAACCTATAAACCCCATTCCCTTTTTTTTAGGAGGATAGTGACCATGGATTTCACCACCATGCACTAGTCCAAACTTTATGTTCTGATGGAGTCTAAAAATTAGGAGAGCTATCATTTGATGCCAAACTAAGATTCCCCATAAAGGATCTCATGGAGTGAAGGGAGTTTAAGCTCCAAGATACAAGTTAGTTAGACAACATCCTATACAAACTTGGTCCCCACTGTATCTTCACATATATAAGGGATGCACTTAGAAACTTTGTGCAAACCTAGCATAGGTTCCTTCAACCGTAATAGGTGCCTCACTACTGGAGTTAATATCATATCCTACGTATACATCATGTGAAAATGGGTTCAAGAGGGTTCATTCAATTTCATAATGAGTCACTAGCCTATATTCTCACCCAAAAAGTCATTTAATGGTGCAAGTATTGGGTAGCACACCCTTAAGTTTACTAATAATAGGTTTGTGACTTGATTGCTTGGGTGTGTGTTGTGTTAGACATGTGTTGTTTGTGATTCAATTCAGCCTTTACCTGATCCTATAAACATCTATCTAGGTCTTTGCATAATCCATCATATTGTATATACTTGCCTCATCATTTAGCATCATCCTCTTATGCATACCATCTTGTATATCCTTCCATTTTCCTATCTCCCATCTTGTCTTTGTCCTATCCTAGTATAGTCATCTACAATCATAATTGATAATACTCCATTATTCACATATACTAATCACCTCTACTCCTCAACACCTTATCCCAAGACTACCTTATATATCCTTGCCTTTTGAACATATTATTTAATATGTATCTCATCATATTCTTGTTGCCTTTAGCTTATCCTTTCTCCCACATTGTTCTCATCCCCTTCATCATTAATAATATCCACTCATCATTGATCTTCACCTCATCACTTACATATCCTAGTCATCATCTTGTATATCCTTATCTTACCTCTTATATATATCTTTGTTATCTTGTACATCCTTCTAGTCACATCCTATCCTAGACCCATCCATCATTAATCATACCTCCATTACCCACATATCCTAATCACACCTTATTTTATCCTCCACATCTTATCCTAAGTCCATCATCAATCCTTTATCTTAACCTTGTCTTCATCACCCATCTAGTCTAATATCATCTTCATCTTATCTTACTTGGCTCTCTAGGGTCTAAACTATCTCTATCTCATTTACATTTACATTTATCATCCTCATTACTCCTTAATCACTTCATCATCACCTATCATTGGAATTAGTGTCCCTTATCCTAATAAATTTCATCACATAAATCATATCCCATCCTATCTTGAGCAAAAATTGGTTTAAGGTTCTGAGCTAGTCTCCTTATCCACATCATCCTTATTGGAAATTCAGAGAGCCAAACATAGAATTAACACATGAAAAATCATAGTGAATCCAAATACACAGAGAGATATTTTAACACACAATATTTTGCACTCTTATATTCTTTGATTCTCATTACACTGATTACTATACATTCAATAATAATACATATTTATAGGAATATAATTCCTATAACTTCTCCCCAATTTTCTCTCACACCTGAATCCTATAAACAAACAAACCACTAAATATGATATATTGTTATAACTATTAAAAATATAATATTATATTATAATACAAACTTACCATATTAACCATATCGTTATAACCACCCTATAACTAATATTTACCTCTTGATAAATTAACCAATTACTATTTACCACTCTATAAATACTAAAATTCACACAATGTGAAAACTAATCCCAACATTCCCCCCATAGTTTTTACATGGTAAAATGTATCTCATTTTTTGATTATTGTGATACCTCTATGTTCTCACGATCTTCTTTGCATACATGTGCCATCACACATCTCTTCCTTCACACTCATCTACAATTGGTTTTCTAGGTTCACCAATAACCTTCCAAAATGGTTTTCACTAGTTCACCAATAACCTTCTAAAATGGTTTTCTCAGGTTCACCCATAATGAAATTACTTATATATTTGCATAGAATGATTTTATATTGAATAAAATAAGAAAATATGAGAGATTACATAGTGATAATTGACAACAAAATAGAATACTGGATAATATATCAAAGCCACTTTGAGGGGGTAACCTCTACAACAATGCACTAATAACAAAATACTTAATATGATTAAAGACTAACCACTACCTCCTATAATATTTTACTTAGCCAAGTTTATTCCATTTTTTGACCTATCTAAGAACATAGAGAAATATGAAAAGTAAATAAAAGAGATATGTAAGCCACAATTCAGCCACACATATCCCTAGACACACCAATGGTTAAGGGCATAACAAGCCCTTCCCCTTCAAAACAACATTGTCCTCAATGTTGTGGCAAATTTGGATGCTACTACACAAATTATTCATCCTCCCAAGTGGCATCTTCACATGGAAAATTCTTATATTTTATCAAGTATTCTGTAATTGCTCTAGAACATAGTTGCTTGGTGCACTATTGAAAGATCGCCTTAGGATCAAGAACAACTCTATGTTCCTCATCCAATTCTAGTAATTATATTTGAATGGTACCTTTGTGTCCAATGAATTTATTTAGGAATGAACCATGAAATATTGGATGTATGCAAGTAGATGAAGGAAAATCTAACTTATAGGCCACACTACCAATTTTTTGCAAAATATGATAAGGCCCATAATACTTAGGAGATAACTTGTTATCTTTTTTTTGTTAATTCAATGAAATATATTTGTATGGATGTAATCAAACAAAGACATAATCAACAATGTCAAAATTCCTCTCACTTTTATGTTGATTTGCTTGTTTCTTCATGTGATTTTAGGCCATAGCTAAATTTTCACATAAAACTTGGAAGGACCTCCTGTTGATGGTGAATATGTTCTTCAATTGCATGAACCTTAGGATGGACCTTCAAGGTTGAAATGATGGATGGTGGGTGGTATCTATATAGTGCCACAAAAGGAGACATTTTGGAAGAACTATGAATAGAAGTACTATACCACCATTCAACAAGTGGCAACTAATGAACCTATTTATCCTATTTATCAAAAAAATAACAGAGATATCCTTTTAGACATTTGTTGAATACCTTAGTTTATCCATCAGATTAAAGATGATAAGATGAAATATGAGCCAATTGGGTGCCTGAAAATGTAAATAACTCAGTCCAAAAATTACTAGTAAAAATGAGATCTCTATTACTGACAATGATCTTAGGGGTCCCATGTAATTTCTAAACTATATTAAGAAAAGTAGAAGCTACTCTACTAGCAAAAAATGGTTGGGATAATAAAAAAAATGACCATACTTACTGAGATGATCTACAATAACCATGATAACATTTTGACCATTAGATCTTGATAACCCTATAATGAAATCCATAGATACCTCTTCCCAATGCTAGATAGGGATAGATAAAGGTTGTAAAAGACCTAGAGTTTTGATGGTTTTGCCTTTGTTTTATTGATAGATCATACATTTAGGCACATATTTATAGACATCTCCCTTGAGACCTTCCCAAAAAAATCCTGCTTGATCCTGTGATAGGTTTTTAAAAATCCTAAATGACCCCTAATTAGAGTTACATGAAGTCCTTGAAAGATTTTTTGTTTAAGAAGAGAATTCTTACATAGGTATAATATATTTTTCTACCATAATGCATTATCTTTCCATGTGAATTTTTTAAATCCACCTAAACCTTGATAAATATTTTAAATCAAAACATGATTAACACTATCATATTACAATTTTGATCGTGCTTCCTCTAGTCAATCTGTCTACAAAATAGTTATAGCACATAGCAATGAGTCAACTAATTCATCTTTTCTAGATAGTACATCTACCACGACATTATCCTTGCCTTTTTTGTAGACTATTTCAAAATCATAGCCTAGCATTTTAGTTACCCATTTCTATTGTTCTTTAGATGACAACCTTTGTTCTAAAAAATATTTAAGACTATTATGATCAATTTTTACCTGAAAGTGATGACCCATAAAATAAGGTCTCCATTGTTTGACAATATGCAAAATGGCCATCATTTACTTCCATAGATGGGATTGTGCTAATTTTTACCCTTGAGTTGATGACTTTCAAATGCTAGTGGTCTACCTTCTTGCATTAGTACAACACCCATACCATACCTAGATGCATCAGATTCAACCACAAAAGTCTTAGAAAAATTAGGAGTGGCCAATACTGGAGTAGTGCACAACCAATTTCAATTATTTGAATGCCTAGGTAGCTACATTAGTCCATTGAAATAATTCTTTATTTAACAAAGAGTTAGGTGGGGCTAAAATACTATCATAAATTTTGACAAATCTGTGATAGTAACTAATAAACCCCAAAAATCCTTGAAGTTGCTTGAGTGTCTTAGGAATTGGCCAATCCACCATTACTTGGATTTTTTTAGGATCCACTTTCACTCCTTCATAAGACATCAAATGACCTAAATATTCAACATCACCAACCTCAAAATTACATTTGGAAGGTTTGGCATATAATTGATTTTGCTCCAAAATGGAGGTACCTATTTCACATGTTGCAAATGGTCTGCCCAGTTTTTACTATAAATGAGGATATCATCAAATAATACCAAAATAAATTTTCTAAAAAATGGCTTAAAAGCAATATTCATCAAAATTTGAAAAGTATTTGGTGTATTTTTTAGGCCAAAAGGCATAACCAAAAACTCATAATGGCCCTCATGAGTCCTAAAAGCAGTTTTGGGTATGTCTTCATCACGGATCCAGATTTGATGATACCCAAAACATAGATCTAACTTGGTAAAATAAAGAGAACCATTCAATTAATATAGAAAATCATCAATGATAGGAATTGGAAACTTGTCTTTGATAGTGTACTTATTGAGCTCTCTATAGTTAGGGCATATCCTCTATGTGTCATCTTTCTTTCTCACCATGACAACTGGTGAAGAGTATTCATTTTGGCTATGGTCCTGCATCCAATATCTCTTGTACCATCTTTTCAATTTCAATTTTTTGGGCATAGAGATACCTATATAGCCTGATGTTGGGTGGTGTACTTCCAAGAATAATTATGATAGTATGATCATGCATGTGGCTAGGTGGAAGTCCTTTCGGCATGTATCCAAAAATAATAGAATGAGAATTAATTATTTATTGCAGATCAAGAGGTGGAGATGGCTAAGTTGGCTATACTTCCATAAAAAACAAGAGAGCTACAAATCCTTCAATGCCTTTATAGAGAATCTTTGTCATTTGATGGGAGCTAACAAGTTAGGGATATTTAGACTTTAATCCTCTTAGCTCAAATGTCCTTTCTTTAGAATGAAAGTGCATGAATATTTCTTAAAAAATCATCTTAATAGTGTCCAAAGTCGTGAAGCACTGGACTCTCAAAACAATATCAACTCCACCCATCATAATAACAAACGTAGGAGAATCCAATAAGTAGTATCCCATGGCTAGCTTAATACTAAGACATTTTCTTGAACAAGTGAAGTACCACCATCTGTAATCATAACCTAAAATTCTAGAGCTGGATAAATGAAATAGTTCAAATGAGTAGCTAACTTACTATGGATGAAGTTGTGTGCTCACAGAATCAATCAAGATAGTGACCTTATATTTCTTAAAGAAACCTATCACCTTAAGATTTTAGGTAGTACTAATACCTGACAAGGCATGGTATGAAATAGTAGGCTAAGAGTCTTCAGATTCCTCCTTAGGAACTTCTACATCTTCATCATGTAGCTTTACATCATCTTCATCATCATTGGCACCTTCAATGTAAAATGAATTCTTTTCAACACAATGATGGTATTTGCTCCATTTGCTATCATAACCATAACACAACAATTTGGCTCACTTCTCCTTAATTTGTCATTGTGTTAATCTAGTTGGTTGTGGAAATGATGGTGTTGGAAATTTGTGATCACAACCAGTAGTGAAAGTTTTCCTTTTGACCATCTCTTTTTCTTCTATCATGCATGCCTTAGGGATAGATTTTGATACAGATGTTGGGCTAAACATTTTAACCTCGTATTGGATGTTATATTTGAGGCCACCCAAAAATAGATCCATTAAATTTCTTTTAGTGATATTTTCCACCTATAAAGAGAGATTCTAAAATTGATGAATATAATCCTTCACAGGTCCTATTTGTTGTAGCTTGGCTAATTGGATGAAATAATTCTTAGAGACATTATTTTTACAATGAGATGTCAACTCCTCAGTAAAAATAGTCTATGTAATAAGAGCACCATTCTTTTTATTTTGAACACATAACTAATGATACCAAATGAATTACTCAAGTTCCATATACAAGGATTCCACCATCACCCTTTGAGAACTAGGGGTTTGATGCAACTCAAATAAAATCTCAATTTGGTTAATCCAAGTGAGAGGATCCTTACCATCAAACTTATGCATGTCTATTTTTGGCAACATTAGTTTCATATCAGCATGGGAGTTGTTGAGAGGAGGATTTGAATGCTAAAGTGGAGGGTTGTTAGGTTAAAACTAAGATGTGAGGGAAATTAATTATGTAGTGATATGATGAAATTCACTATTAACTCCATTAATCTCCTTATGCATCCTTGAAACATCAACTTGGACTACAACAAAGTCATCATGCCTCAGCAAGTTTTCTATGTCTTCTTGAAACTAAGAAATGAATGGATCTAAAGTTCTAGATTCCATATCATTGGCAGAAGGAGTCTTAGGAGTTTTTAGTGCCCCTTTTCTTCCCTAAGTTAAATGACCTACCATAAACAAACCCCAGGAGGGTTTTGATCCCAAAAAAAAGTGTACCAAGAAATGGTACCATTGTGATCACCTTGTCAAGATGAATCCAATGATTATCTTTGCATACTAAAGTAAAATTTTCAATACCAAAAAAGTGTACTGATAGAATATACCATTATGATCATCTCACTGAGATGAATCCAATGACTATGAGTGTTTAAGGGAAACAAAAAAAATTAGACTTTTACAAAAAAAAATTCAAAAAAGTGTTTTGAGCAATATTGCACTAACGAAAAAAATTAATTCTTCCAAGATTGAAAGTTATGTTTTTTCACTTTCACTATTGTCAGAAGCCTTGCCTCACTAGATATTAAAAAAATGCCATAGGTAACTTGCCCAAATTTAATCTCTGATACCACTTGTAATGAAATTACTTAGATATTCACACATAATGATTTTATATTGTACATAATAAGAAAATATGAGAGATTACACAATGATAATTGATAGTAGAAGAGAATATTGGATAATATAGCAAAGCCACTTTGAGGGGGAAACCTCCATAAAAATTCACTAATAGAAAAATACTTAACATGATGATTACAGACTAACCACTACCTCCTATATATAGTGTACTTATCCAAGGTTATTCCATAGGCTGACCTATCTAAGAACATAGAGAAATGTTACAAGTAAATAAAAGAGGTATGTAAGCCATAATTTAGCCACACATATCCCTAGACACACCAATGGTTAAGGGCATAACATCACCATTAACCTCTCATCATGATTTATATAATGCTTTTTAGATCAATATTCTAAAATTTAAATATACAAAAGGGTTACATGAGAATATCAAAAGTGAACAAGTACAATTATTCTTATTTTTCACACATTGAAAAATAGATGTAACTACCACACTTAAAAACTAAAAATATCACACCACACTAAGTCACCAAAACATTGGTGTAGCCCCATCATTGGTGACTGATGAGAGGTCATTGAAAGACCTCCATCCTTCATGTATCCTCCAACCTCCAGTTGGTTCACTGCTTACTCAATAAATTTGTCTTTGAGATGATCTGATGGTCCTGGTAGGTTCTTTATTGGTCGCTTCCATAGAAATTGGAACCCCCTCACTTTTTGGATGTCATGTACAAATTAAAATTCATTTGTGACTCTAAGCCTAAAAAAATTTGAATTAACTATATGAACTACTAACATTTGACTCATTATGATGATAATGACTTTTACAAACATTTTTATATTTTGAAAAAATCTAGATGATGAATTTTCATAATAATTAACAAAATAACCTATCTTAAATTGACACATACTAAACATGACACATACTATCATAGTGACTCACATATACTTTTGAATCATTTGTTTATTTATAAGAGACCACTTTAACATAAAGGGATATGACTCAAAAATACTCTTAAATATGGTTTTGACCATATACAAATATTAAAGACTCAAATGACTTACAATTTTAATAAATGACTTAACAAGACTTAAAAGAAATCTAAATCTATTTTAACTCAAGACTTAAATTTCCATATACCTAATCATTTAAACATAAGAAAAATACCACTCTAATAAAATACCAAACAATTATCTTATGTAACTCGATTGATGGCTAGACAAACTTTAAATTTCCTGTACAACGAACTCGATCATAAACAAGTAAGTGTTAATGTCCAAGCTTTGATGTATGATCACATTGGATGAAGATCAATTTTTGAATAAAGCATAGATAATTATAAATGAGTTAAGACTATAGCTAAATATCAATGATGGGGATGTATCCACATGACTCTATAGATACCATACACTATATAATCCAAATACACAATCAACAAAAAATTTCAATGGCAATTTCCAAGGATAAAGATCTAATAGATTATCATGAGTTGTATGTTGCATAAAGATTGCATAGAGACACCAACTGATCTAGTATGTGACACTATCATTTATTTTTGAATATAGCATGCATCAATAACAAACACAACTACATTATTATTGTCAATTCCATTCAATGTAGGTAGTTACATATGGCAATGTGATTTTTAATATGCCTTTTATGACATTCACTCACTGTTGTCTATTCACTAATCAAGAATGAATTCAACATTTTAATGTAGTCTTGAATCACCAATGCCAATCATTATTACTTTTCAATTACTTCTTTTTGAAAAAAAATCAAACAAGATTTAATCTAATTGACTAAACTCTAATGAAATAAATAGAATTTTATTCTCATTAACATTACCATCTATAGGGGAGAAATATCAATATGTCTACCCCTACAAAGAAAGTCAGATTTCCATCACAAGCCATTGATATCCTTGCTTTGATACCATTGTTGGGAATTCAGAGAGCCAAACATAGAATTAACACATGAAAAATCATAGTGAAGTCGAATACACAAAGAGATATTTTAATACAAAATATTTTTCACTCTTCTATTCTCTAATTCTCACTACATTGATTAATATACATTCCAGAATAATACATATTTATAAGAATATGATTCCTATAACTTATCCCCAATTTATCTCACACTCAAATCCTATAAATAAGCAAAACACTAAATATGATATATGTTTATAATTATTAATAATATAATATTCTACCATAATATAAACTCACCGTATTAACCATATAGTTATAACCACCCTATAACTAATATTTACCTCTTAGTAAATTAACTAGTTACTATTTACCACTCTATAAATACTCAAATTAACACAATGTGAAAACTAATCCCAACAATCCTATCATCCTAATCCACTATCACTCACCCCATTGGTTACATCTCTAGTCAATATTCTACTAGCATCTTATCACTTTGTCAAATTTCAATCTAGTAAACCCATCATAAATCTAGTCTCTATGATCCTTTCCTACTAATAACTAGTATCCATCATATTGTCTTCTTGCTAGTTTTAATCTTGGCACCCATAAAATCCTCAATCCTTTTGCTATCTTGAAAACTAGGCATCATTGATAAGATGTTAGCGCCTATTGAACTATTTGTCTTAAATCTAACCTTAGTTCTATATCATCCTAATTAATTTTAGTCTACCTCATCATCATCACCTATCATTAAATTTTGGTCATTAGACCCATTTTGTTCAAGGAAGCATACTTAATCCTTATCCTATATCCCATCATTCGTCTCTTACCATCCATCCCCTATGGAGTTAAACCCCTCTTTCATAAACCAATACATAGTTTCCAACAAGGATAAGATCTTCACGTGGTTTATTTTTATGGGTGTCCCACTTCTCAAAGATGTCAATCCCCTTCAACTTGTTTTACCTCCCATATAATCCCCTTCATATGAGTCTTGTACTGATCCTCCACTCACTAACCATAAACCATCCATTTCCCATTCACATACTAGCAAAGGGAATCCAATTTTGTCCACCTTGACTAATACCAGTCCATCTACCTAGTCACGCAAATAATTATTTGATCTAAAACCCAATGCTTCCATATCTAAGTCATCTAATGAAATGTGTCCATATATCCCTCTTCTTATGTCCTTAGAATCCCTTTTAAAGTAACTCATCTCCACTAACATGATGATCTATCCACCTATATGACATCTTGATCTCATTATGCCTAAGCCCTCTTGGTATAAATCTAATAAATATTGTGCATATCACCAAACCTAGGGGAATACCTTCTAATAAATGTCATCCTTTCTAATATCTTATCCAAGACCTCATCGATTATGGAGACATAATAATCAAAGATGAACCAAAGGAGTCTCCACCTCCAGATGCTTAAGAAGAGGAATTTCAAGATTTCATTCTTGATCATGATCGAGCCCTTCCCCTTCAAATCTAAGGTCAATACACCATACCCATATTACATGATCCATACATAAAATATGAGACTATTCCTCTAATATCCCATAAATCCTTTTATATCCCTTTCTTGGTTGAATCTATCATCCCTCTCTCGTATTCTCCTCACCCATCACACTAACAACCCCATGTTGAGAGGTTGATCATAAACAATCACTCTTTTACTAGTAGTATTAATCTTGTAAATTGGAGCCAAAACAAGTCTTATCATCATCAAGATTCATGTCTAATAATAATATCTAAATCATATTCCTCATCATAAACATCATCCCTCATTGATGCTGATAATGCCTATATTATTGAAAATTCTTCTAATCTAAGTACCTCTAATCCATCACTAAACATACCTTTGGATCCCAATCAAGATGATGATGTGATAAAATAGTTCTTACAAGCTTTATCTATTAAACATTATATGATAAAATATGATCCTACTTGGGATGTGCTTACTACAACTAGTCCTAATGATCTTTTTACTAATCTTGAGGAGATCTTCTTCGATGTCAAAACTAGGTCTCCTTAGAATTCCTATGAGAACTATGCTACCCCATCACCACTCATTGAAATCATCATGCCCTCACCACCACTTTCATCCATTATAGACCCTTTTCTCCCTATCGATGATCACTTAATCACCTCCCTCTATAAGGACAAGTAAGAACATACATCATTGGACCCTTTATTGAGAAATATAATGTGTGCCACAAATATAAATGTCCAAGAATATATTCCATAAGTTATACATCATAAGTAAATCACCTTTGATCTCATAAATCAAAATCAAGAAAATTAAAATGCTTGACCTAATCCAAACAAGTATTCTCCTAGTGAAGCCCAAAATGTGGTACTAGGGGACCATAAAATTCAAAATAATCATTATATATCAAGTCAAAAAACAACCTCCCCTGGTAAAGCCCAAAATCAAGCACCATAGGGTAGTCAAAGTCAAATCCAATTAGCAAATCAAAATAATGTTGAAAGTAATATCTAGATGGCTAATAATCCTTCAAATTATTGGATCAAAGATAAATTATATAGTCAAAGTATCATAGATCTCTTAAAGTCTTTTATCATGTGGCACTAATCAAATGAAGAAAGTCTAACATCTCTTATGATGTGTGTGACTACTAGTCCTAATATTCCATTATACATAACACTATCTTATCAAGAATATATAAACCAACCAAGCCCTATCATCCATCTCCATCAAGATCTAATTAAATCCATACCTCACATCACTTCCCTAAAAGCATTATCTCTCCTAGGGCAAATCAAGACACGTGGTCTAGATATCTAGAGGGGTCTCCATCAATCATCAAAAAAGGTCACATGAACCCTAATACATCCATTATCATGATCACATCATCACACATCCATAGAATAGGTGTTGGCTAGAGATCACCACAATGCCTATATTCCTACATCTCAACCCCATATCCAATAAATCAATATGCCATTCCAAAAAGTCAAAAAAAATAAAAATAAATAAATAAATAAAATAATAATCATTTGTCCAATGGTGAAAATAGTATTATAGTACCTTGGGCAAGTATCATGATGAAAACTAGTTTCTAATGTCATGGTAAAATAATCTATTGTCCACATTGTACCTCAATACTTGGGTGGTAAAATCCATCCATTTCATCCATCAAACCCATCCACATCATCCTTCAATCCATTATACCTATCCATCATCTCCCATCATATCATGCATTGTCTCTCACATTCCTTCCCATCTTGTCCTTTATAAGGAATGGAAGGTATCTTGAAAATGGTTCCCAAACCATCTTGGCATATCCTCTAAGGGACACTTATAAAACTATAGAACATATGGTTCTTTCACAATGTGGTCATTGGTGAACCCTACTCCCTTATTCCTTAGTCCCTATCTCCTTTTTCTCATCACCCTCATCCTTTTATCATCCCATTCATCATTTCATCCATCCTCATATTATTTTATATGCTTGGTATTCACTTTTATATTAACCCCATTGTATAGTGTACATACATATTTAATTATCCCTAAAAAACATAAAATTTGAAATAGTCAAAAATATTCCATGATGTCTTGTCTTATGCATAAACACCTAGTCACATTACACCATACACTTTACCATAATACACCACATCCAATACCCATCCCATAAATTTCATTGTCTTTATCACCATCCAAAAAAAATCATCTAATATCTATTTCCTATTCTATTTTGGAACCCACTTCTAATAATCACCCATCCATATATTCATCCTCATCATTTTTAACAAAGGTATTATCAACATACATAACATTGTCAGAGAATTTAATATAGAAGCCATCACTTCTTTATCATTGCCTATTCATATCTAGCACCCATCCAATCGCTATTTGCTAGTATGAAAGGTATACAATCCCATCACTTCTCTATTAATGCCTCTCCATACCTAGTAGCCATCCAATCACTATTTTGATAGTATGGAAGGTATTATATCCCATCATATCCTAATCATTTTCTAGATTATAATCTTTCAAGGTTTTGTCTTTTAACAATCCTTGGTCATCTTCACATCCATATCCTTATCCTGATCCTAGTCTCTCATCCAAGTCCATATCTTTATCCAAATCACTAGTAAATCCTCATCATCATCGCTAGTCTATCCCAAATCCACATCTATTCTCATTCCATAATAAAATCCTAATACCACCCATCACCCAATCATTCATCCCATCATTAGACAAGACATTGTGACAATGCATGTAGATACTTGTGTGTTATTTATACTATTTCTCTTGTTTGCTTATTTTTATCATGTAAATATTTAATTGTCCATATCTTTTTATCTATTGGGAAATGAACATGGATTCTATGAGGTCACCCAAATATATAATAATTCTTATAAGTTCCCTTAAGGATTAGAGTTTTTAATTTTCCCATGCACTTTGTCATCATGTCCTCTTGGTCATGCTTATATCATGGGGTATACTTCCAAGTTCCATATTTAATGTATTGATTAGACTGTGATGAGACTTATAACAACTATTATGGCTTGATATTCTACACCCTCATCAATTATCTAATCATCTAATCATCCTTATTCCTATCACTAATCTACTCCTCATGACCTATTTGACTAGCATCTAATATTTAATCCTTATCCCTAACATCATCCTCTATCACTAATCATTGTCCTCATCATCATATTCTAGTAATAACTACATTATCTTGAGGTTTTTTAAGACTATGTAGGTAGTATTAGGCCACTTTTCAATGCCAAAGGACAGCTTAGCCACCATCACATCTCTCTCATATTGCTCCTTTACATAAGTCCTTGTTAAGGGCATCATCATTCATAATATTATGGTTCAATGAGGCTCTCCTACACCCCTAGTACCTAATCACCTACCTAATCCCTATCTAATCCCATATATAATCATCATTATTCCTAAGAAGGATTATATAACCCTACAAATATACAATCTTCTCTATGCTCACCCCTCCTCTCTATAAGCCTCTAAATCTTGAGGCTTATAATGAATTCTAAATTCCTTGGATAATTCCCATCCCTTGATCTCCTCTAACTAACTTAAAATCTCCACCATTAATTTCTCCCTCTAAAATTTATTTAAACAATTCACTTCCTCCATGGAAAGCCAACTTAGAAATTCATAGCAAATCCATGCCAAACTAATCTCAAGCATCCATCCAATAATCATTTCTCAATCAACATTACCATGTCAAAAATAGGAGTCAAGGTAATCCTAATCCTAATCCTTTTTCTTCATATTCCATTTAATCATGGTGTAGATAATTTAGCCTTAGGATCATAGTGTTGGTTTTGAATTATATTCATCCATTTACATTTTGTTTCTAATGGCTCTATCACTTTACCTAATAATTTAAAGTTCGAGTGATTAAACTAGATAGTTTAATCCATAGATCTTGAATTTCCTATTACAAAGTCAATTTTTACAAATCCCATTATGCCATCACATGCCACTATTTGTCCAAAATTAAGCAGTCAATATAACATTATTAAATAAATAACCACATTAAATGAATAAAAAACATTAGAGTCAGAATCACTATCAGAACTGATATCAAATTTAGAGTCCCTTGACTCAGACTCAATTTCATAAATAGAGTATAATCATGGTTGTTACAACATTGTTTAAACTTTTATTATGGATCAATTTGAATATATTTATGATCCTTCTATAGTTTTCAAAGATTATTACTTCAACATCAACATAGGTTCTCCTAGTATCTTATATGAGGATTGTGTTACCTTTCATCATCTTATTATCCCCACCCAACATAACCATTCTATTGACATTCCACCTCCCACAAGCATTGATTTGGATTGATATAATCACATTTTGTTGAATTGCATCCATGGTGACATATCTAATGTAGAATATCAAAGGGAATAAGATTGCATTCACTCAATAGAAGAACAATCTGCTAGTGAAACCTTTTTGGAGGTGTTAAGGGATGATCAAAACTCACACTTAGCATTTTTTAGTGAAATTTTTTTGAGGGTGCTAAAATAAAATCAAATTCAAATGTTAACATCTCTTCATGAAGCCTTATCAGAGGCACTATGGGATAATTAAGTTAAATTCATTAGTGAAAACATCAAGGCACCAATAGTTAAACACAATAGTTCTTCATTACTTGACAAATACATTAGAAAGGATAAAATCAGTATGACTTACAATCTACAACATAATCATATGGTAGGTAGCTACTCATAAGATTAAATAATAGAAAAATCTAGTGGTCCTATTGAGAGCATATATAAAAGTCTTCAGTCCTACCACAACCAAAATTATGTCAAATCCAAAATTAGCAACATTATGTGTGCCTAAAAATCTTGATCTTAATTTGTTTACCAATCATTATATATTTCATTATCTTCCACATTTTCATTACCTACTTATACCACTTATCCTATGCCTAACATTATTTACCAATTTTGGCAACACTTTCCTTTATAGAGGCTATGAGGACACCTTATCTCAATGTTTGAAGAAAGTAGAATCAGTGACCAATGGGGATAACATCAACATTAATGGAGTATAGATCTATAGTAGGTTCTTGAAAGAGCATCTATTCAAACAAGGTGTTAGGTAGCAATTTTTATGATTGATTATTCTAGTTGTCTCACATATTGACTAGAACATGCATATCCACATCAATAGGAGTAACATAATCATTTTTCATTTTCCATTTACCATTCCATTTTATTTGAATCATCTCTTAGGGGAAACCCTATAGACCATTTAATTTTAGGAATTTTATACCATTATGTTCAATTTATCTCACTATTTGAACTACATTGACTTGAGGTTCTTCGGGACTATATAGGTAGCATTCAATTTCTATTGAGGTCAACTCAGTCACCTTCACCATGGTCTTGATATTTTATGAGAAATTTGTAAGTTTAAATGATTTTACCATTTTGTGAGAAACCTAAGCCATGCTCTCATCATTTTTCAATCAAAATCCATTATAATTTGGGGACAACTTTGTTACCACTATAGCCAATTATCTTCTGATCATTTTATTTATACCATGTATTTACTATTGACCAAGGTTTATTTTTAGCCATCTTGCTTACCCTATTCTGATCTTGGTTCCTTTGGTTTTTCTTACATCAGGGATTCCAATCTAGTTTCAATAGTTTTAGAATGTCATGTTGAATGCCAATCTATGGAAGTAGTATGACATTTGATCTAGAAAGTTATTTTTCATCTATCATCTTATCTAGTATTGATAATTATAACTGCATATGGGAAAATTAGTATTATATTTGGTAATCTTGATTATAACCACCTTTGGGTAAATTATGATTATGATGTTGTTTCCTAATTATAACTATCTATGGAAAAATTAGGTATAATGCCTTTTTATCATGCATTATTGCATTACCTATTCATTACTATTATCATTTGCCTTTATTTTCAAACTTGTTGTGACCTGGTTGGTTTTTCACTACGTCTTATGTGGGAATAATTATTAAGACTTGAGGTCCTAATGGGATTACCAAGGTTGTGCTCGATTCACCTTGTGGTTAACTTAGTCCCCATTTTTTTCATACGCTCTCACTATCTTACTAGTATTTTAAGTTGGTACACTCTCATCATTTCATGAGCACCCTTTGAATTGCCCTCACCATTTTTCAAGTTGGACCATTTTGTGTCTCTTAATACTCAATCAATTTTAGATACTTATAAAATTTCAAAAACATTCACAAAACATTCAAAACTCAAAAACATTTTGTTTTGTATGCATGTTTATTTGATTGTTGTTTGTTGTTTAGTCTTTTGTTTTGTCATTTTTTCTTGTTCTTTTATTTTAATTTTGAATTGCATCTTGATGGTCCACATGGATTTTGATTATTCATATCTTGATCTCATGTTATTAAGTTATTCTTATTTTTTATATATTCTTGTCCCTACTTAGATCTTGATTGCTTATATCTTGATTTTAAGTTAGGTTCATTTATGTTTTTATTTTTTTTCTTTTTGTTTAAATGTAAATGGTTGTAACTCTAGTTTTAGTATTTATTATCATTATCTTTAGTTATAAACATTCACGTTTGAGCTATCCCAACAAAATTTAAATGCAATGTCATTCTAAGTTCTTCATACTTTTGATGCACAATTTAATTTTACTATATCAAACACTTTGTAATTTGGTTCCAAGTCTCAACATCAATGAAATTAAAATGAATATACCTCAATAACACAAATGAAACTAGGTACCATTGGCTTATCTCACACTTGAATCTATGCAAGATGTGCATCTATTGGCATATATCATGAGTGTCATCAAGCAGTGGTTAGTTTTATTTATTCCTCATTCCATTTTCTCCTAATTATAGGTGAATTACATTATCTTGAGGTCCCTTTGGACTATGTAGGTAGTTCTTAGATACATGGCATATCTTACATCAACTTGACCATCCTTTTTCTTCTTTTCATCTCTTTAATTGCTTTGTGCATTCTTGTATGGCTAGTTTTTAATGGTTTTTTCAAAGTCATTCAACCATCATCTCTACATTTGTACCTAATCATATTTAATTTATGTAATAGGTTATATCCTTGAGATATTTATTTTTAATTTTCTATAATATGGGCAAAAAATTTTAACCAATCACAAATCTAAATCAGCCCTATAGGGGCAAACCATTCTTTATTAGTGATCAAATTTGTCTTACTGGGGTAGAAGTATTTATTACCCAATCAAATATGCTCTACAAGGGCACATTATTATTTCCTCTCTTTGGATACATGATTCTCCTTTAATTCTAATTATAATCTCTATATAATTTTCCCCTCATTGTAATAATATTTTAGTGTGCAACTTGTCTCAGGATTGATCAATCCATAAATGCGTAACTTGCACCCTAGCTTTGGGTGTGCTCAAAGTGTGTCACTTATATTTTTGGATTTTATCCTTCCCATTCCCCCTATTATTGGGTCCATTTTAATCTAATTATATTTGGATCACTGATGGAATATTTTAATTTAATTATATTTAGATCTATATATAATTATAGGTTATTGAGTCAAAATGATGAAAATGTATTTTGGTGCTTTAGATCATTCTTTTCTTCTAATTCAAAAGCACATGACATGTGCATGTGTTATTTTGTATTGATAACATCCTAAATGGGATAATGGTCTATACGTAACTAACATCACCTTTTAATTCTTCTCCATTAAAATTACAACCTAGTACTATGACATTCTGACTAGTTTGATTAAGGAAGTGCAACCAATTTCTAAAGAATTGCATAAAATTTAATTAATCTTACTTAGGCAAATTAAACCAAATAATGAATTTAAGTAATAATTACATGGAATTTATTTAACATTTCTTTATTGGAAATTGATTCCTATTAATTGCATCATCAAATGACATCATTTGTGGGGTGGTATCCATAAGTCATAAATACAAAAAATATTAGGATTATCACTTCCCATACCTATTTAATGCCCCTTCCTCCCAAATATTTATGAAGATATTTATAGATATTATTTACATTATTAGATTAATTCATGACCACACATCTTGATCTTGAGATGGATGGTCATGCTTAATCCTGATTAATTTGGAAAATCTATAAATAGGAGGGCCAAGACCACTTTGATTAAGCTTCATTTATGTAAACTTATAATGCAAGATTTTCTCTATAAGCCATTTGCGTGTAGTTTGATAATGATTTATTTGCAATAGGATAACTTCATTGATAGGCATAGCATTGATTTTCATATCATGAGCCTAGTTTAGTCGGTGTTCTTGATATGGTGGAGGGGCTTGGCATTGCACCATTGTTAAAGACTTGAGTATTAAATCAAGGGAAAAATCATGCTTTGGGCTGCATTTGGGTGATGGAAAGCTCTTAGGAAGGTAACTTGGTGTTTTTTTCTTTAATTTGATCTTAATTATCATTTGGACACCCCATTGAATAGGTTGTCCTAGATTGTTAGTTCTTTATGCATTTCTTGTGTTTTTCAAGACTAATGCTTCATCTAACCATATTTATAATCTATCTCTACTTGTGTCACATTATCTAGAATATCAATGAGTGAAATTTGAGCATGTGCATCTAGTTGGATTATTATATCCACATGATATACTATAATAGAAGTGGAAAGTGATTAGTATGGACTTTATCCAAGGGTTCTCGATGTCACAAAATAGGCATAATATGATTTTAGTAGTTTTTGATAAACTAACCAAGGTGGCTCATTTTATATGAGGCAATTTGATAGATGATGCACCTACCCTTACAAAAAGGTTTTTAAAATAAGTATATAGGTTGCATGGATTTATAGAGAAGATCATTTTGGATCATGATCCAAAGATGACTTTTAGATTTTGGGTAACATTGAATTTAGCTTTGGATATGCAACTAAATTTTAACACCACATATCACCTAGAGGCTAATGAATAGATTCAACAAGTTAATCAAGTATTAAAGGACCTTATTTATATGTATTTCATGGGTCAGTGACATAAGTGGGAATATTATATTAGTTGAGTTTAATTAAAATAATTCATACCAATCAACTTTGAGGATGGTAATGTTTGAGGCATTGTATAGAAGAAGGTGCAGGACACCAATTAGTTAAGACAAGTTTGAGGACATGGTAGTATTTAGACCTGAGATGATTTTATAAATAGAAGGACAAGTTAGATTAATTAGGTAGATATTGGTTGAGGATAATGATAGATAGAAGAGTTATGTTGATTTGAAGAGGACAAATAGGTAGTTTTTAGTAGGTGATACAATTTTTTAATGGGTAAATCTATAGAAGAGCTCGATTAAATTTGGGAAGTTAGAAAAATATTCATCAAGATATTTGGGACCTTTCAAGGTGCTAGAATTTGTCAATATATAGCATATAGGCTTCCATTGCCACCATCCCTACTTCTATTACATAATGTCTTCCATGTTTCTTTTCTTAAAAAGTATATAGCTAATATTATTCATGTGTTGTATTGGAATGCTTTATAAGTTCCAGATCCTTGGGTGGTCACGATAGAGTGAATAAGAGTAATTGACACGAACTTTGTTTACATAATAAGGAGATGTCATAGTACAAGGTTCAGTGAGACCAACACTCTAAGGATAGTGCTACTTGGGAGTACTATGATGAGTTTTACAGGAGATTTTCAAATTTATTGGATTGATTAGATACTATTATACCATGCTAGTTTTTTTTGAATAACATTTTTAATTTAGAAATTATATTTGAATAAGAGACATATGGGATGAGGACTAGCTTTAGGGGGAAGGATGTTACATCCTGATTCCTCGTTAAGCAAACTTGCTTGATTATCCATGGATATTTATAGTTAACAATTTGGTTTGGTTATTTTTTATTAAGCTTTGAGATATATGTTGTTATGGGATAGTTGGATATTACTTAGATTACATGATTATATTGCTATGAGTTAGATGTAGTGTATATATTTACATTATGATCATATCAGTTTGTTATTTCAGCTATATTTTATGATGTATGTATATCATGATGTTATGATATAACCACCTACTTGTTTTGAAGTTGATGTAAGAGAACTAATCCCTTAAATCATGATAGAGGGATAGCATCATCAAAGAGGGTGACATAGATGGACTTACTAGGAGATGATAGAGAAATTGGATAGAATCCTGTACACACCACATTAACTAGCACATGTTAGATGCATAATAAAATAGTTATCATAATATGTTTTGAATCCATTTGCATTAGATAGTTAAACATGGTTGCTAGCATAGTTTAATGTTTTTATGGAATTAGTCTTGCATGATTTATGTGTATGACCATTAAATACTTTTAGAAATGTGATTTACATAACTAGATTAAATTTGGGTTATTGATTACTAGATTTATCATTAAACCATTTTAACATTTAAGGTGCTGATTTATTTAGTGAATATATTGATTATTGTAGTTATAGATAAATGAGTAAAATATGATAATTTCTATTTTAAGAGGAAAAAACAAGAAAAGGAAAAGAAAATTAAAAAAATAATAAATTAAGAGAAATATGAAGTTTTAAATTTAGGAAAAATAAAAAGAAATAAATTCATAAAAATAATAAAAAAATAAATAGAAACAAAAAAAATAAAAATAAAAGGAAAATGTTAAAAGAGGAAAAAGCCATGCCATGTTTAGGAAGTGAAATTTTGGAAAATAAAAGAAGATATATATGCATATATATATATATATATATATATATATATATGTATGTATATATATATATGTATGTATGTATATATGTATGTATATGTATATATATATATATATATGTATATATATATATATATATATATATATATATATATATATATATATATATATATATATCTATATATATATATATATGTATATATATATATATGTATATATATACATGTATATATATATATATGTATATATATATATATGTATATATATATATATATATATGTGTGTATATATATATATATATCAAAAAAAAGGGGGTAGTGAGGTGCATAATAGAGGAGAATAAGGTAGAGAGAGCGAGATTAGTGTGGAAGTGGAAGAGATAAAAATCCAAATAAAATGATAGCATATGTAGCTAGGTAGGAGATGCAATTAGATTCTTGTGTCTGTTCAATTTTGGTTGAAAGTTATATATATATATATATATATATATACATATATATATATATATATACATATATATATATATATATATACATATATATATATATATATATACATATATATATATATACATACATATATATATATATATATATATATATAAGTCCCTAATACACACACACACACACACATGAAACAAAAAAAATAGAGGTCAAACCATATGTTAAGAGATACATGGACTTATATAGTAGTTATAATAAACAACAAACTAGATATATATATATATATATATATATATATATATATATATATATATATATATCAATTTAATATAACAATCTCGATATAAGTAAAATACATCAAACTAATGTTATATTCTTGACAAACAATGAACTGTTATCTATAATTTTTCTTATTACATTTGGTTAAGTCACTATAATTATTCTGTTAGCACTGCTATCTATATTTATGTCATTAGGTCACTATAATTATTCTTATGCACAACTAAGAGATACAAAGAATGAACTATTATCTAAAACACTACAAAGCTCTCTCTCTCTCTCTCTCTCTATATATATATATATATATATATATAGCTTTGTAGTGTTTTAGATAATAGTTCATTCTTTGTATATATATATATATATGTATATATAAATAAAACTACCATAAGGTAATCTATTTAGATTAAATGGTGTTAAGTTGCTTTATATATTGTGCATTAGGTAGGCAGATTAATCTAATAGATACACTAGAAAACATATAGATAGATTTATATCATGCATAGTCATTGGATTTTATGGAGGCTATGTTGTAGATAAATAAGTTGATATAAAGACTAGTTATATATATATATATATATATATATATATATATATATATATATATATATATATATATATAGTTATATATATATATATATATATATATATATATATATATATATATATATATATATATATATATATATATATATATATATATAGTCTTTATACATACGAAAACCATGTAACCATATTAATGTATTTATGGATACATATCTATTTGTAGGCCACAACTAGTAAGCAAATATGTCTATGGTGTTATGGTATATAAATTTTTTATTTAGAATGGAGACTTGTATTATATTAACAGTAGGCAGATATCAATATCACACCCAAATCCTAGTATATGAATCAGTTTATAATCTGTACAATCATGTTTGTAAAGACCTGCTGTATAAATTATATTAGGTGGCATATTAGTAATTTTTCTTTATGATTTAAAGAGTCAAATCATGATAAATATTAGATATATAATATGAGTATATATTTACAATGCCATAGATTTATAAATATGTGGTGATATGTAAATATTTATCATCCTAGAAAATAAACTTAGCACTTGAGTTAACAACACAAATTGGTATGCAAATCTTTTGATCTTTAAAGGAATATTATATAAATTATAAGAGCTAGTATAAGCTATGTATTCAATCCATTAAAACATAGTTTGGTACATTCCTTGATTTACTTTAAATATCATGCATTAAAGTGACCTATTTCTATGCTTATCAGATATATATGTTAAGGATCTTTTATCATATGTAGAAAAGTAACTATAACCCTTAGTTTACAAATGATCCATAAATCCACATTTAGTATGGTTGATCTTAATGAATAAATAGAAGATTTAAATGTTAATGGCTTAAAATATATAGGATATATGAATAAAAGATCACATAATTACTTATATCTTATCATTTAGTTTATCTAAATGAGTATGTGTCTCTATACTGGCATATATGTAGTTATAGTATATCAAAATCCTAAAATAGCTTTTAGCAAGGCATGTGAAGTGTAAATATCTCAAAGTAGTCTTTCATTATCTTGTGATAAGATTTCTAATATGCATGATATTATTTATCATTTATATCATGTGAAAAAAACACGTAATGTGGATATAACACTATAATAAACTAGATATTTATGAATTAATAATGGTATGCTTTATGTGAATATAAGTATACATGTGCCTATTAGCATATACATGTACATAGGGGGTGTGCACTTCTAATTATACTTCCATAGGTTATTATAAACTATATTATAGATTTATGTGTAATAGAATCTTATAGATGCGTGCATACAACCCCCTGAGAGTATAAAAAATGCTAGAATGGAATATTATATGTTTTATGAAAAATAAGATTTTCTTTGTTATATCTAGTTGTTTAAAGAAAAACTTATGTTTCCATTGATATATACTACTTTATTATGATTAATTGTGGTAATAGTAGTTGTGTTTTATAAAACTAGACTATGATAATATGGGTTATCATGGGGTGTAGTATATTTGAAAAATACTTATAGTAATTAAAAAACTACAGTTAGATGCATATTTTATCTAGATGGTATAAATTGTAGTCATCATTTTTATTATTTATGTGATAGATAATATTGTGATATTCATTCATACATTTGATGGAATAAATGTATGAATTTATATTTGTCCTATGCTTTGCACGTTATATGATATCTAGTAGGATGCAATATGTATGAATCTATTGGTTATATTATTTTATCCAAATATCAAATTGTTGATATTAAGTAAGTAGTGATATGGATTTCACTATTTTACTAGCATCACAATGTTAAATGAAAGTAATATGATCAAGTGGTGTGTATAAATTTTGACTGATCCTTAAATCATTAAATTTTTGAAAACTTTGTCCAAAGTAATGTTAAGTGAGACAATGTCATTTCATGAGTATGATTTATATGTTTGTTCAATATCTTAAGTAGAATAGATTTCTATGATGCATCACATGTTTAGTTTTAGAAATCATACAACACACGGGTACTAAATTGTCTCTCTGAATTGCCATGTCATCACTATCTATTCATCCATGAAGGGAGAGCCATTCCCTAATGAGATTAGTGTTGGGGATCATTGGTCTGTGGTTGGTGTAAAAAGCGCTTGGATGATGCTCTCCCTCTACACAATAGTACTAATATTGAGATGAAATTTGAAATTGCTACATATAATAGAGTTTGAGAAACTTATGCTTCATAGAGACACATATCTTATATATGTACATTGTATGGTATTTATTATTAAAATATTATCATGATAATTTGTAATTACTTATTTATTATACATTGACAATAGTGGATCTAGGCATATATCAGTCATGGTTGGTTAATTTTAATTACTTTCTATATTTGTATTATGATGTGTTTCTTATGATGATAGTAATCAATGTTGTATGATATAGTATAGTTCATTTATAGTTATCACACTTAGAGTATTTTATATAATCACTAATTAGATTTTATTGATGTAATTTATTTCAAGTATATGTTGTTTAATTTTAAAAAATCACGTATTTATAGGTAGATCATAGTGGAGATGTTACAGATGAATTACACAAACATACAAAAAAAGACATTTACATAAGAAAAACTTGCACAAAACATCACTTGGTTAATTTTTATAACTAACATGTTTTGTTGATGTAAGATTACAAGTGAGCCTGAATGCTCCTACATCATACACCCTTGGTAATAAAAGAAACATGAGATCCTACTCATGCACCCTCTAAAATATTTTTTAATGTTATTCCTTGTTTTATAGCTTTTGATGTGCTTATCAATGTCATAAATTTAATTCCTCATCCTTTCCACTTTACCAAATATTCTATATAATTCTTTATGCATGTAGTCTTTCCAACTCGTATGTCAATTACCTATTCTAATTCATCACACTTATTTTTTTGTATTTTCACTATCGAATCCATTTTGTCATAATTTATGCTTGTACTTTCACTATTTTTACCTTCATAATATAGGTATAAATCAACCATAATTAAAATAGGTGATAAATCAATCCCTTCAGGAAACTATATCTCATATACACTCTTTAAATTTTTTTGAAACACTTTGCATGGACCAATATTTATCCATTTTAATCTATCATGGGTGTCTTTTGGAAATAAATCTTTCCTCAAGTTTGTTAAGACAAAATCTTGAACCTAATATTCCAATTCCATTTTCTTCACATTATCCCACTGGTTATACAACCCACTACTTTTTTGCAATTTTTTCTACATTTTATTTTGCATTTCTCCTATATATTGTGAAAAATACTCTACTTAAACACTTCATATTCTCTCACTTAAGATGTTGCATAGCTCCATAAAACATCTTAAACTCGATCATAAGAAATATGAAATGGTGTCTTCCATATCCTCCTATTTACTGAATTATTTAATGTAACCTCTACTTGTAGTAGAATATTATCCCATGTTCCTAGTTTACCTTTATTAAAAAGTCTCAATAGATTTCCCAAACTTATGTTGACTATCTATATCTATCCATTTGTCTAAGGATGCTATGTTGAACTAAACTCCAACTTGGTGTCCAACTTCTTCCACAATGTCCTTCATAAATGTCCAACAAATTTCACATATCTATATGATAATATGTTGCACGATAATCCATACATACTTATAATATTCTTAAATAAAAAGTTATCAATGCTTGTTGCATCATTTGTCTTCCATCAAGTAAGAAAAGGTGCTATCTTCAAAAATATATCCAAAATAAAAATTATGTCTAAACATTTCCTTTATGTATTCTAGGAAAAACTGAAATAAACTAATCAATGCCTATATCTTCCCATCCTTTGTTTAGACTAGGCAATAATTTACATAGCACTAGATTTTGATTTTTCCTTTTCAATTGTTGGAAAGGTCTACAATATTGAACATAATTATGCACATCCACACTCAATCATGGATAAAAATAATTCTTTACTACTTTCATTAACATTTTTTCACACCCAAATTGACTTTACAAACCTCTAATATATTTTTTATTGATCAAATAATCACACATTTGACCTCTTATTATACATAATTATGCTCCTTGCAATAATAATTTGTCTTGAATAAAATATTCTAATGATTGTGTTTTATGGCTACTCACTAGTTCTACACATATTTTCAATATTTCCTAAAAATATTCATCATTTTCATATTGTTCATTTATAATATCAAATCCTATGACTTACTCATTACATCTGTAACTTTGTTTGATTTTATAATCTTATTCTTTAACAAAAATAAATAACTTTGTAAGAATTAAATTCAATTCATTATCTTTGATTCAACTGACCCTAACTATTAATGAATTGTAGTGCTTGACGATTTGTATATAATATAAAATCCATAAAAAAAACACAATTTTTATGTTTCTTTAGTGTTTTCACAATTTTATAAAACTCTTGATCATATAATAAATAGTTGCACATCACATTATTGATCATTATGCACACCCCACAAAATTTCTTGATGAACATCCTATACAAACTTTACAATCCTTGAAAGCTATGCCCCTCATATTTACTTTGCAGTGATGAGCAATCTTGTGTAGATCACACATTTTATTAAACCATTTTGATAAATCATAAATCTCAAGTTGTAGACACTAAAGTTTAATTATACAACACCTCAGTCTTGTATACTTGGCAAGTACTTCTCATGATTTTACCCTTAAGTTCCTAAGACCTTCCTACTACTAAAAGGCTCACATTTTTTAATCTCTTGTGCCTATTTATTATTTCTTAGTATAACTATGTGTTATTTTTATGACCAAGCCTTCTATATTTCTTAAAATACTTTGAATATGCTCATTATCATCCTCTACAAGTTTTGGACATGTACCAATTTTATAGCTTCTTGGACACTTACATCCCAGTCGGATGCCTACATAGATGCTAGTGTCATGTGCCAAATTAAGTGTCTAGTGCCCTAAAGTCATCAAATTTTCAAATGAAACATATCCCTATGGTCATCTTAAGTGCTTTAATGTGATAATTTTTCAAAAGGGGTTGATATATATACAAGTTCAACCCTCATTCATTCCTTACCTAGTATAGACCTAAAAACTCATAAAGAAACTTAACAAAGGTACCCAATCAAGTATTCAAGTGAGAAAAACTTCTCTATTCTCTTTTATTTAAATATCAATCATAGGTAAAAACCATATCAAGGCTTGAAATACTGAAGGAGCACTATATGGGTGATATTTTCTAATTACAAGATAGGTCATTCTGTGCACTTATTTATCACATGTTGCATCCTTATGCAAGTTTGTAGTTGTACACAAGCTGACACGTAGGGGATGAATACAAAATTTAAGGCCCTATTTGGAGTAATGGCTATTTAGGTAATTCCCATTGATAGAAGGGTCCTTGGGTTAGTTTGACACTATGTGCGCACTAACCTATTTTTCCCATGGTTACTTAAAGGGTGAAAAGGCTAGGGTTTGATCATTTCACAAAGAGAAACAACTTGTGTGAGAGATTTGAACACACCAAAGTAAAGGTGACAAAAAAAATAGAAGGATCTAGGTGGTCACACTCAGATCCAATTGATATTATGTGATAGACACCTACATCCAAGTTAGACAATAGTGTTGATACAACCATCTAAATCTAATACAAGCATCTAAGGCCCTATAATGATTTTTTTTAGAATTTGATGATTGTTCTAGGATCCTAATCTAGTCCACTTATAGTTTGTTCTATGTTAGATATGCAAATACATAATAAACCATCTAATTACTCTTGTTTTTTTATTTATTTTAATTTAAATCAATAGTTGCACTTTCTATTTTTAGCATATCTTAGTATTATAAATTCAAGACATTATTTATCTGAGTTTGTAAATTAATTAGCCTAGTATATATCCATTTATCCCTTTTATGCTTATCAATTTATATATTATTAACCATACACTATATTGACACATCTCAATTTAGGGTTAAACATTTGGTAAACCCATATTTTTATGCAAACCCTAACTTACCTTATGGTATTCAACCTTCTAATATTTTTCATTATTGTATCCTTTGAGATTTTTTCTATTATTTATATGCAACCTAGGTGTATCTCTAGATTAATTAGTGTTTCTATCAAACATGTAAAGCTTCCTCATTATACACCTAAGATGGCTCATTCCAATGAATTAAACAATCCTATACGTAATGATGATAAGTACTAATGAAACTAAAGCACATATTGAAGAGGTTATCATAGAAGATGCTTTTGATCATGAAAATGGTGAATTTAATGAAAAAAATGAACATGGAAAGATAGATCGAGATAAAGTATAAGATTTGGCTATGTTTCAACATTTTATCCAATGAAAACCTAAATATCTTGATGAGATCCTAAGAACCATAGTAGGAAATAAAAAATAAAAAAAACATAGATGAACAAGTAGGTCCATCTATTAATCATGCTATTAGATCTATGGGCCATCCCCATATACCAACAACCCTCCCCTTATGAACATCATACTTCATATTTCTAATGAGAACATGGTATATATGGTCACACCTTTGTTCCTTGAAACTACTATTCCTACATATTACATGGGAAACATAATTTTTTCAACCCAATTCCTAATTTTAATGCCTACATTTACTCAAACTATGGGTACACCTCTTTTGGTAACTTTACAAATTTAAAACCCTAAATACCAAGAGGAAGAATATCTTATTCAATCTATAAAACAATTATAATCTAAGGTTATATATATTAAACAAAATTCTATGAAATCACCTTATGCTATTGATTCATAAGAGGTGTTGCATAACCCTATTATATTAGACATATATTTGTACCCCTTGCCAACTAGTTTCATTGCACATAAGTTCACATTTTATGATGTCAAGGGTGATCCTAAATATTATCTTATACCTTTATATGTGGCATGACTTGATTATGCCTCCAATGATAAAATTTTGACTAAACTATTTCTAAAGACCCTCAATAATTATTCTCTAAGGTGATTCTATGATTTACCAATCCAATCAATACATGCATTTAAACCTCTTTTAGATTGATTTTTACACACTTCTCTTTCTACATTACCAAAAAGGTTTATTTTAGCTAAATTTTAAAAATCAAACAAGGAACCATTTAATCTATCAATGCTAACTAAAATGACCAACCTATTAATAGATAAATAGATTCAAGACATCTTCAATCAAAGTTTGCTTACCCCATCACATGAGTCCATTATTTTCAAAATTTTTAAATCTTTCAATGACTTATGCCATATTGTTCATGATCACGAAATGAAAGTTACTCATTGAACAAACCTAAGTATGCAGTAAACACATTGAATACATAAAAATACCAAGTTTATTATCAAAATAAGCTATAAAGTGAAGCAAACATA
Source organism: Torreya grandis (assembly GCA_037957365.1). Lineage (NCBI taxonomy): Eukaryota > Viridiplantae > Streptophyta > Pinopsida > Cupressales > Taxaceae > Torreya > Torreya grandis. The sequence goes on from JARHVA010002605.1 coordinate 648,218, forward strand.
GGCTAAAAAGGAAAAAAATAACAAGGCTAATGTCATGTCAAAATGACCTAATCGACTTGTATTATATAACGGACTAAGGAGATAATTTACACATTTGTCCGAGTCTCCAACTTTATTAATTTTGAAGCTTGTGGAGTGTAACCTCATATATCTCCCTCATCATATAGAGGTTGATATGTGTCTACCTCTACCCAAAGGATATGATTTAAATGTTTATTATGACTATCACCAAGGCCATGGGAATTATACAAACTAATGTTTTACCTCGAAGAATAAGATTAAGGACATTATTGATCACCAAAAAAATTACATTTGATGATGCTCAAATGGAGTCATGTTCATAACCTAGTGATCCCCACAAATAGAAGATATTTAACAATCCTTTGCAAGACCATTATAAGAATGAACCATAAGTGCAAATGGAATAAAATTAACATCATCCTCCATCACATTATGGAAACCCATTAGATGGGGTTATTGGTATTTATTTTTAACAAACACCTACCAAGATTCAAATACCTTCTATTACTTTTGATGACATCAAGGTTGTGATGATGACTCAAATATTAATTTCTTATTCATTCGATCATACCTTGATCACCAACCTATACATAGTGTTATGATTGATAATGGTGTAAGTGATAAAGTTTGAACCATGACATTAATTATGCATTTGGTTTATACATATAATGATTTACATCCTTGAACTAAATTAGTTTGAGCATTCGATGAGACTATCGGAGTTGTCACTAGAATTTGGATAACGCAAATGCAATCGAGACATGATCACACAAGATGAAGTAAGTGCACACCACATAGATGCTAAAGCAATTTAAAATTATACAAGAAGATAAATTACACAAGATAAAATGGAGAAAACCAAAATCTAATTAACATGAGATGGCCAAAGTGAAGAATACATATAGGAGAGCACGTAAGTAACTCTTCCACAAAAGGTGGCCAAGGCACCCCAAGAATAGACTGTAACTCCTCCATGAAAGGTGGTGACAAGGTGATAAGAATAGAGAAGTAACTCCCATCAAGGGAGTTACTTATGACATTATTATGACAACTATGACACATCTATGACACACATATCCACATAAGCTAGCCTATCCCACAAATGTAGGAAAACTCTATGTAAGCACAAGAAATACAATTTCCCTAATTAAAAAATAGGGAAAAATAAAAAACTACACTAATACCCCCCCATAAGCATAGCTTAGGTGGGTAGTGTGGAAATATAAAATGGGTCCCAACAACTAGGCTTGATGACGTACCCATGTACAAATGCGATCTCCCATAAGATAGAAAAAAAGAGAAAACTCATAAAAAAAAACTCCCTCCCAAAAGAGAGACATAAAAGAAAGAAGAGGCCAGTGCCCCCCCCAAAGATGATGATGTTTTAGATGTGGAATACACCCCAAGAAGAGCTCATAGATGAATGAACTTTATCTCAGTGAAAGGTTTGGTGAAGATGTCTAGAACCTACTCTGAAGACTGGCAAAATATCAAGTCAATGACCTAACTATGAATAAGCTCCCGAATGAAATGCATGTGAATCTCTCTGTGCTTGGTCCATTGGTGTTGAATAAGATTCCTAAAAATTTGAATGGTACTCTAGTTGTCAAAATAAATGATGGTGGGCTACCTGATAGGAATGCCAAACTCAAAAATAATCCCCTGAAGCCAACTAGCCTCAGTAGCTACATTAACAGCTCCCCTGTACTCTACCTTTGTGGATGATATAGCAATAGCATTCTACTTCTTACTAGACCAACTAATAGGACCAAAACCTAGAGAGAAACTATAACCATAAGTGGACTTACAAGTTTGTGAATCACCAGCCCAATCTAAATCTTTATATCCAACCAAGTCAACCTCTATGCCAAATCTGTAATGAATCCCATATCTATGTGAACCCTGTATGTAATGCAAGATCCTCTTAGCTACTTTCCAATACAGCTCATGAGGTTCCTGAATAAATCTAGAGACAAGTCCCACTGTATATGATATGTCAGGCCTGGTGTGAGTCAATTAAATGAGACTACCAACAAGTTGTCAATATCGAGTGGCATCAACCAATGGTGAAGAACAATCAGCCTCAAGCTTGAATCCTGATAGAAAGGGAGTTAGAGATAGCTTGCAATTAGCCATGTGAAATTGAGCCAATAAGTCAAGAGCATCTTAGGCTATGCAAGAGAAATCCTTGAATTTGACTATGAGATCTTGATGCAAAGGAAGTAGTGCAACAAACCCAAGTTTGTCATGTAAAATATATCCTAGAGAGATGCCTTCACCACTACAATAGCCAATGAAGAACTCTCAGTGATCAAAAGGTCATCAACATATAAAACCAAAATTAGGAGCAAATCATCCTATCGCAAGAAGTAGACATTGGGATCAGAATGACACCTAGTGAAACCCATTGTGAGAAGGAAGGAATCCATCTTGGCATATCAAGCCTGAGGGGATTTTTTGAGGCCATAGATAGATTTCCTAAGTCTACATACTAAGGAAGAATCCTGAACAAATCTTGGTGGCTACTCCATGTAGATCTCCTCCTCTAGGTCTTCATGAAGAAAGGCACTCTTCACATCCATCTAGTGCACATCCCAACCATGTGCTACGGTAATAGCCAAGGTGAGTCAGATAGAATTCATCTTTGCAATGGGTGCAAAGGTCTCTGAGTACTCAATGCCTGCCACCTGTAAGAAACCCTTGGTGACCAATCACACCTTGTACTTATCAACTGACCCGTCTGCTACAAACTTGGTTTGATATATCCACCTACATCAAACAATCTTTCTTCCCTTAGGAAGTGAAGTCAAATCCCAAGTGTAATTTTTGATTAAGGAAGAATATTCTTCCTCCATAGCACTATCCCACTCAGGTACCCCAGATGCCTCTCAAAAAGTTTGTGGATTCAAAACTAAAGAAAAGAAGGCATGTGGATCTCTCTAAAAATCCCCCTAGTGTGTCTATCATCTGTGAGATCTCCTACCCAAGTGCCATCACTCTCAAGTGTCTGTCTGGCCCAAAGTGGTCCAAAAGTGGGTGAGTCAAGTCCTAACTCCTCATCCTCTGACTGACTAGAGGTGGATGACTCTGCATCACTGTCCTCACTATCTAAACTCAAAGAAGAAGATGTATCTGGATGAAGAACCTGCTGTGGCTGATCTAAATCTGATGAGGAGTCATCATGAAGAAGTAGATCCAATGAGGGAGAAGAAGTGTCAAGTGTTGTATCTCTAGGACTCTCCTAAAAATGGACACTTCTCTCGATGAACAACTCATGAGTGACTGGATTTACAAGGTGATACCCCTTAATACCATCTAAATATCCTACAAAGATGTAAGGCTTGGACTGATGTTCCATAGTTTTGCATTTGTTCTTTAGAATGTAGGCCATGGATGGGGATCTAAAAACCCTAAGGTGCTCAGCATCAGGTTTCCTTTTATGCCAAGCTTCAAAGGGTGTTATCCCTTTCAAATCTTTGTGAGGAACCCTATTTTAAATGTAGCAAGCATAATTGATGGCTTCAGCCTAGTCCTGTTATGCTAAGGATTTGGAGTGAATCATACAACTACCCGTCTCTTTCAATAACCTATTTTTGCATTTTGCAACCCCATTTTATGAAGGACTATAAGTGACTGTGCACTACAAATCAATCCCCTCTGTGGTGCAAAATTGCTCAAACTTGTTGCTAACATACTCCCCTCCATTATCAGTTCAAAGAACCTTGATGGATTTCTCACTCTATTTCTCAACAAGAGCCTTGAAGTCTAGAAAATTTTCAAACACTTCAGACTTTTGTTTGAGAAAATATATCCAAGTGTACCTAGAGAAATCATCAATGAAAGTGAGGATGTACTTGGCCCTCATGAAAGATGGTTTGGGAAAGGGTCCTGATACATCATTGTGGACTAACTCCAAAGGTTCCGAAGCCCTTCAAGTTTTGCCTTTATCAAATTTTACTTTGGGATGCTTCCCGAGAGAGCACCCCTCGTAAAGTCCTTTTGAGAATTGGACACGAGGAAAGCCAATGACCATGTCATGTTTGCAAAGTTGCTCAAGGTAGTGGTAGTTAAGGTGGCCAAACTGCTCATGCCACAATTTGCTAACTCCATCTGAATGAGTTAGCAATGTTGTTGGAGAAGAATTAGGTGCCAAAGGTGAGAAAGTGTATAACCTGGCTTGGTGATCTGCCCTACCCATTGCCACTGTAGTATCACTATGCAACTCCCTAATAGCCACTGAATCTGGTGAAAACTGAACTCTCATGCCCTGACCAATGTGAGTGATTTGGTACACTGATAAGAGATTGGTTGAAAGAGAAGGAACACTTAGAACATTATTGAATGTTCCTCCTTCCATTTCAATTAACCCTCTCCCTGCAATAGAAATTGATGTGTCATCACCAAAACTAATTGAAGTCATGCTACAAGGCTCTAAAGATGAAAACTCAACTAGTGAAGAGCCCATGTGGTGAGAAACACTTGAATCAATGACCCATGATGATGTAGAAGCTATAGTAACTACAAGGGCCTTGCCATTTTCTTTCTCCTTACCCTTGCCTTTTGCCTTGGTAGAATATTGGGTAGATGAATTTTGCTTGATGGACTCAAGAACACCTATGTTGTGCTTCTTTAGAAGATGAGTTAGGTGATCTATTTGTCCTTCATGAATTTGTGTTCATCATGCCCTATATTTTTACAATAGGCACACTTAACCTTCTCCTTCTTAGGTTTAGCATTGGAGGATGAAGACTCAGTGTTGTTTTTGGCAGGATTGTTGTTTTCTTTCTTCTTCTCCTGGTCCTTGTTCTTTTTCTTCTTCTCCTTTGTTGAAGTCTTATCCTTACCATTTCTAGCTATCAAAGCTTGGGGTTAATTAGACTTCATTGTGCCCATTTGAATTAGCTTATCTTGCTCCCTAGTCAAGTCGGCAATGAATGAATCCAAAGAAGGCATTTTCCATGTAGTGCCAAGGGCACTATTTGTGGCATGAAAAGTGGAGATAAAGACTGAATAACTTGGACCTAACTTTGCAAGAATAGAAAGGATGAGTTGATCATCTTTCTTCTCTATCCCACATTATTTCAATTGCAATCTAAGGGCCTTAAACTTAGTGAAGAAGTTTTGTAGGGTGTCAAAGTTGCTAGGACTTAGACTTATGAGTTCGTTTACAAGCTCATGTCCTCTCATCTCATCAAGCTTCCCAAATAAGAGTTCTAAGGTGTCCCATATGTCTTTAGGAGTCTTGGAAGTTTATAAATGGAAGATAAGTTTTGGAGACACAGAAAATCTCAATAACCCATAAGCTTCATCACTTTGATTGTACCACTTGACCTTTTCAGCATCAGTGTTGGGTTCTACTTCAGTACCCATGGTGATCTTATACAACCCTTTGCTTCTAAGAATGATTGACATTTTAACCTTCCATACATGATAGTTGAAGGGTGTTAGGGGTTTAAGTTGAAAAGAATCCATTTTAAGCTGAATTTAGGTGAAGTTGTGTTGATTGCAAGTTGTGAAATTATGCAGAAAGGAGAATGAAAGTAGAGATTTGTAAGTTGTGAAAACCAATCACACCCCCATAAAATATTGATCCCACCCCCAAATATGCAAGTTCATGCTCAAAATATGTTGGGCTCAGTTGAGAATGCATCTTAGAGCAATCAGTGCAAGACTTAAAGCAAACAGGATGTCGGACTCAGTTGAAAATGCGTCCCAGGAGACCCAAATTTTAGGCACTTTATAAACTAGTGCATTTTTGATAAATAATAAGCCTAAACTATGGATAATTGAATTACAAACACTTTTTAAAAAAATGACGCCCAAATTTGAGCTACCGTTTGCAAGATATTAAAGGTTTAATTTTCTCGTAAACTAGTGTTTTTGCAAAAAAAGCACTAAAACATTAAAAAATGCCTATTTTGAGAGAGAAAGTGGCCTTCCAACCACTCATTGGATTTGGCATAGAGTGAGGAATCTAAATGAGGTCTTTGTGAGGGGTAATTGACCTCTTACCAACTCGTGCCTCACCCTTCATCTTTGTAGGTTGAAGATACAAGTTTTTAAAAACCTCTAAATTGCTCTTTTTAAAAATGTTTTCAACTTACTTGTTTTCCAGTGTACTAAATGACACTGTGAAGTGATTAAAGTTAGAAAACATTTAAAAAAGCAATTACCAATGCCCAATTCAAGTCGCCACATGGGACGCCAAACAAGAAGAGGGTGCCATTTTCAAGAAAAATAGCAGGGGTGGCAGAATATTCTCACCAAAAATAAGGGCACACTTCTAGTTTCTAGACAACAAAAAAAATGCAGGTAGTGGCACCCCAGTTTACCTTGTAGTTGTTCAAAAAAGGTGCAGTTTTGATTTCTTGTTTGCAGTCATAGTTGAAAGAGAGATGGCATGGACAAACAGGAGAGAAGGCCCCACGCAAGCAGCTCATAGCGGAGGTGGCACACAGGTCAGCAATATGAAAAAGCTTGCAACAAAGGCGGCCCCTGTAGCCATTGGTGAAGAAGCTCGTAGCAAAGGTGGCACCTGTAGCTCATAACAAAGTCAGCCCCCTGCAGCTTGCAACAAAGTTAGTGCCTCCAATGTCTAAGAAGCAGAACCAGATTGTAGAGATCTATCTTTTTCCAGTAGAATGACCAGAAAAAAAGAAATTCCATTGCCTTGCTGAAGCCACAACAGATCTAAACAAGATGTCTTGGCAAATTCTAACTCAGAAGTAATTTTTGAACAAGTTTTCATATGGATTTGCATGAGTTTTTAAAAAACTCTACCAAAACTCTCAAATGCAATGGAGTTAAACAAAAAAACTAATAAGGAAGCAAAGTAAAAAATTCAGAATAAACTAATAGCATAACTAGACACATGATTATCGGAGTGGCTCTGATACCATATCAAAGTTGTCGTCAGAATCTAGATAATGTGAATGCAATGGAGACATGATCACATGAGATGAAGCAAGTGCACACCACATAGATGCTAAAGCAATTTGAAATTATACAAGAAGATAAATTGCGCAAGACAAAATGGAGAAAACCAAAATTTGATTAACATGAGATGGCCAAAGTGAAGAATACATATAGGAGAGCATGTAAATAACTCCTCCATAAAAGGTGGCTAAGGCACCCCAAGAATAGACTGTAACTCCTCCATGAAAGGTGGTGACAAGATGCTAAGAATAGAGAAGTAACTCCCATCAAGGGAGTTACTTATGGCATTCTTATGACACCTATGACACATCTATGACACACATCTCCACATAAGCTAGCCTATCCCACAAATGTAGGAAAACTCCATGTAAGCACAAGAAATACAATTTCCCTAATTAAAAAATAGGGAAAAATAAAAACCTACACTAATAGAGACCTCATAAAAGGTTCTTAGTAAGATTGACCTACCTTTATAGGTGGGTCCAACATATGTGGTTACTAACTTTTTCGTTATCCCTTATAGATATATTTTTGATATGTTATTGGAAAGACCTTGGTTATATACACTATGTGAAATAACTTCTAAAGTTCATGGGTGTGTTAAATACATTCATTCCAATAGGGTAATCACAATTTTTATAATTCCATATGAATATTTGCTTAAACCAAACATATTTATACCAAAGTATTTAATTATAAAAGATACTAAGGTTAATAATCCTCAAAAGAGTAAACAATAGGAAATCCCCTTTACTAGGTAACTAGTACTTAAGATACCCTTGCATTAGAGACACACAATGGATTCCATGGAATCCTTATATACTATGCACCACATTAAACATCTATAGCACCTAATCATGTTAATATTAATACTAATTCAAATAAACCACTAAGCATTTATTAATGGGTTCCATGAACCCCTACTTCTTCCATTGTCTCTTCATGACCATTGAATCCTATTATACATATGCAGAACATTATCGATCCTATATTGCTATATATTAAACCTAAGCATGCTTCTTGGTAGTATCATCATTTTATTTCACTAGGTTTACAATGGGGAGATAGACATGAACATCCTTTGGGTGAGTTCATAGGATAGTTTTTTATTTTCAATATTTAAAAAATACTAAATAAAATAAAAAATTAAAAAATCCAAAAATAGTTCCATCTTTTAAATGTTTTATTAGCTCCTTGGCATCTATGTTTCTAGTTTCATGTTGGTGGATAACATATAATCTATTTATATATACACATTTTTTTCACACATCTTTTGAGTGTGATACAAACATACCTAGGAACATGATCTCTACAATTTTGGATGTTGGGCCTTCCCTCCACTCATGTCATTTAGACATTGGGGGAATCCACTTATTTGATCATGATAGATATAGGTTATATCCTTCTATGATCATGTTACATTATCATGTTTGATCTTAAATAATTACACATGCCTTTATACATGCTTATATCTTTTTTAGTGTACTTGATATGATATGTACTTAACATTTTTTCTAACACATATATCTAGGAGCTATTATGACATGTTTATGTTGGGTTTTTTCTATTTATGCACTTCCTTGAGTGTCCTATATTGAATTTTATTATTTATTAAATCATTTTAATATGATCCATTGATTATGTTCCTCATGCCTATTTTTTCCTATCATGACATCTACATGTATTAGTTTGTTATATGTGGAAATTTTAACATGCCATTTTATTCATTGTGGATGTTTGAATAAGTCATGTCCCTTATATTTTGTAAAATTTTAACATGCCCCTTATTTGAGGTCTCCTTAGACCATTGTATATTGATTTGATTTTAATGATATTTTGTGTGTGATCGATTTCTCATTATAATTATACTATTACTACCTATATTTTTCCATGATTCACATCATGCATCTTAAGACTTGATGTGATCACATACTATGCACTTCATTATTATATCTAGTTAAACATGATACTCCTATATGTTACATGATACATTCACATATTATACAATTACCTTATCCTTTTGAGGTAAGGTGACTACCAGGTTTTACTTCCCCTCACCTCAAAAGAGGGGAATACTAGTGGAGGCATGTCATAGGGCCATGGATTTCATACCTTCATAGTTTTAAATTTAATTGGGGGTATCTATTCCATAATTATTCAATACTCAATGTATTCAAATTATAATGGGGTCATGTTATGGAAACATGTTATTCAAACCTATACGAGCTATCAGTTTTAGACTACAGAGGGGGCATGTCATGTAAACATATATTTCACACTTACAAAATTTTAAAATTGGCCAAATTGCATAGTTATATGATTCAGATACACACTTGTGGTAGAATTATATAAATTGTTACCATTTTTATACCAAGGTTTTATCTTGAGACATATATGAAGTGAATATGCCATTTAAAATAACACTTTAAGTTTCAAAATCAAATCAACTTTCATATTTCAAATACTTTTACAAACTTTAGCCTACACTAGGATGGAATTTTATGGACTTTTATTAAGCTAATCTACTTTAGTAGCTAATTCACTTTTGGAAAGGTTGAGGTGATTAAATCACTCAATCTTACCAATTTTATAGGATGGAGTGATAAAATCATCCACCTGGACTAGTTTTATAGTGTGATTTGAATTGGATCACTCACACTCATTAGGCTATAAGTATGATTAGGTTATATGGTTAAATTAATCTCAAATTATGAGTGAAAACTCGCCTTTTCTACAAGGTTAGGGTTACTTTATCTCAAATATTTATATATGTTTGCACTTTTAATTTTTAATATTGTCCTAATATCAACTCCAAATCTTCATAATAAAGCATCTCTTCAAATCAAATTACCAAAAGGTAAGATGGTTGCATCGATACATAGGTATACTCCTAACCTTTCTCAATTTACTTTTAATTATTTAAAGTTATTTTAATTTATGATTATATGCATCAACTATATACTATAGCATGCTCTTAGTTTTAGGTTAGCATTAAATCACTCAAGTGGGACTCACGTAAAGATAAGGTGTGTTATATACATGAAGTATGCATTCTTTTTCCTTTAAACTAGAAATTTAATTAATAGATTAAATGGGGTAAAATTCAAAAACTAAATTTGAATTATATAACACACCAATATTTTATACTTAGCAATTACTTCTCATGGTTGTTCCCTTCAGTTCCTAAGACCTTCTTACTACCAAAATACTCGTATCTGTTATCTTTTATGGCTATTGCCTAACTCTTAGTTTGAATATGTGTTATTATGATGACCAAGACTTTTATATTTCTCATTTTTTAAAACCTACTCATTATCATCCTTTTTAATTTTTTACTTGTACCTATTTTCTAGCTTCCTAGCATTTGCGTCCCAAATAGACATCTATATCGATGCTAGTGTCTTGTGCCAAAATAAGTGTCAAGTGCCCTAAAGTTATAAATTTTTCAAATGAAATGTATATTTATATCTTCCTAAGTTATTTAATTTAATATATTTACAAAATGGGTTAGTATATATACAATATCAACCCTCATTCATATAGACACCAAAATCCGGCCACCAATAACCTCCAATTAGGTTTTTGGCCAATTTCTACTCAAAATGCACAATTTGGCTTAAAAACACTAAAACACGCTAAAAAATGTGAAAGTAACATATTCAAATTCCAATTTTAGCTAGGGTATCCCTAAATGGAATAATGAAATTTATGGGCTAGCTAACATTGATCAGATCAGTTTGAGTCAAAATACCAATTTTGCACCTAGGTGCTTTGGATTGCTCTTTCCTATCAAATCTCTTACACAAGATGTGTACCTTTGTTAATTAATATTGGTAACATCCTAAATTGGATAATGGTTCCAATGCATTTGCCATGGACTTCTAATTCCAATCCAATTGAATTTTGGACCAATAAAAGGGCATTCTGATCAATTTGAGTAATTTGTGCATAAAGTGCCTAATCATGCTTAAGAGATAATTAGCCCAAATCAAGGCCTAATCAATAATTCCATGAAAACTTGTTGAAATTTTTTTCTTGGAAATGAATATTGAATATCAACATCATCAAGTGACCTCATTTCTTAGGAAGACATCCCTAGGCCATAAATGCCACAGATATCATGATTCATGCCTCCCATGCCTCATTAAATCCCTCCATGCATCTTAATTTACCATTTTTACAATATCATGATGAGGATAATTATAAACTTAATTCCAAAAATTGAGTTAATCTTTAACCACACATATCAATCTCAAGATGGATGGTTTAGGTTGACTCTAGATATTTACAAAAATCTATAAATAGAGAGGCCATGAACATCATTTCTAAGCTATTTTGGTGAAAAGTTATAATGCAAAAATATCTTAAAGAAGACATTGAAATTAGTGTTACCATGCCAAATTGATTCCAATCCAAGCCAAGCCACAAGCTAAAGGTGCCAAGGAGAGATAGAGGTAGCCAAGCTTCCATTGCCAAGGACTTCATGAGCACAAGCTGAGCAAGTCATGACAATAAGTATTTTGAAGCATTCAAGGAAGGTAAAAGAGGGTTTATTTTGAATTTTATTTGTGTTTTTTATTAATTTTTGTTAACTAAGATCTGCTTAGTGTCTAGGCCTAGAGATGTCACACTGTCAGTGTGTTTCTTTCATTTTATTTTCATTTTAAAACTAACACCATACTAACCATACTCTCTTGAGTCAAATTCCTAGATCATATAATGGCACACCCAATTATTAGTGGCCAAAAAATTTGTAGGTTAGAAGAAGGATGTATCTAATCCATTGACTACTTAGAATGGATCTCTAATGTGGTATCTGTTAGTAAAAATCCTGAAGGGATCAAAATCTATACTGATTTTCAAGACATCAACAAAGTTTATCCTAAAGATGATTTTACCTTGCCTAATATCAACATGATCATCAAATCCATAGTCTATTATGAAATGCTTTCACTCATGGATGGCTTTTGATGATATAACTAGATTAGAATAACACCATAAGACCAACATAAAATGGTGTTCACCACTCCATGGGGAACATTTTGTTATCAAGTAATGCCATTTGGCCTTAAGAATGATAGCGATACATATAAAAGGGACATGAATATCATATTAAATGATATAATGCATGATATTGTTGAAGAATATGTCAATGACATATTAGGAAAATTGAAAACCAGGGCTGGCCATCCAATAGTGCTATGTAAGATATTTGAAAGATTATGAGAGTAAAAATTTAGACTCAATCAAAAGAAATGTGTGTTTACTGTAATTTTAAGTAAATTACATCTCTTCATCATGTCTGATAGAGGTATTGAAGTCAGTTTGGCTAAAGTTCATGCTATAATCAAGATGCTATCACCAACCAATATAAAGCAACTCCGTAGTTTGTACGGTAAGATCTAGTCAATCTAATGCTTCATCTCTTAGTTAGTAGCCAAGTGTCATCCATTTACACACCTTTTAAATAAGGGAGTTTCATTTCATTGGGATGATCATTTCCAAATAGCTTTTCAATAACTCAAAGACTATCTTGTTAATGCACCTATTTGATTACCTCTTATGCTAGGAAAGCTATTTTTGCTATACCTATTAGCTACCAATCATGATGTGGGGGCACTCTTGGCTCAACATGATGACAAAGGAAAGGAACACACTATATACTACCTAAGTCATACCTTGGTTACATATGAACATAACTATGCACCTATTTAAAAAGCTTATCTAGCTATGGTCTTTGTAACTAAAAAAATGTGCCATTACATGTTGAATAATAAGACCATGGTCATTTAAAAAGTATATCTGCTCAAGTATCTACTATCTGAAATAGATTTGAAAGGTAGATTAACTAAATGGATCATGCTTCTCAATGATTTTAACATAGAGTATGTCAATTAAAAGGCAATCAAGGGACAATTTCTTGTGGATCAACTTGCAAAATCACCTCTCATAGACACATAGCCACTCACGTTTTAATTTCCTCATAAATCCATAATGATAATTATTAACACACCCCTTAAGAAGTATCCTTGAAGCTATATTTTGATGGTTCATTTACTGCACCTAGATCAGTGGTAGGCCTATTATAGACACCTAAATTTGGCCATCGATAACCTCCAATCAGGCTTTTGGCCAATTTCCATCCAAAATGCATAATTTGGCCTAAAAAAACTAAAACATGATAAATGATGTGAAACTGATAGATTTAAGTACCAATTCTAGCTAGGGTATCCCTAAATGGGGTAATGTAATCTATGTACAATCTAAATTTGATCAGATCATTTCAATTTAAAATGTCAATTTTTCACCTAGGTGCTCTGGATTTCTCTTTCCTATCAAATCTCTTGCAAAAGACATGTGCCTTCATTATTTTTTTTGGTAACATCCTAAATGGGAATATGATTCTAATGTATCTAACATTGCCTTCCAATTCTAATCCAGTCAAATTTTGGACCAATAATAAGGCATTCTAATCAATTTGAGTAATTTTTGCATAAAGTGCTTAATCATGCTTAAAGCTAATTAATCTAAGTTAAATTCTAATTAAGAATTCTATAGAAAATTATTAAATAATTTATTTTGGAAATGAATATTGAATATCTGCATCATCAAGTGACCTCATTTCTTGGGAAGACATCCCTAGGCCATAAATGCCACAAATATCAGGATTCATGCCTCCCATGCCTCATCAAATCCCTCCATGCCTCTTAATTGTTCCTCTATCCTAAATATTGATGAGCCTATTTATTAATTTTAGTTGCATAATTGTATTAATCCTTAGCCACACATCTTAATCCTGAGATGGATGGTTTAGGTTGATTCTAGACATTTGTAAAAATCTATAAATAGGAGGCCTTACCACATCATTTTTAAGCTATTTTGGTGTAAAATTATTATGCTCAAATATATTCAAAAGACTTGAGAATTAAAATTTATAATTCATAATTTATTACAAATCTTCAAAAAATTAGTGTTACCATGCCAAATTGATTCCAAGCCAAGCCAAGCCACAAGCCAAAGGTGCGAAGCAGAGATGGAGGTAGCCAAGCTTCCATTGCCAAGGACTTTATGAGCACAAGCTAAGCAATCCACTACTACAAAGGCATTTAGAGAATCTAAGGAAGGTGAAGGAATTATTGGGTTTTATTTCTTACCTTTTAGTTATATTTATCATTTATTTTTTTTACCAAGCTCTCCCTAGTGTCTAGGCCTAAAGATGCTATGCTAGTTAGTGTGTTTCTTTCATTTTGTTTTCATTTTGAAACTAACACCATACTAACCATCCTCTCTTGAGTCAAATTCCTAGATCACATATGGCATGCCCAGTGGGACTAAACACATCTCACACTTGAAGAAGATCATTTTACAACTCTAAAATATTTATTTGGACCCTTAAAACTCTTGTAAATTGATTTTCTATCTTTATTTTGCCATTTTTGGTTGACACAATTTTATACAGTAATTGACATTGGCAAGTAAGGCTGACATCGATTACATGGCTTAACTAACATCGATTAGCAAAACTAATATCAGTTAGATTTTGGTTAGCTAAGGTAACCATCATCAGTTGTATATAACCAACATTTGTCATTGTGTTTTTCGAAAAACACAGACCTGAGAGCTATTTTTTCAAAGCTCATTATTTTAAACCAAAAAGAGCTTCAAAGTTAAAGGACATGCTAACATTTTTTCTATAGGAACAAGCTTGATATTTGCTCAAAACATGTTTAAATCACCTTTGCATGCTTAAAAATCAATTAGGAACCTTATTTTGGTGTTTAACAAAGGACTTAGATGTTTTGGTGAATGTTTTCAAAATTTGCAACTAAGACCAAGGGGTCAAATAAACACCACTAAATCTTTCATTTTGGGTTTAAAAATAAAAAAACTTGTCAATTCTTACTTACAATAGTTGTTTAATCAAAAAAATGTTGGACAAAAGAGGAATGTTATGCGTATGCTCTTCCATTTGTCCCCTATAGGGAACCCTTGGAATTGAAAGCACCATTCCTATTGTAAATAGCCTAGTCCAAGGCTTAGAAAGAAAGTCATCTAAAGCACTCCCAAAAAACTTGTCAAAGCTTGGGTGACCTTAAAAGTGACCCTAAATTCTTTCTACTTTCATGATTTATTTATTTTTTATACATCTTGGCTTACGAGGGGGACTTCATCACCTCCCACAAGTTCTTTAGGGAAGCTTTGACCTAGGGTTTCATCTCCCAACATTGACTTCATTTGGCTGATTTGGAGTTTCACATGGGATGTAGTGGTACTTTGGAAATAGAACTATACTAAGCAAACAACAAGATGTAGTGGTTACCAAAAGGACTAGACCTTTTTGCAATAAGCCAAGTGATACAAACCCAAAATCCATGCTTTTCTTTTGCATTTTTTGGCATGAAAGTCATTGTGAAATTGATTCCCCTAGATCATTCAAAAACTTGTTAGATCTTAGATAAATTCCTACTTACCATGAAAGTATTGTTGGTACAAGGTGAAACTCAAGGTCCATGTTACAGTATTATGATTTAAGAGAAGGGGGGTGTAAAAAACCTACTATATAATGTGCATTTACTTTTAGATGAACACTTAAAATCATCTCAAATGACGTATATTGATGGATTCCAACAATACCAAGAAACCTTGTTAGTTTAGGATCTAAGAATAGTTAATTAGTTGGTCTTGTCCTAGATTAAAGTCTTGTTTGGAGTCAAAACTTGGTGTAAACAAACAATCCAAACCAAACACATAGTCCAAATTTTCCTTTGAGCAAAGAGGCATTATGCTACCCACATGAGATCATCAATTTGCCTTGTTCAAAAGTTCATCAAAAGCTTGAGAGTCATATCATCCACTTCGGTGTAGTTATGCTACCCAATTGAGTCTATACATTTACCAAAGTTATTTAAAGTCCTTCACTTATAACCTAAATTTAGAATTGTACTTTTATAAGTTCATAAGGTTGATGTGTTAAGTGGGTTCACCATTTGTACTGAACTTGAGGGAACTTAGGTTTAATTTCTAATTTGAGTTAAAGGCTGTTTAAGACTCATAATCATCAACATTTGATAGACTTAAGCCATTTTATACTTAACACTCAAACTTTAAATCTATGAACCAAAACATTTTGAGTCAAGAAAGGTAGTGTTAGGAAAGCACCTTTGCCTTAGAGAGTTTTTGAAAAAAACCTTTTTATCATGCCTTTTTGTGTAGTATAGCATCGTTACACTACCCAAAACATTTTGAATATTATTTCATAGACCTTCTTGCATAGAGTTTCAAATTTGTTCCTACATTTTTAGACCAATCCAAGTATACTTTTTGTGATCCTTTGTCTAAAGCATACTTATATTGATCACCTTTGTCTATCTTATTTGCCAAAATAACCAAGTTTTATACCATTTTTTATGAAAAAATAAACTATTTCTAAAGTGCCTTTTGTTTCATACCTTATACTTAGTTTATCAAGTTCATGTCCAAGAATCAAATTCCTAGTGTTCTTTAGAAGTGTTTCAAATCCGTTAGATTAAAACTTTCATCTATTTCAAACTTTAGATTTTGACACCATTTGGCCAAGAGTCCTGGAACATGCCTTGTTTGAGCCTAGCTTTTGATGCTGCATTTGGCCAAAAGACCTAGCAAATTTTAAATTATTAGATTAGACTAATTTGAAACACTTCAACCTTAGAGTTTGGTATTTTAACTTTTAGGACCATTTACATGCTTATCTTTATGTGAATAGTGAAATGTTAGATACTTCACACTAGCTTATTTCCTCACAAACCTTTACATAAACCTATCGATCCTTTTGAAAAATATAGACCAAGTTATAACATCTTCTATTTTAGACATTATCCTTTTTAGAGTTTGTATAACTCTTTAACCTTTTATCGCAAAGCATTGACTATGGATCCCAACATGCATTCCTACACTCATAGTGGACTCATGTACAATCCAAGGATTAGTAATGTGGTTGTATAGGAAGAAATGGTGCAAGACCCCTATGAAGATAATATTGCTTACCATTGGCCAACTATCTAGTTAACACACCACCTTATTTAGAGCAAGACCAAGAGCAAACCGTGCAATACCTAGCTATAATACCTATAATGGATGAGCCAGTACTTCAATAGTCATATTATACTAATACAACTTCCACATATGATCCATTTTTGTTTGAGAAACATTTTTTAGAGAACAAAGACGAGATTTTAGTTAGAGCCATTGAGGTAGGGTCCAAGTTTCTAGTAGATTTCCCTCGTAAAAATTTACCAAGTCTAGTAAGAGTGCCTCACAATATCATTTATGATCAATACGCTTCTTCTAGTAATCCTATGGCTCTAGTCTAAATAACATACCAAGATCCTAATATATTTGATCAAGGAAAAAACATCATGGAAGAGCACTTTAACCAAATGCAAACAACATATCAAACATATCTGAATCTAGCATGTGATTTCGATTAGATGAACATGGTAAGTAAGCCTCTCATTGACCTAGTTCCTTTAATAGGAGTATTGATAAAGTTAACTAGACAAAAGAATCCAAATTTTGACCCATTCATACAAACCATTTTAACAGATAACTGGATGCATATTCTCATTATTAAAGAAGTGTCTTCGGCCTCTACACTGAATAGTGAGCCAAACATAGTAGATAATGTGCAAATAACATCTAGTCCCAGTCAAAGTGGTACTACAAAAACAACTAGCCAACAATATGTATCTATAGTTAATCCTATGAATAGGTCATCATATCAAGGAGTGGGAGTTTCTACACCCCAACCTCAACTAACTACATCCTCAAAGGTACAACCTATGGGATTAGGTAATCAAACAATGACCAATATCATGCCTCAATGATAGAATGTGATGAATCCTACTCCTCAACAAGTAACAAGTATTATTCCACAAAAACAAGGACAATTTAGTGTATCAATGAAATAGATGACAAATAAATTTCCACCTCAATCAAGGGAAACTAATGTTCCACCTCACTAGGTAACGATGAACACACCTTTTCATTCATGGACTAATATGCCAATCTAAAACCAAGCAATGACTAGTAAATAATGTGAAAATATTAGTCAATAATAGATGCCAAATATGTACCCCACTTTCACTTCCTCATAGGGATTTATGCAACAAGGAGTTCCCCATGTTTCTCAAGTACCTACTAGATAATTGTTGGTTCAAAATATGCCACAAATCTAGAGACAGGTCCTTGGTCCACAAATTCCTACTCAATAACAAGGTTTGATTAGTCAGTATCATGTCCCTTTTCAACCACAGTAATAACAATATAGTTATATCCCTCCAACCTAACCATAAAATCCTCTAAGTCAAACCTTTATCACCAACCCAAAGCAGAATATCACACAACCAAGTGTATAATTTCAAGTATATCCTAATCCATGTATGTTTATTCTTGGTCCATTCCCCAACCAAGACAATGTACCCTAACATGTGCTCCATCATACTTTGGTCAAAGTGTTCCACTTGTGACCTCTCAACCATCTATCCAAACCCAAATTCTCCCTCAAACCAATATTCCTTCTAGTTTCCTATCCCAAGAATTGCAATAGATGAAGGATGCAATTTCTACCATTCAAAGTGGTAAACAAACTAAAAATTTCAAATCGAATGAGGTATGTTCTTATCCATTAAACATGAAATATTTGCAAATACCATTTCATCTAGGCTACAAACCACCAAAATTTGATAAATACAAAGGGAAAGGTGACCCTACGGCTCATTTGACCAAATTCTTCACTGTATGTCAACCAGTGGCATATAGCGACATATACCTTTTACTTATGTTTCCAAGAAGCTTGGCTAGACAATCCTTAGAGTGGTTTTTGAAATTTCCTAAAAATTTAGTAATGGATTTTGATGATCTTTTTGATAAGTTTGTGTAGCACTTTTTTATAATCTTGAGTATGAGATTTCATTAGTGGACTTAACACAAGCAAAGAAAAAATTTGGTGAGATTTTTACAAGTTATTTAAAATGGTTTAGAACCCTTACAAGTCATTTCACCCATAGTTTACTAGATAAATAATTAGCCACTGTGTTTACAAAAAATTTGCATAGTGAGATAGCTTATCATTTGGAACTACAATGTGCACATACATTCAAGGAGATCATTGATAAATGTTTGTTGATCAAGAGGGAACTCATCAATAAAGGAGTCATTAAGATTAATTCAACTAATAAAAATTAAGGTACTAATCAGATAAATTACCAACATCCCATCCAAGCGTAAACATCACAATCAACATAGGCCAATAACCATGAAATACCGAAGCAATTCAACCACAATAAGAATGTTGTGGAAAATGGAGTAACCAAATCTTATCATGTGAAAATGGTGAAAACATCATCTATACCACCTTTTCAACTTACTGCTACTCAACTTGTACTGTAAGAACAACAAACAAGACTTGCACAACAAATACAATAGCCATTACCATTGTAAACCCCTCCTCTTAGAAGAACCATGCCTACACATCATGTCTTTAGTGACCTAGGAGAACCTTTTTAGTTTGTATTTCACAAGCTTAATACTACTAATATGATTATTTGGCCTATACCAAAGCATTATTTGCAAGGCATTTATTATCTTGAATTGTATCATGAAAATGAATTTTGTGACTATCATCAAGTCAATGGGCATAATCTATGAAGATGTGTCCAAATCAAGCATTTGATTGAGAATATATTGGAGAATGGGGAGATAAAATTGGATAATAGTTATTCCACTTCTAATCAAACTCTTGGGATCTATCAAAACCCCTTTCCCTAACATAACAATCAATAACAGTAGAACAATTATCAATAACAATAATGACCAGTGTAGTAGTAAAATCAATAGTATCAAAATCAAAGGCCAAACTAGAAGAATCAACAAAATTAGTATTAGAACCCATAATGACTAAACAATATACAAAACTAAGGTCAAAAAGATAACAACCAACAAACCTACCATGTAGTTGCACATGACTCCAATAGGGTTGTAGGCCATATTACAAGGGGTAGCATTAATACCATCTCCATTAATCCTAGACCAAACACTAATCAGTCTAGACCATTGCTAAAAAACAACATTCAACTAAATTATATGGATAATCCTTATTTGACCTAGGAATGCATATAGGCAAACCAACAAATTAGGACTTCCCCTTTTGGACCTTGTATCGATAACTTGTCCTTATTACATGACCACATGCAAGTACACTAACAACTGAGACTTGTCTTGTTTGGTCCCACACCATTACCAACATTGGTTAGAAACAATGGTCTAATATTTAATTCTAATTGTGAAATCACAACTTAGAGGTCAAATATTACTATCTCAGGTCCATAACCATCTACCACTTTGCCTGTCATTTAACCAACTATTTAACCTCAAAATAAGCCATTCACTACTAACCAAGATAAATTTTTTGATATTGTGGAACAATTACAAAAAAAAACATCACAAATTTCTATTTTAGATTTGCTATAGATGTCAATAATCCAAAAAAACATCTTTAATGAGTTTTTGACCCAATCCACTATTGCTAGTGACATATCCCCTGATAACTTTCAAGCTTTGGTTGGACACCTAGCTCCAACACAACAAGTCACGTTCAACCAAAGTGATATGTCTTCTCTTGGCCCACTCCATTATAACCCATTGTACATAGAAGTTTGTATCATATGACATAAAGTGAAACATGTTCTTATAGACAATGGATCTAGCCTCAACATACTGTCTCTAAAGTTCATCAAGCTTCTTGGGTACACAATGGCTAATCTCCAGCCAAAAATAATAACCATCAAAGCTTATGATAATCAGGAAAGAGAATCACAAGGCACCATTAGTTTTCCAGTTATCATTGGATGTTTGACTGATGCTACACTTTTCCATGTGCTTGATCTTGAGTTATCATACAACATGCTTCTAGGTAGGCCTTGGTTATATGAGATTCATGTAGTCCCGTCAATGTTGCACCAGTGTATCAAGTTTTCCCACTCAAGGATGGAAGTGAATATTCCAAGATATTTACACCCATAAGATCACTTCAATCATAATAAGGCCAAATTTCAAATATGTAATTATCAGTATGATATGAATCTAAGTCCCAAGTAGGACAAAGGAAAAGCTATACTTATTTATCCTTGACTAGATAATTACATAGATCTTAATACCTTAGATTCCGTTTCCCACATGCCACCTCCTAAATCTTCTAATCATTTCACCATTTCAAATAATGGACTGGGAGAGTATGTGATGCATGATACATTTCATATTGCCAATCTTCCTCAAAATATAAAAACCTTTGGGTGACCTAAAGTCACCCCACATATGCATTGACAACAAAAGAACAAAGACAAGGGACCTGTCACGTTTGTACCAACATCTAGCCTAGGACCTGACCCTAATGAAGGGGATAAATCATGATTATAAAATGACAACCAAGCTGATTATTATAAAAATGCCAAGTATCCTATTCCTAATAGGATCATGGAGTTTCACAATTATGAAAGAAGAGGCCTCAGACTGAATCAACAAAGAACCATCAAGCTAATTTCCATGACTAAGTATGAAAGACCTTATGGACTTGGATTTAAACTACCTGGGGGTGAACCCACATATCTTATTCAAACTCCATCTCCAACAACCAGTAATGATGATGTTGACAGTGAAGCAGAATCTGATCATAATCTCACCTTTGATGACTTAGTTGAAACCAACCTATTTGATAACAATGCCTTTTGTACCCTTACCTTGGCCATTCTTGAAACTATTTTCCATTATATTATCCCCAACTAATATATTGGGACCAAAAAGAATCTAGTCTAATGATTGATGAGTTCTAAAATGATGAGGGATTCTGTAACTTTTTAGGCCTTAGAGACAACCAACTACTGGGAGATCACAAATTAGGGTTCTTAATCACATTGGATCCTACACCCTATTTTGAAGAGAAAGTGAACACCCTTAGCCAAAAAAAAAGTAAAACATTGAGGTCCCAAATTGAAAACCTCTTTGAGGCATTTTTTGACTAGAAAAAAAGTAAAGATAAAGGCCAGTCTAGTGGTGAAAACCTATTTCAGGTGCCACTAGATGGGGGTGTTCATTCTTCTTCAAATTTAGACCAGGAGACCATCAAAATTAAAATTGCCTATGGATAGAGTTGAGATTTGATAAATAACATGTATTTGATCAATATTTTGAATAATTTCTAATTAATTTTATCACATGGCCAGATCTCTCATTAGGGGACTCGGATTCATCATGACTAGGAGAAGTTGAAGAGCAAGTCCTAACAGAGGACCCTAATATAATTCAATAGTTCAAGTCATTGCCTACTATCCTAGAAGATGGTATGACCCTTTTAGTTGAAGATACAATAGAGGTAAATATCGAGACTCCATTAGACCTAAAATGGATAAAATTAGGAATGTCCCTCATTGAGGAGAAACGTGATGTTTTTATAACTCTGTTGGGAGAATTTGTAGATATATTTGTATGTGCCTATTCTAACATGCTAGGTTTAGACCCCAACTTGGTTCTGCACCATCTTGTGGTTAATCCTGATACCAAATTGGTAAAATAAAAGCTACATAAGATACATCCTCACATTTCTATGTTGGTAAAGAAAGAGTTGGAAAAAATCTAACGTATCTGATCTATTGACTACTTAAAATGGATCTTTAATGTGGTACCTATTAGTATAAAGCCTAAAGAGAATAAAATCTATAATAATTTTTGAGATATTAGAAAATCTTATCTTAAAGATGATTTTCCCTTGCCGAATATCGACATGATCATCAACTCCATGTCTGGTTATGAAATGCTTTCACTCATGGATGGCTTTCCAAGATATAACCAAATTAGAATAACACTGAAAGACCAACATAAAATAATGTTCACCAGTCCATGGGCAACATTTTGTTATCAAGTAATGGAATTTGGCCTTAATAATGTTGGAGCTACATATCAAAGGGCTATGACTATCATATTCCATGATATGATGCGTGATATTGTTAAAGACTATGTCCATGACATATTAGGAAAATCCAAAATTAGGGATAACCATCCAATGTTGTTACATAATATATTTGAAAGATTAAAAGAGTACAAATTTAGACTCAATCCAAAGAAACATGTGTTTGGTGTAACTTTAGGCAAATTACTTTACTTCATCTTGTCTCATAGAGGTATTGAAGTTGATCCAGCTAAAGTTCATGTTATAACCAAGATGCCACCACCAACCAATTTAAAGCAACTCCATATTTTACAGGGTAAGATCCAGTCAATCTGATGCTTCATCTCTCAGTTAGAAATCAAGTGTCATCCATTTACACACTTTTTAAAGAAGGGAGTTTCATTTCACTAGGATGATCACTGCCAAACAAATTTTCAACAAATCAAAGAGTATCTTGTTAGTTTGCCTATTTTATTACCTCATATGCTAGGAAAGCCATTTTTGTTATACCTATCAGCCATCGATCATGCTCTGGGGGCATTCTTGGCTTAACATGATGACAAAGTAAAATAGCATGTTGTATACTACCTAAGCCATACCTTGGTTACATATGAACATAACTATGCACCTGTTAAAAAATCTTGTCTAGCCATTGTCTTCATAGCTTATAAACTATGCCATTACATGTTGAATAATAAGACCATTGTCATTTCAAAATTAGATCCACTCAAGTATCTAATATATAAAATATATAATGGCTAAATGGATCATGCTTCTTAGTAAGTTTGACATAGAGTATGTCAATCAGAAGGTAATCAAGGGACAAGTTCTTGTGGATAAACTTGCATAAGCACCTCTCGTAGACACACAACCACCCACATTTTAATTTTTTGATGAATCCATAATGACTATCATTAACACACCCATTGAGGAGTAACCTTGGAAGATATATTTTTATGGTTCATTTACTACACATAGATCAATGGTAGGCCTACTATTTATTACACCACAGGGGGATCTAATCCCTAAATCATTCAAAATTAGCTTTCCTTGTACAAATAATATGGCTGAGTATGAAGCACTTGTTACAAGACTTTGACAAGTAGTATTTTGAAATATATCTCATTTTCAAGTTTATGGTGATTCTTAGTTAATCATCAATCATGTCATAGATCATTTTTATACCAAAGATGACAAGTTGGTTCTATATAAAGTCATGGTCGGCACTCTTAGATGGTAAATTACCAATATTTAGTTTGAGAACATACCAAGGGCTAGTAATAGAACTACAGATGCCATGGCTACTATTGGCTCTCTGATTTGACAAATAGATAAAGCTAGAGAATATCAGTTCCTCATTAATAATTTATTAGCAACAACTCATGAACCTTCAATCATTGCCATGATTTGTGATATTATTGGTCTTAATTCTATTTGGTACTCAGGCCTTTACAATTACCTTCATGACCAAGTTATACCACCACACCTATCTTGAAAACAAACCAAAGCCTTCATTCATCACTCCACTCATTATAATTTAATTGGATCCACCCTTTATCATCACAATTTTGATGGAACTCTACTTTGTTGTTTAACTTTGGTAGAGTCTACACTAGCATTAAGAGAAGTTCATGAAGGAGTATGTGGATCTAATTCTAGTGGGGGTAGTCATATCCAAATAGCTTCTGCATACTGGTTATTATTTGGCCATAATAGATATAGATGCCACTGTATATGTAAAAAAGTGTGACAAATGTCAATGGCATGCTATTTTGATTCATGCCCCAGTAAAAACTCTAAAACTGATGTTGATTCCATGGCCATTTTCTACATAGGGAATTGACCTCATTGGGAAGATTAACCCCACTTCATCTGATGACCATAAACATATCCTTACTACCACTGAATATTTCACTAAGTGGGTTGAAGTTATACCCCTCACTTACATGACTAGAAAGCAAATTTCCAAATTCATTTTCAACCACCTCATTTGCCACTATGATATCCCCTCTAACATTATATTTGATAATGGAGGATCATTCAAGAATAAGGATGTAGACCAATTATGTACTGAATATAACATCACAAAACATTTTTCTACAGCGTATTACCCTCAGGGTAATGGCCAACCTGAGGCATCTAATAAAACCATTGTCGATATTCTCAAAAATATTATCAATGATGCTAGTCATAATTGGCACCTCCAGATATTCCCTACCCTTTAGGCATACTATACCAATCATCGTACTCCCACATGAGCCACTCTATACTCACTTATTTATGGTACTAAATCCATCCTTCCCATTGAGGTTGAATTGCCTTCACTACGCATCTCTTTCAAGTATGTCCTAGATAATTATGACTATCAAGTAGCTTGCCTGTAAGAGCTAGACCTACTTGATATAAAATTCATGGATATGCTCAATAATCTTCAAGCATATCAAAACTGACTCAAAGGCCACTATAATCAGCATGTTAAGTATAAAACATTTGAACTTGGGGATCTTATTCTTAAAGAAAACTAGAATAATACCATGGTTGAGAAGAAGCATAAAGGGAAATTCAAACCAAACTAAATAGGGCCTTTCATCATTACTATAGATTATGGATCAAGAGCATATAGGATTACCACATTAGATAGAGATGAGCTTCTAGAGTTGATGAATATTATTCATCTCAAGTGGTACTATGCTTGAGCATTAATGTGTATTATCTATAAGGACCATTTCAATTATGCCATTTTATCACTATTCTTCTTTATACAAATACCATCCTTATCCATCCTCTTCATCGCGCCCACTTTTTGCTTCCATGCTACCAACCCAATGTGTTCTAAAGCCTAGCCTATTTGACCTTGGTTTTTGTCATTCATTACATAGTTTTAGCATCAAGATATCCAATTAGTTTCATTATTTAGTTCAAGTAATTCAGATAGAAAGTGTATTTTGGGATAGTATGATAAAAGTGTTGGTAGTTGCATCCTTCATTTGTTATTCCTTTCTTATCACCAATCTTGGCACTAATTATAATCACCTTTGGGAAAATTAGTACCATCGATCTATGTTGTTGTGTCTTAGTTGTAACCAGCTATGGGTAATCTAGGGGAAACATTAAGCCTTAACATACTAAATTTTCACTTCTTGTGTCATACTATGCCTTTTTACCAATGGTGCCTACTTTGTTTAAATTGACTACTACACTACTTGGCTTCATCTGCTATAAGGACAAAACTACAGTGACTTGAGGTCCTACTTTGGGACTATGTAGGCATCACTCAATACTTGATTAGGTTAGATCAGTCACCCTTTTATCCATGCTCTCATCATTTTTTGAGAAACCTAAGCCACACTTTCACCATTTTGTGAGCAACCTAATACAAGCTCTTGCCATTTTGTGAGCAACTTAAACCATGCTCTCATTATTTGCTGAGTACCTTAAGCCACACTCTCACCATTTTATGAGTAACTTAAGTTTGAATGTTCTCACCATTTTGTGAGAATGAACCATTTGGTTTCTCTTCATTCTTGATCGAGTTGATATACTTCCAAAATTCTAAAAACATTTGTAAAATCATTAGAAAAAACCAAAAACATTTGACCATTTCTTTGCCTTAAGGATTCTGGGAACCCTTACTAAGTTAAAAGAAAATAACTTGTCACTTAGTTTCCCCATCCGTTTTGGCCTTTTTCTCTCATACACTTGCCATTTTTCAAGAACATTCCTCTTCTTCTATCACATTCATTCTATTTGTTTTCCTCAGTTATCACATTCTTCCTATCCCCTAGGAGAACTACATTTGGCTTGAAGTTTTTTATTGGATATTACATCCATATAACTATGTAAGTAGCATCCACTTTCCTAGTACATATGGAGATAGCTTGACCAACCCCTTCTTTTTCTTTTATTCCCCCATTTTGTTCATTTGTTAAAAATTTTCTTATTTTCTAGGGATAATTTTCATACAATTTCTCTTTCTTTGTTTATTTGTTTGTTTTTACTTATTTTATTTGTTTGTTTGCTTGTTTGCTTTTAGTACTATTGCCTTGATTTGGTTTATGTGTGTTTATTGTGTGATTTCTTGCCCACACTTATACTTGAATCCATCCATATTCATATGTTTACATTGTCATCGTGGTTTATATCATTGGTGTATTGTGTTCTATTGAGTATTAGATTTCAAGAGTTGGTCCTTATGCATATTTTAGCCAAGTCCTCTTAATGTTATATGATGATTCCTACTGACACATGCTTAAAAAAACCTTAGATTCAATAAGTCTATTCAGTAATGGTGGCATATCTTTAGCACATACATCCTAATCCCATCCTAATCATATCCCAAATAATGTAATTAACCATAAAATAATTTCAACCTTTATTAGTTCAGACAAGCATCTCCCTACTAGTAGGTTATTCCAATTCATCATTACCCTTTATGTTAAGTTATCATCATCCTTAGCCAAGTTTATCATGTTTACCATAATCAGGGTCCAATGATTATAACTACCTTTGGGAAAATCATTGCACACCATCCCACTTGTATTTCTCAATGATTATAACCACCTTTAAGCAAATCATTGTGTTGTCATCACTTTACCTTTTTTTTGCCTATATAGGGGCATGTTATTATCTTGTTTGTATATCCTAACTAGGGCAAATCTGTCTTCTCAATGATTATAACCACCTTTGGGAAAATCTTTGTGTTATCATACCACATTACCACTATTGGGGTATAATATTTATAACCACCTTTGGGAAAATCATTGCACACAATCCCACTTGAATTCTCAATGATTTTGAATACTTTTTTAGTCTCATTGTGTTTTTCACCCCATTATCTTTCCTTTTTTTGGTCTCCTCACTTTTCTTCTTTCTTTTCAAGGGGCTATTTTCTAACCTGATTATGTCAATCATTCCCTCAAGGGGGAATCATACAAGTAGTTTATCATCATTATGGTTGTAGGCATAAATTTCCTTTTCATTCTTTGAGAATACATTATTATACTTATATCTTACAATGCCTTCCCAAATAGGGGCAAACTATAGACACCTAAATCTAGCCACTGATAACCTCTAATTAGGATTTTGGCTAATTTCCACTCAAAATGCACAATTTGGCTTAAAAACACTAAAACATTATAAAAGATGTGAAATTTACATATTAAATTACTGATTTTGGCTAGTGTATCCCTAAATGGGGTAATGCAATTTATGGGCTAGCTAACTTTGATTAGATCAATTCAGGACAAAATGCCAATTTTGCACCTGGGTGCTCTAGATTGATATTTCCTATCAAATATCTTACACAAGATGCATGCCTTTGTTATTTCTATTGGTAACATCCTAAATGGGATAATGGTTCTAACACATCTAACATGGACTTCCAATTCTAATCCAGTCAAATTTTGGACCAATAACAAGGCATTTTGATCAATTTGAGTAATTTGTGCATAAAGTGCTTAATCATGCTTAAGAGATAATTAACCTATATCAATTCCTAATCAATAATTCCATGGAAACTTGTTGAAAATTTATTTTTGAAAATGAATATTGAATAGCTACATCATCAGGTGAGCTCATTTCTTGGGAAGACATCCCTAGGCCATAAATACCATAAATATCAGGATTCATGCCTCCCATGCCTCATCAAAGCTCTCCATGCCTCTTAATTTCCACTTTTTCCAATTTCATGATGTGGATAATTATAAAATTAATTCCAAAAATTGAATTAATCCTCAACAACACATCTTAATCTCAGGATGGACGGTTCAGGTTGATTCTAGACATTTGCAAAAATCTATAAATAGAGATGCCATGAACATCATTTCTAAGATATTTTGGTGTAAAGTTATAATTCAAAAAATATCTTCAATAATCAATTACAATTAGTGTTACCATGCTAAATTAATTCCAATCCAAGCCAAGCCACAAGCCAAAGGTGCCAAGGAGAGATGGAGGTAGCCAAGCTTCCATTGCGAAGGACTTTAGGAGTACAAGCTGAGCAAGCCACTACAACAAGGATTTTGGAGCATTTAAGGAAGATAAAAGAGGGTTTATTTTGAATTTTAGTTGTGTGTTTTATTCATGTTTGTTAGTTAAGCTCTCCCTAGTGTCTAGGCTTAGAGATGTTATGCTAGTTAGTGTGTTTCTTTCATTTTGAAACTAACACCATACTAACCATCCTCTCTTGAGTAAAATTCCTAGATCACATAATTCATAGAAGCCAAGTTGTTTGTTTGTTTGTATTTTTATTTTGTTCACTTGCCTGTTTGTTTGTTTGTTTCCAACATTGTTGCCTTGACTTGGTCTATATGCATTCATTGGGTGATTCCTCAAGCACATTATTCTTAAGTCCATCCATATTCATACGTCAACATTATCATCATGGTTTTTATTATTGTGTTTATTGGATTGGGAGTCAATCCTTATGTATATTTTGGGATATTCTTCATGGTGTTATATCATAAAGCCTACCATCACATGCTAAAGCAAAAATTAGCATTAGGAAGGTCTATAATCAATGGAAACATAAAAGTTTCTCCTTGGTACCTTGGCAAACCCTTACATCCCACCCTTGATCAAATTAACCCATTGGCCATTCTAGTTGTATCATTACTAATAAGGATGAGCATATCCTCATTGGTAGGTATAACTAAATCATTTATAATGATCAATCTTATTCCTCTATCCATCACTTTCATCAATTTTCACCTGATCATTTTTAATCTATATTCCAGGTTATATCTTTGAGTTATGCTTGCTAATCAGCCCTAACTGGGGCACAATCATCTTTAGCCAATCTAGATCCTAATGATTATAACCATGTATGGGAAAATCATTATTTTGAATTTTATTCTTGATTATAACCACTTTTAGGTAAATTATCATCCTTTTTACATCAATACATGCAAGCATTTTCTCATTTGGATTAATCTCAACCACAGTTTAATTCCACCTTTCTTTTTGCTTATTTTTGAGGGACCATTTATCAACATATGTGATGGCCAATCCCTTGAGGGGGAATCATTATAGGCTTTCCAAAACCATTTGGAGCTTGGTTCTTCAATCATCATCTTATTTTTAGCATACAGGCTATTTCTTATTATTTAAGAAGACATTACTGTGCTTATAGCTTGCAATGCTTTCCCAAATAGGGGCAAATTATAGATACCTAAATTTGGCCACTGATAACCTCCAATCAAGATTTTGGCCAATTTTCACCCAAAATGCATAATTTGTCCTAAAAATACTAAAACACTCTAAATGATGTGAAACTAACATATTCAAGTGCCAATTATAGCTAGGGCATCACTAAATGGGGCAATTCAATTTATGGGCTAGCTAACTTTGATAAGATCATTTTGAGTCAAAATGCCAATTTTGTACCTAGGTGCTCTGGATTGCTCTTTCCTATCAAATATCTTGCACAAGACATGTTTCTTCATTATTTTTTTGGTAACATCCTAAATTGGAATATGATTCAAACACATTTGACATTTCCTTCCTATTCCAATCTAGTCAAATTTTGGACCAATAATAAGGCATTCGAATCAATTTGAGTAATTTGTACATAAAGTGATTAATCATGCTTAGAGGTAATTAATCCAAGTTAGAGCCTAATTAAGAATTCCATATAAAATTTTTGAATAATTTGTTTTGGAAATAAATATTGAATATTTGCATCATTAGGTGACCTCATTTCTTGGGAAGACATCCCTAGGCCTTAAATGTCACAAATATTAGGATTCATGCTTCCCATGCCTCATCAAAGCCCTCCATGCCTCTTAATTGTTCCTCTATCCCAAATATTAATGAGCCTATTTATAAATTTTAATTACACAATTGGATTAATCCTTAGCCACACATTTCAATCCTGAGATGGATGGTTCAGGTTGATTCTAAACATTTGTAAAAATCTATAAATAGGAGGCCTTATCACATCATTTTCAAGTTATTTTAGTGCAAAGTTATTATTCTCAAATATCTTCAAAAGACTTGAGAATTCAAATTTATAATGTAAAATTGATTACAAAGCTTCAAGAAATTAGTGTTACCATGCCAAATTGATTCCAAGATAAGCCAAGCCACAAGCCAAAAGTGCCAAAGAGAGATGGAGATATTCAAGTTTCCATTGCCAAGGACTTTATGAGCACAAGCTGAGCAAGCCACTAATACAAAGGCATATGGAGAATATAAGGAATGTGAAGGAATTCTTGGGTTTTATTCCTTACTTTTTAGTTGTGTTTGTCATTTTTTTTTGTTACCAAGATCTCCCTAGTGTCTAGGCCTATAGATGTTATGCTAGTTGGTGTGTTTCTTTCATTTTGTTTTCATTTTAAAACTAAAACCATACTAACCATCCTCTCTTGAGTCAAATTCCTAGATCACAATGCATTCCTCACCTAGAAAAAACCTAACAAATCACAAGACAATTGACTAAAGGTGCCCAATTAAGCATTCAAGTGAAAATAGATTCCCTACTCTCTCTTATTTTAATATCAGTCATAGGTATATCCCATCTATACATTTAAAGTATTGAAATAACACTCCATGAGTCATATTTTCTAAGTTGCAAGTTATGTCACTCTATGTACTTGATTATCACATGTTACATTCTTATGCATACACAAGCCTACACATAGAGAAAAAATACATAATTATAAGGCCTTATTTGGAGTATTTCCTATGTAGATAATGTTAATTAACATAGGGGTCCTTGGGGTAGTTTTAAACTATGCACCCACTAATTTTTTCCACAATCAATCCAAGGGTGAAAAACTAGGGTTTAGTCATTTAACAAAGAGTGATAACCTATTCACAAGATTTAAAAACACTAGAGTAAATAAAACATAAAATATATAAGGATCCAAGTGGTCACGCTTAGATCCAGTTGATATTATATACTATACACTTGATTCTAAGTCAAAAATAGCATCGATGCAACTATCTAGATCCAATGCAAGTGTTAGAAGCCCCATAATGAAAATTTCTAGAATCTGATGACTTTTTCAGGATCTTGATATGTTCCACTTCAAGCATGTTACTTATCATATATTCATGCACATAGTAAACCATATAAGTAATCTTATTTGTAATTTATTACAATATCAATCAATTGTTATACTTTTCATGTTTACTATATCTCAATATTATAAATTTAGGATATTGTTTTTATAAGTTTGCAATTTAGTTGTCCTATTATATATATAATTATCACCCTTTTGATTATTAATTTATATATTATAAACCCTATACTATATTGACAAATCTTAATTTAGGGTTAAACACAAGTATACCAATTATTTTTTCATAAAATTACAATTCTTCGAATTCAGAAGGAAATTTTCATCTCACAACTTTTCTATCACTTTGTGTAAATATCACAAGTATTATTCCTCTATTATACTAAAAATTAATATATCATCAAGACACACGATGAAAAATGTACGCAAAATTGGATTTATAACTTCATTTAGTAATCTCATGAATGTACCTGGTGAATTACTTAACCCAAAAGGCATAATTAACCATTCATAGAATCCTTCTTGTGTCTTGAATATTATTTTCCTCTCATTACCTTCCCTTATGTGAATTTTGTGATATCCATTCTTAAATTTAATCTTAAAAAATTATCTCACCCCACTTAATAAATCCATCAGATCATCCATGCATAATAATGAAAATCTATAATTTATGGTTATATTAGTAATGTTTTTGTAATCAATGTACATATACGTTATCCATTATTATTAGGTGGTAATGTTAATGGTATTACACATGGGCTTAAACTTTATTTAATCAATCCTTTATCCAATAGCTCCTATATTTATCTTTACATCTAATTTTTTTCAACCTATGTTCTAATTTATTTTGTAAACACAAACCTAGAATAAAATCCATTTAATGACTTGTAATTCTTATGGATGGAATATCATATAGTAAATTATTAGACATAATCTACTCAAACTCACTTAGTATCTCCTTTATTTAGATCAAAAGTACTTCTTGTAATTTTATTTAATGCTCATTACTTGTATTGGCTAAAAAATCAATGTATAAAATGTGTTATATTTTTTCACATCTTTCAAGAACTATTTTCTTAAAATCATTAAAACCTTTAGAATCTTATCCACTTCTTCACACTTGTCCTTCTAAATATTAAAAGTGTATGCCACTCCATCTTTCACCAACATGTATGTATTAACAATACCATCGTGTTGCTTTTTATGGTCAAATTTATAAGGCCTTAAAAATAAAATATAAAAAACATCCATGGAGATTATGTCACATATAACCTCATCCTTATATATAATAGTCTAAAAAACTATGCAATAATGTTCATTCACTATAACTTAATGTCCCTTAAAAAACCATGAATACTTATATGTATTTAGATGTGAAATTATCTTCATACCAGGCTTATGTACCATTTATTACTAAATAATATTATCAGTACTTCCACTATCAACAACCAATTTATGATATTTACTTCTATATTTACAAAAGGTTCTGAACAAATTCTTTCTCTATGTAGTAATATTCTCCTTTTTCTTAAGTTTCAATAATACCCTCTTTATCGTGAGAACTTATCTAATTTTAGGATCTACTATGTTATGAATAGACACAATAATTTATTCATATTATTGTGTGATATGAAAATTTGCATCCTTTTGTTACTTATTTCATTATGCATTTACAAACACCCAAAATCTTTATGGTTTGTCTCACCACATCTAAAACAAGTAACATTGAATCCATAACCTCCTCCTCATTTATATGACCCTCTTACTCTAAAACTTCCTCTACTTCTTTGAGCATTAACTTAATTTCACTACAAAATAATCACCTAATTTTGATTATGTTTAATAATATCTATTGATTCAACTTTTTAAATTTCCATGCATGAATTTTAATTTTCCTTGAGTTATTCATTTTTTTTTGCATCACAACATTTTCTTTGGATTCAATGTACACTATGTTTAAGGTACAATCAATGAGAGCGGCGGGGGGGAGGGGTTGAATCAGTTAGCCTAGATATTTTCAATTTCAATTGCAATCCTTTAAAACTTTCAAACAATAAACATATCAACTTGATCAAGCAACATAAACAATAGAGCTCTTTCATTCAATGCATATAGAAGATCAAACACGTAAAACAAATTTATTTTAGGAAAACCTCATGGGGAATAAAACCCACTCTCAAGCCTACAACACATGGAATACTATCCTATAATAAATTACAAACAAGATACCTATAAAATTCATTAGATGAGCAAACCTTAATCATATCCTCTTGACCAAAGGTATTTAGTGAAACACGCATTTCACAAGGAGAAACTACCCCTAAGGAAGATCAAGTCATTTAGACCCTCCTTTGAACACATCCACCTTAGAAATGATGTATTCAACACCTAATGATGGATATCTATTTATCTAACACCTATATAAACTCTCTTTATCTCAAATATACCTCTCACATAGGCATGCCCTAATCTTTCTTCTTCTTCACTCAAACTATCTTCATATGCACACTCAAACCTCTTTGCATATACTCAAATTGCAAGAGCACTATTATGAGATTAAGAACATAACTAAAATTCATACACATATTCAACAAACTACTCTACTCATTAATTCATCAAATGGACACTCTACCTCTTCTTCACTCCACAACTCTCACATACACCTGACATAAGTCTCTCTCACAAGTATTCCACACAAAGTCTAGAAATCATCATATTGTATTTAAATATATATATCTATCATGAATTTATCAACAAAATGGTTTTCCAAAATACATGCCTTCACCATTAAGTCATCTTACATAGGTCACACTTAACTACAATCTACTTTTAAATAGGCCTAAGTCGCTTTTAGGTCTTATAGAGACCCATTCACCTTTATGATACATATTTGAGAAAAAAAACACATGAATTTTTTTGGATACATGGGTCCACTCCTTATGTCCCTTTATGCATCCTCAAGTGATCATATTCACAAAAACACTCTTCTACTAAAGCATAATTAGCTCAAACACTTCTTTGTAGACACTTCCATTATGAATGAAAACATAGTCAACTTTAAAATCTTTTTTCATACTAGATATGGTTGATAAAACATTATTAATGCACACAAAGCATATTTATAGAGTCTAAAATAATCCCCAATAACTAATTCATCAATAAATATCAAAACAACATCAAAACAAGCTTAATTACCCTTCTCGAGTTACTTGCATAACATGTATAAACACACCATCAACTTTGGAGATTAATATATTTATTTATACACACTTGCATATATTTAAATCCATATTTTCAGATGCACCTTAAGTCCTCTACATGTTTACTTTTTACACCATGAGAAAGTTCATTCTCAATCAAAAGATATGGCTCAAAAACTGAACACTAGTTTTTCCTTTGTTAAATTTGAATATTTAAATCCAAATGGTCACAATTAAACATCAAACACCATGCTCACATATCATGTCCTTGCTACTTAGATTAAACACACACAATTTATCTTGTTTAATATTTAACACATAGTGTACCAATACCCAAACATTAAACATCTGATATTTGACCTCATCTTATGCAATTTAAAAACTTTGACTCAATACGCTCCATAGATCTTCTATAAATAGCTCAGTCTTTAACAAAGATAAAAAACTATCACTTTGAATGATTAAATTTAATATGCACCATTGATTTATATCTATATGATCTCCTACTCATCATTGATCCTTTGAAGAAGCTCAATCTTTATCTTTGCTTAGCATTAAATATAGAATTCCTTGCACTATCTCACTACTTCTTGACATTTTGGAACAAATGTGCATCATTGATCTCTTTGAGAGTTGATCAAACAATACCTTGTGCAAAATTGACTAAGGATAGAGAGCATTACAATATGTTTGATTATCCAAATTTGAACATGAATATATTTTGATGTATTTCAATGCATGATCTAAAATTTAGTGAAAATAAAATAGGCTAAAAATTTTACAAACCCATATGATCATCTTGTTCTAAAATGTTAACACGTGTGAGATATGTATTCATAAATATAAGTACTTGGCTCTTCTTACCACATTGTCAAACTGCCTAAGAGCCCAACTTTTCAAACTCATATCTTTAACTATGCTTAGGCACATAACCTAATATTTAGAGAATAATAACTAACTAATGTGATTACAACCATATGACCAACTCCCCCTAACTCATCTGCATGTGGCAATTATGATGTCAGCAAACTACCTACTCAAAATTTTTACCACTAGACCCAAACTATCTAGATGAAAACTATAGACTATCAGATGAATTATACTTATGCACATAAGATATCCAAGCATATAAAACCTCTTACATAACCCCTTTCACATTCTCAATACTTCATGCTCATCCCTAAACATCTCTAATCATGCCAAAACTGAAGATCAACCAAGCCAACTTCAAACACACTAGCACAAGCACATTGTACACTTTGTCTTTATCACTTAGGATATCAAAGCATTTCATCCACTCACTAAGACATATTCATGACATCACAATGACATCATTTAAAAATCTCTAACAATTCCCCCTTTGTCATTTATGTCAACACACATCATTCAACTCACTTTTTCTCTCTTCAAGCACTCTCACAATAAGAACTTTCTCCCCCTTTGAAAAAATGACAAAGTGGGTAGAATCTGATCCTAAGGACATAAAAATACCACAAACAAGAGAGGACAACCTTATAAATATGATAAAAACTCCCCCTTACCTTAATCCTACTTTTGCTTGTCTTGACAACTTCCTCTTGCTCCATGCCAACACTCTCTTAAACCAAGAACTACAACTAATGAAGAAAAAATAAATAAAAAAACTAAAATATGATGGAACTCATCAAGAGACATTAAAGATGGACTCCCCATAATAATTTTAAGAAATTTCACCACGTGATCATATTTATATCTCCATACACCATGAAGAACCACCATGCATGCTTACTAGCCTTCTCTCTCAAACCACGTCAAGGACCACCAACCTAAATTCATGACACACAAAAAATAGGAAAAATAATCTAAAATAATCTTAAAGCATACCTTGAAATACTCATGCATTGATATTTTGGAGAAACAGAACAAAAATCACATCTTCAAGACTAAGCTTGTCTAGACTCCTTGTAGCCCTAACTGGAACTTGCAGAGCCCACAACGTTTTATAGACACAACATAAATACATAAAACTTCATATCTAGGGTACTATAATATGCTCCCTCAAGCACAATAATTTGAAATAAATATATCATCCTTTGTAATATAATTCCCTCATAAACCAACTACCCAATTAGGCTTCCAACTTGAAAAAATATTGAATAACTTAAGAACCACAAATCTTAAAATATCTATGAAACTTGATTTGACAACCCATTTGTCCCATTTAATATATTAATAAGCCTTATAACTCAACTCATAAGGTAGGACACTTTTATATCAAAGCCTAAAATCTTAGAATCTTAAAAGAAACAAGATCAACATAACACCTTCTAGTCAATGTCCACCTCTGAAACTTCTTGGACACCTAGAGACAACCATAACACACTTATTTAGATCACAAAATCACTTAGATCATACTATAATAAGTTCAACAGACCTTTCTATGAAAAAAATATTATCTTGACAAATCACAAATCTTCCTTTGCCATCTAGGAACCTTCAATCTAACCCTACAGACTACTCTATATACGATTATCAACATCATGACATAACCTCAACATCTTTTCCACATAGACAAACATGTTCTAACTAAGAACACTCAACTCTAGTCTTCTAGGACCATCTCAAGAACACCACAACAACACTTGCTTCTCTACTAAAAAGAGTCTCTTTAAGAAGTATAGACAAAGAAATCCTTTTCACCATAATGATCTAAAACAAAGTGAATCTAGGAGCAGCCCACATCTTAGTAACCAATGGAATCCTATTATAGCTATAAGATTTATTGATTTTGTTCTTCATATCTTTAGTCTTTTCATTTTAATAATCAATCTTGTAGCTGGGAACCTCATCACTAGGTACTATCAATTGATTTTATTTATATGAAGCTTGCACAACAATAATAGGATGTTTACTTGGATCCATGCACATCTCAAGACTAGACTCAACTAGTACCTTACTCTTCTCCTTGAGCTTGGTATCTTCATTTAAAACATGAGCAATCAATGAAATCTCTTGACACTCTTCACCTTTTGAAGTATTCTCTACCATAACAAATAAATTACTTGTATTTGTATTCTCATCATGACTCATACTTACCACCTTTGGCTTCCATGATTTGAATTTCCTTCTTCCCTACACTCTAGGAGCCTGATTGAACCTATTATAACTTGTAGGCCTCTAATTGTAGAATATAGCAATGTGACCTCTCTTTTGACAGTTGAAGCACATCATATCTTTTGTAAAAAGGTGATTCTATCTTACTAGATTTGGATAAAATCTTGCAATATGTCCTAGTTCATAACAACTATAGCACTTAATATCTCTTAAATGAAACTCAACTTGCCTTACCTTAAAAGGGCAATGTTTTTCAAAGTGTCCTATATCATGAGTTAAATCACTCAACCTTTCTCAATCCTTACCCCCATCATAGTGTCATGCAAATTCATTTTTAACAAGTCTTCTACATTCTCTATCTCTATGCCCAAACTAATTACAAGTATAATAGTAACCATTGAAGTTTACATACCTCATGGAATTTGGTTGTCTGATCTATTTTATATTTATTATGTTAGCACCCTAATTCTTTGTCTAATGAATTGATTTCAAATGATGATTTTCCTTGTTCACATTAGTATTCATCTTGTCTTGAGTTGCAATCTCTAGTTCTTATTTGTATCCAAGACAAGTCTTATCACTTGCATGCTTTTGATCATTCAAAATGTTGTCTAGATCACTTGAGCTCTTTTTAAATATAAAAAATGACATTACCTTACTAGATACCTTCTCTAACTCAGATTTCAATGACTCATTTTCAATTACATACCTTACACATTCATATTATTTAGCTTTTAGGCTTGTAGACAAGATTTATAATTGACAATTAAGATGCTTGACCATATCTTCATGCTTCTTAGAATCATCATCAATTATTACCTCAAACACACTAAATTGATCCTCAAAGTCCTTGAGTTTATATTTAATCTTATTATTTATCTTCTTATCAATATTCAATTCTTTATGAGGATTAGTCAATGCAGTCTCATAGTCCACCTCATCTTCATTATCAACTAAATCACTTCAAGTAGATCCATTTTGATGTGAGGAACTACCTTACTTAGCCATTAGTAGATATTCATCTTCAATGGTACCATAATCTACATGATCATACTCTAAGTCACTGACTTCACTCTCATTTGATAGTTTCAATCTTATTTGGTGTAGAGACTCTTCTTGTCCTTGAAGTACTTCTTCTTTTTATCAAACTTTTTAAATCCTTTTTTCTTTTATCATACTTAAATGTTCTCTTTCCATCATCATGACCTTGATCATGATCTTCATCATCATCCTTATTATACTTATGAGGGAACTTACTAGGAAAATGTCCTATCTCATCACAATTAAAGCATTTTAGGGGTAGTTTACCTTTATACTTGCCTAAACCAATTCTCAATTTCCTTGAAATCAAAACAACTAGTTCATCCTCATCTATATCAAGAATGTCATCTTCCTTGAGTTTATTACCTTGTAACTTATTCTTTATCTTAATTTTAGTCTTGAAAGCTACTTCCTTCTTTGGTGGTACATCATCATTCTTCCTCATCTCATAAGTAGTAAGGGTGACATGCAATTGATCCATCTTAAACAAAGTGAGATCATGAATTTATTCTATAGTAGATATTTTTGGATCAAAATTGAGGGATATATACCTTAATACATTTTGAACAATAGTATCCTCTTCAAGGTTCTCTCTAAGACCTCTGATGATGTTCACAATCTCATTAACTCTTTGTAGAAAGGATGCCACAAAATCTTCTTTGCTCATCTTGAGACTTTCAAATTGTGTTCTTTGAGTCTGTAACTTAGCAAGATTGAAATTTAAATCCCCACCATAAATTATCTACATTTTTTCTCATTTCTCTTTATCATATTTAAAATGGATTACCTTGGTGTATTCAATCTTTGAAAAACCATAAGTAATAACATTCATTGCCTTTAAATTATTATCAAACAACTTCTTTTCTATAGTACTAGATGCAGGAATAGTAGGAGCAACATAACCATCCATAATATATTTCCATACATCAAACCCTAGGGACATAATGTATGTCCTCATCCTAGCATTTAAAAATACATAATTAGATCCATTGAACATTGGTGCTTGCTTAGTAGAGAAACCTCCTTAATGACTATCCATATTGTACCTTGGATCACACTTAAGTTATTAAGCCTTTACCAAAGGAATTTATCTAATACCAATTATTAGAGGTATAATTATTGAGAGGGGGGGTGAATTAGTGAGCCCAAATATTTTTAATTTCTATTTTAGTCCTTTCAAACTATTAAACAATCAACATATCAACTTGATCAAGAAACATATATAATAGAGCTCATTCATTCAATACATACACAAGATCAAACACATAACACAAAGTTCCTATGGGAAACCCTCATGGGAATAAAACCCACTCTCAAGTTTGAAACACATGGAATACTATCCTATAATAAATTACAAATAAGAGACTGATCAACTCCTTTAGACTAACAAACCTTGATCATATCTTCCTGACCAAATATATTTATTGAAACACTTATTTCATAAGGAGAAACTACCCCTAAGGAAGATAAATTCATTTAGACCTTCCTTTGAATACCTACACCTTATAAATTATGTCTTCAAAACTTGATGATGTATATATATTTATCTAAACCCCTACACAAACTCTCTCTATCTCAAACAGACCTAACATAGGCATGCCATAATCTTTCTTCTTCTTCAATCAAACTATCCTCATATGCACACTCAGACCTCTTCACATATCCTCAAATTGAAATAGAACTATTCTTACATCAAGGACATGACCTAAAGGTCATACAAGTAGTCAAAAAACTATTCTACTCATTAATTCATCAACTGAGCACTCTACCTCTTCTTCACTCCAAAACTCTCACATACACCTTGCATAAGTCTCTCTCATAAGTCTTCCACACAAAGTCTATAAATAATCATATTTTATCTCATTACACACACACACACACACACACACACACACACACACACACACACACACAAAATATTTTACTCACTATTTATCCTTTGAATAAGCTCTATCCTTATCTCTACTTAGCATTGAACAAGTAATACTTGGTACCATCTCGTTAATTCTTGACATTTTGAAGCAAACACACATCTCTATCTATTTGAGAGTTTCTTGAACATTATCTTATGAAAAATTGACTATGTATGGGAAGATTTTAATCTGTCTGAGTAGCTAACTTTGAACATGTATATCTTTTGATGCCATTTAGTGCATGATCTAAAATTTA
This sequence comes from Torreya grandis, assembly GCA_037957365.1. NCBI lineage: Eukaryota > Viridiplantae > Streptophyta > Pinopsida > Cupressales > Taxaceae > Torreya > Torreya grandis. The sequence continues at coordinate 689,674 of JARHVA010002605.1, forward strand.
GTGAAAATAAACTAGGCTCAAAATTGAACAAACTCATATGATCATCTTGTTCTAAAATGTCCTGTGTGAGATATGAATTCATAAATATTCTTACTCAACTCTTATTACCACATTTCGAATTTGGATAAGTATGGGAAAAAACTATCAAACTACCTGGGAGCCCAATTTTGTACCCTCATATCTTTGATTATGCTTAGGCATATAACTTAAGTTTTATAGCATAAAAACTAGGGGCTAATTTTATTACAACTATATAACCAAATCCCCATGAATCATCCACACATGGTAATTATGAAATCAATAAGATATCTACTCATATTTTCTTCTACTAGACCCAAAATATCTAGATGAAAACTATGGACTATCAGATGGATTCCACTTACACAGACAAGCTCTCCAAACATAGAAAACCTCTTATAGGCCCCCTTGCACTTTGTTAATATTCCATACTCATCCCTAAACATCTTTAATCATACCAAAAATAAAGGTCACCCAAGATAAATTCAAACACACTAGGACAAGCACATTTTACACTTTGTCATTATCACTTAGGCTATCAAAGTATTTCATCCACTCACCAAGACATCTTGATGACATCACCATGACATAATTGACAACTCTCCAAAAACTGTTAGGCTTATTTAATAGACCATAATCTTATCATACCAAAATCATTTTGAATTTCTCATTTGAAATCCATTTACATACCTTGAGATCTTCTCAAAATCATCTTCAACATGACCCACTCTAATGGTAATTATATATAAATTCTCAGTGTAATCTTTCACACTTAACTCCCTTTTTTCATAAATTGTGAATCTTCTTGAAGAAACTCATGTTATAATCAAAATGAATGAATTTAACCTTTAGATTCAAAATGAGTTTATTTTATGTCTTAATATTTTGTTTGTCTTTGCACTATCTTAAAGTTGAGCATGTTAGACTAGCTTAAGTACTTAATTCACCATATGTGAATTAATAATAAAATCATGATTTTTTATTTTATAGATTGTTATCCTAGCTTACTCGTCTATATCTAACCATTTGTGGTTTGTTATGTATGGATGTTACTTGTAAGGGTAGATTAGGGTTAATTATTTAATTTGCATATTTTATTTTATCTTATAATCTCCATCCTTTGCTTGTAGATGTGATAAGGTAGTTAAATTGCAATAAGAATTGTTTCCACTTTTATTTAATGTAATGATCATAATTCCATAATTAATATAATTAATTTTGGTTTCTTGTCAAGATTTGGTATCAGATCAGGAAAATATTTGAACATGTGAGGAGTGTAGGAATAGTATAGGAGATTTTGGAGGTTTTAGGTGAAGACTAAGAAATACAAGGAGCCATAGATGTTTCCTACCTCTTCATAACCCCTAACCTTGTATCCACATCCTATCTAAAACTTGTAGGAGCTTCACTGACAAGTTACATTGAAAATTCAGGTGACATGCTATAGTTTTAAGATATTCTAGTGAGTTTTAACCTTGGCATCTTGTCTCATACAAATAATACATTCCATTATATCTTTCAAAAATTAGCATGCCATACTTGATCTTAAAAAATCATTTTAATGTAACTAGAAAGGATTTTTATCATTATAAATTGGATTTTTAGTTTTTTTTAATTAACATTTTGGTGTATTGGTCTATTGAAGAGTTATAATTTGAAAAGTAGAAGTTGTTTATCTACCTTGGTATCCCTCCAAATAACTTTTGGATGCACTTAGTTCCTCCGATGCCATAAATTCACCCTCAAATTTAAACCTCCAAAAGGATTTAGCCATACCATATTATCTACATGCACACTAAATGCCATTTTGTTATCCATAAGGTGCAATCAACTATCAATACACCATTAAAGAGAGCTCACAATGGTTTTTTCCAAGCTTGGTTCAGTCTGCATTCACCCTTGAAGCCACTCCAAAATACTTCATGATGTATATCTCCATGCCTAGTTGTGGGAATAAGAAATAAATAAAAATAATAAAGGAGAAAGATGTATCAATGGTATTTAGGCTTTGATTTATATTTTTAATAATATTTTATATCTTTTCAAAACATATATATCTATTTTTTCATCTAAATGAGAGCCACACCCTATAACCCACTTGGTAAGGGTTAGTTTTACTAAAAGAGAGGATTTTGGTTCAAAACTCACCCCATCCTCCTTTTAGGAGATGTTTTAGAGTCATTTCAAAATATGTAATTTTAGCTAAATTTAACCATCACTACTCTAATTTAGAGGTGAAATTCATATTTTTTTAAAAAAAACATTTTTTTCAATAAAAAATAAAATAAAAGGGGGGAAGATAACTTTTAAAAAAGAGGATATTATTTTTAAAAGAAGGCTAAAGAGCCCAAAAATTTAAAAAAAAATTGTAAAATTTTAAACTTTTCTAAGAAGGGGGTGGAATTATTTTTTTGTATTATGTAAATGTCACATGAAAAATTTATAATATTACAATATTGTATTACATAAAAATATTATTTTTTTAACTCAATCACAACATTCGGTGCAAGCGATGCTTTTGGATCACATTTATAGTCAATGACATTATGATTTGAGATAAAACATACATATCCTAATATATTTGCTACAATGATGTCTATGCATCATACCTATAAACCTTCAAGGATAAATAATGACACTTTCACTCATTAACCATACCTCCATTACAATTTCACCTCAATCGAAAGGCATTAATATTGATAGGTGGAAATTATAAGTATGTAGGGAAGTTACACCCATGTATGCTAAATTACATCTAATCATGTGTTAATTATTGGATGAACTAATTTTAGTATTATATTGATACCATGTACTACTCTCTTTAACATACATTAATTCTTCTTTCATGTACTATCATGTATATAAGAAAGCTGATATTCTTTCATGTACTAATGGGCATGTCACAAGGGTATGTACATAGAAAGGTTTAATATATTATTCTAATGATATATAGAAAGGGAGACCATTACACCTAGAGTGATAAGGAACCTTTCGATCACCCATAGTCTTGACAATGGTTACACAATCTCTGAATTTTTTTTGTCAAATCTAAGCTACTCAAAGGTGACAATTACTCAACTTGGAATATGATGAAATTTGGAATGTTACATAAACTTGATATGCCATTGATGTTGATTAGTAGTGTAAGTATGATAAATCAAACTAGAAGGATAAATTTATCATAATGTTTAGGGTATCGGATGAGGTTCAACCACATATCCATGAAGAAACAATAGCTAAGGAAGCTTGGGATAAGCTAAAAATTATGGTAGAGCAAAAAATGAAAGCACAATTATGCACCTACAAAATTAAATTCATTCTCTAAAATTGAAATCAGGTGAAAAAGGATAAGCATTTTTGATATGTGTTGTAATGTTAAGAGCATAATTCCAAGCATTGGGTAAACAAGTGACATATATCTATCTGGTATTAATTACCTTGAGATCACTTCCATACTCATATAGAATCTTTGTGACTACCTTGAATATCACAAAACAAAAACTATGTTTAAAAAAATTGGTTAATAGGTTGCAACAATAAGAGTCTATAAATGTTGAATAAGATGTTCTCAATTCTCAATAAAAATTGAAGAAACCCATCAAGTATTCTAAGCAATCACTAAAGCAAAGTTAATGATAGAGTCAACTAGGGAGTAATATTAAAAATAGTGTCTCACTTATGGTCATAAAGGACATGAGATAAAATATTTTTGGAATAATAAATTCTATTAGGGATCTTTTAGAGACAAAAAACCACTACCTTTTATCATCAAAAGTTATACCCTTGAGAAGGTTGTTCAAGCCTCTTCAATTAAGTGATAACATGGGAACAATCCTAGGTTGTGGGTGACCTAAAGAATGTACTAAAGCTTTAGATAAGTCTAGATAGGTCATTTTAATCCCTTCATTTAACCAATCTATGTTGGTTTCATTAATTACTAGGGTCAATGTCCAAGGCTATCTACAAAAAAATGTTTATTAGTTTCAGCTAACAGTGTTGATTGGGGGTTTTTTGGAATTGATCTATCTTAAGTTTCTACTTCTTAAAAATTTAACGAAGTGATGAAAGAAACACACTTTCTCAAAAGGTAAAGACACCAAAATGAATGCAATGCTTCAAATAAATCACACAATGCTATTGAAAAATAAACACATTGAATTTGAATATCAAATCCACACTTAAGCTAAGTTATAGAATTACGATTACTAAAATTAAGGAAATGATAAATGTTTATTTGAATAATAAATCACACACACGTTAATAGTCTATTTGACTTGAAAGTTATCAATATAACTAAATAAAGTATTTGTATTAATTAAAATTAAAAAAATAAGAAATAAATTATAAATATCAAAAGTACACACGTCCTATCTCCTTAGGGAGTGGGCCCTTGCTCACCCTTGGATTCATGATCAAAATAATTTAATCTTTAAGAAGAAATCTTGAATAACACATAGAAATGAAAGAGTATTCTTTACCATAAAATATTATTGTATTATGTATTTAAAAATAATAATTCTTACAATGTTTCACACCCTCATAGATCAAGTAAGAATCTAACTTTTATTAGATAAAAAGGAAGCTAAATGTCCCTAGATACTAGGTAACAACTTAGATAACTAAATAAGAGAATATTCATAAAGATTGGTTTATATGGCCAAAATAGGGAGGAACATTACAACAAAGATCCACATGTAGTTGGGGAGATCCTCATGGAATTTAAAACTAGTTATTCCAACCATATTTGGTTACCAAATCTCATATACAACATATTCATATCATCTTGTCCAAAGTTTTAAAATACATCTACTGGATTCTATAAATAAAAAGCTACATATAGATATAAGTCTATATCTAGATATATGCAAAAATAAAAAGTATCTAAAAGATAGCTAGATGAGTCTAGATCATCATGGAATGGTTGAAGGAACCTTTGAAATGCCTTAGAAACATGTTTTAGATGATTCTATAACATGTAAAATTTTATATCTTGACTATCAAAATCTGTAGCTTGGTTTTCAAAATCCATTGCTCGACTATCAAAATATGTAGCTTGATTATGAAAGTTTGTATCTATCTGTTGAGGTCTATAGAACACATAGAAAATTTTACAACTTTGATAGAATGATAGGTTTGTGACTAAGGCTCTTCCTTGTCTTCAAGCAATCATATCAAGACTCTTATTTAGATGCTATAATATATGTACATATAAAAAATGGAGGACTAAACATGAAAATAGTTTGAACATTATGCAAAGAATGCTAATTTAGAATCACATAAGCTGAAAGAGATAAAAGCATTCATCTTCTATAATAGACTAGTTATAATTCCTAAGAGTACATGCAATGCTCAATATAAATGGAAAATTAATGGTTATTAAGGATGATATATTATGATTATAATGAGTGGTAGTGTGGACTCATCATTTCTCCCACACTTTACCTTTTACAAGTCCCATTACAAATTATCTTCTCCAATCTTCATAGGTGTTGATTACTTGCTCTAATTTAAGGTTGAGATCATAGATGGATTATAATTCTTGTCATATTTTATCATGATAAGGAGTGAATCTCATATCCCTATTAACAAATTGAAGCCAAATTTCAAAATTTTCCTTAGACTATTGCTCTATGTTCTGCCAGGGAGAAATGGGAAAAAATAATAGGGGTGGTCTGAATCTCATTCCTATCCATAATTTATGTCCACCTTCTTGAAGTACATTGTAAATTATCTTAATTATGGTCTCATATCTCCTAAGGGTCCATCCTAAATTAGTGGGAGAGATAACTTCTCTTCTTTTCAAAGGAACTGAATATAGATTCCATCATTGACTATAGGTGGTTACAACTTGATTAAAGAAGTGTTGAATAAAAAACTCAAAATTGGTAATACGATACTGCAAAGAATGAAGATAGTTGTCATGAAAATTAGAAAATTAGAAGTAAAGGAATTTAAAACCTATTAGCACTTTCCATGTATTATCAAATTGAGGTCTGATGCATAGTCCAAATTTTCATGTTGTACTCACATGATCGTTATATATATCTTCCCAAGTTATTTGGTTTCTATATGTGGAGAGAAGGAATCTTAGTTGTAACTCACCAAAAAATAGGTTGATCAATAAATCATTAGTGTTTCCCAAGATAATATCACTTAATTAGAATTCACATAATAAATATTATTTGTGAGGATTTTTTTTTTGATAAACTACTAAGAACTCTTCACTTGTGTTGATCTCATGTGTCAATCCACAAGAGATTTGAAGTAACTACCATCTACAAAACTATTCATTTAAGAGAAAACTATAGGAGGGGGATGGAATCTTACAAGCTAAGAACTTCTCACCTAGTTGATAAGTACATTTTATATTTTATTTGGCCTATTTTTGTTGTTGTTGTTGTTGTTGTTGTGTTTGTGTAAGATCTTCTTAAAATTTTTGTTCCTCTTTCTTAAGTAGTTTATTATGTTCCTTTAATTCTCCATGCTCAAAACAAGTTCATTCCCAATGACTTTTGACATTGTAGTAGGACATAATGGTTTGACAACCTTACTCTATTATAGGTCTGGGGGCACAATGTGAAAGCTAGAGGCTAATTATGTTTTCAATGTTTTCTTATACTATTCAGATCTAAAGAGATTCCTTCCTAAGGACATATTATCTTCTTCAAGTTCCTTGGTATAACACCATAGATCAATAAATTCATTTTTAGATTCATCCACTTTCTTATGAAATGATGCTATTTTTTTTATCTTCTTCAAAAGACTAAGCTTAAATGTTCTATATATTTTGAAACAAAAGAGAAATAACAAAATACTTACATTAACCTAGAGATAGTAGATGAGCAACCTTTAGCTAAGACAATGCCAAATGATGATGCATTTCTACATCTTATGTTACTTTTGATGGTTGGGATTCTTTATCAATGATATGAGCTTTACCCTTATTAATAGATGGTTGTGTTGGAGTAATAGAAGGAACAATGTATTTAGAAACATCATGTGAGAAAGGAGTATCCATTTATTCTTTATCTTGTGACACATTAAAAGTGGGTTCCTTCCATAACTTATCAAGGGTTTATATAGCAATTACTTCATCATCATCAACAGTCAATACCAACTTCTTTCTTCTCTTCTTAAGCTAAGTGGGAGGAATAGTTTCTTCACATGAGGCCTCCTTATTTCTTGTAGGATACCTATTCAACTAATGTTGAATAGAGTTTATAGAAAGCTTATCCTTTATAATATGAATAGGTTCTTTTGTAGTATTAGGATGAGAATATGGTTTAGGGATTCTTGCTAAGGGTTTAGGTCTTAATCTTATTCTAGGCTCTAGTGGTACAACCACATTGAGGGGAATTATAGGACTAGGTATAATATCCTTGAATTTGACCTTATACTTTGGACTAATTCTAGAGTAGTTAATTTTGAGGAAGAGGCATTTGGTGGAGACCTAGAGTTAGAAGCAAAAGGTTCTTGTGGTATGCTCTTGGAAATCCATAGGGGTTTCCTTTCCTTTCCCTTAAGAAAATATATCCATTACTCTATGACTTGTTCTTTATTAAGAAAATGGTGTTGGATTATTAGTTGAATAAGTCGATGATGGTGGGAACAGGTGGATTACTAGGATACCTCATGGACATTACTTGTATAAACCCTAACAAAAATAAATGTAAGTTGATTATATGGTGAGGGTTTTTAATGTCATACTTTAAATGAATCAACATCACAACACAACTTAATACATTACACTACCCATCACAAGTGATATATTTAATGAGCTATAAAGATACAAACCTCCATGGCTCTGATAATGTGTCTCTACTGATGCCTTTGATATTTCCATTATTGTGTTGAACACATTCTAGTATTGGTTCTCATTTTCCATGGAAAATGCATATGCATATGAGCTCATTGTAAGAAGATCTCCCTGCAATCTTGGATCCTTCATCTATAATTCTAGATAATTCATTGATGACCTAGATGCAAAATGGAATTTTCAAACCTTTGATAGTGGAGAAATCTATCTTTAAATAGAGAAAAAAGTCTATGTCAGGGGTTTCATCAAACCCTTAAAATTTATTCATAAATTCAAGCCACCCTATAGCTTGAAACATGGGTTATTATTTCTTATCCCCCAAGATATGTTTTATAGAATATGGATCAGACTCCTATTTCTATCTCATATTGATTTTTTTTAATTCTCCATAGATCATAATGAAATATATCCAATTTAAATATTTTTTAGGAATGAAAATGGCACTTCATTAGGTTTTAGCAATTGATTTTGGAATAAATGGTACCCATTTTGTCTTAATTCTATGGATGAATTCCAAATCTTTTCAAGCATGTGATGTAATGATAATAATTTAAAACTTATCATGTCATGACATGATTAATAATTAATCATTATTAACTTTTGACCCATTTGTAATAATCACATCACCAATCCTTATATCAACTAATTATCCACATGAATCATTATTTAATGATAAGCATAAGGTTATCATGGAAGTACACATATTTGACAAGTACCAAAAGGTGACCTTTTTGAAGATTCCCTGCTAACATGGGGATATCCTGGTAATAGGTCCACATCCTTCACATAAAAGACTATGGAGGTCCTATTAAATTAATGAGTATGTAATTGTAGACTTATAAACTTAAAAACTAACCCTTAGAAAAAGATTAAACACTATACCTCCAAAGCTCATGATGTTGTCCTTGATTGTACTTTTTTACCTATTCTAACAAAAGGAAATTACATATAATAGTGTGAAGAATAGTATAGAATAGGACAAAACCAGGTTTATTTATTTTGGGACAAGAAATATAAATCATAGATGATGATTAATTCTAAATTTTTTAACTCACTTTTTTTAATTTTTAATTATCTTTTTAACTTTTTCCCTTGACTAGCCATTTACTAGTTTTCTGGTCAAGGCTCATTTTGTAGTACATGATTAGCTAGCAAGCTGGTTTTCTAATCATGACTATCAATAATGTCCCTAAAAAATTTCATTGTTTATTTTTATTCTTTTTACATTTTACTTTTTTACATTTTTAGATAAGAGGTGAATCCCCTTCCTTTGTTGAGATCATCTTGAATTCAAGGAGTAGTTGTCATGGAAGTTTTGATTTATTCCATGAGATCAAACTAATTTTGTACCATCTAGATGAATTCTTCTTTATTGTAAGGTTTCTTGTATAACTTCAACCTATGTCCATTGACTAGGAGTGTCTTCTAATTACCATTTATAGAAATTAATTATATTGAACCATTATTAGAAACCTTTTCTATCTAAAACAGTCCTAACCATATAGTTCTAAACTTGCCTTTGAAGTTATTGTACTTAAAATCATACAAGATTACTGAGTCTCCTTATTTAAACTTTCTTTCTTTGATGTGAAAATCATGCCATTATTTTCTTTGGTACTACATCATCTCTACTTGATACAAAGCTTATGTCATCATCTCATCCAACTCATTTAGTTATAAAATTATCTCTCTTTGTGCTTCATCCAAGTCAATACCTACTTATAGTATAGTCCTTAGAGTTCACATTTTAAAATCAATTGAAAGAAGAGGTTTCTTATCAAAGACCAATTCATATGGTGAAAAACCAATAGTGGTATTCCATGTTTATATTATGCCCATATATAATTTTAAGGCTTGGTTGCCTAATTTTTCCTGCTACTATTGACTCTCTTGGTAAGAATATTTTCTAAATCTTTGTTGTTAATTTATACCTATCTATGTTCTTATGGGTGGTATGGTTAAGACTTCCTATGGTTGACTTGGTAGAGATCTGTGAATGATTGAATCATACTAGACATGAACTAGGTTCGTTGACCATATACCATCTATCTAGGCGCTCTAAATCTCTACATGATATTAGAGTATACAAAATTTACTACTTCCTCTTCTCTTACAAATGGAAGAGCTTGTACTTTAGCCCATTTGGTCACATAATATGTACATACCAATAAATATTCCTTCCCTTGAGAAGGTGGATCAATGGGCCAAACAAAGTCAATGCCCAACTTTTTAAAGGGTTCCAAAACCATTTGAGGTTGGAGGGGAAATTTAGGAGATAGTATAGGTTTACCCATTATCTGACATGGATCACTTGCCAAATGTACTTGTTTACTTGTTTATGAAGAGTTGGCTAGTAGTAACCAGCTCCAAGGATCTTGTGCACTATCCTCTTAATAGAGTATTGTCCTCCACTAGGTTCATCATGGAAATAAAAAATGATATCATACATTTCATTCTCTTTCACACACTTGTAGAAGACATGATCAAGTATATATTTAAATAATATACCATTAATCCATTTAAAATAAGAACTTTCTTTAATCAAATGTTTCTTTTATTTCTTAGTGAATTGAAAATGAAACTTCCCTATAGGTAAAACATTTTCTATATTAATAAACCAAGGTGAGTGTGTTGTAATAATAAATAGTTATTCATTTATAAAATTGTCTTGTACAAGTTCTTCATCATCTGGCTTATTCATCTGGAAACAAGGTTAGCAACCACATTGAACTTATCAGGTTTATCAATGATTATTATGTCAAATTATTGTAACAGTAACAACCATCTTATGATTCTTCCTCGTACCACTGGTTTGTTCATCAGGTATCTAATAGTTACATGGTTAGTATATATAAATATTTTACAACTAGTGATATAGTGTTTTAACTTGTTTATGGCATAAATTACAAGAAGGAATTCTTACTCAGTGGTTATGCAATTTATTTTAGTAGGAGTCAAGTTATAGCTAATTTAATATATGGAATACATTTATATTTCTTCATATTTATATCTTAGAACTACCCACATAACATGATTAAATGTATCATTGTAAATATAGAAGGGTTGTGACCAATTAGGTCCTCTTAAGACTAAGGCATAACTTAATTTTATTTAATAGTATTGAAGGCTTATTGGCATTCTAGACTCTAAAAAACTTCACTCTCTTTTGTCAGCAAGGCAACCATAGGAGCAATAATTTTGATGAAATATTCTATAAACCTTTTGTAATATCCTGCATGGCCTTAAAAACTTTTGATATTAGTTTGGTTTTGAGGACTAGGTAAGTTTTAAATGTCTTTAACTTTTTTTGGATCTACCTTGATTCTTTTTGCATAAATATGATGTATTAAATCTATCCCTTCCTTTATCATGATCATACATTTTTCATGGCTCAAGGATAGATGGTGTTTTTCACATCTTTTCAGTACTTTGATTATATTATTCAAACTTTCATCAAAGGATTCTCCATGAATGGTGAAATCATTAATGTAGACTTTTACACAATCATTGGTTAAATATAAAAATATGGATAAGACTACTCATTAGAATGTAGTAGGTGCATTGCATAAACCAAAGGGAAATGCCCTATATGTAAATGTCCCCTATAGACAATTGAAGGTTATTTTATCCTAATCTTCAGGTATTACTTGTATCTGATTATACTCACTAAAACCATCCAAGAAAGAGAAGTATCATTTCCCTACCAAGTTGTAAATAACTTGGTCAATAAAGGGTAAAGGAAAATAATATTTCATTATTGCTTTGTTCATTTCCCTATAGTATATGCATAATCTCCATTTACCATTTTTTTTAATAAATATAACCAAGGGAGAGATCCACTGGCTATCAAAGATAGGATAGATGAATCCTACTTCTAAAAACTTTTCTATTTTAGTTTTCACAATGTCTCTTAAGGAAAGATTAATTATTCTCTAAGGTTTCCTGATTGGTTTAATGTTCTCTATGTATATATGATGGGTGTATACACTAGGATGGATTACCTTCATGTCTTGATATTACCAAGAAAAATCTTTAGTGTGTTCTTTAAGTACATCAAAGACTTCTAATTTTTTATCATTTGTCAACTAATTATTTATGTTGAGTAACTTCCCTAGTGTTACTATTATTTGCTTAGTGCATGGATGAATAAAATCTATTTGTTTGAATTCACTCATTAAAGAGTTGAGAGGACAAGGATGTGGAAATACCATATGAAATGTGACATCTTTAACAAAAATTTTCCTAGAGGAATCACTACAGCTAGAGTACAATAGAAGGTTGTCAAAAAAGTATTTTGATCCTCATGTGACCATTGCATAACACTATGTTAGATGTCCCTATGGTTATATATAGTGATAGAAGAGGTGGAAAAGGATGGATGTTCAAAAGGATAGGATGATCTCTCTTTATAGGTTCTTCTGTCATAGTTTGTAGCTGCTCAAATAAAATCTGTAGTGAGATTGATAAATTTTTTATCTAGACTAACAAGGTCCATAGCTAGACTTTGAAATAGTTAGAGATGAGATACTATCACATTTTTATTTAGGTTTATCTACCCATAACTATTTTACAAGATTAATTGATGGTTGTGTAGGTAGATATAGAGAAATATGCTTTGCTATAAGACCTTTTGTGATGGTCATATATCCTAATATACAATCAATCAAAGTTACCACTATTGCTAACCAAGGCTTTCTTAAGATCAGTGGGTATCCAATTTGTTTGTTTTTAGGCTGAAGAATAATAAAATCAATTGGGTGATCCCATGACTCTATAGTTACTATTATATCATCTATAATGCCTTTTGGTTTGGTAGTGGAATGATATACCATTTTTAAGATTATGGTGGTGGGTTAAACACCTATTAGATAGAGATTTTACATGGTTTTAGTAGTCATTACATTAACAATATATCCTAAGTCCACCAATACATTTAGTATCTCTTTCTTTCCAGTCATTAAAAAAATGACAGAACTCCTTAGGTCCCCATACT